>JAVJIF010029684.1:0-677369 GCA_038442645.1 Agave tequilana | reverse complement strand
CTTAGGATAATCTCCTAGATGAGTCCGAGATGTCCCAAGGGCCAACGTCTACTTTTTTATTAAATTAGGCTTGGGTTAGTGAGTGCTTGGATTGTGGTTTTCGGGCTAAGGAAAGGGTAATGAACTCCCCACCTTATCTTATTTACGGGTATGCCCTTAAATTTGAATTGTGCAAGTGTACAAGAAAGATAACTAAGATTCACTCAAAGCATGAAAATCAAGCAAAGAGTTTGTCCTAGTCTAAATGCAATGCGAAACGTACCTTGCCTCCAGCACTCTTCAACAGTAAAAGTAAAGAATTGAAAAGACACGTGCCTAGTGATGCAAGTGTCTAAACAATTTTTAACAATTTCAACCAACTTTTTACTGTTTTTTTTTTAATTAAGCAGGAGTATGGTGAAGAATACAGAATTTCAGGTATATTAGCAGCTGTATTTTGCAGAACCAGAAGCCCTGCAGAAATTTGGTCAGAAATGAACTCAGGATTGCCGCCAACTTGCGGCAAAAGCCCAGAACTGGCGGCAAAGCTGAGGGATCCTGGTCTCTGCTTTCTTGAGCAGAGGCCCAGGTCCACTTGTATGTCACTGCAATGCAATATTTGCTGTTTCTTCACCTGTAACCTGCAAACAGAGAAGAAGAATCGTTTAGTACTTCACTTTAAACCAAAAAAAATACGTTGCTCTCCCCGGCAACGGCGCCATTTTGATTATCAAAAATACGTATGCGCAGTATTAGAGAATTGTCATCCCCGGCAACGGCGCCATTTTGATTAGACGAAGAAGGTGTACGTATTATGTGTATAAAAATGTATTTGATGTACCCTTTCTTGTCTCCGCTATAGTATAGGACTATACCGAGTCGATTCTCAGGGAGAGCTCGCGATGGAAGCTTTGACGTGTGGTAGTGAAGTTAACAAACGATTATTCTTCTCTTGCTTATAAAATTAATGAATCAAATGAAAAACAAACTAAAGAAAGGATGGATATGTTCATGGTGGAAAAGTCGGAAAAGAAATCAATAGTGGATTTGGTATTCACAAGAAAAAGAAAGAAAACTTGAATGAATCTAGATGAAAGAAAGCCATGACTAGCTTACCTTACTACCTTGCCAAGTCTTACCAAACTCCGTGATAGTGAACGCTTGCCTCATGTTGTCACTCCATCGGCGTAGGGTTCGTCTTGCGTGTTGACCTAATTACTTTCTCATTGCAAGAAGGGTGGTTTAACCCATCGGAGAAGAGAAGATCATACACTTGCAAGATGAAATAAAGCAATCACCCATGAGTTAGTGAAGATGGCAAGGCTAGTGGTAAACTAGTACATGGAGAAAGATTAGCTAAAAGCCATTAAAGAAGTAAAACAAAGCATGAAGTAAATTGCAAGTAATTAAAGAAAGCAATAAAGAAAGCAATTAAAGAAAGCAATTAAACTAGAACCATGCTTCAAGTAGAGGATGGAGAATGGATCAATCCTTGTTGCTTCAAGTGTCACCCTTGATTACACAAGCTCTCTCCCTCACAATCACTCTCTTTTACAATGAATTCTAGGGAAGAAGAAGAGGGATCTAAAGAACAAAACCTAGAGAAAAATACATGAAAATTACAACAACTAAACTAATCTCCTCTCTTCTCCATTCAGTTTTTGTACGCAGGTCCAAGGTGAAGTATTTATAGGCCCCAGGTGAATCTTCGAGATCCAGGAGGTTACCACAAAATCCGGGCTCTAACCGTTTCAAAACGGCCGCCAGATCTGAGAGATCTCCAGATCCGGCGGCAGAATCTGGACCGTTGAGCCAGATCTTTCTGTTGGAAGTTGTTACGAGTTAGTTTGGCCACGTGGACTATCTAGAATCTTCATTGGGCGCGAGGATCTCTCTGGATCTGGATTTGAATTTGGCTTTATCTTTAATCTTGGATTAATCACTTAATTATTGCTAATTAAGGTGATTAATTGGCTATCTCTCCTTTAGAGTGTGTACCTGCAAATATGTAGAGAAGAGGATTAAAAATCATATATTTATTATCAAAATGTATGGGAATTATGAGGTAAAATATGCACTTTTGTGTAACAATCAATTAGCATTATCACCTATTCACCCCCCTATAGGTGATTTTCAGAGGAGGCCACGTAAGAAAGTGCGTGGCTATTGGCCACGCTATAGCCGCGAAAACGCGGCCATAGCCGCATTTCCGCGGGCCTTTGGATAAGGATGGTTACATGTTTTCGTAGGGGAGTTGTACTGGGACTCTACTTCCTATATTTCCTATAAATACCTCTGTAGAGCAACAGAGACGGGACATCTAGAGACGGAGGCTTACGGTTTTTCTTTAGATTTTTTTCTCTTTTCAAAATTTCTTGTATATTTGTTTTTATTATTCAAAGAAGCAAATTTTGAAGAAGGAGAGGAGCGTTGAATTTGGAAAGTGACATTCAGTAAAAGGTTACTCTTTCTTCTATGTTATTTAATTTTGTTTTCTACTTAGATCGATTATTTGTCTTCTTTTCTCTTTCATGCAATTTTTTATATTAAAAACAAAAATTGAAAATAAAATAAAAAAGATGAATACTAAATTCAATTTGTAGTTTGCTAATCTCTCGATCAACCCTAATTTAGTTTAGAAAGTGAATTGATTGATATCCATTCTTAGAATAGTCTTCTTGAAGATGAATTTATAATTAGGTTTTATTAATTTAGGTTACACTTTTAGATGATTCTTCATAAGTTCATACTTAAAATCTTTGATAGCATAACTTTAAGTTAAAACTTCTCTTATGCTATACTTAGAAATTAGGATGAACAACTATTTAATCTTTATTAGTGCACACTAGTTAGGGTTTCAATATTATTCATCTTGTTTGAATTTTAATTAATTGTTGGTCCTGAAATGTTGTCACTCGTGGATCTAAAATACGAAGTCAACACATATACTAAAACAAAGAAGGATTAAAGTTAAATAAATAAAGAACTTGCAATAAAAGGAAACAAATCTCAGAAAGTTAGACAAACACAAACACGAGAGATTTATCCTGATTCGGTCCTCGTAACCTACATCCAGTCCCCAAGCTACCCGCTTGAGATTTTCCTTTATCCTTGACTTTGTACACCCAAAATCAACACCTTGCACACCACTTGACAAATCCCCTTTGCCAAATGTGTACAACTTCTCTTACAACCCAGAGAACAAACACCACCTTGTACAACCTCTCTTCTACACTAAGAGACGCTCTTGTAAAATGATATCTTTGAGTGAATAAAACTTTTCCTATAAGCCTTGGTACAGTATGTGATCGTGGACAAGGATTAGTATAGGAGAAACTTCAGAAATCTTCACTTAAGAGTAGGAATTGGTGAAAAAATTGAAGTGGGAACAGTTTTCAGGAAAACCAGAATATTGGAAGAATTTTGTGGTCAGAAAACTTAAAATTTGGATTGGTATTTACCTAAGATTAACAACCCTATTTACTGCTGCACTCTAGGGTTAGTTAGGGTAGTTATTATGGGCAATTTGAAAGTTTAAACATTGAAGAACGTTGCAAAAAATACCAGATAACAGAAACTGTCCAACAATCAAAAACTGCCTATAGTCGACTTGCCTTTTGAGTTAGTCAACAAGTCTAGGCAAATTTTCAAATATTAGTCGACTAATATTGGGTATAAGTCGACTAGGTCAAGATAAGTTCAAGTGACAGGTTTCTGGTTAGCTGAACCAAGTCGACTACAACCAACTTATAAGTCGACTAGGATAGGGATTAGTTGACGAGGGGAAAAGGTTAAGTCGACTACAATGGTATATTAGTCGACTAGGTTTTCTGTCAAGTCAACTAACAGGACAAACAGAGAGTTGGGTTCTTTTAAGACACAAGATTAGTCGACTAGGGATAATGGTCAAGTCGACTATACAATGGATTAGTCGACTATCATAGGTTATAAGTCGACTATGATACTAAGATATATATGTGTGCATCAAGGCTTTTGACATGCTATTACATAATTACAAAGCATATCATTAGCAACTCTCCTTGTGAAGTTTTGATCATGAAGAACTCTTGATTAGGCGTGTGATAGAGCTCCAAATGAAATGCTTCACAAATATCTTTATCAAAACAAGTTCCAACATTCTCTTCCTTTTTGATGATGACACTTTGTGTACACAAATGCTTCCCCTGCAGAAAATAATTTATATTTTCTCCCCTGTAAAAAATGGGCTATAACAAATATAGAAACATTTTGTTCTCCCGTGCAACAAATATATCATAGAATGTGTATATATATATATATATATATATATATATATATATATATATATATATGTTCTCATGGTACCTGAAAGATAAACGTTAGATGGTACCAATCATAAGAGAAAACATTAACCTATAGGAGAACAAACCCAATTTGTATTTGGTTTCCATCTGTTAGTATACACATAATTACATGAATTACATATATCATAAATGTATGATGCAATATAGGTATTTTTATCAAAAATGCTTAAATTCTTAGGAATCCATAAAAACTTATTCTTCCTTCTTTTATTAGACTTTCTTTTTACAAAGGAGTTATATGGATTACTAGTATATGATGATTTTTCAACAAATCCAAGACCATAGTTATTATGTGACTTCTTTTGATATGATAATAAATCATTCAATTTTTCTTTTCCTTGAATGAACTTAGTCACATTTTTTAATATCTCTTCATATTTCATTTTGAAAACTGAAATGTCTTTATCTAATATAGAAATCCTTTCATTTAAAGACACAGTTTCCTTTTTAAGAAAAATATTTTCTTTTATAAACTTCTCATTATCCTTTTTCAAAGATGTTATTACTTTTTCAAAATCATCTTTTTGAAAATTTATAGAAGAAACTTGTAAAGCATAACATGAATTTTCTTCTAAAAGTTTTTCATTTTCCTTTGATAAAACTTTATTTTTCTGTTTTTCATTCTTTAGATCATTAAATAATTCATGAAATGCATCTGAAAGTTCAGTATATGATACCTCATCATCTTCTAGTGCCATGTAATAGATGTTGGCATGTTCAGTGGTTTCTTCCTCATCAGAGAAAGAGGAATCATTGTTCTCCCATGATGCTTGGTAGTCTTTCTTCTTTCTGAACTTATTGCTCTTGAATTTACCTTTATTTTTGAGCAATGGGCAATCCTTCTTCAAGTGACCTGTTTTATTGCAATTAAACCATTTAAATTTACCTTGCTTTAAAAATCTGCTGAATTTCCTTAAAAGCATTGCCATCTCCTCTTCATCGTCATCGGAATTGTCCGTGTCTGAGGATGCATGGAAGGCAAGTTCTTTCTTCTTTAAGCGAGGTTGTTGTTCATCCTTCTTATTTCTTCAAGTTGCACTTCAGATGCTATTAGGTTACCAATAAGGGTTTCTAATGACATAGTTTAGAGATCATTCACTTCTTCAATTACGGTTGTCTTCTTCTCCCATTCTGGTGTAAGTGCAAGAAGGATCTTGCGAACTTTTCCTATTTGGGTGTATTCCTTTTCAAGGGATGCTAAGGAATTGGTAATGTCGGTGAATCTTGTAACCCTTTCTGATATGGTTTCATTCTTCTCTATTTTGAATAATTCAAACATGTGGACAAGAATAGAAATCTTAGATTCTTTAACATTATTTGTGCCTTCATGTGTTACCTGAAGAGTATGCCATATTTGATTTGCAGAAGTACTTGTTGACACATGGTTGAACTCTTCTTTGGTTAAGGTACAGAATAGAGCATTCATCGCTTTGGCGTCAAGGTTCGCATTCCTCTTTTGATCATCACTCCAAGCATTGTAGTGAGTAGGTGGTTTGGTGTATGGTTCTTCAACAATGTTCCAAAGTTCGTAGTTGAGCGATTGCAAGTAGATCTTCATTCTATACTTCCAATAGTTGTAGTTGGATCTGTCAAATAGCGGTGGACGTTGTGTAGAATGTCCTTCTTTGAATTGTGACGAAGGGAACTCTGTTGCCATCCTTGTAGATTGTTGACTAGGTATGCAGGGCTCTGATACCAATTGTTGGTCCCGAAATGATATCATTCGTGAATCTAAAATACGAAGTCAACACATATACTAAAACAAAGAAGGATTAAAATTAAATAAATAAAGAACTTGTAATAAAAGGAAACAAATCTCAGAAAAATAGACAAACGCAAACACGAGAGATTTATCCTAGTACGGTCCTCGTGACCTACATCTAGTCCCCAAGCCACCCGCTTGAGATTTTTCTTTATCCTTGACTTTGTACACCCAAAATCAACACCTTGCACACCACTTGACAAATCTCCTTTGCCAAATGTGTACAACTTCTCTTACAACCAAGAGAACAAACACCACCTTGTACAACCTCTCTTCTACACCAAGAAGACGCTCTTGTACAATGATATCTTTGAGTGAATACAACTTTTCCTATAAGCCTTATTACAGTATGTGATCGTGGACAAGGACTAGTATAGGAGAAACTTCAGAAATCTTCACTTAGGAGTAGGAATTGGTGAAGAAATTGAAGTGGGAACAGTTTTTAGGAAAACCAGAATATTGGCAGAATTTTGTGGTCAGAAAACTGAAAATTTGGATTGGTATTTTGCCTAAGATTAACAACCCTATTTATAGCTGCACTCTAGGGTTAGTTAGGGTAGTTATTAGGTGCAATTTGAAAGTTTAAACATTGAGGAACATTGCAAAAAATACTAGATAACAGAAAATATCCAACAGTCAGAAACTGCCTATAGTCGACTTGCCTTATGAGTTAGTCGACTAGTCTAGGCAAATTTCCAAAGATTAGTCGACTAATATTAGGTATAAGTCGACTAGGTCAAGATAAGTTCAAGTGACAGGTTTCTGTTAACTGAACCAAGTCAACTACAACCAACTTATAAGTCGACTAGGCCAGAGATTAGTCGACTAGGGGAAAAGGTTAAGTTGACTACAAAGGTATATTAGTCAACTAGGTTTTCTGTCAAGTCGACTAACAAGACAAACAGAGAGTTGGGTTCTTTTGAGATACTGGATTAGTTGACTAGGGATAATGGTCAAGTCGACTACACAATGGATTAGTTGACTATCATAGGTTATAAGTCGACTATGATCTTAAGATATGTGTGTGTGCATCAAGGCTTTTGACATGCTCTTACATAATTACAAAACATATCATTAGCAACTCTCCTTAGGAAGTCTTGATCATGAAGAACACTTAATTAGGCGTGTGATAGAGCTCCAAATGAAATGCTTCACAAATGTCTTTATCAAAACAAGTTCGAACATTAATAACCTAGGATGGATGTTACTTGTTTCAATATGATATTCACTATTTGAGACTAACACTTTGGGTTGTGGTAGATGATTAATAAACTATATATCTCAAATCATTCAAATCTAATCAATCTCTCTCTCTCTTTTGTTTTGTTCTAAGTGAAATACAGAGAAGATCGTTCGAAACGCTTGTATCGCATCCTTCCCTGTGGATCGACCCGTCTAGACTTTGCTACACTGTTACATTGAAATGAGACTAAGAATTTCTAACTCTTAAACTATTTTTAATATAATTTCTCGTTCCAATAAAATTTTTGGCGCCGTTGCCGGGGAAGGAACGACACGATATTCTCAAAACTAATTCTTTCTTTCTGTTTGTGGGATCAGAGAACAGGAAATATAACAGCAGCAAAGGACACATGTGCCTCTGCCCTAGAAGGCAGAGCAGCAGAGCCTACTACCTAGCCACGCAAACGCGACCATAGTAGTGAACTACTAACTGAGTTTTTTGCAGGTTGCTGAAAATCGAAAGTTCTATTTACTGTTCTGTTAATTTTTCACTGTGATCACCGTGCACACTGCTAACTAATTAATAGTAACCTATTCGTTGAAAAATAAAATTTTTTTAGACTCTTGCATCATAGGCACATGTCTATTTAATTCTATTGAAGAGTACTAGCGACAAAGTATGTTTGCATTGCATATAGATTAGGAAACACTATTGGCTGATTTACTACTTTTTGAGTGATTATTTGTCTATCGCTTTACACGTACACAAAAAAAATTTTAAGGGCAAATCCCATAAACAAGATAAGGTGGGGATTTCATCACCCTTCCTTGGCCCACAAATCATCTCCGTCACACTCACAACCCTAACCCTAAATAAAAATTGACTAGACATTGGCCTTAGGTTAACTCAGACTCATTAGGAAGTTGTTCGAAATTAACTCTTGTCAAATCGGTGCCTAGGAAGTGGATTAAGGGCCGAAAGCCCAAAGATTGGTGGTTACTTAATTAAGGAATGTCTTTAACGGATAACCTCCTACCAGTCTTGCCACGTACCTTTCGATTAACTTGTGGTTAAGGTCGGCAATATACCTCCTAAAGACAGTCTAAAGTTAGGAGTCATCTAGGTCAAGGCTTACCCTAGAATAGAAATTTTGACTATTTTTTCTTTTTCTTTGATTGATTTGGTGAACTTGTTTGTTAACTGTGCATGTCAGCTTGGTCGAGAGACCCATTCACATCTAGACTAACTGAAATAACACCTAGAGGGGGGGTGAATAGGTGTTGGCTAATCTTATGGTCACTTATGAACAAATAATGCGGAATTAAAATTAAGATGACCAAATTAAACTTCTTTTAATTAAACACTTATGTATAACCCAAGAGTGTTGCCGAATTCCCCTTGCGAGGCTCTGAACAATCTCCTCAGGATTCCCCTTAAATGGGTTGAGGTGCCGCGTTGGCTCTCTTGGTTGAATACTAGTGTTAACAAGCAATCCCAAGCAAGTATATCAATTATGAGCACAAGGGTATATCATGCATATAAAAGATAAAGACAATAAAGCATGCAAGATATAAATAAGAGACAAGAGATAGAGAGAAAGAGCAATTGCAAACACAAGGGTATGTTTCGAGATTCGAGCACACTTGCTCTACATCCCCGCCTTCGACACACGAAGGGTTTCCACTATGCAAGATCCCAATGGATCTCTCCTCGGTGCCGCACACCTACAAACCCTCGGACTCCCAAGTCCCGTACACACGCAAGTCCACCGACTCGCCGCGGCCGCACCTCGAACCAAAGAGTTCACAACCGAACTCCAACCACCAACGAGCACACTTGCCCGTATCCTCAAAGAACAAAGAAAATCTCTTTGATGATCACAACACTTGATCACCTAAAGAGCACTCTCACTACAACACTTCTATAGGATATATAATCTATGGATGCTCAAGTGTTTGTGTGAGAAAATCAAGGAAAGAAAGCTATGGAGGAAAAACTCAAAGATCACTTTTAACACTCTCTTGATAAAAACTCCCTTTTGATTGGAAGTATTAGCACTCTATTTTGTGGAGAAAACTTCTGAAAATGAGTAAGAAAAACAGCTCAAGAAATCTCCAAAATCTTAACCTTAAAACAATTGACAAAACCCCTTTTTATAGGCTGCCAGAAAATAGAGCCGTTGGGGCTGTGTCAGGCTGTCGGTCGACCGCCGGTCGACCGGCCAACGGTCAAATTTCTGACCGTTGCAGCACATCGGTCGACCGGCCAGTCGACCGATAACCTGGAATGAACTGTCGGTCGACCTATCGGTCGACTGGACATTTCCAGAGAGCAAACTCTCTTGGTCGGTCGACCGACCCGGTCGACCGGCCACTGTGCTAACAGTGTGCACAGGACTGTGCACATCGGTCGACCGGTCCGGTCGACCGACTTGGACTGTCAGTCAGTTTCCAGGTCTGAAAACAGGATTTAAAATCTTTTTATAAAATCCTAAAAATACATAGAAATTCTACAAAAATAGTTTTACCAATATACTTGAAAGAACAACCATGCTTGCACAAAATCAAGACATGTTATAGATGTTTTGGTCTATTTTTGTAACTTGGAAATATTAGCTCAAGAACTAAAATGTATTTTTCCAAAACATGTTTTTCCAAACTTGTTTTTCTAAATCTTCATCAAATACAAAAACACGATATTTGAGTTCATTTAAAAGCATGGTGTGTTATGGATATGATCCACTACACAATCAATATGGAATATCTATGTTTTTGACATAAAGCTCTAATCATGATTTTGGTTTAAAGATATGAACTATGAAATACCAAAATCCAAGATAAATATTTTGTCACAATGAAAATCTTTTCTACTTTAGAAAATCTTTTTATGAAAGCACTTTAAAACAAGAGTTTTATCAAGAGTGTGTGTGTGTGATATACCTTGAGCAATCCACCAACTATCTATCCTTTACATTTTTACTAAAACAAAAATACAAATTCTATACCTAGACACAAGTCTTCATCTTCTTGAAGTCTTCACTTGAAGGCTTCTCATCTTCTTGACTTGGTCCAAGCTTGATCCAAAAACTCCTTGGATCACAACATGCAAGCTCCAAATCTTGATCTTTTAACCTTTGTTGAGCTTTGCACCTACTAAGATCTTGATCATGAATCTGTCACTAATTAACATAAGATCATTAGTAAATATAACTTCATGAGTTGATCATCATCAAAACTAGGGCGATAGGCCTTTGGGCCAACAATCTCCCCCTTTTGATGATGACAAAACTCATGAAATTATATATGCATGGATTAAAGTAAAGCTTCAAAGAAGCTCCCCCTTAACTCATGCATAACAATAAAATAATAGATATAGCAATAAAAGCACATGACATGTATGCAATGTAGGAGATGCAATCATATAAATCAAATCATAAATCAAATCTTTTGCTCCTAATTGCAAGACAACATATATATGCATAAATACAAATCTTACTCCTCCTTAAGCAAGGAAATCATGAAATCATGCATATAAAATCACAAATTCTTCTCCCCCTTTTTGTCAATCATCAACAAAGGGTTCAGAGAAAAATACATCAAACAAATTTTTCTCCCCCTTTTTGTCAAAAATAAAGAAATCAAGGAGGGTTAATCAAATCAATCAATAAAATTTATATGCGATATAAATTCATGAAGAGGAAGACGCTAAGTTAGCTTCCCTACACATATGCATTACATGAAAGAGGGATGTGAAGCCCTAATTCACATAACACACATTATGTAATGAATAAGAGGAGATGTGAAGCTCCCCTTACACACGTGTACCATATAAAGAAGAGATGTTAAGCTCCTCAATACACAATACACTCAACATGAATCTTGCATATAGACAATACAAGTCAAAAAATTTTAAGTTTTTGAATTCCAATGGAAACAAATTGAAATAAATTTTGAATTCTTCCAACTAATCAAATTTTGAATTTTGATATCAATTTTAAAATACAATGCACAAGCTTCTTATGAAATACCAATTTGAAATCTAATTAAGCTTAGCATCAACAATCTATGTGCTTTAAAAGATACTAATAGTAAAACAAGCACAAATAGATAACATATATGTATGAGAAGATAATACCAATAGAGATTGATATAATTTGAAAACATTCATACATACAATCAAAATATGAATATACACAACATGAAGTCATATTGATACCAATTGAAAATGTCCAATGATACCAACTGAAGGGTAAGCATAAGTGTATACATTAAAAATTTTCATTTAATTTTTTTTTTTAAAATTATTTCAAAATATATGTATGTTTGACAATACACGAAGCATACATACATATCTCTAACACAATTGAGTCCATATATGTAGATTTGCATGAAAGGCAAATGACTCAAGAGGTATCCATGTATATCTTAATGTTTTGGCAAAAATAAACATATACATGAAATGAAATCACATGATCATAACATAAATCCAAATGGGAATACAAGTTTAAGAATGTAATGATCATCAACACAAGGCTATACTCGTACATCTAATAGGCACAAATAAGCATTCAACCCAATCATATATAGATTTATTTGTGGTCCATAAGGTGTACAAGTATACATCCAAGTGTTGACAAATACTAACATCTAAACTAATATTCAATACAATGAAGCATCAAAATTTTAAGAAAAAAGATTGAATCATGTGTAATACTTGAAGAATAGATAACTAGTTTAAATGGATTTTTGACAAACTAGTTAAAGATCCTTCAAAAATATAAAGTCATATGTATTTCATGAAAAATACTAAATACATAAAAGTTCAAGCACTCATATTCCATAAAGCTCAACATTTATATTTTCTAAGATTGAATGTTCAAAGGTTATGTAAGTAGTATCTACATGAAATTAGTCATTGAAGCTCAAATCAAATATGACTAACAAAATTTTTATTAACCAACACATAAAAATCATTTTTATCATAACAAATCATCTAAAAAAAAATAATCTACATGGTATATGTATGAATTATACAAATCTAACAATATGCATACATATCCCAAATATTAAAAGTGTCTATTAAATGTTTGCATTAAGGCAAGAGACTCACGGGTATACATGTATATTTATTAGATTTGAATTAAACATGCATATACATGAAGTAAATCACTAAAATAGGCAAAGACATGTATAAAAGAGAATCATCAAAACTAGATTATACACATGCATAAGGTGGATACAAGTGAGCATGAAGTTCAAATGTATATGGATCAATTGTAATTCACTATGTGTACATGTATAAGTGCAAGTTTGACAAATTCTACATCTAAGCATGTAAATACCACATGAAGCACAAATCAAACAAAATCATGAACATGCTATGAATATATGAAATAAGTAAAAGCATGTACATAAATAAAAAATAGGAGTCTAGAAATTGTTACCAACTTCAAAGCTCCAAGTATGGTGGTCTTTCCACCAAAAATCCCTTGATAGCAATGCATCCCAATGTTTGTCCATCATGTCCATTGCATTGGCTACCAAGGCACCAATCCTCTCACGTTTTGTGAGAGCCCTCACCTACATCAAAATCAAAGGGTGGGGGTTTTGATACCCATGTTTTCTTGGGTCCTTTGGGGTTAGCATTGTTGTAAGGAACCCAAAATCTATTATACTTAGCAAAATATAGATATGGTTTCTTATCAAAACAATATTTTGCTAGATGGCCTTTGCGGCCACAATGTGTACAAATGTACACCTTAGCATGATGCTTATGAGTGTGATTGTGATCGTGATGTGCACCATAAGCATGAGCATGACGAGTATGTGCATGAGCATGGGGAACTTGTTTCTTTTGAAACAAAGATTCCAACTTAGAATGATTAAATGCACATGTGCTCAAATTAGAGCTCAAATTATTTATCTTATTTTTCAAATTCTTAATCTCATTAGTTGTGGCATGAAAAGCATGATGAGATGAAGAATTAATTTTCTTTTTCTTTTGAAAAACATTATCTTTTTCTTTTTCAACAAATTTTCTTTTTAAAGACTTATTTTCTTGCAAAATATCTTCTTTTTGTTTTTCTACCATAGCAATCTTATCCTTCAAAATAGTGTTTCCTTCACAAAGATTATTTAATTTAGACATTAAGGAAACATTCTCATTTTTCAAATCCTCATTTTCTTTTTCTAAACATGCAAGTTTATTTCTAAAAGAATCATTTTCTACATGCATGCAATCAATGTTCTTTTTCAAATTCTTGTTATCTTTTTCCAAGCATGCAATATTATCTCTAAAAGAGTCATGTTCTACATGCATGCAAGCAAGTTCCTTTTTCAAATTTTATTGTTCTTTTTAATCATGTCATATTTCTCAAGCACTAATTGGCAAAATGTAGTGAGCTCATCATATGACATACTAGCATCCTCATCATCGGATTCGGTATTTACCTCAAGGGGGTCATCCCCTTGGACCATGTAGCACTTGTTGGAGGTGTCGCTTCCAACATCCGAATCACTCCCCGCATTGTATTGTTCATTTTCACCAAGGGAGATGAGGGTGTTCCAAACTACAAAAGCCAATTCAATGTTAGAAACCCTAGATAGATAATCATCATTTAGGGTACATTTAAGAGCATGAAGGGCTTTTGTATTAGCCTCAAGATTCTTACCATCTAAGCAATATTCTTTATTAGTAGTGGCAAGATATGCATGAATGCCTAGGGCCTTGAGGTATAAAGACATCTTAACCTTCCAAATTTGGATGTTAAGGATGTCAAAGGTGGGTGGTGACATGAAGTCCATGGTGTGTGTACAATATAAAGTGATTAGCCGAAAAGGAGGATCTTTAACTCTTAGGTTGTTAGACCCAATATCAAGAGCACTAGCTCTGATACCAATTGAAATAACACCTAGAGGGGGGGTGAATAGGTGTTGGCTAATCTTATGGTCACTTATGAACAAATAATGCGGAATTAAAATTAAGATGACCAAATTAAACTTCTTTTAATTAAACACTTATGTATAACACAAGAGTGTTGCCGAATTCCCCTTGCGAGGCTCTGAACAATCTCCTCAGGATTCCCCTTAAATGGGTTGAGGTGCCGCGTTGGCTCTCTTGGTTGAATACTAGTGTTAACAAGCAATCCCAAGAAAGTATATCAATTATGAGCACAAGGGTATATCATGCATATAAAAGATAAAGACAATAAAGCATGCAAGATATAAATAAGAGACAAGAGATAGAGAGAAAGAGCAATCGCAAACACAAGGGTATGTTTCGAGGTTCGAGCACACTTGCTCTACATCCCCGCCTTCGACACACGAAGGGTTTCCACTATGCAAGATCCCAATGGATCTCTCCTCGGTGCCGCACACCTACAAACCCTCGGACTCCCAAGTCCCGTACACACGCAAGTCCACCGACTCGCCGCGGCCGCACCTCGAACCAAAGAGTTCACAACCGAACTCCAACCACCAACGAGCACACTTGCCCGTATCCTCAAAGAACAAAGAAAATCTCTTTGATGATCACAACACTTGATCACCTAAAGAGCACTCTCACTACAACACTTCTATAGGATATATAATCTATGGATGCTCAAGTGTTTGTGTGAGAAAATCAAGGAAAGAAAGCTATGGAGGAAAAACTCAAAGATCACTTTTAACACTCTCTTGATAAAAACTCCCTTTTGATTGGAAGTATTAGCACTCTATTTTGTGGAGAAAACTTCTGAAAATGAGTAAGAAAAACAGCTCAAGAAATCTCCAAAATCTTAACCTTAAAACAATTGACAAAACCCTTTTTTATAGGCTGCCAGAAAATAGAGCTGTTGGGGCTGTGTCAGGCTGTCGGTCGACCGCCGGTCGACCGGCCAACGGTCAAATTTCTGACCGTTGCAGCACATCGGTCGACCGGCCAGTCGACCGATAACCTGGAATGAATTGTCGGTCGACCTATCGGTCGACTGGACATTTCCAGAGAGCAAACTCTCTTGGCCGGTCGACCGGTCGGTCGACCGGCCACTGTGCTAACAGTGTGCACAGGACTGTGCACATCGGTCGACCGGTCCGGTCGACCGACTTGGACTGTCAGTCAGTTTCCAGGTCTGAAAACAGGATTTAAAATCTTTTTATAAAATCCTAAAAATACATAGAAATTCTACAAAAATAGTTTTACCAATATACTTGAAAGAACAACCATGCTTGCACAAAATCAAGACATGTTATAGATGTTTTGGTCTATTTTTGTAACTTGGAAATATTAGCTCAAGAACTAAAATGTATTTTTCCAAAACATGTTTTTCCAAACTTGTTTTTCTAAATCTTCATCAAATACAAAAACACGATATTTGAGTTCATTTAAAAGCATGGTGTGTTATGGATATGATCCACTACACAATCAATATGGAATATCTATGTTTTTGACATAAAGCTCTAATCATGATTTTGGTTTAAAGATATGAACTATGAAATACCAAAATCCAAGATAAATATTTTGTCACAATGAAAATCTTTTCTACTTTAGAAAATCTTTTTATGAAAGCACTTTAAAACAAGAGTTTTATCAAGTGTGTGTGTGTGTGATATACCTTGAGCAATCCACCAACTATCTATCCTTTACATTTTTACTAAAACAAAAATACAAATTCTATACCTAGACACAAGTCTTCATCTTCTTGAAGTCTTCACTTGAAGGCTTCTCATCTTCTTGACTTGGTCCAAGCTTGATCCAAAAACTCCTTGGATCACAACATGCAAGCTCCAAATCTTGATCTTTTAACCTTTGTTGAGCTTTGCACCTACTAAGATCTTGATCATGAATCTGTCACTAATTAACATAAGATCATTAGTAAATATAACTTCATGAGTTGATCATCATCAAAACTAGGGCGATAGGCCTTTGGGCCAACACTAACTAGAACCAGTTCACCACCCAAACAAAAACCCGACTCACACATAGCACAACCACCTTCACTACAAGATAGGTTCTATACTATTAGGACCTCTCTTCCTTCTTGCATTCAGTTACCCGATGAAGGTGTTGACAAATTTGAGCTCAAACCATAATAATCAATACTCTTCTCAAATTTCATGGACTTGAATCTAAGGATGCATACTTTTTCATAAGGGAATTTGAAGAAGTATGTCTCATGATGAAGATACCTAGCCTAGGAGTAGATGCCAACAAATTACGGTTTGTTCCATTCTCTTTGAAAGACTTAGCAAAGAAATGGCTCTACAGTCTAGAGGCCGGTTCAATATCCTCATGGGATAATTTCGTCAAAGCCTTCTTAAAGAAGTTTTATCCAGTTCATAAGACTGCATTAATTAGGAAAAGCATCTTGCAGTTTAAGCAAATAGCCAATGAACCATTTTGGAAATACTTTGAACGTTTTAAGGACCTCTTTGCCCAATGCACTCACCATGGGATAGAGAAATGGTGACTTTGTCAAACTCTTTATAATAGATTAGAATATCAAACTAAAATTCTATTAGAATCCATGTGCCAAGGAGGATTTTTGAAAAAGAACGAACATGAAGGATGGTTATTATATGAAGAATTAGCTGATAATACCATTCAATGGGAACCAACTCCGGAAAAATTTAGGACTAATGACTCTACTTCTTCTAAAGAAGGTATCCATTCCATTGAGGCTAACATAGCTACTGATGCTAAACTAGCTGTTGTGATACAAAGACTAGAAGCTCTTGAAACTTAAGAATCAGTCTCTGTGAACCAAGTCAGCCCAATACTTTCGGCGGGCTGTACTTATTGTCAAGACTTGAACAATGTATTCGAGAAATGTCATGTCTTTATCCCACATCAAACCTTGCCCGAACATATGAGTGTGGCCTTCACAAGGCCTGCTAACAATCCATATTCGTCCACCTATAATCCCGGTTGGAGAAATCACTCAAATTTTTCTTGGGGCCCAAGCAACAATGATCAAACAAGGCCCAAATTCTCTAACAATTTTCAAAATCCTCCTTATCAACAAAATTTCCCCAATCAAAATCTTCCACACTCTTTCCAAAATTCTCAAATGAAAACAAAACTCTCCAATATGGAAAGAAAGGTGGACACTCTAGTTAAAAGCCACGACACGCTGGTTCAAGACTTGACTAGGATAGAGATACAACTGAATCAACAAGAAAGACAAAAGGGAACTCTACCAAGTCAATCATTGCCAAACCCTAGGAATCCTAGGCAAGCCAATGAGGGTCAAGACCCAAACCAGTGTAACTTGGTTCATACATTAAGATCAGGGAAATAAGTTGATAATCAAGTATCCATGCCACAGGACCCATCTCAATTGTCCATTCCATCTAGTTCCACTCCATCTCCATAAAACTCCAAAGAAACTGAAGTTGATAATTTAGCAAAACAGCTGCACCAACCTACAGCCCCATTTCCAAATATGCTTAGGTGCAAGAATAATAATGCACATATGGAGAAACTACTCTAGGTGTTTAATCAAGTTAGGCTTAATATACCACTTCTTGATGCAATCCAACAAGTCCCTAGTTATGCCAAATTCCATAAGGATATGTGCACCAAGAAAAGAAAGACAAATGTGCCTAAGAAGGTTTTTTTAGCCACTAACATTAGTGAGTTATTGTCCAACCAGATCCCAGTCAAGTACAAGGACCCTGGTTGCCCCACCATTTCTTGCACAGTAGATCGAGCTGAAATTAATCGAGCACTCCTCGATTTAGGATCCAGCATTAATTTGCTTCCCTTCTCCGTATATCAACAACTTGGATTAGGAGAACCCAACCCAACCCAAGTTACAATCCAATTAGCTGATCGCTTAATTAAAGTTCCTAAGGGAGAGATCAATGATGTCCTTATACCGGTGGGAGATTTCATTTACCCAGTCGATTTCATTGTTTTAGAGACACAACCTGTGTCTAATCCTATGTCCCAAGCTCCCGTCATCTTAGGACGCCCGTTCCTAGCAACCGCTAATGCAATCATAAATTGTAGAAATAGATCCATGAAATTGTCTTTTGGGGATATGATCAAGGAAGTCAATGTTTTCAACTTAGGTAAACACCCCTACGACATAAACGACCAACCCTTTGAGGTTGACTTCATTGAAAATATAACTAGTGAGCACAACGAGGAGATCACATAAGAGTCAAAAGAAGAGAAAGAGTTAGAATCTAGTGATCTCAACCTTGATGAGATTAAATGGGCATCAAATCTAAGTTCTATAGAGATGGAAATTTTAAGCTTAACACCTCCGCCAATCGAGCCACCTCCTTCGTTGGAGTTAAAAACCTTGCTTAAACATCTTAAGTACGCCTATCTTGGTGAACAAGAGATGTTATTAGTCATAGTTTCCTCCAATTTGACTAATAGGCAAGAGAAAGACCTACTGGCAACCCTTAGGAGATATAGGGAAGCCATTGGTTGGACTATGGCAGATATTAAGGGACTAAGCCCTAAAATAGTCTAGCATAGAATCCATCTAGAAGAAGGGTTTAAACCTAAGAGGGATCTACAACATAGGCTAAACCCACTCATGCAAGAGGCTGTACAAGCCAAACTAATAAAACTATTAGATGATGGGATCATTTATCTCATTTCCGATAGCAAATGGGTTAGCCCAGTGCATGTGGTCCCTAAGAAGTCCAGTTTTGTTGTGGTAGAAAATGACAAGTAAGAGTTAGTGCAAACACGACTGCCTACCAAAGTTTGAGTATGCATAGACTATCGCAAGTTGAACGCCGCCACTAGAAAAGATCATTTTTCCCCTCCCATTTATCGACCAAATGCTGGAACGATTAGCGGGCCATGAGTATTACTGTTTCTTGGATGGTTACTCGGGGTATAAACAAATCCTAGTAGCCCCAGAGGACCAAGAAAAGACAACGTTCACGTGCCCATTTGGAGCATTTACCTATCGCCGAATGCCTTTCGGCCTATGCAATGCCCCCGCCACATTCCAACGTTGTATGTTAAGCCTTTTCTCTGACATGGTAGAGCGCTTCTTAGAGATTTTCATAGATGACTTCTCCGTCTATGGAAATTCATTTGACCAATGTCTCCATCACTTAGAGCTAATGCTGAATAGATGCACCGAAAAGAACTTGACCCTAAATTGGGAAAAGTGCCACATTATGGTGCAGCATGAGATTGTCCTAGGTTATGAGATATCTAGGGAAGGGATCAAAGTGGATAAGTCTAAGGTGGAGATCATAGCCAAACTTTCAATTTCACAAAGAGTGAAGGACATTCGTTCTTTCTTAGGACACGCCGGGTTTTACTGTAGCTTCATTAGGGATTTTAGCAAAATTGCTAGACCCCTTACAAACCTTTTAGCTAAAGATGTGTCCTTCATCTTTGACGATAAGTGTAATAGCGCGTGGGAGAAGTTAAAATTGAAACTTATCTCTGCACCTATCATCTCACTTCCAGACTGGTACAACCCCTTTGAGATCATGTGCGATGTCTCAGATTTTGCGATAGGCGCTGTCTTAGGACAACGCAAAGATAACAAGCAACATGTGATCTATTATTCAAGTAGGACACTCAATGATACCCACGTGAACTACACTACAACCGAGAAAGAATTCTTGGCAGTAGTGTTCGCTTTGGAGAAATTCCGCCCATACCTACTTGGGACCAAAACCATAATTTTCACCGACCATTCTGCACTTCGATACCTAATGCTAAGAAAGGATGGGAAGGCCTGACTCATTTGTTGGATCCTCCTCCTTCAAGAATTTAATCTCAAAATTCGAGATTAAAAGGGTGTTGAAAATGTCGTCGCAGACCATCTCTCTCGTGTGCCAAACGCACCTTCTAACGAACTGCCCATCAATGATAATTTTCCCGACAAACAACTTCTAACCATCTCTACGGAACCATGGTTTGCCGACATAGTAAATTACTTAGTCACAAACCAAACACCATCTAATTGGTCAAAATAGGATAGATACCGATTCTTGTTTCAAGTCCGGTATTTCATATGGGAAGATCCTTACCTTTTCAAGTATTGTAGTGATCAAATTATTAGGAGATGTGATCCAGATGAGGAAACTAGAAGCGTTCTAGCCTTTTGTCATGAATTTGCTTGCGGTGGACATTTTGGTCCCCGCAAAACTACCGAAAAGATCCTACAAAGTGGCTTTTAATGGCCCACTTTGTTTAAAGACACATTTGACTTTTGCAAAACTTGCACAAGATGCCAAATAATAGGAAGGATTTCTAAACGTAATATGATGCCCCTAAATCCAATTCTAGAAGTAAAACTTTTTTATGCTTGGGGCATTAATTTTATGGGTCAATTACCTAATTTATTTGGGCACCAATACATCTTGTTGGCTATAGATTACGCATCCAAATGGGTTGAAGCCGTCCCTTGCAAGACAAATGACAACAAAGTTGTTGTCATATTCTTGAAAGAAAACATCTTCTCACGCTTTGGAACCCCTCGTGCCATAATTAGCGACAATAGTATACATTTTTGCAATAGAACTTTTGAAGCTCTTATGTGAAAATATGTCATAACACACAAGTTATCTACGCCATACCACCCTCAAACCAGTGGACAGGTAGAAGTTTTCAATAGGCAAGTCAAGCTTATCTTGGAGAAAACTATGAATCAAAATAAGAAGGACTGGTCCACCAAATTTGTAGATGCCTTATGGGCATATAGGACTGCCTTTAAAATGATTCTAGGAATGTCTCCCTATAGACTAGTCTTTGGAAAGGCTTGCCACCTTCCTGTTGAGATAGTGCACCGAGCCTTATGGGCAATTAAGCAGCTGAATTTTGATCTAGATAAGGCCGGTGCGTTTTGGAAATTGCAAATTTCTAAACTTGAGGAGTTGAGGAACGAAACATATGAAAATGTGAAAATTATGAAAGATAGGGTTAAGGTTTTTCATGATATATTCATCACTAGAAAAACTTTTGTCTAAGGATAAAAAGTGTTACTCTATAACTCTAGACATCATCTCTTTCCCGACAAGTTAAAATCAAGATGGACAGGGCCTTTCATTATTAAGACTGTGTTTCCACACGGAGCCATTGATTTAAGCTTAACCTGCACAAAAAATACGAAATTTCAGAACTTAAAATTAAAGATGTGCAACTGCTCAATTCTTACCGCGATAGCAAGTGGCTATGCGGGTCGTGATCCACAAGGAGGGTTTGCGATAGAAGCGTTCAAGGTTTTTTATTGAAATCTTTATGAAGAGAAAATGAATGTTCTTCTTTGTTTTAAGAAATGAAAATAAAAAGAGTTATGTTAAAGTTAAAAAGAAAGCGATAGATGGAGAAGGTGGAGAGAAGCAGAAAACGACTATGTACAAATGAATTGGAAAAGAGAGATTTGGAAGATGTGGTGTTGGTGATCTAAACTAAGAATTAAAGAAAAGAAAGAAGATTAAAGAAGTACTCACCTAGTTTGGTTAGTGACTTACCTGGAACCATTGCATGTTCTACCTTGCTTCAGAGGCGATCAACGCATAAGCCATATGATCGAGCTCAGTCCCCATTCGCATTATATCATCAAGACGAACAAGAATGAAGTGATATGGATCTTGAGGAGGAGAACATCAAAATGAATCATCGTTGGCACTTACAAAAATGTTGTTATACTTATGCTTCTGGATTCACTTTATTGCTTGCAGAAACGATGGAAGAAAGGAGGAGGGTACATCGGTGTCACTCTCAACATAAGCCACTCTCTTACTTACATGAATCTTAATCTAACCTAAGCTTACATACAGATTACAATTACATAAAAAGAAAAGAAAAACCTAAACTACAAAGAATGAAAACTGGACTAATCCTATCTCTGCATGGTCATCCCATTTTCAATGCAGAGATAGGATTAGTCCAGGATCCCGGGAAGGTTGGGGGAGCAAACGCTCCCCTTAATTCTCTACACCCTGTTAGTGGGTCTCCCTGGTTTTTCCCTTCTGCTTTTAACTTTAGTTAGTTTTCTCGTTTGAGTCTGGGATTTTGACGAAATGGCCTTTGATCTTTGCTTCAATCGATCGATTCTGAGAGGATTCTTCTCAACTGGTTTTCAACCTCTTGATTTTGCACTGATTCACTGAGCTCGAATTAATTCTGATTTAATTCAGAATTTTGGCGGGCTTTTGGGCTCATTTCTCTTCATCTTCTTGAGGAATGGGCCTGCAAATAAATTAAACATTTAATTAGGATAATGCAAATTTTATTCTATAATAAGTATGGAAATATGATACTAAATATGCAACATTAGCGACCAATCACACCCCCATACCTATCTTTTGCTCGTCCTCGAGCAAAACAACTAAACTATACTAAGGATTATTAGACCACTTTCGCAGGTCACGCGATTGCACTGAGCATGTGCAGCAAGCCGTTAAACCTCTAGGTTTCCCCTAGAGGACGAGTTTTGTCTCGTGAGGGTTTTCAGTGGATTACACCCACAAAATCCATAAAGAAAGAGAAATAAAGAGTTAGTATTTTCGAAAAGCATTTTGAAAGAGAAAAATATTTGAAATATAATTGTAAGATTTAAGCAATCTATAAGTTATAGGAAAACTGAATTTTTCATTCCTAAACATAGTCTCTATTCAAAATTTTGTTATCAATCAAAGTAAGGAGTCAAATTGTACTTCTCATCTAGTCTATTACTTTACCATAAGTCATATGCACCTTGCGGTCATGAAAATTTTGACGAAAGGTTCATTAACTCTAACTCTTATGCCTTTTATATATATATATATATATATATATATATATATATATATATATATATATATATATATATATATATTGATGGTATTATTCCTTAGTTCTATTAGGCTTTCTAATCTGCCCATGTAACGAGCCTTTAATCGATGACTCCCAAACCAAACAGTCTTAGGGCACCGGGTGAGAAAACACCCCAAGGACTTAAGGACTCGAGAAAACAAGGCCACAGAACTAAGAATTTTATTATATGAACTACTTTTAGGCATGAATACTTATGCTTTATTAGGCACAAATACCCAGCTTAATCAGAGGATTTTTTTCTCAAACTTATCTAATCATCTTTCGCATAAATACCAAGGCTTACTTAGGCCAAAGCACCTAGCTAATCATCAATAATTAGATTTGTTCATTTTTCATAGATATATTTTTTTCTCTTTTTTTATTTTATAAGGCATAAGAATCTTTGTTTTTGAACCCTAAGTGTGTAAGTGTATGAAGTGTGCATATTTCATTAAGGTAAAGATAAAAACTAAATTACTTTGACAAATTATCTTCCTAACCCTAAAAATCAAACAAATAATCTTATTTTGACCAAGTATAAGAATTCCTAATTTGGATTTTCCTATTCCTTAAAATTAACTTAATTTCTTACAAAAAATATGTCAAAATATTGTTTCTATTTTCAAAAAGTTTTTAAAAGTAAAGAAAAATGTCAATTAATTTTTTATTTTTTTAGAGTTATTTTAGAACCCTCCCCCACACCTATCTTATGCATTGTCCTCAATGTATGAATTAATGCATAGATGCATGAAAAAGAAGAAAGGGAAGGAAAATGTTATCTTAAGGTGGTGGTTCTGGTGGTGGTCTGATTGGTCCACGAAATGCGGCCCAATCGACTTTTCGTGAAGTTCGGAGGAGCCCACCAGAAATTTCTCTAATATAACCCATTAAAATGATGAATTCATAAAGAATATTTATTAAATATTTGACCCCATCTAATTTCCAAATTTCATAATTAATTTCGGAGTCAAATTTGTCAACCGCCTTGTCCCAGAATGGAGTATGAAAAGATAGAATGATTGACTCGGACTCAGGAAGTACAAGAACTAATACCGACTCAGGAAGGTGACTTAAGTCAAGTAGAGGTTCAGGAGTCGAGATTGGTTCAGGAAGTGGGTCCAAGTCAAGAAGTTAAAACTTAAGTCCACATTTATTTTCCAACAATGGAATGTGACTTAATATTGGTGATTCAAGTTCAAGAATGATAGGTGTGGGAATCAAAACTGACTCTAAAATATTACTCAAGTCGGGTAACAAAATAGGAGTAAATATTGCTTCAGGAATTTGAACTGGATCACAGATTTAAGAATCTAGGTCACATTTCTCATTGAGTTCAATGTCATAAAAATGAGAACTTGCCAACTTGTCAATAGGATTTTTAAAAGTGTAAAATTGGTCAAATTCAATATGATCATCAAAAATGGGTGATTCAATTTCATGATGAACAGGCACAAGATTCAATGTTGACTCGGGGAAAAGATTAAAATCAGGTGAAGACACTGGAGTCATTATTGAATCAGGAAGTAAAATTGAATCACTAAGTTGAGGTTCATGATCATATTCATTTTCAAGTTCGATTTCAGGAAAGGGATAACTTGCCAAACTGTCAATATCATTTTCAAAATTTAGAGTTTGGGCAAGTTCAAATGATTGTTCTAAAATGGAACCTTGATTTTCAAAACAACCTGACTCTTCGGCTCTAACAGAATGGTTAGTGACATCAGAACTGGTCAAACAGTGAGAACATAGAGATTAGACCATCATATCTATGTCACGATTACGAGCGTTTTGAGCCTGAGTCATGGCTTCAAGCATCTTTTCATAGTTGATAGGTTCATTGTTTTGATGAAAAGATGAAGTTTTGTCTTGGAATTGGTGGTGAAATTGTGAGTCCATCAGATTTTGGGATTTTTGTTTGGACTCATGCATACTCATTTCCAAAATTGATAGTTTTCTATTTTGGACTAGTGGACTAGGTGGAGAAGGAGGAAAAGTTGGTTGAAAATTGGACTCGGGGGAGGTGAATCCCCACTGACTCTGTGAAGAGTTGAAATTATCATGAAAATTATGGTTATAAGATTGGAGACATTGGTTATATTGATTCGGATAAGACCAATTCGGCACACTAGGTTGGTTAAAATTATAATATGTTAGGTTGGTAATATCTGAAAATGAAGTCGGTGTGTAATATGGATTACTATTAAAATTGAAAAAATTGTTATTATAAGCCATATCACACAATAGAATACAAACAAAGAAAAGAAACAAATAAATAAGCAAACAAATAAAAAGAAAAAAATTCTAAACTAAGTTAGGGTAGACCTATGACCTAGACGACTCCTAACTGGTTAGACTGTCCATGGGAGGTATAATGCTGACTTTGACCACAAGCTAATCAGCTAGGTCAGGGCAAGATTGGTGGGAGGTTTTCTGTCAAAGACGTTCCTTAATTAAATAACCACCAATCTTTAGGCTTTCGGCCCTTAATCTCCTTCCTAGACACTGATTTGACAACAGTCAAATTCCAACCCCTTGGGTCATCTTTATCAAGCTTGGTTGTAGTTGCCATGGGAGTGTTGCAAGCCTTTGAGTCTTCAAGTCCAAACCTCTTCACGAGTTCCTTTGCATACTTGGCTTGGCTTATGAACGTCTGATTGAGATTTTTAAAGAATAGAAATAGAGTTCAGATTTCTTAGTCTCAATGCGAATCCGCTGTAGCAAGGGCTCAAGCGGGGCGTGATCCTCAGGGAAGGATGCGATGAAAGCTTTTCGACCCGATTCCTCTGTATGCTTCAAGTAAGAAAAGAGAGATTAGATTTGAGATAAAAATATGATATTAAAAGACGTGGTTTTGCTGATCTTCTACCATAACCCTATTGCAAGTTAAGGAGCTTGATCTTCATCTTAAGATGTATGTGATTCACCCTAGGTCATTACAAATAATTCAAGCAAGAAAAATCAATACTAGACTCTAGCTAAGTTACATTATTTAAAAACTAAACTATGGTTCATCCTAACATCTAGGTACAGCCTAATAAAAGACGAATCTCAAATTTATGCTGTCCTAGTCCTTAAGTTGAAGTCATGAAAAGTCTTTTTAATATGCAACCTATATTAGGAATTCTAGGTATTTGTTTAATCTTCTAGAAAAGTTATTTTTAAACCTAGGGTTTCTATAGATGTTCATTAATCAGATCTAGGCTTAACTGCTCTAGGGTTGCTTCAAGAATCTCAGCAAACCACTAGAGAGAATTAGTTCTTCATTATTTTTTTTCTTTTCAAATTATTTATATATAGTTTTTTATTTTTATTTAATGAGAAAGATTGCAAAATAAAGAAAAAGAAAACCAGAAGAGATCACAGATTGAAAATATGAGAGATCACAAAATAAAATAAAATTGCAGAAATTAAATGAGAACAAAAAGAAGTGACCTTTATTTCAGATGAATCTCCGGTTACACAATCTTCTCCTTCTCCACAACGTAGATGAATGGAAAATACAATCGTGCAGAAATTTAGAAAAATAGCTAAAGGAAATCCTAATACGTCTCTGGATGCCCTTTCTGCTGCGCCTTGCATGGATATTTATAGTGCAGAAGAAGATAGAGTCCCGGATGAAGTTGTAGACGAAATCTGGTAGTCAGACTCATCCAGAATGCCGCGAAATTGCAGCTTTTGCCGCGTTTCCGCGGCATTTCTGGGGGGTCTGGCCACGCGCTTTGGCGCGTGGCTTCTTCTGGTCCCTCCGTCTTGGTGTATCCTTCTGGAAGTTGTATCCTGGCCTTTTAATCTGGATTTTCGAGATAACTTAGTAATCAAGTTACCCTTAATCTAGATTCCTTCAAATCTTCTTTCCACGAATTTCCTTCTTATCTTGGGTTTTTATCCTCATCCTGCAGGTGTTTAGGGTTGGATAGAAGTCTATCCTTCCCTTATCTCTGATATTTGCAACTTTTAGCCCTTGTATTTGCATTTTGACTTCTTGTAATTGCGCTTTTTCACCTGGGCTTCAAACATGGGCTTGGATCTGGGCTTTTGGGCTCTTTAAGCTTTATTTCTTATTAAAATAACAATTCGAGGCCTGCACACATTAAATAACGAAATATTAATAAATGTGCATTATAATATGAATAAATGTGCAAATGTGATGGTATATATGATGACAATTATGCATTTTTCACTACCTATCACACCCCCACACTTATCTTTTTGCTCGTCCTCGAGTAAAAATCAAAAAGAAAGAGAAAAATCTAACCTAGCTAACTCACTTTCGTAGGAATCACGGTTGCACTTAGCATGTGCAACAAGCCGTTAAACCCCTAGGTTACCCTAGAGGACGAGTGTTGTCTCGTGAGGGTTTTCAGCGGATTACACCCACAAAATCCATAAAAAGGAAAATATTTGACTTATATTGGAGAGACTAAGTAGTCTATAAGTTTTAGGATCCTCATTTTTATTCATTCTTCAAACTTAGTCTTAATAAAGTCAATTGTTATTTATTTTAGGTAAGGATTAAAATTGAATGTTTCATATAGTCTTTTTCGTTACCAAAAATCATATGCACCCTTATGTTTTTACTAGGAATTCCTTGACTTTGACTCTCATGCCTCTTTATTATTAATATATATATATATATATATATATATTTTTTGATATGTATAACTCATCTAACTTTCTTTCGTGTAAGTATCAAGGCTTCTTGAGGCCCTAATACCTAACTAATTGATTATTAGATGTGTTAATACATATAAGTAATTTTTCCTTAGTTCCCTCGGACTTTCTAATTCACCCATGTAGCGAACTTAAAGTCGATGACTCCCAAACCGGTCGGTCTTAGGGCACCAGGTGAGAAAACACCCCGCGGAGTCAAATTCGAGTGAACTAGGCCACAAAACTAAGGTTTTTATTTTATCTCTTTTTTTTTACACTCACCTTTAGGCGTGAATACTTATGCTTCTTGAGGCACATGTATCCAGCTTAATTAGTGATTTTTTTTTTTTTTATATATATGAGGCACAAGGGTCGTTGTCTTAGAATCCTAGATATGCATTGGGTATGCATAATTCATTAAGGTAAAAATCAAGACTAATTACTTATTCAATTTTTCCTCCGATACCTAAAGTTTAAACAATTTATTTATTTTGACCAAGTCTTTAGAAATCCTAATCATGATTTTCCTAATTCTTAAAACTGACTTAGGTTTATTTCAAAAATAAGTCAATTTACTGTCCTTTTTATAAAAAATTTTTTTTTTATATATATATTTTTTTTATTTTTTAAAATTTTTTATTTTTTTAGAAAATGTTAGAATAAAGAGAAAAATATATATATATATTTTTAATTATTATTTATATATATATATATATTTTTATACATCTATTTTACATACCCTTCCCCCACACTTATTTCATGCATTGTCCCTAATGTATGAATGAAATGCATGCATGCATGAACTGGCAGAACGATACAGTTACCGATACAGTGGGTCGGAAAGACCCATGGCCACCTTAACTTCCGGTACCGACTCCAAAAATATCTTAAGACGCTGGCCATTAACCTTGAATGCATTGCCATTTTTGGGATCGTAGATCTCTATCGCTCCGTGTGGAAACACGGTCTTAACGATGAATGGCCCTGTCCATCTTGACTTCAACTTGCCGGGAAAAAGATGAAGTCTAGAGTTATAGAGTAAAACTTTTTGTCCTTGGACAAAAGTTTTTCTCGTGATGGATTTATCATGAAAAATCTTAACTCTATCCTTCGCAATCTTTGCATTATCGTATGCATCATTCCTCAACTCCTCTAGTTCAGAAATTTGTAATTTCCGAAACTCACCGGCTCTATCTAAATCGAAATTTAGCTGCTTAATTGCCCATAGGGCCCGGTGCTCTAGCTCGACAGGAAGGTGGCAAGCCTTTCCAAAGACTAGTCTATAGGGAGACATTCCTAGAATCGTCTTAAAGGCAGTCCTATATGCCCATAGGGCATCCACCAGTTTGATGGACCAGTCCTTCCTATTCTGATTCACAGTCTTCTCCAAGATGAGCTTGACTTGTCTATTGGAAACTTCTACCTGTCCGCTAGTTTGAGGATGGTAGGGCGTAGACAACTTATGAGTTATGGCATATCTTCGCATAAGAGTTTCAAAAGTTCTATTGCAAAAATGTGTGCCATTGTCACTAATGATGGCTCTAGGGATTCCAAAGCGTGAGATGATATTATCTTTCAAGAATTTGACAACAACTTTGTTGTCATTTGTCTTGCAAGGGACAGCTTCTACCCATTTCGACACATAGTCTACGGCCAACAAGATGTATTGGTGCCCAAACGAATTAGGGAAGGGTCCCATAAAATCGATGCCCCATACATCGAAAAGTTCTACTTCTAGAATGGGATTTAGGGGCATCATATTTCGTTTGGAAATTCTTCCTATCATTTGACATCTTGTGCAAGTCTTGCAATACTCAAATGCGTCTCTAAACACGGTTGGCCAATAAAAGCCACTTTGCAGAATTTTCTCGGCAGTTTTACGGGGACCAAAATGTCCACCGCAAGCGAACTCATGACAAAAATCTAGGACACTTCTAGTCTCCTCGTCGGGGACACATCTCCTAATGATTTGGTCGCTACAGTATTTGAAAAGATAAGGATCTTCCCACATGTAATACCGAACTTGAGACAAGAATCGGTATCTATCCTGTTTAGACCAATTAGGTGGTGTTTGGTTTGTGACTAAGTAATTTACTATGTCAGCAAACCAAGGTTCCTTAGAGATGGCTAGAAGTTTCTCATCGGGAAAATTGTCATTGATGGGCAGCTCGTCAGAAGGTGTGTTTGGCACACGAGAGAGATAGTCAGCTACGACATTTTCGACACCTTTTTTATCTCAAATTTTGAGATCAAATTCTTGAAGGAGAAGGATCCAACGAATGAGTCGGGCCTTCGCATCTTTTTTAAGCATAAGGTATCGCAGAGCTGAATGGTCAGTGAAAATCGTGGTCTTAGTCCCAAGTAGGTATGGACGGAATTTCTCCAAAGCGAACACTACTGCCAAGAATTCCTTCTCGGTGGTAGTATAGTTCATTTGGGCATCATTAAGCGTCCTACTCGAATAGTAGATCATGTGCTGCTTGTTGTCCTTACGCTGTCCTAAGACAACACCTATCGCAAAATCAGAAGCATCGCACATGATCTCAAAAGGCTGGGTCCAGTCCAGAGGTGAGATGATAGGAGCAGAGATAAGTTTCACTTTCAATTTCTCCCATGCACTATGGCACCTATCATCAAAGATGAAGGACACGTCTTTAGCTAGAAGGTTTGTAAGGGGTCTAGCAATTTTGCTAAAGTCCTTAATGAACCTACGATAAAATCCGGCGTGTCCTAAAAAGGATCGAATGTCCTTCACGCATCGAGGAAGTGGAAGTTTCACTATGATCTCTACTTTGGCCTTGTCTACCTTAATCCCTTCCCTAAATATCTCATGACCTAGGAAAATCCCTTGTTGCACCATGAAGTGACACTTTTCCCAATTGAGGGTCAAGTTCTTTTCGGTGCACCTACTCAGCACTAGCTCCAAGTGATGGAGACACTGGTCAAATGAATTTCCATAGACGGAGAAATCGTCCATGAAAATTTCTAGGAAACGCTCGACCATATCAGAAAACAAGCTTAACATACAACGTTGGAATGTGGCGGGGGCATTGCATAGGCCGAAAGGCATTCGACGATAGGCAAATGTCCCAAATGGACACGTGAACGTTGTCTTCTCTTGATCCTCCGGGGCTATAGGGATTTGGTTATACCCTGAATAATCGTCCAAAAAGCAGTAATACTCATGACCTGCTAATCTTTCCAACATTTGGTCAATGAAAGAGAGGGGAAAATGATCTTTCCTAGTGGCTGCATTCAACTTACGGTAGTCTATGCATACTCTTACCTTGGTAGGCAATCGTGTTTGCACTAACTCATGCTTGTCGTTCTCTACCACTGTAAAGCTAGACTTCTTAGGGACCACATGCATTGGGCTAACCCATTCGCTATCGGAAATGGAATAAATGATCCCATTATCTAACAGTTTTACTATCTCGGCTTGTACAGCCTCCTGCATAAGTGGGTTTAGCCTACGCTGTGGATCCCTTTTCAGTCTAGTCCCTTCCTCAAGATGAATACGATGCTGGACTATCGTAGGGCTCAGTCCCTTAATATCTGCCATAGTCCAACCAATGGCTTCCCTATGTCTCCTAAGGGTTGCCAGCAGGTCCTCCTCTTGCCTATTGGTCAAATTGGATGCAATTATGACCGGTAACGTCTCTTGTTCACCTAGGTAGGCATACTTAAGATGCTTGGGCAAGGCTTTTAACTCCAAAGAAGGAGTTGGCTCAATGGGTGGAGGTGTTAAGCTAGAGTCTCCCATCTCTATAGAACTCAGATTTGATTTCCATTCGTTCTCATCAAGGCTAATATCACTTGTTTCTAACTCTTCCTCTTCCTCTTCCTCTGACTCAAGTATGTTCTCCTCATTATGCTCACTTGTCATATTTTCAATGAAGTTAACCTCAAAGGGTTGGTCGGTCACATCGTAGGGATGCTTACCTAGGTTGAAAACATTGACTTCCTTGGTCATATCCCCAAAAGTTAATCTCATAGATCCGTTTCTACAATTGATTATTGCATTTGCAGTTGCTAGGAACGGTCTTCCTAAGCTGACGAGAGTTTGGGACCTAGGATTAGACACAGGTTGTGTCTCTAAGACAATAAAGTCGACCGGGTAAATGAATTCTCCTACCCTTATGAGAACGTCATTGATCTCTCCCTTAGGAACTTTGATAGAGCGGTCAGCCAACTGAATAGTAACTTGGGTTGGGTTCAGTTCACCTAATCCAAGTTCTTCGTACACGGAGAAAGGGAGCAAATTGATGCTAGCTCCTAAATCGAGGAGTGCTCGATTGATTTAGGCTCGACCTATGGTGCAAGAGATGGTGGGGCAACCTGGGTTCTTATACTTGATAGGGATCTGGTTGGACAATAGCTCACTAATGTTAGTGGCTAGAAAAACCTTCTTAGGCACATTAGTCTTTCTTTTCTTGGTGCACATGTCCTTAAGGAATTTGGCATAGCTAGGGACATGTTGGATTGCATCAAGAAGTGGAATGTTGAGCCTCACTTGATTGAACACTTCTAATAATTTTTCCATATGTGCATTGTTGTTGCTTCTACGCCTATTTGGAAATGGAGCTATAGGCTGGTGCAACTGACCTGCTGACTTTTCAGCTTCAGTTTCATTAGGGCTGGATGGAGCAGGAGTGGAGCTAGATGGAATGGAAGTGGAGCTAGATGGAATGGATGGCATGGATGGATCCGATGGCATGGATACTTGATTATCAACTTGTTTCCCCGATCTGAGTGTATGAACCATATGACACTGATTTGGGTCTTGAGCCTCATTGGCTGGCCTAGGAATCCTAGGATTTGGCAATGGTTGACTCGGTAGGGTACCCTTCTGTCTCTCTTGCTGGCTCAATTGGATCTCTATCCTACTTAGGACTTGAGCCAGCGTGTCTTGGCTTTTAACTAGGGTATCCACATTTCTTTCCATGTTGGAGAGCCTTGTTTCCATTTGTGAATATTGGAAAGAAGGTGGCGGATTTTGACTAGGAAAACTTTGCTGATTGGGCGGATTTTGGAAATTGTTGGAGAATTTTGGCCTAATCTGCTCATTGTTGCTTGGTCCCCATGAAAAATTGGGATGGTTTCTCCAACCAGGATTGTAGGTGGGCGAATATGGATTATTGGCAGGCCTTGTGAAGGCTGCACTCATATGTTCGGGTGAGCTTTGATGTGCTATGAAAACAGGACATTCCTCGAACACATGGTTCCTATCTTGACAATAAGTACAGCCCGCCGAAGATGTTGGGCTGACTTGGTTCACAGAGACTGGCTCTTTAGTTTCAAGAGCCTCTAGTCTACGCATAACAGCAGCTAACTTAGCATCATTTGCTATGTTGGCCTCAATGGAATGGATACCTCCTCTAGAAGAAGTAGGGTCATTAGTCCTAGATTTTTCAGGAGTAGGGTCCCATTGGATGGATTTTTCAGCTAAGTCCTCAATCAATAACCATCCTTCATCTTCATTCTTTTGCAGAAATCCTCCTTGACACATGGATTCTAACAGTGTTTTAGTAGAATAATCTAATCCATCATATATAACTTGGCAAAGTCGCCATTTCTCTATCCCATAATGGGGACATTGGGCAAGGAGGTCCTTAAAACGCTCGAAGTATTTCCAAAAAGGCTCATTGGCTGTTTGCTTAAACTGTAGGATATTCTTCCTAATCAGTGCAGTCTTGTGAACGAGATAAAATTTCTTTAAGAAGGCCTTAACGAAACTGTCCCAAGTAGATATAGAACCAACCTCTAGACTGTAGAGCCATTTCTTTGCTAAATCTTTCAAAGCAAAGGGGACAAACCTAAGTTTGATGGCATCTTTTCCCAACTTAGGGATATTCATCATTAAACATACTTCCTCAAATTCCCTTATGAAGAAGTATGCATCCTCTGATTCAAGTCCATGAAACTTGGGAAGGGTGTTGATATATTGTGGCTTAAGCTCAAATGGGTCAACACCTTCATTACTCAGCTTGATGCAAGAAGGAATAGAGGTTCTAAGAGGATAGAACCTATCTTGGAGAGATGGCGGTTGAGCCATGTGAGAGTCGGGCTTATGCTCAGGTGGTGAACTAGTCCTAGTCAGTCTGGATGTAAGTTGGTCTCTCGACCAAGTGGGCATGCACAGTTAGCAACCAAGTTCACCTAATCAACCAAAAAAAAAAAAAAAAAAAAAAACAAACAAAAATCCTATTCTAGGGTTATCCTTGACCTAGACGACTCCTAACTTTAGACTGTCCTTAGGAGGTCTATTGTCGACGTCAACCACGAGCTAATCGGCCAGGTCAGGGCAAGACCGGTGGGAGGTTTTCCGTCAGAGACGTTCCTTAATTAAATAACCACCGTTCTTCGGGCTTTCGGCCCTCAATCCCTTTGCTAGACACCGATTTGACAAGGGTTAATTTCGAACAATTTTCCTTCTTCGGTCAATCTCCTATTGAGTCCGAGTTAACCTAGGGCCAACGTCTAATCAAGTTTTATTTAAAGTTAGGGTTGTGAGTGTGACGGATATGATTTGTTAGCCAAGGAAGGGTGATGAAATCCCCACCTTATCTTTTTTATGGGTTATGCCCTTAAGATGAATTAGTGTACGTGTAAAGCTGTAGAAAAGTAATCACTCAAGAAAGCAGTAAACAACCAAGAGTGTTTCCTAATCTATATGCTATGCAAACGTACCTTGTCGCCAGCACTCTTCAACAGAATTAAAAAATTAAAATAGACACGTGCCCTAAAATGCAAGAGTCTAAAAATATTTTTTTTTATTTTCAACAAATAGGTTAATGTTATTTATTAGCAGTTGCAGTGTGATCACATAGAGATAATATCACAACAGAAATTAGAATTTTGTAATGCAGAGCAACCTGCAGAAAACTGGATTAGTAGTCCACTACTATTGCCGCGGATTCGCGGCTTTTGCCGCGTTTCTGCGGCAATTTAGTAGATCAAGGTGCTCTGCCTTCGAGGGCAGAGGCACTAGATTGCTGTATGTCCTTGCTGCTGCTCTGTTTCTGTTTCCTGTTCTCTGTACCTGCAACAGAAAGAAAGAATGATTAGAACGAGGAAATCGTGCCGTTCCTTCCCCGGCAACGGCGCCAAAATTTGATTGAGATTTTTAAAGAATAGAAATAGAGTTCAGATTTCTTAGTCTCAATGCGAATCCACTGTAGCAAGGGCTCAAGCGGGTCATGATCCTCAGGGAAGGATGCGATGAAAGCTTTTCGACCCGATTCCTCTGTATGCTTCAAGTAAGAAAAGAGAGATTAGATTTGAGATAAAAATATGATATTAAAAGACGTGATTTTGCTGATCTTCTACCACAACCCTATTGCAAGTTAAGGAGCTTGATCTTCATCTTAAGATGTATGTGATTCACCCTAGGTCATTACAAATAATTCAAGCAAGAAAAATCAATACTAGACTCTAGATAAGTTACATTATTTAAAAACTAAACTATGGTTCATCCTAACATCTAGGTACAGCCTAATAAAAGACGAATCTCAAATTTATGTTGTCCTAGTCCTTAAGTTGAAGTCATGAAAAGTCTTTTTAATATGCAACCTATATTAGGAATTCTAGGTATTTGTTTAATCTTCTAGAAAAGTTGTTTTTAAACCTAGGGTTTCTATAGATGTTCATTAATCAGATCTAGGCTTAACTGCTCTAGGGTTGCTTCAAGAATCTCAGCAAACCACTAGAGAGAATTAGTTCTTCATTATTTTTTTCTTTTCAAATTATTTATATATATATATTTTTTTATTTAATGAGAAAGATTGCAAAATAAAGAAAAAGAAAACCAGAAGAGATCACAGATTGAAAATCAGAGAGATCATAAAATAAAATAAAATTGCAGAAATTAAATGAAAACAAAAAGAAGTGACCTTTATTTCAGATGAATCTCCGGTTACACAATCTTCTCCTTCTCCACAACGTACATGAATGGAAAATACAATCGTGCAGAAATTTAGAAAAATAGCTAAAGGAAATCCTAATACGTCTCTAGATGCCCTTTCTGCTGCGCCTTGCATGGATATTTATAGTGCAGAAGAAGATAGAGTCCCGGATGAAGTTGTAGACGAAATCTGGTAGTCAGACTCATCCAGAATGCAGCGGAATTGCGGCTTTTGCCGCGTTTCCGCGGCATTTCTGGGGGGTCTGGCCACGCGCTTTGGCGCGTGGCTTCTTCTGGTCCCTCCGTCTTGGCGTATCCTTCTGGAAGTTGTATCCTGGCCTTTTAATCTGGATTTTCGAGATAACTTAGTAATCAAGTTACCCTTAATCTAGATTCCTTCAAATCTTCTTTCCACGAATTTCCTTCTTATCTTGGGTTTTTATCCTCATCCTGCAGGTGTTTAGGGTTGGATAGAAGTCTATCCTTCCCTTATCTCTGATATTTGCAATTTTTAGCCCTTGTATTTGCATTTTGACTTCTTGTAATTGCGCTTTTTCACCTGGGCTTCAAACATGGGCTTGGATCTGGGCTTTTGGGCTCTTTAAGCTTTATTTCTTATTAAAATAACAATTCGAGGCCTGCACACATTAAATAACGAAATATTAATAAATGTGCATTATAATATGAATAAATGTGCAAATGTGATGGTATATATGATGACAATTATGCATTTTTCACTACCTATCAACGTCCCGTTTTGCAATTGCTTGATTTGGAGTCCAAGGAAGAAATTGAGCTCACCCATTGAAGACATTTCAAATTCAAGTTGCATTACCTTTTCAAAATCCTTGCATAAAACTTCATTAGTAGATCCAAAAATTATATCATTAACATAAATTTGCACAATTAATATATCATTATCAACATGCTTAGTAAAGAGAGTTGTGTCTACTTTGCCTTTAACAAAATCATTTGAAATTAGAAAACTAGAAAGCCTTTCATACCAAGCTCTAGGAGCTTGTTTCAATCCATACAAAGCTTTATCAAGTTTAAAAACAAAATCGGGATGAACATGATCAATAAAACCGGGAGGTTGAGCAACATAAACTTCTTCATTAAGAAAACCATTCAAAAATGCACTTTTCACATCCATTTGAAAAAGTTTGAAATTTTTGAAAGATGCAAAAGCTAGTGTCATCCGTATGGCTTCAAGTCGTGCTACGGGTGCAAAGGTCTCCTCAAAGTCAATTCCCTCAACTTGAGTGTAACCTTGGACCACTAACCTAGCTTTATTCCTAATTAAATTTCCGGATTCATCCATCTTATTCCTAAAGATCCACTTAGTACCAGTTATTGGTCGATCGTGGGGCCTAGGAACAAGGTGCCAAACTTGGTTGCGCTCAAATTGATTGAGTTCCTCTTGCATGGCAAGCAACCAATATGAATCCGTCTCGGCTTCGAGAATGCATTTGGGTTCAAAATGAGAAATGAAAGCAAAGTTACCGCATAGGTCATGGAGTTTGGAGCGCGTTGTGACTCCTTTAGATGCATCACCCAAGATGAGCTCCTTAGGATGATTTGTAGCGTATCTCCAAGCTTTAGGAAGCGGTTGAGAGCTTTTCTCTTTATCCTTTTGAACTTCACCAATAGTTTCTTGCTTTTCTTCTTGAGCGGGTGAGTCCTTCAAGGATAGTCTCTCCATGTCTTCACCTAATGGGTCAATCTCTACAACATTCTCAACAAACACATTAGATTCTTCAAATTTAACATGCATGGTTTCTTCAATGGTAAGTGAAGATCTATTAAATACTCTATATGCTTTGCTAGTAGAAGAATATCCAACAAAGATATCTTCATAAGCCTTAGCATCAAATTTACCCAAATTATCCTTAGTATTTAAAACAAAACACTTGCATCCAAAAACTTTAAAATAAGCAACATTAGGTTTTCTAGAATGATACATTTCAAAAGAAGTTTTGGAAGAATTTTTACACAAATAAATACGATTTGAAATATAGCATGCGGTGTTTACGGCCTCGGCCCATAAATATTGAGGGAGGTCATATTCACTTATCATTGTCCTAGCCATCTCTTGAAGTGTTCTATTTTTCCTTTCTACAACTCCATTTTGTTGTGGAGTCCTAGAACAAGACATTTCATGTTTGATTCCCTTTTCATCACAATAAGTCATGAAGAGTTGGTTAACAAACTCACCACCTCTATCACTCCTTATTCTTAAAATCGAAAAACCTTTTTCTTTTTCAACCCTTTTTCGAAAAATTTTGAAATGAGAAAAAGTTTGATCTTTGTGTTCCAAAAAGAAAACCCAAGTGAAGCGAGAAAAATCATCAAATAAAACAAATGCAAATCTACTACCATTTAAACACTTAGTTTTAGTTGGTCCAAAAAGATCCATATGAATTAATTCTAAAGGCCTTGTTGACATGATATCCTTGATTGGTTTGAAGGAAGACTTGGTTTGTTTCCCAAGTTGGCACGCACCACAAATGCGGTCTTTCTCAAACTTCAAGCAAGGAATACCCTTCACTAATTCCTTTGAATTAATCCTAGAAAGATGTTCAAAAGATGCATGTCCTAATCTTCTATGCCAAAGCCAAGAATTTTCATCAAAAGCATTCAAGCATTTAGTAGAACAATCTAAATTAAGCATGTCAATGATATAAACATTGTTATCACGAAAACCGGTGAGAATACAATCATTGGATTTAACATCAAAAATCTTGCAAGAAGTATCATAAAAAACAACTTTAAGACCACGGTCACAAAATTGACTAATACTAAGTAAATTATGTTTCAAACCATCAACTAAAACAACATTTTCTATAGTAGGAGATGAACCAATTTGAATGTTACCTATACCAATGATAGTTCCTTTTGAGTCATCCCCGAAGGTGACGGAGCCACCTTCCATGTACCTTGATAGGGTTGTGAAGTTGTTGATATCCCACGTCATGTGTCTTGAACAATCACTATCAAGGTACCACCGCTCCCTACGTCTTGGAGCCTTGGTGTGTACCTACATCAAATAATTTAGGACTTGATCTTGGTACCCACATTTTCTTGGGTCCTAAAGAGTTAGTTTCATTTACCCAAACAAGATTATTGGTCCTATTTACTTGGTCATAACAAAATTTAGCCAAATATCCATTCTTACCACAATATGTGCATCTATACACTCTACCATATTTAAAAGCATAGTGAGTGTGTGATTTGTGAGTATGAGAAGTGTGAGCATGAGAAGTGTTATGTGTAGTGTGAGCATGAGGAATTTTAACATGTGAATCTTTAGCATGAGAAGTGTGCTTTTTAGAAAAATTTTCTTCAAGTTTCTTAGTGTTAAAAGAACAATATTTTAAAACTTTTTCAAAATCAACCATTTTAGATTTTAAAGAAGAAATTTCTTTTTCATCAACCATAGGAGATTTTGCCTTACAAGAAACCTTGTAGGCACTAAATTCATTTTGAATAGAAATGAGATTAGAAGAAATATCATCTTTTTCTTTGGAAACCATAGCAAGTTGATTTTTAAGAAAAGCAACTTCTTTTTGTAATTTAAAGCATTCAATTTTCTTATTGTCATAAGTTTCAGAAAGTTCAACAAAAGCATGAACAAGAACTTCCTTACTTAATTCATCATCTTCATCATCAAGAGATTGAGGGGTTACCTTTGGTGTGTTTGCCATGAAATACATGTTTGCCGTATCCACCTCTTCTTCGGATTCGCTTTCCGAATTCCACGTTGCCTTGTAAGCTTTCTTTTCTTCCGGCTTCTTTGGCTTGAAGGAGGAAGTCATCTTCTTTTTGAACTCCGGGCAATCCGCCATGATGTGTCCGGGTTTTCGGCAATTGTAGCATATGATTCTTCGCTCCTCTTTGCCTTCAAACTTTCTTCGGAAGTTGAGCTTGTTCCTCCGGTACATCCGTTTGACATTTCGCACAAGGAGGGAGAGCTCCTCATCTTCTTCTTCATCTTCTTCATCGTCTTCAAGAGTGGATGAAGACTTGAAAGCTATGGACTTCTTCTTTAGTGGAGCAGCCTCTTCTCTTGCCTTCTTTTCCATCTCATGGGTCTTTAAGTTCCCAATGAGACAATGAGGTCCATCTCGTCCTTGTCGTTCAACTCCTTCAAGGTGGTGGCCTTTATCTCCCAAGATTGAGGAAGAGCCCGAATTACTTTCCGCACCTTTTGATCATTGGAGATGTCATCACCTAAGGAAGAAAGAGCATTGGTGATTTTAGTAAATCTAGTAATCATACAATCAATAGATTCATCATCAAGCATTTTAAATGATTCATATTGAGACCTCAAGAGATCTATCTTAGCTCTCTTGACTCGTGAAGTCCCTTCATGTGTGACCAATAAGTGTTGCCAAATCTCATAAGCGGATTGGGCCTTGGAGTTAGCCTCATATTCTCTAAAGGTAGAGTCGGTCCAAGTGCTCTCATCAATATCGGGTACTATATAGGGTTTGGTCAAAGACTTAGCCACTAAACTACCCAAAGATTGCAAGAATATAGTCATCCTAACCTTCCAAATAGGGAAATTAAGTCCATCAAATTTAGGAGGGGTTTTGATGTTATCGGCCATGTTTACTAGTGATGAATGAATGGAATGAGAAATGTTGATTAGCAAATTTTAAGGATCTCTCTATAGATGTTAAGCCAAACCTAGAGTCCAAGCTCTGATAACAATTGAAAATCACCTAGAGGGGGGGTGAATAGGTGATAATGCTAATCAATGCACAATTTAAAACAATGATGCAACAATCGCCCAAAACAAGACTAAGAGTCGTATGACCCTTGAAGGGTTATGAACTCCTTCCTCCTGATTCCTCTTAAAATGAGTTGGAGGTGCGCAATGCAACCTTGTTGTATGGGACTATGATTGACAAGATGAATGATTACAAATGAATGTTGCAATGCAAGTAATTAGTGCAAAGAAAGTAGAATAAGAGCAAGTAAAGTAAACCAAACGCAAACACAAAGATATGTTATCGAGGTTCGAGCACCCAACTCTACTCCCCGCCTTCCCCAGAAGGATTCCAACCACTTCCACTATCACAAAGATGTTACAAAATCACCGGAGTACCCAACTCCATAATCTCAAGTACAAGCAATTTCTTGGTAGTCAAAAGACCACAAACTCTCTCTTTCAAAAGTCTCTTCCCTTACAAAAGGCCCTTAGAAAACAATGAGTAGGAATGAAGCTCTTGTGTGCAAGGAGAAAAGAAAATGAAATCAGAGAAATCTTTTTGAAAACACTTCAGAAAATGAGAGAATATCAGCACAAAAACCAAGATCTTTTGAAAGCCTTAAACTTTGAAACTTTTGGAATTTTTCTCTTGTAATTAATTGTTGTGTCCAATCTCTCCCCAAACACCCCTATTTATAGGAGAGGGCTAGGGTTTAGAAATAAAACATAATTAGGATTAATCAGAGAGTATTAAGTTTGAAATATATCCCTTAAACAAATTTTAAACACAAAAAGACAAAACTTAAAACAGCCCAGAAAATAGCCGTTTACAGTTCAAACGGATACCTCGGTCGACCGGCCGGTCGACCAGAAGTTCAAAAATACGACCGTTGCAGGCCAGCGGTCGACCGCCCGGTCGACCCAATCAACCCGAGAGCAAAATGAGTTACAGTCGGTCGACCGTGCGGTCGACCGCAAAAACGTGCACACTGATACGTGCACAGCCAGAACTACGGTCGACTCGGACGGTCGACCGGCCAAACCTGACATGGGTTCGGTCGACCGCCCGGTCGACCGGCTCAGGTCAAAAACCAGATTTTGGACAGAAATTTAAAGGGATTTTGATTTTGACAAAAGTATTTTTGAACAGGGATTAGTATAAAACATAAAGATGTATTTGTAGGCAGAGGATTTTGTATTAAAATATTTTTGTATATATTATAGGAAATAAACTTAAAAACAAGACGTGCGCAAAAACGTGTGTGATGGAGCTTCAAACCTATTCACTATTCTTTAACAAACTATAGAACTAAAAATAAAACTAATGAAGACTACTTGAGCAATCTTCAAAACTTGAGCCATGCTATGCCTTGCTAGAGCCTTCTCTTCTATGATCCTTCCTTGATGTGCAAGATGCCTTCTTTGCTTCATGAACCTAGAAGTTTACAATAGCTAAGCGATGGTCTCAAAATGTGGTACTAACCTGAAACTTATCTTAAACAAACTCATTAGTACCAAATAGCACTAATTTGTTTTGTCATCATCAAAACTCAATAAATGGATAGTGTAACCTTTTGGGCCAACAAGAAATCTAAGTTAATCTTAAGAATTAGGAAAATCATGATTAGGATTTCTAAAAACTTGGTCAAAATAAAATAAATTGTTGAATTTTTAGGTATAGGAGGAAAAATTGAATAAGTAATTAGTCTTGATTTTTACCTTAATAAAATGTGCATACCTAATACACTTACACATCTAGGATTCTAAGGCAAAGGTTCTTGTGCCTTATAAAAAAATATATAATAATATAAATAAAAAACAAAGAAATTCAAAAATAAAGCTGGATACATGTGCCTCAAGAAGCATAAGTATTCACGCCTAAAGGTGATTTTATAAATAAAGTCCTTAGTTTTGTGGCCTAGTTCACTCGAATCCTTAAGTCCGTGGGGTGTTTTCTCACCCGCTGCCCTAAAACCAACCAGTTTGGGAGCCATCGACCTTAGGTTTGGGATTAGAAAGCCTAAGAAAACTAAGAAAAATTATTTATATATGTACTAACACATCTAATAGTCAATTAGTTAGGTATGAGGGCCTCAAGAAGCCTTGATACTTATACAAAAGAAAATTAGATGAGTTATACATATTAAAAAAAAGAGAAGAGAAAATAATAATAAAGAGGCATAAGAGTCCAAGTTAAAGAATTCCTAGTAAAGATTCACAACGATGCATATGACTTAGGGTAACGAAAGAGACTACACAAAAATTCAATTTTGATTCTTACCTAAAATGGATAACAATTTATTATATAAAGAATAAGTTTAAGAATGAATAAAAATGATAATCCTAAAACTTATAGATTACTTAGTTTCTTCAAACATATTTCAAATATTTTCTTTTTTTTGGATTTTGTGGGTGTAATCCGCTGAAAATCCTCACGAGACAACACTCGTCCTCTAGGGTAACCTAGAGGTTTAATGGCCTGTTGCACATGCTAAGTACAACCGTGATGCTTACGAAAGTGAGCTAGGATAAATTAGTTTCTCTTATCTTTTTCTCTTTCTTTTTGATTTTTACTCGAGGATGAGCAAAAAGATAAGTGTGGGGGTGTGATAGGTAGTAAAAAGTGCATATTTATCACCACATTTACCATCATATTTCCCTATTTATCTTTTATTATACACTACTACTAATGTTATATTGTTTAATATGTGCAGACCTTGAGTAATTAAAAAATAAAGAAATAAAGCCTGAATGAAGCCCAAAAGCCCAAAAAGCCCATATGCAAAAATTATAGTAATTTAGAAGTTTCTACATTATCTAATCTAATCTAAACTTGAATTTTAAATTATTTATTTAAAATCTAAGGGAGGAAAAGGAAGGATAAGATAGAACTCCTAATTGCTAAAAGAGAAGTAAAAGAATAAGATGAGATGAAGTTCTACTCAACCCTAGTTGCTGCAATACAAGGATAAAGATAAAGGGGAGATTAAAGATAAAAATCATTTTAAAAATTCGGATTTATGATAACTTACTTCCCAAGTTATCCCGAATTCTCAAGATAAAGAGTCTGCATGCAGAATCCAGAAGGAGATACCCAGATGGACGGACCAGAGGAGGCCACGCAAGAAAGTGTGTGGCCATTGGCCACGCTATAGCCGCGGAAACACGGCAATAGCCGCGTTTTCTCCGGCCTTTGGATAAGGATGGTTACGTGTTTTCATGGAGAGTTGTACTGGGACTCTACTTCCTATATCTCCTATAAATACTTCTGCATAGCAGCAGAGAGGGGACATCCAGAGACAGAAGCTTAGAGTTTTTCTTTAGATTTTTTTTCTCTTTTCAAAATTTCTTGTATTTTTGTTTTTATTATTCAAAGAAGCATATTTTGAAGAAGGAGAGGAGCGTTGTATTTGGAAAGTGACATTCAATAAAAGGTTACTCTTTCTTCTTTGTTATTTAATTTTGTTTTCTGCTTATATAGATTATTTGTCTTCTTTTCTCTTTCATGCAATTTTTCATATTAAAAACAAAAATTGAAAATAAAATAAAAAAGATGAATAACTAAATTCAATTTGTAGTTTGCTAATCTCTCGATCAACCCTAGTTTAGCTCAGAAAGTGAATTGATTGATATCCATTGTTAGAAATCCTAGGATTAAAATAGTCATCTTAAAGATGAATTGATAATTAGGTTTTCTTAATTTAGTTTACACTTTTAGATGAGTCTTTATAAGTTCATACTTAAGAACTTTGATAGCATAACTTTAAGTTAAAACTTCTCTTATGCTATACTTAGAAATTAGGATGAACAACTGTTTAATCTTTATTATTGCACACTAGTTAGGGTTCCAATATTATTCATCTTGCTTGAATTTCAATTAATTACCTAGGATGGATGTTACTTGTTTCAAAATAATATTCACTATTTAAGACAAACACTTTGGGTTGTAGTTGATTATTAGTAAACTATATATCTCAAATCATTCAAATCTAATCAATCTCTCTCTTTTATTTTGTTCTAAGTGAAATATAGAGAAGATCGTCTGAAACGCTTGTATGGCATCCTTCCCTGTGGGTCGACCCGTCTAGCGTTTGCTACGCGGTAACATTGAAATGAGACTAAGAATTTCTAACTCTTAAACTATTTTTAATACAATTTCTCGTTCCAATCAACCCACTTCTTAAACTGATCTCGACTCCTGAACCTTTACTTGACTTAAATCACTTTTCTGAGTCAGTGTTAGTTCCCATACTTCCTAAGTCCAAGTCAATCATTCCATCTTTTCACACTCCATTTTGGGATAAGGCGGTTGACAAAATTGACTCCGAAATTAATTATGAAATTTAAAAATTAGATGGGTTAGATTTTTAATAAAAACCATTCATATATACATCATTTTAGAGGGTTATATAAGAGAGATTTCTGGTGGGTTCCTCTGAATTCTACAAAAATTCGATTAGGCTGCATTTCATGGACCTTTCAAACTACCACCTTAAGGTAATATTTTCCTTCCGTTTCTTCTTTTTCATGCATTTATGCATTAATTCATACATAGATGACAATGCATGAGATAGGTGTGGGGAGGGTCTAACATAACTTAGGTTTTCCTTTTTATTAAAAAAATTTATTAACATTTTCTTTACTTTTAAAAACTTTTTGAAAATAGAAACAATATTTTGACATATTTTTTGTAAAAAATTAAGTCAATTTTAAGGAATAGGAGAATCATAATTAGAATTTCTTACACTTTGTCAAAATAAGATTATTTTTTTGATTTGTAAGATTAGGAAGATAATTTGTCAAAGTAATTTAGTCTTGATCTTTACCTTGATGAAATATGCACACTTCGTATACTTATACACTTAGGGTTCAAAAATAAAGATTCTTATGCCTTATAAAAAAAGAGAGAAAAAATAGATCTATGAAAGATGAACAAATCTAATTATTGATTAACTAGGTGCTTTAGCCTAAATAAGCCTTTGATTTATGTGAAAGATGATTAGATAAGTTTGAGAATATATATATATATATATATATATATATATATATATATATATATATATATAAAAATCATCTGATTAATCTGGGTATTTTTGCCTAATAATACATAAGTATTCATACCTAAAAGTGGTTCATATAATAAAATCCTTAGTTTTGTGGCCTTGTTGGTCAAGTCCTTAAGTCATTGGGGTGTTTTCTCACCCGGTGCCCTAAGACCGTTTGGTTTGGGAGTCATTAATTAAAGGCTCATTACATGGGCAGATTAGAAAGCCTAATAGAACTAAGGAATAATTTCACCAAATATATATATATATATATATATATATATATATATATATATATATATAAAGCATAAGAGTTAGAGTTAAAGAACCCTTAGTCAAAATTTTCGCAGTCACAAGGTGCAAATGACTTAGGGTAAAATAATAGACTAGATGAGAAGTACAATTTGACTCCTTACTTTGATTGATAACAAATTTTTGAATAGAGACTAAGTTTAGGAATGAAAATTTTGATTTTCCTATAGTTTATAGATTACTTAAATCTTACAATAATATTTCAAATAATTTTCTCTTTCAAAATGCTTTTTGAAAATACTAACTCTTTATTTTTCTTTCATTATGGATTTTGTGGGTGCAATCTACTGAAAACCCTCACGAGATAAAACTCATCCTCTAGGGAAACCTAAAGGTTTAACAGTGAAAGTACACCTAGAGGGGTGAATAGGTATACCGCTAATCTAATGAACTAAATGTGAAAATTAAAAACTAATTGCAAACTACACTTAATGCAACCAACGAGTGCAGCCGAATTCCCGATGAAGGGCTCTGGACTAACTCCTCTTGATTCCTCTGAATAAGAGTTGAGGTGCTATATGAAGCTCTCATGGTTAAGCACAAGTGAGGCACACACAAACAAGCCAAGCATATAATATGAATGAGCAATATGAAATGATCTAAGGCATAATAGTAAAGAGAGAGGTATAGAGAGACAATGGATCAAACACAAACACCGCGATATGTTTCGAGGTTCGAGCACAAAGCTCTACGTCCCCGCCTTCACACAGAAGGATTTTCAATCCACTTGTCCACACAAGACTCTCACACAGGAAACCTCCACTAATGATTTTGGGCAATAAAATAACCGGCAGTACACAACTCCTTTCTTTACAAACACAACCTCTATACTTAGAGGCTAGGCACAAAGCCACCACAAATCAACCTCATAAATGAGAGATTGGCACAAAGCCAATACAAACACAATTAACCTCTCACTAGAGGGATAAGGCACAAAGCCACCACTCTAAAATCAACCTCTATACAGGAGGGATAACACAAAGTAGGAGGGTTTACAACTTAGTGATCAAAAAACCAAAAATCAAAACTTTTCCACAAAAACAAGAATTCTATAGAGAGGATAGAATGATAAGCTCAAGTGTGGAAAACAAAGTGTTTTTAACAAAGAAAATCACTCGGGAAACTCTCCAAAAAGATATAGAATTTTTAGATCAAAAACAATTCCCAAAAGACTAATTTCTTTGAAATAATAAAATACTTTTAAAACAATAAAGATGAAATCATTGAAGCTCTAAAACTCTTTTTAAAACTTGTAAAAACACTAGAGAATGGGAGAATTTTTTCGCTCTTGGAAGTCTTAATAAAAACTGGCCTCAAATGGGGTATAAATAGGCCCAAAACAGAATCTGCCCGTTGGCTGCTAACTAGGCCAGAAATGGCCTTCCGGTCGACCGGCCAACGGTCAAATTTTTGACCGTTGAGCCTGCCAGTCGATCGCTCGGTCGACCAAACCAATCCAGAGAGCAAATTGCTCTCTGGCTGATCGACTGCTCAATCGACCGTGACTTGCTCACGGTCGACCGTCCGATCGACCGCCCCCACCCGAGAGTGGGGCACTTGCAGTCGGTTGACCGCCCGGTCGACCGGCCCAAGTGGCTGGTCAGCGCGCACATCCTTGTGCACGTCGGTCGATAGGTCCGGTCGACCGACTCTAGGTCCGGTTGACCGGTCCAGTCGACCGCCAGAGCCTGTAAGCAAAAATACAGGGCTTAAAACTTGGGTTTTTAATATCCTAAAAAATCCTATAAAATTTCTAAAAATACACAAAAAAAGTTCAGTATAATACTTTAAAAATCAAACATGTGTGAAAAAATTCAACATATATTTCAAACTTTTTGAACCATTTTTTGACTTACAATTTTTGCCGAAAACCAAAATACGTATTTTCCAAAACTTGGAATTTTGAATTGAAAATTTTGTTTTCTCTAAAACTTATCCAAATACAAAAACATGATATTTAAACAACTTGAAGCATGTTGTATATGGATATACTCCAATATACATAAAAAAAAACTATATATCAATGTTTTTGACAAAAATTTCAAAAACAAGTTTTGTTAAAATACAAAACCTAAACACATGAATAGGCATATCAAAATAAGTTTGTCTAAGATATGAAGCATACATGTATATAGAACACATCTAATATACATTAAACCATGTAAACTTGTTTTGAATCTATCTATTAATTAAAACCAAGATCATTTAAACCAAAAACCGAAAATCAATAAACATGAAACTTAAACAAGTGTGTGTGTGTGTTGTGAACTTGAGCATATCACACTATCTAGTCTTTTCAATGGATCTAAAAATAAAACTAAACTATGTACTGAGATCTACTTGACGAGCTCCGTCTTCAAGTCGACTCGATCCAAACCGTGATCCACCGAGCTTGACTCCAATGACTGCTAGATATGACTTTATCGCTCGGACTCTTGAATCACCATGTGAGAAGCTCCAAAATACCTTTGTTGAAGCTAATCACCTACTAATATCTTGGTTAATAATCTAAAACTAAGCATCACAAGATTATTAGTAAACATAACTACATGAGTTAATCATCATCTAAACTAGAGTGGAAAGCCTCTGGGCTAACAATCTCCCCCTTTTTGATGATGACAAAACTCATGGAGTTATATATGCATGGATTAAAGTTAATCTTCAAGGAAGCTCCCCGTTAACTCATGTATAGCAATAAACATAAGATATTCAATGAATATTAAACATGAATATGCATAAACAAATGTAAGCAGCAAACATATATTTCTCAAAAACCTTCTTTTCCTTTTTGTTAAAAACTCTCAAAAACATAAATCATATGCATAAACTCAATATATGCAAAAACACAAATATGCATATATAAACTCAAAATCTTTCTCCCCCTTTTTGTCAATCATCAACAAAGGGGTCAAAGAAAATAATATTCTCCCCTTTTTGTCTTAAACAAAAAATCAATGAGGGGTGAAATAAAAAAACAAAACTTACTTGATACCAATTGAAAGAAAAAATATATCAATTAAGTGCATCATGATATCAATGAAATATACTAATTGAAGGTACATAATTGAAAGTACACAATGTGGTATATAAAACAAATATAGATTTAAATACCAAATAAATATCAATTGTAAGTAAATAAATCATTTTGAGCAATTCAACCAATAATTTTGATATCAATAAAACATGTACCAATTGAAAGTAAAACTTGTAGGTAATCTTGATATCAATTTGAAACGATTAATACCAATTGAAAGTAGTTTTTCATTAAATGCATATGATACCAAAAATAATCAATCTCCTTTTTCAATCATTTTTAACATAAAGTGTGGGAGTAGAATAACAAAATCAATTGAAAGGTGAAATACAATTGAAAATAGAAACATGAATTTTCTCCCCCTTTATGAAATACCAAATAAAATAATGCATAAGCTTGTATATGTTACCAACTGAAACATAGTTAATTGAAATAAAATAGTCATTAAAGAAATCAAGCTTAGCATAACTATAATTTGTGCTCAAAGATATAGAGATATAGTAAGCACGAATAAAGCATATATATGTATGTAAAATTGAATACCAATCAAAATTGATACTATTTGAAATGTAAGCATACATATAAAAAAGCATATATGAGTATACAAAAAGAATGTCAATAGTGATACAAATTGAAAAGATCCAATGATACCAATTAAAAACACAATAAGATTAAGTGTATAACTCATATTTCCTTCCACTCATTTCATGCACATGTTTAAAAGAATTTTCAATATTAAGCATACAAGGCATGGTCACCCAACCAACCGCCCGTCGATGGAAGAGGTTTTCAAAAAAAGGTTTAAAGATAGTTTAGCATAATTGAAAACTCTTCCAAAATGAAGAATACGAACTAGTTACATGAAAAATTTGTAAACTAGTATGAAATCCTTCAAGTAAGGAATAAAACAAAAATGTATTTCATGAAAAACATGTAGCTCATATGATCACTAAACACTCAAAATCTATAAAGCATATATAGTCTCATGAAAACAAATCATGAGTAAACAAAAATGATGTGAGTGTACAAATGTTATGTGAAACACATAATCATGAAAATAGTCAATTCAGCTCAATTATAAATATTTCTTAAAACATGAAAATCATCAAAAACGATTTAATCTTCAAGGAATATGTATATCTTGTACAAACTAAAGAATACATACATATTCAAAAATAAACGAGTCCACAAAAGCATATGCATGAAGGCAAGTGGCTCAAAGGATGTATATGTATAGACAATAGTTTAGACAAAATAGACATATACATGAAGTTAAACATATAAACATGAAAATATGTACAAAATGGGAATACAAATTAAATGCATGAATCATCAAAACTAAGCTACATTAGTACATTTAATGGGTACAAATGAGCGTTTAAGCACAAACATGTAATAATCTACTTGTGGCTCACTAGTTGTATAATTTTATATCCAAGTCTTAATGAAAACAAACATTTAAACTATATTCAAATTATGAAACATCAAAATAAAAACTCATATGATTATTATGTCAAATGCACATGCGTTAGATCTAAGACATACACATTAGTTAAACTAAAGTGAGAACACTAAATATGGGTCCATATAAATATGGGTGTCTCGAATACTAATCATGTATATCACTAATCTAAATCTCATGACATATAATATACTAATCATGAAAAATCAAAACATGCTAAAAATGAATAACATGAAAGCATGTAAACATAAATGGGAGTTAGAGATCGTTATCAAAACCAAGAAGGCAACCCTTCATATCTCCAAAACAAGGTGGTCTTCCCACCAAACTCCCCTTGAAAGTGGTGCATCCAAATAGTCCTCTTTTAAGCTCAGAACGCATCACTTCAAGGCATCATTACTCTCACGTCATGTGAGAGCCCACACCTACATCAAATACAATATGGATGCTCTTTGGTACCCATACTCTTTTGGGTCCATGGAAGTTAGTTCCTTTCCTAACCCAAACAAACTTAGTTGCAAAATTTACATCATGAACTCTATCATAGCAAAATTTAGCAAGGTGGCCCTTACGTCAACAATGTGTACAAGTGTACGCATGAGCATACAAAGTGTGATGGATGTGACCGTGGGGAGCATGTGTATGCCATGGTTTGTGTGCATGCAAAAATGGAACTTGTTTCTTTCGAAACAAAGATTTCAAACGTGTATGGCTCAAAACACAATGGCTCAAAGTGGAACCCAAACAATCCATATTCTTATTTATCAATTTTAGATCATTTTCAATTAAAGAAGAAGAGGGGCATGTGATAGATAAGCTAGGTGAAACTACACTAGCATGGCAAACATGTGTATTTATATCATTTTGCAAAGAAATATTTTTTTTAAACAATCTTTTAATTCTTGTGAAATCAAATTTATTTTGTTTTTCAAAGAATTATTCTCTTTTAAAACAAAATTAACTTTTGAAGACAAGTTTTCATTTTTCTTCAAAATTATTTCACAATTATTTTTATTTTTTAAAAATTAATTTTCTTTTAGGGCAAGATCTAGTTGGGATTTAAACGAGTCACGTTCACTTGAAATCTCTTCCTTCTCTTACAAAACCAAGTCTAATTTTGAACACAAATTCTTATTTTAATCTTTTAGTTCAAAACTCTTATTTTTCAAAAGATTATATTTTTCTAATAATTTTTCACAAACAATGGATAGTTCTTCATTCAAGGCATTGGCATCAATATATTCATTACTAGAAGAACTAGCATCATTATTATCTAATTGAGTTTTCGAGTATACCTCAAGGGAGTCATTCCCTTGGACCATGTAGCATTGTTGCTCGGATTCTCCACTACATTCATCCTCCGTTTGGATTGGCAATTGAAGCTTGGAGGTGGACAACGTGTTCCACACTCAAACGCGGAATCACAGTTAGAAATTAAGCACAAATATTCTTTATTAAGCGTGCTTCTAATTGTCTCAATGGCTTGTGCATTAGCCTCTATATGCTTGCTATTACCAAGATAGGATTTCTTGGTAGCGGCAACGAAAACATGCAAGCCTAGGGTTTTCAAGTACATGGACATCCTAAATTTTCACATGTCAATGTTGGAGATATTAAACATGGGAGGTGACAAGCAATCCATGAGTGTGTGTAAACAATATAGGTGTGCAAAAAAAGATGATAGATTAGCTAACCAATATCACACTCCTAGGTGGTTAAATCAAATATCAGGAGCGTAGGCTCTGATACCAATTGAAAGTACACTTAGAGAGGGAGTGAATAGGTATACCGCTAATCTAATGAACTAAATGCGGAAATTAAAAACTAATTGCAACTACACTTAATGCAACCAATGAGTGTAGCCGAATTCCCGGTGAAGGGCTCTGGACTAACTCCTCTTGATTCCTCTAAATAAGAGTTTAGGCGCTATATGAAGCTCTCGTGGTTAAGCACAAGTGAGGCACACACAAACAAGCCAAGCATATAATATGAATGAGCAATATGAAATGCTGCAAGGCACAATAGTAAAGAGAGAGTAGAGAGACAATGGATCAAACACAAACACAACGATATGTTTCAAGGTTCGAGCACATAGCTCTACGTCCCCGCCTTCACACAGAAGGATTTCCAATCCACTTGTCCACACAGGACTCCCACACAGGGAACCTCCACTGAGGATTTGGGGCAATACAATAACCAGGAGTACACAACTCCTCTCTTTACAAACACAACCTCTACACTTAGAGGCTAGGCACAAAGCCACCACAAATCAACCTCACAAATGAGGGATACGCACAAAGCCAATGTAAACACAATCAACCTCTCACACTAGAGGGATAGGGCACAAAGCCACTGCTTAAAATCAACCTCTACACAAGAGGGATAACACAAAGTAGGAGGGTTTACAACTTAGTGATCAAAAGACCACAAACCAAACCTTTTTCACAAAAACAAGGATCCTATAGAGAGGATAGAATGATAAGCTCAAGTATAGAAAAAAAAGTGTTTTAACAAAGAAAATCACTTGGGAAAGTCTCCAAAAAGATATAGAATTTTTAGATCAAAAATAATTCCGAAAAGACTATTTTCTTTGAAATAATAAAACACTTTTAAAATAATGAAGATGAGATCTTTGAAACTCTAAAACTCTTTTTAAAACATGTAAAAACACTAGAGAAGGGGAGAACTTTTTTTTTGCTTTTGGAAGTCGTAACAAAAACTGGCCTCAAATGGGTATAAATAGCCCCAAAATAGAATCTGCCCATTGGCTGCTGACTAGGCTAGAAATGGCCTTCCGATCGACCGGCCGGTCGACCGGCCAACGGTCAAATTTTTAACCGTTGAGCCTATCGGTCGACCGTCTAGTCGACCATGCCAATCCAGAGAGCAAATTGCTCTCTGGCTGGTCGACCGCTCGGTCGATCGTGCCTTGCTCATGGTCGACCGTCCGGTCGACCACCCCCACCTGAGAGTGGGGCACTTGCAGTCGGTCGATCGCCCGGTCGACCGGCCCAAGTGGCTGGTCAGCGTGCACATCCTTGTGCACGTCAGTCGATCGGTCCGATCGACCGCCAGAGCCTGGCAGACAAAAATACAGAGCTTAAAACTTGAGTTTTTAATATCCTAAAAAATACCATAAAATTTTTAAAAATCCACAAAAATAAGTTCAGTATAATACTTTGAAAATCAAATATATGTGAAAAAATTCAACACATATTTCAAACTTTTTGAACCATTTTTGTGACTTACAATTTTTTGCCAAGAACCAAAATCAGTATTTTCAAAACTTGGATTTTTGATTGAAAAATTCGTTTTATCCAAAACTCATCCAAATACAAAAAAATGATATTTAAACAACTTGAAGCATGTTGTATATGGATATACTCCAATATACATATAAAGATAAATATTAATGTTTTTGACAAAAATTCGAAAAACAAGTTTTGTTAAAATATAAAACCTAAACACATGAATAGGCATATCAAAATAAGTTTGTCTAAGATATGAAGCATACATGTATATAGAACACATCTAATATACATTAAACCATGTAAACTTATTTTGAATCTATCTATTCATGAAAACCAAGATCGGTTAAACCATAAACCAAAAACCAATAAACATGAAACTTAAACAAGTGTGTATGTTGTGAACTTGAGAAAATCACACAATCTAGTCTTTATAATGGATCTAAAAATAAAAACTAAACTGTGTACCGAGGTCTACTTGACGAGCTCCGTCTTCAAGTCGACTCGATCCAAACCGTGATCTACCGAGCTTGACTCCATGAGTGCTAGATATGACTTTGTCGCTCGGGCTCTTGAATCACCATGTGAGAAGCTCTAAAACACCTTTGTTGAATCTAATCACCTACTAATATCTTGGTTAAGAATATGAAACTAAACATCACAAGATTATTAGTAAACATAACTACATGAGTTAATCATCATCAAAACTAGAGTGGAAGGCCTCTGGGCCAACAAACAGCTTGTTGCACATGATCAGTGCAATCCCGTAACCTGTGAAAGTGGTCTAATAATCTTTGGTTTTGCTCAAGGACGAGCAAAAGATAGGTGTGGGGGTGTGAACGTATACATACTTTGCATTTTTTTCATTAAACTCTTACATTTATCGTGTAATAAATCTGCTAATTTTCTTGTCTTAATATTTATTTTGTAGAAGATAATAATAAATAGAAAGAGGATTAAACTAAATAAATACCAGTTAAAATTAGATTTAATTAGATCTATTTGGTTAGCTGAGGATGATCCAAGATCTAATTAGAACAAATCAAGGATTGGGGCAAATGTTCAACTAAAGATCAGAGCAAATCAGAAAGATAACAACACATGAAAATTGATAAAATTTAGATTTTTATAAATTCATTTTGGTTAGCTAAAGATCAACCGAGGATAATATCAAATGCAGAGAGATAAATGGATAGAGAGAAGATCAATGGATGAGATGAAGCAAGTTTGTCTCAGATTCTGACTGTATACATTTTAGTATTTGAATTATAACTTTCGCTATTGAATCTCAAATCTAATGATTCAAGATGATCCAGAAAGCAAACTTATTGGGCTATAACTTTTGTGTTTATAACTATTTATAATTCTGTCATTTAATAAGTGATATTCAGCAATCAACTCGCTAATAAACTGCAGATCAGAACTGAATATCTACATCAAATCAAGTTTGAAGATAAGGGGAGGATTCAAATTAAAAAATAGCTAGCTTTCTCTATATTCATACTCCTCTAATCTCTGCATTTCTTCTATAAATACCTCCAATCTTAAAAGCAAAGGGGAGGGCGACATGCAGAGATAGAATTTAGTCCACTTTTTTTTATTCTTTTTAGTGTTGGTTTTTCTTTTCTTTTCATCTAATTTTTATTACATTGTAAGTATAGTTTAGACTGAGATTCATGTAAGCAAGAGAGAGAGGCTTATGTTGAGAGTGACACCGATATACCTCCTCCTTGTACGCGCCGGAAAAAGAGGAGGGAATGAATTGCTGTAAAATTTCCTTGAATCTAAGAAGAAGAAGAGTTACAACAATCGAACAACTTTTCCAGTTACAAGGGAGGGAGGATGTTGAGTCTTGAATCCGCCCTTTGTTTAATGCTGGGTTCTTCGAGTGGCGGTGGAGAGTGAATCTTGTTCTCCATTGACCGGATGACCGTCTGGACCTTCGGGGATCTCCTCTTTGGCCGGTAGAAAGAGTAACACAGCTCCGTCTACCAAAACTCTCAAAAAAAGGTAGGCGAAGAGCGGCTTGTACGCAGCAAGCTTGCTGAAGAGTTGAGCTTTTCTTCTCTCTCTCTCCTTGTCTCTCTGTTGATGATGCGATGCTGCCTGGTTATGATGCCCTCCGTTCTCCTTGATGCCCGTCTGTTGATGCAAACAGGGCTATTTATAGAGGTCCCAGGGGTGAACGTGCCCCCTGAAAACGCTCCACAATGAGGGGTCACTTCCCCGCTATATGGACGGTGACTGGCCCCTTAACTAGGGCAGTTATAACTGAGGCGCGGGTATCTCTCGCGCCTTGATGCTGGACGTGGGTTTGTGCCCTCGCGCCTTGATGCTGAGACGCGGGTTTGGACCCTCGCGCCTTGATTCTGAGACGCGGGTTTGGACCCTCGCGCCTTGATGCTGAGACGCGGGTGTCTAGCCCTCGCGCCTTGATGCTGAGACGCGGGTGTCTAGCCCTCGCGCCTTGATGCTGAGACGCGGGTGTCTAGCCCTCGCGCCTTGATGCTGGGACGCGGGTTTGGACCCTCGCGCCTTGATGCTGAGACGCGGGTTTATCTCTCGCGTCTAAGACTTGAAACTCTGCTTTTTGATGGCTTGTCTTTTAGTGACTTTTAGACAGCCTACAGAACCCCCTCCAAAGTTTTCCATATTCCGCAGTTAACTGGGACGGATTTTGAAATACTTTGGACTCTAGCTGAATTCACTTTCATGACTAGACTGTTAATGCTCCGGGTTTGATCTTATCTGGAGTTGGTCTTCGTGAGTGTACTGTTGAACTTTTTGAAGCCACCAGAGTTGATCATGTTGAGTGTTTAGATACACAGTCTAAACCTCCCCGATTGCTTTTAAGTCTGTCGTGGGTGCGCTTTAAGCCAGGAGTGGTTGGTCTTCTGCTTGTGCTAGTGTACTGTTGAACTGATTTGCAGAAGCAGGAGGCCGAATGCTGGTTCTTTTTGAAAAGCAGAGATGGTACTGCTTTAAAGACGCGACTTCCATAGGGTGCGTCTTTTGGCAATGGAAACGTGACTGATCTTCCATAAGGCAGACGCGATGTTAGGCCAGCTTGGAAGGACGCGAACTTCGGAGAGACGCACCTCTAATAAAGACGCGATTTTCTGAACGCAACGCGACTTTCTGGGTGCATTTATGGTGGTGCTGACGGGGCACATCCATCGAAGAGACGTGGCCGTCGGGTGCGAATCCGTGCCATGTCATGATTGCGCTGCCAGTTGGCCTAGGGAACCGGCAGGATTTCACCTTTAGGCGCGCGGACTTCCCGGTTCATTAAATGAACTGCTCCACGTGTCGAACGATGACTCGCTGTGGAGTCATGGCGCATGATCTTCCCTGTTCAAAAAATGATTTGGTTCCACGCGTCAAGCGGTGACTCGCTGCAGAATTTATCGGGCCATACGCCGCGTATCTTCGCAAATCCTTGTGCCTATAAATAGCCACAGTTGGAGAGATACCTCTTCTTATCCGAGCGTATTTGTTTTAGGGTTTAAGAAACAGAGTTCTTCTTTCCCTGTTCATCCTCATATCGGATTAACGATGGCACCCAAGACCAAGCCGACTGCCTCTTCTTCAAAAGCGACCGTCGCCGAGGCCCAGAGGGGCGCTTCCTCTGCGCAGGATGTTGTTTTCCGAGGTAAAATGCCATTTAGGTTAAACTTCACCATTACTGGAAGTTTAAGGAACCCTAAAAGACATCTTTTTGGAGAACCATTAACACAGGATATAAACCGTGTTTGATTCTCAGACGCGGTTTCAGACGCGGTTTTGAGTTGATAACCAAGACGCGGGTTTGATGACCCGGTGCCAGTGGGCCCCGTACTTCGGATTCTTCACTTAGAATATTTCTAATTGTGAAGGGTTCAGACGCGGACTTGATCCTTAACGCGGATTTGATCCTTGCGTTCTGTGCCATCAGCTGCCGGTTTTGATGAATCTGGCACCTGAGTCCCAACACTTATGAAAAATAGTCTTGGTTTGCAAAACGCGGATTTGATCTTGGTTTGCAAAACGTGGATTTGATCCTTGCGTTCTGTGACATCAGGTGCTGTTTTTATGAATCTGGCACCTGAGTCCAAGTACTTAGAAATTTTTTCATAAGTCTTGGTTTGCAAAACGCGGACTTGATCCCGCGGGTCTTACACCAGGATGCGGATTTGCAGGTCTGGGCACGGATTTTGATAATTCCTGCGTCTAGTATCTCTTCTGCGTCTGGATGCGGACTTGCAGGTCTGGACACGGACTTGCAGGTCTGGACGCAGATTGCGATTATTCCTGCGTCCAGTATCTGCGTCTGGACTTTAAACACTTAGCATTTTTTTCTTGTTTCTGATAAAGCGTCTGATTGAGTGTCCTTTTCTTTTTGCAGTGCCACACCCTACTGCCCCACTCGCCAAGATTAGCCACTTCGGGCGCGTAGGTGGTGCCGATCATGATTTGACCTTCGTGCTACAAAGGACTGTACCTGTGACTACTGACAAGTCGCAAGAGCACAAGGAAAGGATCTCCAATGTTGACGGGACAACCTTTCGGGCGCTTATGACTGATGCAGCATTCACAACGGCTGCTCGCATCCCGCTGGAGAAGCCTGCCTTCTTCTTTGGAGATCGTATTGGCGATGGCGGCTATTCCATGTATGAAGGAAATTATAAATGGCTCCGTCAGATAAGGGATAGCAGATTCTTTCTTCCAGACATGGAGAGGATGCTCCCGCTGTCTTATCTCCAGCACATGTCCGTCCCTAGGAAGATGAACTTTTATCAAGGGTTTGGGATTAACTTGATTTAAGATCAGCTGGGGAGTTTGACGAAAACATTGTTAACGGTGTAATGTTAACCTAACAATGTTTCTGGATAGGCTTATTACTCTGTTGGGGAGAATAACAAGTAATACTAGATTCGTGGGGAATCTAGGAAAGTTTTTCCCGTTAGAGGTGTAATATTAACTTAACATGTTGGAAGTATTCTTGTCAGAAGTGTAATGTTAACTTGACAAGGATATAAGCCAGAGGTGTGATATTAACTTGACTCGTATTTCAGCTTCGTTTGTGAAAACTGAAAGTGTCACTGTCATAGGTGTGATGTTGAACTTGACAGTGAGAGTAATGCTAGAGGTGTAATGTTGAACTTGGCATTAGTCGTCTCGGCTTGGATAAAGAAGTCGAGGAAAGGTCATGGCCATAGGTGTATTGTTGAACTTAGCAATGACTTAGATGCTAGAGGTGTGGTGTTAACTTAGGCATCATTCGTTTCAGCTTCGACACGGAAGTCTGAAGAAAGTGACTGTCAGAGGTGTAATATTAACTTGACAGGTACTTGATGTACTGTTTAGAGGTATAATGTTAACTTAAACAGTAGTTCTGTCAGAGGTGTGATATTAACTTGACAAGACTTGGCTCGTGCCAAGAACAGTTTGAGGACCTGTCATTCTATTGATGAGAATTGACAAGTGAAATTTTAAGTGCCAGAGGTATAGTGTTAACTTGGCCAGTTTGAAAGTTTGCTACTCTATGTAGAGTTAACAAGCAAAGTTTGTACTCGACAAGGAGTATTGAAAATTTTTATTACCAGAGGTATAGTGTTAACTTGGTAACGATTGCATTTTGTGGTCCTACCATTCTATGGATGAGAATTGGTAAGGGATTTTGGAGGAAAGAGTGGAACCAAGTCCACTTAGGATTTTTAGCAAACCCTCAGCTATCAACGGATTTGAGGTGCCTTTACCAACTACCGTTTGAGTTGGGCTAGCCATGCTATTCTCCTCAGCATGATGAGTTGTCGAAGACTTATGTTGGGCTTAGAAGCCAACATTTTCCTCTATCCTTAGCCGTTGGAGGCGTTGGATGTTTAATCAGAGGTGTACTTTTAACTTGATCGGCGGAAGAATACCATCTAGGGATAGTATTTCTTCAAGAATTTGCCATTGATTGGCATCATAAGTGTATCGCCATTTGAGGTTATGAGGCGATATGATCCATTTGAGTAGACTGACTCTACCACAAATGGTCCTTCCCATTTGGGCTGGAATTTGCCTTTTGTCTTGTGCGTCATCACCATGGGTCTTCTGACGGCTAAGACAAGATCGCCTTTCTTGAAAGTTTACGCTTTAACTTTCTTGTTGAAGGTTCTGGTGATACGAGCTTGGTAAAGCTCGATTTGTTGTTGGGCCTGCAAACGCTTATCGTTTAAGGCCTCCAATTCCTGGAGTCGCTGTCGATGCTTCTCCTCTGTTGTCATCTCCGCTGTCAAGGCGACGCGTAGAGATGGAATTTGGATTTCCAGTGGAAGCACGGCTTCACATCCGTATACCAAGGAAAACGGCGTGGCTTTAGTTGGGGTTCGCACAGTTGTGCGATAAGCCCATAAGCATTCACCCAGCTTGTCGTCCCAGTCTCGTTGACTTTTCGAGACGAATTTCTTGAGAAGCTTGCCAATGGTCTTGTTGAAAGCTTCTGCGAGGCCGTTAGCAGTAGGATGGTATGCCGTTGAGGACACACTCTGGATTCTGAACTTAGCGCAGAATCTCTGGAAAGCCTGGCTGATGAACTGGGGTCCATTGTCATGGACAATCCGCCGAGGTACACCGAAACGGTAAATAATGTGATGTTTCACGAACTTGATCACGTTAGATGATTTTACCTCCTTCAAAGTAATAGCTTCGGCCTACTTTGAGAAGTAATCGGTTATTGCTAGAATGAACCGATGTCCTTTTGATGATGGTGGGCTGATGGGGCCAACCACATCCACCCCCCACATTTCAAATGGCCAGGTAGAGGTCGTAGAGTGGAGGTACCCTGGTGCTTGATGGATGAAATCGCCATGTACTTGGCAGGCGTGACATCTTTTGGCATAGGTGACGGCATCAGCAATCATCTTGGGCCAATAGTAACCTAATCTTTGGAGTCGATATGCCAATTTTGGGCCAGGTTGATGAGCTCCACACATACCATCGTGGGCTTCTTTCAATACCCCTTGGGCTTCTTTTGATGAGAGGCATCGGAGCAAGATCCCATCATGCGATCGACGGTACAATGTTCGCGTAATCGCATTATAATAGAATTTAGGGGCTTTCCTTCGAATGGCAGCCGCCTCTTTGGTGTCCTCAGGCTGGATGCCGCATAAGACAAAATCAATGTAGGGGAATCGCCAGTCTCTAAGCTCTGGACTGGTTGACACTTCAAGTGCTTCCTTGCCGTGACAATTTCTCGTTGACCCCGGGTAGTCTTCGAGAGTGACCCTCGGACAATACAGGTCGTGACTGTAGACGAATACATTCTCCATTACTCCAGCTGGAAGAGCTAAGGAGGCAGCGAGGGATGCGAGTGCATCCGTATGCGCATTTCGCCTGCGCGGTACATGGTCAATGTAGAAGTTTGAAAACCTCTCGGCCATGTGGATTGTCGCGTTGTAGTAGGGTACTAGGTCTTCATGTCTGACTTCGTACTCCCTGCGAACTTGGCTGACGATGAGTTTAGAGTCACCGTATGCCTCGAGATTTTTAACGCCAATCTCATCGGCGAATTGCATTCCAATCAAAAGAGCGTTGTATTCTGCTACATTGTTGGAACAAGGCTCAGTTAATGAGACAGCTCGGGGAATCACATAATTTTGTGGGGAGACGAGTACTACTCCTACCCCCGCTACTGTGTGTCCCTTTGGGCTTGCCCTCGATGCACCATCGAAGAAAAGTTGCCATACTTGACCTTCGAACGATGTCTGAGTCAGGCAGACTTTGGCGACCTCATCTGGGAGATCCTCGTAGAGTTTGGCTGCCCTCAGATCTGGGTGTTCAGCTAAGAAGTCTGCCACCGCTTGTCCTTTAATGGCCTTCGTGGCAGAAAGTGCATTTCATATTGGGATAGCAATATGGCCCATTTTGCCAGCCGGCCATTTAATGAAGAAGGCTTCGTCATGAGTAACCTCAGAGGGTTGACTTTTGATATGACATTTATAGTTTGGCCTACCAGATAGTGTCGCATTTTCTGAATAGCGAACACCAGCGCTAAACATTCCTTCTCGATCGGGTTGTACCGATGTTCGGCTCCGATCATTGTTCTACTTAGATAGTAGATTGCTTGTTCTCGTCCTTGATCATCATTCTGAGCTAGTAGAGCTCCCAAAGAATGATCCATTGACCGGACGTACACCAGGAAAGGCTTTCCGGATACCGGAGCTGCAAGGACTGGTGGTTGGGTGAGGTATTGTTTGATCTCCTCGAACGCTTGTTGGCAAGCGTCGTCCCAAATGAACGAAACACCCTTCTTCATTAGTTTAGCGAAGGGTTGGCATCTCCCGAAGAGATTTGAGATGAACCTGCGGATGTACGCCAATCGTCCTTGCAATCCTCTGAGCTCCTTAAGGCTTCTCGGAGGTTGCATCTCCTGAATGGCGCGGATCTTTTCCGGGTCTAAATGGATTTCCATGGAAGTTACAACAAACCCTAGGAATTTGCCGCTGGCCACCCCCAGGAAGGACTTGGTGGGTTTCATCTTCAATTGATGAGCCCGCATGATGTCGAAGACCCCTTTCAGGTCAGCTATGTGATCACCTTTAGTGCGGCTTTTTACCGCAATGTCATCAACATAACATTCCACCGTTTTGCGAATTTGCTGATGGAAAATGGCGTTCATGGCCCTTTGGTATGTTGCCCCTGCATTCTTCAGTCCGAAGGGTATGACGGTGTAGCAATACACTCCTAGAGGTGTCCTGAAGGAGGTATGCTTTTCATCATCAGGATACATCTTGATTTGATTGTATCCTGAGAACCCGTCCATGAAGGACATTCGTTCGAATCCACAAGTATTGTCAATCATGACATCCGTGATTGGCAGTGGGAATTCGTCTTTGGGACAGGCCTCGTTTAGATCACGGAAGTCGATGCAGATCCGGATCTTCCCGTTCTTCTTGGCAACGGGGACGATGTTGGCTACCCAGTCGGGGTGTTGTTCTTCCCTGACGAAGCCATAATCAATAAGTTTCCTAACTTCTGATTGAATTGCCTCCATTATTTCTGGACGGAACCGTCGCTGCTGTTGTTTGACAGGTTTTATGTCCGGATTGATGTTGAGGCGGTGCATGGCTACTTGAGGATCAAGTCCAGGCATGTCCTCATAGTTCCAGGCGAAGACGTCTATATACTCTTGTACAAGAGATATTAGATCTTTCTTCTTCGAAGGTGACAGGCCGTCACTTATGAAGATGGGCTTGGGATTAGCCTCATCTCCTAGGTTGATCTGAACAACCTTATCTTCTGTGGGTGGCTCGCGCTGTTCAAAGCGGGTATCCCAAAGAGTATTTAAATGTTTGATCTAAGGATCTGTATCGGATTGGATCATTTCTTCGTCTTCGCTTTCCAGGTGGCTTGTTGAAACCATGTTTACTGAAAGCTCTTTGAAGATGTTGCCGACACTGACATCTGACTCCCACGATGACGTGTCTGAAGAGCAATTATGGCCTGACGGTCCCTCAGAATCAGAGGCTGATGGGACTGGAGTTGATATATAGCCCAACCCCCGGCGCGTCTGATGATAATAATCGGGGGCTTTCCCTCTTGGCACAAAGGATCAAAGCAGCGTTCTCCTTCCTTTGCCGAAGTTCAACCCGGGCCTGTTGGTTAGATCGTACCCCATGCATTTCATCATCTTGAGCGCTTTTGGTTCATAATGATTGAACTGAGGGGGCTCCTCCTCGCCTTCTGATTCTTCGTGGAGCGTCAGTTCAGACGAGATTCGTCCAAAAAGAATTGGTTTTTGTCCTTTTCGTCTGGCTGGAACCATAAATACAGATTTTTGCGCATCACCATTATCTTGGTATGTCCCGAAGGATGATTTTACTGGTACATGCAACGATGTCAAAACATCCATTGCCGACCAGGGGTCATCGTCCACGTCGGTACTAGTATCCGACGGTACTGAATCAGAAGCAAACACCGAAAGGTACGCTAAATCTAACTTTTCATTAATGTACCAACCGCCTGCATCGTTGGTGGTATTATCAACATCGAGCTTATCAACGCTCTTTACAAGTGGTTCTAGCTCCCACAGACACTCTTCTTTCTCGGGCTCAGTGTCAGCCTCATTACCAGAGTCTGGCTCCTCTAGCTGTGGGGTTTCATTCGTCTCTGCCGGATCCTGATATAATAGGGAGTCCGTGAAATAATTCTCGACTCCTTTAAACGGATACCTTTCGGCAATCAACGTTTGAACCTTTCCACTCCCGTCAATATATTTCATGATTTGGTGGAGAGTGGAGGGAACGATGGAATTGCGGTGAATCCATGGTCGTCCCAACAGTAGGTTATAGGAAGTGTCAGCGTCAATGACGTAGCATGTCACTTCCGACTTGAGGCTTCCGATCTGGCATTTGAGCTTGATCTTCCCCATCGGACGGGTTCCATTGGCATTGAACCCGTAAATGGTCGTCTGGGTAGGGCTCAGACGATAAGTGGGGATGCCCAGATGTTGCATGATCCGGCGAGGCATGATGCTCAACGCGGACCCTGGATCTACCTGGATGCGATTCACCTCAGATGATCCAATATACCCTGTGAAGTACAGGGGTCGATCATGCTTCCCTTTAACCTGCATATCATCAGCTGTGAAGGTAATGCAGGGAGCATTTGGGGAGGTGTGGAGGCAATCCTCTACATCTTCCTCCTTCGGCACCTGGGTCATGAAGACCTCAGCATTTGTCAGAGCTTCTTGTAGAGCTTCTCTGGTCGACTTTGATAGCCTAAGAAGTTCATACAAGGTAATGCGTGCTGGGATGTTGGCTAGTTGAGCCAGGACATCAAAGCGGTAAGGTGTCGTGGATCCCTCCGCTACACCTTTCGAAAGAACTCGAGAAAACCGAGTTTCTTTCTGTTTCTCCCCAGGTTGTTTTGTGGAGAGCTTGGTTGGCTCTACAGCCGGTTGTGGAGGGGTTACTGCCGTTTCGCCGTACTGTTTCAAGTACGCCTGTCCTGAATGGGTTCCTGCTGTCGGTTGGTTGGGCTCTGCAGCCAAGACTATTGTTTCCTCTTCTGAGTCGGTCAGCGAGGGAACATCAGTCTCTGCTTCTCGAGAGGAAGCGCATACCACATGGCAGGATGAAGCCTTTGCCTTGCCTTTGGACTTCCTGTTGGTCACAGTAGTCCATTGTTGTTCGTCGACGAGGTCAGGGTGGACCCACATGATTTCCCCTTGAGGTGTAGGGACGGGTACCAAGCCTTTCTCTTGCTGCTGATGAGGGTCTACGTTGACCACTCTTAGTTCTCCTTTTGGAACAGGGACCACTCCCGAGGGTGTCGGGGTTGTTTTCCGAACTGGAGAACTGACGTCATGTTGGCGGTCACCTTCTTTTGCTCTGGTCGGAGCTTTAATACCTCCGCGTCAATCAGAGCCTGAAGGATGTCCTTGAAGACGTAGCAGCTTTTGGTAGGGTGCCCAAGCATCCTATGGTACAAACAATAGGTGGGATTGTCGGTCTTGCCGACTTCCTCCGGGCGCCTAGCTTCAGGGAGCTTCAGTCGATTGCTTTTGTTGAGTAATTTGAAGAGCGAGTCGACATGTTCCTCCTTGAAGGAATATTGCTTGTTGGCGCGTGGTTGGCTTGAAGAGCCACTCGCCTTGCCTGGTTGAGGTTTGGCGGGAGATTTGGTCTCCGTTGCCAAGTTATCCTTCCGCTTTGTTTGGAGGGATGTGTCTGGCGCACGCCTCGTTGACCTTTCCGGCCTGGGCTTACCTTCCTCCGCTCTGACGCGGGCGACAATCTCCTCAGCCTGTTTACCTTGTTGGACTAATTGTTTCCAGGTGCGGCTTTCAGCAACTCCTATTTGAGCAAGGAGTGAGGTTTGGAGATTGTGGCGACATGTTTCCACCAGGGTGGCCTGGGTCATGCTGCTTGGACATCGGAGTGCCACGTTCCGAAATCTTTCCACGAAAGACTTGACGGACTCTCCCTTTCGTTGTTTAGTAGTTAAAAGGGTGGGCATTGTGACTTCCGAATCATCTTCGAAGAAGCGCGTTAAAAATAGCTTCTCCAAGTCGCCCCAGTTCTTGATGGAACCTTCTGGGAGCTTCATGAACCATTCAAAGGCAAGCCCTTTCAGGGTGCCAATGAATAGACGTGCCAGGATAGCATCGTTATCTACTACATTCCCGGTTTGGGATTTAAAGTAGTAGATGTGTTGGTTGGGTGATCCTTTCCCATCGAATGCTTGAAGGGTTGGAGCCTTGAACTTAGGAGGGTACGGGACTAAGTCCCACTTGGCCGGATAAGGCCGGACCACTCCAGCTTCTTGGAGGCCTTTTCGGTTGGTAAGGGCCTCGAGGCGTTGCTCCAGTTGACTCATCCTTTTAGCATGAGCCTTTTCCTGGTCTGGGTCACCCTTTACCTGTGACGAAGGCTTGGACGAATCCGAAGTAGATTGCCGTGTCACTTCGGAAGGTTCGGAAGATGAACTTCCTCCCTTTCTTCCTTTGCCCTTCGACTTCTTAGGAGGAGATTTCCTCCTGTCCTCGAGCAACTGTGCAAGCATCTGCTTGAGGGAGTCGATAGATTCTTGCTGAGAAATGATCATCTCCATTTGTCTCTTCTGAATCTGGGCTTGCTGTTCTAAACGTCTAGTCGTCTCCTCAGGAGTGCCTACCATGTAGGCGGAAGCCTCCTTCTCGACGGAAGAGTTTGAAGCCTGCAACTCCACTACAGCGGAGTGAGAATCATTCACTTTAATGCCATGGGCTAGGGCATTATAGTCAATTGGGGGAATGGCCCCCGTCCGGGTACGAGTGTGTTGATACACCCCTTCCGGTTCAGAGTCAGACTCATCTGAGCTGACTACTGGTTGTTTTCCCTTGCCTCTGCTTGTCATAGTTGCAGTAAGCTCCGGGTATTCAACGTCAGAGAAGGTTCTCCTTCTGTGGGAGCGCCTTCTTTTAGCTGACGGGGGGGATCAGGGTCAGCTGTCTGATTAAGGACTGCTGGTTTACACCTGATCCGCAACGGCATCCAGAGAGCATATGGATGAGCTGCTGGCAGCAACATGATGAAGTGGCCTAATTGGCACTTCTTTTCTTTGTCAAATAATCCCTCAAATCCACAAGAGGGGGATTAAAGAGATTAGCCTCACAACGTCGAAGACGGGAGGCATCCATGTGCTGTACAGCCTGGACGCAGGCTTCAGGGACGCGGTCCTCGCGCCGCAGATGTGCAACGCGCGGCTGGCGTCTCTTTTGAGATGAGACGCGATTCTCGCGTTGCTGCCTGGTGCGTTGGGGCAGAGACACTTGAGAGAGAGGGGGCTGCTGGGCCCCACGCTTATGGGCGCGTGCCTCTTGCGCTTGACGAGGCGCAGAGGTTTCACCCTGACGTTTGGTGAGTTGGTCCTCAGAGGACCTAACTTGAGGAATCTCGCATTTGGGCCGCCAAACGCGGATCTCACGTACTGGACGTGGCGCGGGCAGGGCGCCAGATTGTACGTTGCGTCCAGCTTCAGTTGGACAACCAGAGGTTCCAACTTGCAGCTGACGCGCACGTCTCCTCTGTCGACGCTCGGCGTTTCGGTTGCGTCGTGGAGGTGGAGAGAAACCAACAACATCCTGGTCTACGAAACCAGGGATTCTAACCACGCGGGTCTCCTGAGAGACGCTGACGCGGGTGTTCTGTGCGACGCGGTTGATCGCAACAGCAGTTGTGCCTGAGACCACGCGGGCCTTCTGAGAGGCGTTGGCGCGTGTATCTTGCTTGACACAGTGGGCAGCAGCAGCCTCGGATTGGGCTTCGGGGAGCTGTCGCGTCGAGACCCTGCGGCAGACGCGGGTCTTTGGGCTCTTGGAGCCGGAAGAGAGGAACTCTTCGTACTTCGCCTGGTCGAACTCAACGACGAGCGATTCGACCATCTTCCCCTTACGGAGGACGTCATCCTGCGCCACAATCTGTTCGTCAGTAATGAAAGTATTCCCCAGCGGAGTCGCCATCTCTTGTACGCGCCGGAAAAAGAGGAGGGAATGAATTGCTGTAAAATTTCGTTGAATCTAAGAAGAAGAAGAGTTACAACAATCGAACAACTTTTCCAGTTACAAGGGAGGGAGGATGTTGAGTCTTGAATCCGCCCTTTGTTTAATGCTGGGTTCTTCGAGTGGCGGTGGAGAGTGAATCTTGTTCTCCGTTGACGGATGACCGTCTGGACCTTCGGGGATCTTCTCTTTTGCCGGTAGAAAGAGTAACACAGCTCCGTCTACCAAAACTCTCAAAGAGAAGGTAGGCGAAGAGCGGCTTGTACGCAGCAAGCTTGCTGAAGAGTTGAGCTTTTCTTCTCTCTCTCTCCTTGTCTCTCTGTTGATGATGCGATGTTGCCTGGTTATGATGCCCTCCGTTCTCCTTGATGCCCGTCTGTTGATGCAAACAGGGCTATTTATAGAGGTCCCAGGGGTGAACGTGCCCCCTGAAAACGCTTCACAATGAGGGGCCACTTCCCCGCTACATGGATGGTGACTGGCCCCTTAACTAGGGCAGTTATAACTGAGGCGCGGGTATCTCTCGCGCCTTGATGCTGGACGCGGGTTTGTGCCCTCGCGCCTTGATGCTGAGACGCGGGTTTGGACCCCCGCGCCTTGATTCTGAGACGCGGGTTTGGACCCTCGCGCCTTGATGCTGAGACGCGGGTGTCTTCGCGTGTCTAGCCCTCGCGCCTTGATGCTGAGACGCGGGTGTCTAGCCCTCGCGCCTTGATGCTGAGACGCGGGTGTCTAGCCCTCGCGCCTTGATGCTGGGACGCGGGTTTGGACCCTCGCGCCTTGATGCTGAGACGCGGGTTTATCTCTCGCGTCTAAGACTTGAAACTCTGCTTTTTGATGGCTTGTCTTTTAGTGACTTTTAGACAGCCTACACTCCTTTCTTCCATCATTTCTGCAAGCAATAAAAGGTAATTTTTTTATGTTTGTCTTTAATTTTGCTTACTTCTTCTTTCTACTTTTCCTCTTTTGGTTATGATGAGCATGTTGATCCCGAGATAATGTCAAATCCGGAACTATCTCTGTTGGAAATTATGGATCTAAAAATACCCAAGTCAACACAAAACTAAAAACAAGAAGGATTAATGTTAAGCAAATAAATAAACTTACAAAAAGGAAAATAAATCTCAAAAAATAGACAAACGCAAACAAGAGAGATTTATCCTGGTTCGGTCCTTGTGACCTACATCCAGTCCCCAAGCCACCCGCTTGAGATTTTCCTTAATCCTTGATTTTGTACACCCAAAATCACAACCATGCACACCACTTGACAAATCCCCTTTGCCAAATGTGTACACCTTCTCTTCCACCAAGAGAACACCTTCTCTTCCACCAAGAGAATACCTTCACCTTGAACAACTGCCTCTACACCAAGAAGCCACCCGTATACAATGATTGCTTTGAGTATTACAACTTGCCTATAAGTCGTGGTACTGAATGTGTATGTGGACAAGGTCTAACATAGGAGACAAACTTCAGAGGACTTCACAATGGAAATTGACTTTTGGTGAAGAACTGAAGTTGGAAAATCAGTTTTCAGTTTGGCAGAATTTTGGCTTTGGAAAACTGAAGATTAGGATGCTTGTTTGGCCTTTGGTTTAACTTCCCTATATACAGCTGAAGACTAGGGTTAGTTAGGATAGTTATAGGTGCAATTCAAAAGTTTAAAACATTGGAAAACGTTGCACAAAAGACCAGATAACAGAAACTGTCCAACAGTCAGAAACTGCCTATAGTCGACTTGCCTTTTGAGTTAGTCGACTATACAAGGCAAATTTCCTACTATTAGTCGACTAGGTTTGACTATAAGTCGACTAGGGAAAGATACGTTTGAGTGACAGTTTTCTGTTTAACTGAATCAAGTCGACTGCAACTTCATATAAGTCGACTGGACCAGATATTATTCGACTAGGGGACTTTGATTAGTCAACTACAAATGCTATTAGTCGACTACATTTTACTATCAAGTCGACTAATGCAGAAACAGAGAGTTGGGTCTATTTTGGACACAAGACTAGTTGACATGGGGTTTGGGTTAGTTGACTACCAAGTTGATTAGCCGACTATAAAGGACAATAAGTCGACTAATAGACAATGATATGTGTGTGTGTCAAGGCTTTTTACATGCTATTTTATCTTTACAAAATACATCATATCAACTCTCCTTGGGCAGTCTTGATCATGTAGAACTCTTGATTCGTCGTGTGTTAGAGCTCCAAATGAAATGCTTCACAAAAGTCTTCATCAAAACATGTTTCAACATTCTCCCCTTTTTGATGATGACGCTTTGTGTGCACATATGCTCCCCCTGCAGAAAATAAGTTATATTTTCCTCCCCCTACAGAAATTGGGTTATAACAAATATAGAAATACTTTGTTCTCGCCTGCAACAAATATATCAGTATATATATATATATATATATATATATATATATATATATATATATATATATATATATATATATATTTATATATGTTCTTATCAACTTTTATATTGTACCTGCAAGATAAACGTTAAATGGTACCAAACATAAAAGAACATATTAACCTTTAGGAGTCCAAATCCATTTAGAATTTGGTTTCCACCTGTTAGTATACACATAATTGCAAGAATCACATATATCATGAATGTATGAAGCAATATATGTATTTTTATCATGAATACTTAAATTCTTAAGAATCCATATAAACTTATTTTCTTAGATTTTCTTTTTACAAAATAACTATTTGGATTACTACAATATGAAGTATTTTCATTATATCCAATACCATAATAATTATCATGTGACAACTTCTGAAAAGATAATAAATCATTCAATTTTCTTTTCCTTTATTGAACTTAGTCACATTTTGCAAAAGATCTTCATATTTCTTTTTGAAAAATGAAATATCTTTATTTAAAATAGAAATCCTTTTATTCAAAGATTCAGTTTCCTTTTTCAGAAAAATGTTCTCTTTTATAAACTTCTCATTTTCATTTTTCAAAGATGATATGACATTTTCAAACTCATATTGTTGAGAATTTGTAGAAGATACTTGTAAAGCATAACATGAATTTTCCTTTAAAAGTTTTTCATTTTCTTTTGATAAAACTTTATTTTTCAATTTTTCATTTTTCAGATCAATAAACAATTCATGAAATGCATCAGAAAGTTCAGAAAATGATACATCTTCATCTTCTATGGCCATGTAACATAGGTTAACACGTTCAGTGGATTCTTCTTCATCAGAAGATGAGGAATCACTGTATTCTGATGATGCTTCATAGTTTTTCTTCTTTCTGAACTTTTTACTCTTGTATTTTTCTTTCTTCTTGAGCAAAGGGCAATCCATCTTCATATGACCTGGTTTATTACAATTAAAGCATTTGAATTTACCTTACTTTAGGAATCTCCTGAATTTCTTTGAAAGCATTACCATCTCCTTTTCATCGTCATTTGAATCATCCGTGTCGAAAGATGCATGGAAGGCGAGTTCTTTCTTCTTTAAACGGTGTTGTCGTTCGTCCTTCTTCCTTTCTTCTAGCTGTACTTCATATGCTATTAGATTACCTATTAGGTTTTCTAATGTTATAGTTGAGAGATCATTCGCCTCTTCAATTGCGGTTATCTTCTTCTCCCATTCTGGTGTGAGTACACGAAGGATCTTACGAACTCTTTCAACTTGGGTGTAGTCCTTTCCAAGAGATGCTAATGAATTGGTAATGTCGGTGAATCTTGTAACCATTTCGGATATGGTTTCATTCTCCTCCATTTTGAATAATTCAAACCTGTGGACAAGAACAGATATTTTAGACTCCTTAACTTTACTTGTGCCTTCGTGTGTTACCTGAAGAGTATGCCATATTTGATGTGCAGAAGTGGTTGTTGACACTATGTTGAACTCTTCTTTGGTTAAGGCATAGAACAAGGCATTCATCGCTTTGGCGTCAAGATTCGCGTTCTTCTTTTGATCTTCACTCCAAGCGTTGTAATTGGTTGTTGGCTTAGTGTACGTTGCTTCTACTATGTTCCAAAGGTCGTAGTTGAGCGACTGCAAGTATATCTTCATTCTACACTTCCAATAATTGTAGTTAGATCTGTCAAATAGCGGTGGACATTGTGTAGAATGTCCTTCTTTGAATTGGGATGATGAGAACTCCATTGCCATCCTTGTTGTTGACTAGATATGCAGATTCAGGGATCTGATACTAAGTGTTGGTCCCGGGATAATGTCAAATGCGGAACTATCTCTGTTGGCAATTATAGATCTAAAAATACCCAAGTCAACACAAAACTAAAAACAAGAAGGATTAATGTTAAGAAAATAAATAAACTTGCAAAAGGGAAAATAAATCTCAGAAAATAGATAAACACAAACAAGAGAGATTTATCCTGGTTCGGTTCTTGTGATCTACATCAAGTGCCCAAGCCACCCGCTTAAGATTTTTCTTAATCCTTGATTTTGTACACCCAAAATCACAACCATGCACACCACTTGACAAATCCCCTTTGCCAAATGTGTACACCTTCTCTTCCACTAGGAGAACACCTTCTCTTCCACCAAGAGAATACCTTCACCTTGTACAACTGCCTCTACACAAAGAAGCCACCCGTGTACAATAATTGCTTTGAGTATTACAACTTTCCTATAAGCCTTGGTACTGAATGTGTATGTGGACAAGGTCTAGTATAGGAGACAAACTTCAGAGGACTTCACAATGGAAATTGACTTTTGGTGAAGAACTGAAGTTGGAAAATCAGTTTTCAGTTTGGCAGAATTTTGGCTTTGGAAAACTAAAGATTAGGATGCTTGTTTGGCCTTTGGTTTAACTTCCCTATATATAGCTGAAGACTAGGGTTAGTTAGGGTAGTTATAGGTGCAATTCAAAAGTTTAAAATGTTGAAAAACGTTGCACAAAAGACCAGAAAACAGAAACTGTCCAACAGTCAGAAACTGCCTATAGTCGACTTGCCTTTTGAGTTAGTCGACTATACAAGGCAAATTTCCTACTATTAGTCGACTAGGTTTGACTATAAGTCAACTAGGGAAGATACGTTTGAGTGACAGTTTTCTGTTTAACTGAATCAAGTCGACTGCAACTTCCTATAAGTCGACTGGACCAGATATTAGTCGACTAGGGGACTTTGATTAGTCAACTACAAATGCTATTAGTCAACTACATTTTACTGTCAAGTCGACTAATGCAGAAACAGAGAGTTGGGTCTGTTTTGGACACAAGACTAGTCGACTATGGGGTTTGGGTTAGTCGACTACCAAGTTGATTAGTCGACTATAAAGGGACTATAAGTCGACTAATAGACAATGATATGTGTGTGTGTGTGTGTCAAGGCTTTTTACATGCTATTTTATCTTTACAAAATACATCATATCAACTCTCCTTGGGCAGTCTTGATCATGTAGAACTCTTAATTCGTCATGTATTAGAGCTCCAAATGAAATGCTTCACAAAAGTCTTCATCAAAACATGTTTCAATAGAGCATTCAAGTGAATCTAGAAGCATTAGTATAGCAATATTGTGTGAGTGCCAACGATATTTTATGATGATGTTCTCCTCCTCTAGATTTTGTATCATTTCATTCTTGTTCGTCTTGATGATGTAATGCGAATGTGGACTGAGCTTGATCTTTTGGGTTATGCGTTGAACACCTCCGAAGTAAGGTAGAAAATGTAAGGATTTCAGGTAAGTCATCAACCAGATGAGGTAAGTATTTCTTCAATCTTTTCTTTCTTTTCGTTTAATTCTTTAGTTTAGAATATCACAGTCTACCACTTCTTTTATCACTTATTTTCTATTTCTTTGTATATATCATTTCTAGTTTCTCTATCTTCATAATCTACAATCTTCTTTCTAATTTAATTTTAACTATATTTTTCCTTTTTCTTCTAAAGAACTAAAGAAGAACTTTAACCATACTTTGTAGCCTAAAAGGGAACTTACTAAAAAGCTTCTATCGCTAGTCCCTCCTTGTAGATCACGACCCGCATAGCCACTTGTTTCTGCGGTAGAGTTGAGTAACTTGCACTACTATTTTAAAAGTTCTGAAATTCTGTATTTTTGTGCGCAGGTTCTAAACTAATCACTGAACCATGTTGTCGACAGCAAAAATCTTAAGTTGTTGACAGCGTTTTATAGAAATTCGAGATTTATTAGAGATTGAGCTTGCTATCGACAGGCCCCTTAGGCTATCTACTTCTGGGTGAAACTTAGATGGTTTCTGAATTTGTTTCTGATCCGAATTTAGAATTTTTGATCTTCTTTTCTTCAAAGACTCTGTGCCTATATAAAAATATGGTTTTCATCCTGCTATTTTATCCTGTACTTGATTGATTTAATAAGATCTCTCTCCTTTTCTTCCCTAAGGACATAGCCAATTGCCGAACCTCATTAAATTCATATGTTTTCACTTTCTTTCTTTTATTTGCTTGTTCATGCGATTGGTGACTATTCCCTGTTGCTAAGATTTTAATACTACGCTCTGATGAGCCAAAAGGGTCGCGAGTGGAGGAAGACCGTCGGCGAACTCAAGAAAGATATGACCTGCAAGTTTGGCCTCACCATCATGTTGGGGGAGGAAGTCGTCGAGGAAGTCGACAAAAAAGAGATCCAGAAATCAGCAAAAACAGTAGTAGAATAGGCATACGGTCGACCGTCCCGGTCGACCGTCGCAGGAGCAGTGGCTCAGTGACCAGTCCGGTCGACCGATGTGCACGCTAACATGCACAGCGTAGCGCTCGACTGGCCCGGTCGACCTCAGGAAGAGACCGGTCGACCGGGCAGTCGACCGACTGAAGCGACCTAACTCTCGGTTGGGAACGGTCGACCGGCCCAGTCGACCGGTGCATAGGGTCGGTCGACCGGCCGGTCGACTGATTGTCGGGTCTGCCTGTTTCGAAAAGGGTTATTTTGAACCCTATAAAAGGGCTGTGTTGAATTTCTAGGGTTTGTGTTAGAAGGATTTTTGTATGAGAGCAATTGTGGATGAGAGTAGAGCAGAGGCAGAACTTATCCGATCCCCATTGCTGTAAGTTATATTGATTTGTTGAAATCAATAAAAATCCTCCTCTTTTCTTGCCCAGAGGACGTAGGCGACAAGATCGAACCTCGTTAAATCTGTGTTTTATGCTCTTTCTCATGATTGTTTTGTTTGTGCTGCTTGTGGTACTGTTCCTCTATGCTTTGGAGATCTAGGGTTCCTCTGTGAGGTTGTTGCCGGGCGCACAACAAGTGGTATCAGAGCTTCCTAAGTTTTGCTTGGGATTTTTCTGGAGATTCGGAGGGCATCGGGAGCTGATCTGGTGGAGATCGTGTGTTGATCTAAGATCAGTGGTAGTCTTATTTGTGGGATCATGTATCGATCTCAGAACAACGCAAGGAGTGCTCAGGGAATCATTGGTGGAGTAGATCCAGTCAGAAACTCAGTCTTAGGTTTCGGGAAGAAGGTAAAAATCTGATTTTTATCGAAGTTGTGATCTATTTCCAGTTGGTTTTCTGCATACATAGAGGTTTTCAGTTAGATAAATGGCAGAAGAAAGTACTTCAGTTAGGACTATGAATCCTCATCCGTGGATAGACGTGGTGAAGTTTGACGGCACAAATAATTTTGGGATGTGGAGGTCTGAGGCTATGGATGCCCTAAATAGATCAAACCTCGAGGACACTCTACTTCTGGAGAAGATGCGAAGCAAGACCACTGGTGAAGAGTGGGAGAAGATGAACAGGTCTGCGTGTAGATTGATTAGGTCGTGTCTAACACAAGACATCAAATATCTTGTGTTACACGAGACATCTACTAGGCAGTTGTGGGAGACCCTTGAGAAGAAATATCTGACCAAGAGTGTGGAATCGCGATTGCAGCTGAAGAGCAACCTGTATAGGTTTCAGATGAAGAAGGGGTGCTCCGTGAATAAGCATATCAACTGCTACACGAACCTTCTTACAGATTTGGTAAACGTGGTGTCAAGGTAGATGAGGAAGACAAGGCAGTAATCCTCCTGAACTCACTCCCACCAGAGGAGAATGAGACATTCACATTAACCTTTATAAATGGTAGACAGACTCTGGACTATCATGAGATGTCGTCTGCATTGGCAAACTATGAGACGAGGAGAAAGGAGAGACAACCCTCTCAATCAAGCTCATCGGCAGAGGCACTAGCGGTAAGAACCAGGGGTTCATCTAGGAAGGGCAATGAAGAAAGTGGAAGATTGAAGTCCAGGTCGAGCTATAGGGATCTGAGGAAGAATCATTGTGCCTTCTGCAGAGAAATAGGGCACTAGAAAGTGGACTGTCTGAAGTTTAAAGGGAAGAAGAAGGAGTCGAAGGCTGAAGCAAATCTTGCAAAGGTGACGAATACTCAGAGGAGTAGTTCACAGGCAGATGGATCAGATTCGGACTCGTCATGTTTCTCATTTTTAGTCACTGCTCCCATCATTGGTCTCTCATGGTAAGATGAGTAGATTTTGGATACAGGTACTACATACCATGCATGCCCTAATCGAGGTTGATTTTCTAGCTTTGAGAAGTTAGAGGGGTGTTCGGTCGTCATGGGCGAAGATCATCTGTGTGTCATGGAGGGTGTAGGTACAATCCAAATCAGAATGTTTGATGGGATGGTAAGGGAGCTGAAGGGAGTGAGGTATGTACCTCATTTGAAAAGAAATCTAATCTCCGTTAGAGCTTTGGGAGCATCGGGCATGGTGATATCTGTTCGAGATGGCGATCTCAGGATGATCAAGGGCTCGATGGTGGTGATGAAGGGCGTCCACCGATGTAATCTCTACTACTTGAAGGGTAGTACGATACAGATCAGGTGGAGACTTCAAGTTCCTCAGATGATGGTGGCCCAGAGGTCTGGCAGGGAAAGGTCGGACAGGAAGAAGAAAAGTCTTTGCGAGCTCCTGCAAAGATGGAATCGTTGGAAGGTGCTGCTACCTACAAGTTGGAAGGTTAACACAGCGTTCTGGACAAGAAGAATGTGAGATTCAGCACCAGTACTCACCGCAATGAAAGTCTTCTTGATTGTGTTCACGTGTACATTTGGAGACCTGCTAAGACGGTATCGCTTGGAGGTCACAGGTACTTTGTCTCTTTTGTTGATAGTGTATCTAGGCGTTGTTGGATACATCCCATGAGACAAAGTAGTGAGCCCTAGATATATTGGTGAAGTGGAGAGGAAGAATGGAGAGGCAGATAGGTAGGAAGATCAAGGAGCTGAAGATTGGTAATATTAGAAAGGACATGTACCAATTCCTACGATTTGGCCAGAACACCAGAATTGTTACTCACTTCACAACAGGTACAAATGGGTTGGCTAAGGAGGTAGTCCGTTCCTTGCTGGAGGCCGTTCGGAGGTTGTTGTCTAATGCAGGATTAGACAAGTCATTTTAGGCTGAGGCGACTGTGTATGCTAGCCATCTCATGAATAGATCGATTGCGATAGGAGGTAAAGCTCAATTGAAAATTTGGTCTCGAAAAACTGCTCAAGATCATGATGTGCTACGGGAGTTTGGAAGTCCGACCTACTTCAGTACCAAGAATGACAAGGTGAATCCGCGAGCAAAGAGATTTGTGTATTTAGGTGTCAAGAGGAATAGCTACAGGTTGTGGGACCCCGAAGAAAAGAAGATCGTGATGAGCAGGAATGTCACATTTGGAGAGACTTCAGTGTTGAAGTCCACCGTCTCTCAGCAGGTAGAGAGGGCGAAGACCAAGGAAGTATCGCAGCGGGTGGAGGTTGATGCTACTCCATCATCTCTAGTTGGTTCAGCATTAGAGGAGACTTCATCGGAGGTGACACCGGGTGGTGATCATGAAACCAAGCGTGATGCTGAACAGGTTGAAGACATTGCTAAGGATGTCGAATGCTTGCAGCCATTGGAACCAAGGTGAAACCACAATTGTGGGGAAAGAAGCATGAATCTCAAGCTTGTGATCGTGACAAGCTCAAGTTGAAGGCCGTTGTTCTCCATAATGGTCGGGAAGAGGTTCATATGACTCAGTTTGACAGGTTCGCTGGTGCAAATACAGGTACCAGTGCTTGAGTTTGATGAAGCTCATTTCAATGAACTACAGTTGGCTTGATCCTTTTGGGTAAAGGTACGTAGGCAGCCGTAAAGGTGCAGCCATTTGGTGATGCAACTCTTATGAAACTATTTGGGTTCTCGAGAAGCTGTTTGGATCTTCACGTAGAGGTGAAGAGTTGTGGTCGTTGGAGCTTCACGTAGAGGTGGAAAGGCTTCACGTAGAGGTGAAGTGTTGTGGCCAGGTGGACTTAACGTAGTGGTGAGGCGTTGTGATCTCGATAAACAGGTTAATCCTCCGGTGAGAAGAGGTTGAGCTTACATAAGGAGTGGTGTGCATCCAGTTGAAGCCGATGATAGTGTTTGGTGTGCTCTACGCAAACTTGGTTGGACCGTCAGTGGAAGACAGGTAGATTAGATAGAACTAGTTAGTTGGAGAGTCAGTGTTGGCTCATGAGGAGTCTTTGTGAGGTTGTGAAGTTGCAGAGTAGGAGTCACGGTATGGTAATCGGCATGTATGAAAGTTCTCCTAAGGTGAAGTGCAGGGAAGGCATGTGTGGTGGTTTCCAGTGAACAGTGGAGCTAAAGATTTCAAGCCGATATCGTGTGTCGATTTCGCCGAGATAGTGTGTCGATTTTCGTCCAGTGCGCGCAAGCCGAGATCGTGTGTCGATTTCACCGAGATCGTGTATCTATTTTGCCAGGTGATAAACTGGGGTACATTGGAGATCAGCTCAGATTTTGAAAAAATCTTCACCGAGGTGGAGAATTATTAGAGAAGGAAGTTGTCGAGGAAGTCGACGAAGAAGAGATCTAGAAATCAGCAAAAACAGTAGCAGAACTGGCATACGGTTGACCAGCCTGGTCGACCGTCGGCAGGAGCAGTGGCTCGGTCGATCGGTCCGATCGACCGATGTGCACGCTGACATGCACAGCGTAGCGGTTGACCAGCCCGGTCGACCGCAGGAAGAGAATGGTCGACCGGGCGGTCGACCGACTGAAGTAACCTAACTCTCAGTTGGGAACGGTCGACCGGCCCGGTCAACTGGTGCATAGGGTCGGTTGATCGGCCGGTCGACCGACAGTCGGGTCTGCCTGTTTCGGAAAGGGTTATTTTGAACCCTATAAAAGGGCTTTGTTGAATTTCTAGAGTTTGTATCAGAAGGGTTTTTGTATGAGAGCAACTGTGGAGGAGAGTAGAGCAGAGGCAGAACTTTCCCGATCCCCATTGCTGTAAGTTATATTGATTTGTTGAAATCAATTAAAACCTCCTCCTTTCTTGCCCCGAGAACGTACACGATAAGGCCGAACCTCGTTAAATCTGTGTTTTGTGCTCTTTCTCGTGATTGTTTTGTTTGTGCTGATTGTGGTACTGTTCTTCTGTGCTTTGGAGATCTAGGGTTCCTTTGTGAGGTTGTTGTCGGGCGCACAACACATCATGCCCTTATACAAAATCAAAGACCACTTACGAGTTCACAGTTGAGCGCGATGTGCCCGCTGCCACCTACTTCATGAAGGACTCGGGGCTCCATCCCAAAAGACTAGTCTATTAGGTGGAGTTGCCCAAATCCTTATATAAGCCCAAGACCATATAATAGTCTATTAGGTGGAGTTGCCCAAATCCCTGCAAGCTCAACTATCTTCACACCGGAAGATCAAATGCTCCATCGAGATCCAACTATTTACCGACTGCTGTCGGTCACTCCTCTGCACTGCGGTGCTAAATTTTTTCGAGAGCCAAATATTAGCTTCACAGGGGTTTATTACGCCTTTTTCGCCAGTGGGGTGGGCAGGCCCATTGCGCCTTTTCGCCATTGGGGGTATCTATACACCGTCGAACATCACCCACACACACGACTAAGTTCGGGGCATGACTCTGATACCACATGAAGGACTCGGGGCTCCATCCCAAAAGACTAGTCTATTAGGTGGAGTTGCCCAAATCCTTATAAGCCCAAGACCATCCCCACGTCTAGCCGATGTGGGACTATTTGTTCGACCCAAATCCCAACACTTCATTAGGGCTTACTTGCTCGACTCTAGTGACACTGAGGTAGCCTACAGCCAGACCACTGATGCAGCCAAGACCACCAAGCTGTTTCAGATAACCACGATCACTGGGCATGCAACGCTAGACATTGCTACCGGATGCTTCTTGGCATTCGTAGCGCTCTCTGCTCTTCTTCTGTGTGAAGGAGAAGAGGAAGACCAATAAGTTATTTGTTTGTAATTTGGTTCGTGTCGCTGTTGCTTTTTTTTTTTCCTTGCAAAATAACTTTTGCTTGTGTTGTGGTGGTACTTTGGTGAAGATAGAGTAAAGAAAATTAATCGAAGTTTGTAAGATACTTGAAGAAATTGTTGGTTAATTTGTTTTCTTTTTGAGAAAAAATGGATGGGGTTGAGTGAGATGAGGGCTAATTGTGTTGCTGTTAGTGTGGACCAAGAATGGTTCCAGAGCTTTGTGATCGACAACGAGCAACAAAGCCTTAAACCTAAGCAGCTTTCCCAAATAGGATAATTCACAAGAGAAGTATAATTGCTTAGGAGTAGGCTGCATTTTTTCACTTTAGCCAGTATTTTGTGAGGGTTTAATTATGATTAATTAGCAAGTATTTTGTGGGTCAAGTTAAAACTTGACGTAATTATTTTGCAGTCTCAACTACAATCAATTCTGCATCTTACTTTACTCAACATTTAAAGATTCACCAAAATTGATTGAATTAAAACGGAAACTGATATAATGAATGAAGTTTTTCCGTTAGATTCTATTACTAAATCATTGCAAATCTAATATACACAGCCAACCCATTCCATGAAGAAATAAAACAAAAGTTCAAAATTACTTGACTTCATGCCTGCATAAAGCGCATACTTGACTCTGCCTCAACCACCGAATAATACAATGATAACGAAACAAATGAGAACATGGAAATCGAGCCAAGTCCAAATCATTCATTGCATCCTCAAACTCTTCGAAACAAAAAGAGCAGCCCTTCTATGCAAATTCTGATTAAACTTCAGCCTCTCCAGGTTCGTAATGGCCATTTCTGCAGCAGCTGCAATCTCTTCAGAGTTCTGCACTCTTCTTTCTTCGTCCACATTGAAGTCATCAGCCTCGTCAGGAGAAGAGATCAGAACACTGAACAAGCCACTGTCAACCAGCCACGCATCGAAGTTCAAGTCTTCAGTTATGTGGAATTTGATTCCCTTGACATTGTTGCTGTGGCCCGGTATGGCTTCAAGGCAGAAACTAAGACATTCAATATCAGACGGCAAGCCAGCAACTGCACCTTAAAGAGGGGAGGACGCATCCAGCTGGAAAATGTCGACGGCTGGCAAGCGAAAATAGGGAATATTCCCAACTGGATTGCTGCAGGGAGGTCGAGACTGAAATGCATGGTAATACTCTATTATGCTGAAGTTGAAGGCATGGTGTTGCGCTGAATTTGAATACAAGGTTGCCGCATGCGGGAAAGATCTAAAATTGAGGAGCTTTTTAACAAAAAGTCATTGGAAATAGGTGAGGAAGAAGCAGGGCTATCGATCACCCCATGTGCACATTGTTCACGTTGGACAGAAGGGAATAGAGGATCGACAGCCCGGTCGAGTAGCCAGAAGACTTGAAACATGGAGATTACAGTTAGTCAACTGCCGGATCTAACTGCCCCTGATGTAGCACGCAAACTCGATCTCTGAAAGCTCCGCTCTGTGCAAGCTGTCACTGTCCCCCCTCCACCGAACGTGGCAAAACTCCACCACCACCGCTGCGGCATAAAATCCAGCCACCACGCCAGACAACCATGGTCAAGAACCAACCATGCTCAGCTGGCCACCCTTGCTACCTCTCCTCGACCCTCGCCCGGATCTTAGAGTTCAGCAGAATACACCTAACCTAACCAGCAGAGCTCTTCACTACCGTGTCATCGACCGAAAGTTAACCCTTAAAATCCCTAACTTCATTGGACTAACTCTTCACTGCCGTCTCATTTGCCGGTAATCCCTATACCCCTCGCTCGGATCCTCTCGCTCGGATCCGATAACTCAGCACAGATACGAACGAATCCAAATTCAAAATTTGAACCACCAATTTCCCCCTTCTTAGAAAATCATACCCGACTACCTTTTTGCTTACCTGACAACCTTGTCTCTAAATCCTCGAAGCGTTGTTCTCAACGGATCCGATCAGATCCCCCCCCCCACCCCTAACCTGAGGTGGTCGGCAACAACCAGACCTGGCCTCCCCTTTGTCAGATCTAGCAGTTCATGACTGATCCAGCCTCCATCTATCGGGATCTGGCTAGACAAGTTCGACTCTAAAAAAGATGGAGGGAAAAATCAAACAAAAGGGAAAAGAAGAAGAAGAAAGGAAAAAGAAAAAAGAAAGAAAAGAGAAGATAGTGGGGGGGGGGGGCATAGTTTTGATTGAGGTGGGGCATGAAGGACGGTCGCCTCCTCCTTCCCAAGATCAAATTTCAGGTTGGGGTTCGCTCTGTTAGACTGAGGGATTGGCAAGAGAAGAGGTGATGGATATTTGCTAACTCCAAATGTTCTTGAGTACTGGGTTATTACTCATTTAGTATCTCTAAAATAAATTCATTCAAGCTAATACTTTTCACAAAGTGAGACGCTCTGCAATGCTTGCTATGCTTTCTTTGTTTTTCTTCTTTTCTTATATTTTTACAACAAAACCATACGACCCTTAAATAGGATTGTATACAGTGAAGTTTCAAGTATAATAAATACATATGTTAATAACCTCACAAAGCTCTCTCAGTAAATATACTATAGGTTTTGCTTAACTTTATTAGTAAAGTCAATAAGCTTCAAGTTTGGTTTTGTATTAATTCCATAACTCCAACAAATCACCCCGTCAAACATGAAGTGTAGTCATGTCGAGCCCGTCTCTTAATCTTCTGAATGCATCTGCTGTTAGAGGCTTGATGAATATGTCTGCGACTTGGTCTAGAGTATGACAACACTCCAGCACTATAGTTTTCTTCTTTACATGGTCTTTAAAAAAATGAAACTGTGTATCTATGTGTTTGCTCTTCCCGTGGTGTACTAGGTCCTTTGCAAGCTGTATAGTTGATTTGTTGTCTACAAATATCATTGCTGATTTTTCTTGTGGATAATCTAGCTCCTTTAAAATATTTCTCAACCAAATTGCTTCACAGACTATAGATGTCGCGCCACATATTCTGATTCACATGAAGACAAAGCCACAACTCCTTGCTTCTCTGAGGTCTATGAAAATGCAATTGACCCAAGATAGAAGATATAGCCAGTGGTGTTTTTTTCTCTCATCTTGATCACCTCCACAATCGCTATCTGAATAGCCTACTAACTTTGAAGTTTTACTATATGCATAATATCGACCAAGGTTGAGTGTGCCATTGATATACCTTAAAAATCTCTTCGCCGCTAGCCAATGAGACACCTTCGGCATCTCCATATAACGACTCACAAGTCCGACTCCATAAATGATATCAGGCCTTGTGATCGTCAAATACCTCAGGCTACCAACTAGTCTTTTAAAGATAGTAGAGTCTACAAAATCTCTATTTCCTTCTCTTGATAGCTTCGCTCCTGTAGCTATTGGTGTGTTCACCAGGTTGTAGTTACTCATCTTAAATTTCTCTAAGATCTCCTGCATGTACTTCTTATGAGATATAAGTATCTTATCTTATTGTTGCTTCACTTCATTGCCAAGAAAATAGGACATCAATCCATTGCCCATCATCTCAAATTCATTGAACATAATCGCCTTGAATTTAGCAAGCATTTTGGGGCTACTTCTTGTGTACAACATATCATCAACATAAAGACAAAATATTAGAAATTCGCCTTGATGGCTCCTCTTCATGTAGATGGCATGCTCATAGGGACATTTAATGAAGCTATTTTGATGAAGATAACCATCAATTAAGGCATTCCATGCTCGTGGTGCCTGCTTTAAGCCGAACAAGGCTTTCCTGAGGTGATAAACCTTGCTTCTTGTCCTTTTATCAGAAAACCTTTTGGTTGATGTACATACACCTCTTCTTCAAGAATACCATTAAGAAAAGATGACTTGACATCTAGATGATATATCTTCCACCTATGATGAACTGCAAGTGAAATTAATAGTCCCACCATGTCCAGTCGAGCAACTGGTACAAAGACTTCTTCATAGTTGATGCCATACTTTTGTTTGTAGCCTTTCGCGACAAGTCTCGCCTTGTACTGATCAACTTCATCATCTACTCTGCGTTTGATCTTGTACACCCATTTGACACCTATTACCTTGTGACTTTGTGGAAGTGTTATCAACTCCATGTGTCGTTCTTCTGGATGGCATGAATCTCCTCCTTCATTGCTGATCGCCAACAATCTTCTTCCTCAGCCTCTTGGAAAGTGAGAGGCTCATGATCAGCATATAAGCAGAAGAGATTAGTCTCTCTGTCTTGTTCTACTTGCTCATAGATCTCCCTAACGCTTCTCATTTTTATAGGACCGTGTTGCACGACAGATTCACTACTACTACCTTCCTCAGAAGATGGAAAACCACTTGCAGGAGACGGTGTAGCATGTTGAGGAGATGGTGGTGTAGCTGGTGGTGGAACCTCCTGTGGGGGCTCATCTGGTTCATCCACCACAAGTTGTTCTTTGACAGTCTCTTCGTTGCTCTAGCTCCATGCTTCAGCTTCATTGAAGACAATATTTCTACTAACCACTAGTTTCTTAGTCAGTAGATTGTAGAGCTTGTATGCCTTCGACTCCTCGCTATATCCAATGAAAGTACATTTTTCACCATGATTGTCAAGCTTTTTCCTTTTGACTTTAGGTACTTGAGTATATGCAACACACCCAAAAATTAGTAGGTGGGCGACACTGGACGTGTAATGATCGGGGCGGAACTAGCACTTGAAAATGTGTATTTTTTGAAATCAATGAAAATGTATATGTGCTAATGTTCCCTCGATACTTCCATTATAGCATTGACTCGATGAGTCGAATCCACAGGGACTAGAGGTGATAGAAACATTAACAGTTCGTTCACGTATTATGTTAACAAGTTCTTCTTTGTTAAAGACTTAGAAAAAGAAAAGAAAAGAAATCTAGAAGTGGTAGTCAGATAAGAAGGCGACAAAATGGCGATGTGAAAACAAAAGAGAAATGGTTTGGAAAACAAAATAGAAAAGAAGATGAAGCTTGTGAAAAAGAAAATGTATACAAAGGTGAACAAAGAAGATGGTGAAAACAATAAAGAAAATAATAAAAGGATTTTGGAAATGATTTTCAAAACAACGATAAAAGAAAACTCATGGCTACTAACTACTAATTGCTCCACTAATCATGCTAACCTCTTAGTGATGTTGCCTCACATGGATCCTTGGCCATCACTAATCCTTACTTCAAGAGACGATACAAAGCATGGCTCATAAGATTGTTCTTCTACATTGAAACAACACATCCATACCACACAACATGTTGCAAGCTACTATTAGATCATCAAAATCGATTAAAGGTGACCATGAAATAAAGAAGACATTGCAAGTTAGCAAGTTAGTGGGTTAGATGTAAGAAATGTTAGAATATTAGAATCCATCATCATGATCCATCAATGGTTCTTACAAGAGCAAGGCCTTGTAGAGGCTATTAGATTCATGTGGATTATCGAGTAAGTGGTTAGATGGTTAGTGTTTAGTACTTAGATTGCCATGAGAAGAAAGATTAGCTAAGATTATGTAAAAGATGGAGAAGAAAGGAGGCACCTTTACATAAATTGTCACCATCTATTACATCAATATTTCTCTATCTTTCTCTGAATCTCTCTGCCCTAATACATGATCTAAAAACGAAATGAAAACACAATAGAAAAGAAAAAAACACCTACACTACACTACACTACACTAAAAAAGAGAAAACCTAGCCTAAATCCCAATCTGCCTGCGTTTCGAGCCTCTACAGAGGTATTTACAGGCAAAAGAGAGTTTTAGAAGATGAGACGAGCCCACGCGTCGAAGATCGACACGTGGGCCCACCACATTGTTGTGGATGTTGGCCCAGAGGCCTTCCACTCTAGTTTTGATGATGATTAACTCATGTAGTTATGTTTACTAATAATCTTATGGTGTTTAGTTTCTGATCATTAACCAAGATATTAGTTTGTGATTAGCTTCAATAAGGAGTTTTGAAGCCTTTCACATGGTGATTCCAGAGCCCGAGCATCAAGATCAACATAGCACTCATTGGAGTCTAGCTCGGTGGATCACGGAGTTTTGGATCGAGTCGACTTGAAGGCGGAGTTCATCAAGAAGACTTAGATATCCTAGTTTAGTTTGTTTTAGATCCATGTGTAAAGATTAGATAGTTGATATGATCAAGTTCACAATACACAGACGTTTCATGTTTTGGATTCGATTTTTCGGTTTTTTGTTTAATCGATATTGGTTTTCATGAATAGATAGTATCAATACAAGTTTACTTTGTTTAAGTGTATATTAGATATATTCTATATACATGTAAGCTTAATTTCCTAGACAAACTTATGTTGAGATACCTATTCATGAGGTTTGGTGTTTTGTGTTTTTAACAAAACATTATTTTCGAATTAAAGTCAAAAACTATGATATGTATATGTTTCATGTATATTGAATTTCTATCCATATGCATCATGTTTAAAATTGTTTAAGTATCATGTTTTTGTATTTGGATAAGATTTGGAGAAAACGAATTTTCTTTTGAAAAATCTAAGTTTGGAAAAATACAGTTTTTGGTTTTCGGTAATTTTTCCATAACACAAAAATGTTTTAAAATGTTTGATATTTGTGTTGAAATTTTTATCACATTTTTGTATAACATATATAATGTTAGAAACTATTTTTGTGGATTTTTAGAAAATTTATGGGAATTTTTAGAATTAAAAATACCAAATGTTTTTCTGACCCAGAATGTTTTTTGCCAGGCTCTGGCGGTCGACCTGGCCGGTCGACCAGACCCAGAGTCGGTCGATCGGGCGGTCGACTGACGTGCACAAACTTGTGCACGTTGGCTTGGTACTTGGGCCGGTCGACTGGATGATCGACTGAATGCGAGTCCCCAACTCTCGGGTTGGGGGCGGTCGACCAGACGGTCGACCGTAAGCAAGACACGATCGACCGGTCGGTCGACCGGCCAGAGAGCATTTGCTCTCTGGATTTGGGCGGTCGATTGGACGATCGACCGAAGGCTTCCAACGGTCAAAAATATGACCGTTAGCGGCCGACCGGGCGGTCGACCGCCAGCCGCCAAGGCTGACAATTCAGCCTAACGGCTAGTTTTGGATTGGGCCTTTAAATAGCCCATTTCTTTGGGATTTTGGCTAAAATTTTTAACAAGAAAAATTCCTACTCTCTTGTGTTTTCTGGCAAGTTTTCAAAAGTGTTTTAGTGCTTCAAAAGATTCATCTTATTTGTTTTTTTAGGGTTTTGGAAAAATCAAAGAAAATAGAAATTTCGGAGATTTGTGTTTGTTCTTCATTTCCATTATCTTCAAGAGTTTTCCCAAGTATTTTTCTTTGAGTTTTTGTTTTCCAAACACCTTGATTTTCCACTTGAGCTATATCATACTATCCTATTCTATAGGATCATTTATTTGTGGGAAAAGGATTTGGTTTGGGGTTGAGATATACCACTTGTTGTACCCTCCTTGATTTGTTGTATCCCTCTTTGGTAGAGGTTGATTTGGAGTGGTGGCTGCTCCCTCTTTGGTAGAGGTTGAGGTTGTGGTTTACTCCCCCTTGGTGAGGTGGAGTTGGATTGGATTTGTATCCCTCTTCTGTAGAGGTGGATTGTGTTTGTATTGCCTCGGTGGAGGTTGCATTGGTTGTATTGGTGGAGTTGGGTATTCCAGTCTTCGGTAGACCATTTGTATTGCCTCGGTGGAGGATGTATTGGTTGAGATAGGAGTTCGATACTCTCAGTGGATTGAAAATTCTTCTCGATGAAGGCGGGGATGTAGAGCTCGGTGCTCGAACCTCGAAACACATCTTCTTGTTTGCGTTTGATCAATTGGCTCTCAACTCTCTCTCTCTTTATTTGTGTTATGCATCATTCATATTGTCATATCATAATTGCTTGTGTTGTGCCTTGCATTAATTCATATTGCTTATATCTATATGCTTGGTTGTGTTTGCTTATGTGCCTCACTTGTGCTTAACCACGAGAGCTTCATATAGCGCCTCAACTCTTATTCAGAGGAATCAATAGGAGTTAGTCCAGAGCCCTTCACTGAGAATTCGGCTACACTCATAGGTTGCACTAAGTGTTGTTACAATTTAGTTTTAAATTTCTTAGTTTATTAGATTATCAGTACACCTATTCACCCCCTCTAGGTGTACTTACAATTGGCATCAAAGTCTACGCTCCTGATATTTGGTTTAACCACCTAGGAGTGTGATCTTGGTTGGCTAATCTATCATTTGTATTTTGCACATATATTTGTTTGCACACACTCATGGATGGCTTGTCACCTCCGATGTTCGATGTCTCCAACATTGACATATGGAAATTTAGGATGTCCATGTACCTAAAAACCCTAGGTTCGCATGTTTTCCTTGTCGCTACCAAGAAATGCTATCTTGATAACCGCAATCATATAGGGGCCAATGCACAAGCCCTTGAGGCTATTAGAAGCACGCTAAATAAAGATTATCTTATGCTTGTTTCTAACTTTGATTCCGCCTTTACTGTGTGGAACAAGTTGACCACCTTCGAGCTTCAAATGCCCATCATAATGGAGGATGAATCTAGTGGAGAATCTGAGCCGCAATGCTTTATAGTCCAAGGGAATGACTCCCTTGAGGTATATTCAGAATCTCAAATAGATTGTGATGATGCTAGTTCTTTTAGTAATGAGCATAATGATCCCAACACTTTAAATGAAGAACTTTCTATAATTTGTGAAAAATTGATAGAAAAATATAATATTTTGAAAAAGAAGAGTTTTGAACTAAAAGATGAAAACAAAGATTTATGTTCAAGACTTGACATGGTTTTACAAGAGAAAGAGGAGATTTCTAATGTTAGGGATACATTGATATCTCAACTAGACCTTGCCCTTAAAGAAAATGAATTTTTAAAGTCTAAAAATGATTGTGAAATAATTTTGAAGAAAAATGAACACTTGTCCTCAAAAGCTAATTTTGATTTAAAAGAGAATAATTCTTTAAAAATGAAAATTGCTTCTATTTCTATGGATTTAGAAATTTGTTTAAAGAAAAATAATTTTTTGCAAAATGATTTGGATGCACATGTTTGCCATGCTAGGATAGTTTCATCTAGCTCGCCTATTGCATGTGCCACCTCTTCTTTAATTAAAAATGATATATCTATGCTAAAGAAGAATATGAATTGTTGGGCTCCACTTTGATCCAATGTGTTTCTAGCCATATACGTTTGGAATCTTTGTTTTGAAAGAAACAAGTTCCATCTTTGCATGCACACCCTCCATGGCATACACATGCTACTCATGGTCACAACCATCACACCATGTATGCTCATGTGTACACTTGTACACGTTGTGGACATAAGGGCCACCTTACTAAATTTTGTTTTTATCAGATATATAATGTAAATTTAGCAAATAAATTTATTTGGGTTAGGAAAGATGCTAACCCCCATGGACCCAAAAGAATGTGGGTACCAAAGACCACCCCTTTTGTATTTGATGTAGGTGTGGGCTCTCGCATGACATGAGAGTATCGGTACCTTGAAGTGGATGCGTTCCGAGCTTCATGTGGACTAATTGAATGCATCACTTTCAAGGGAAGTTGGTGGGAGGACTACCGTGGTTTGGAGAACTAGAGAGGTGCCCTCATCGATTTTGTTATCGATCTCTAACTCTCATTTATATTTGCATGCTTTTCATGTTCATTGTTTATAGCATGATTTGATGTTTTTAGGTCATTATGATAATGCCATGATTATTAGATCATTGACATGCTTGTATAGCTTTTGAGACACCCATGTTTAATATGGACCATTATTTTTGTGTTCTCGCATATGTTTAGCTATCATGTTTATCATAGCTCTAATAACATGTGGATTTACATAATGATCATTTTTATATTTAGCATGTTGATTTATATCTTGTTTTATGCTTCATGTTTTGAATATATGTTTAAATGTTAGTTATCATTAAAACTAGGATTTATACTTGTATATATAGTGGGCCATAAATAAATCTTTATATGTTTGTGCTTGAATGCTTATTTGTACCCATTAGATGTGCTAGTATAGTCTAGTTTTGATGATTCATGCATTTGACTTGTATTCCTATTTTATTCATGTTTTCATGTTCATGTGTTTTTGTTTAACTTCATGTATATGTCCATTTTATCCAAACTATTGATTATACATATACATCATTTAAGCCACGTGCCTTCATGCATATATTTTTGTGGACTTGTTGTGTTTAGATATGTATGTATATTTTAGTTTGTATAAGACATACATATGCCTTGAAGATTAAATAGTTTTGATGATTTTCATGTTTTAAGGAATATTGAGCTTGATTGCATATTTTCATGATGTCATGTGATTTACATTTTATTATGAAAAATATTTTGTTTTATTCCTTACTTGAAGTATTTCGTACTAGTTAACAAGTTTTTCCATTTAACTAGTTCGTATTCTTCATTTTGGTAGAGTTTTTCAAACATACAATATTTTCAAACCTATTTTTGAAAACCCCTACTTTCCACGGGCAGTTGAATGGGCGACCATGCCTTGTATGTTCCTTATTGAAAATCATTTTAAATATGAGCATGAATGTGTGGTAGGTAATATGAGATATACACTTGATATTTATGTTGTTTCAATTGGTATCATTGGATTCTTTCAATTTGTATCAATTTTGACATTTTTCTTGTATACTCATATATTTTTATGTATGTATGCTTTCACTTCAAATAGTATCAATTTCAATTGGTATTAAAATTTTCATACATATATATGTTTTATTTGTGCTTATTATATCCCTATATCTTGAGCACAAATTTTGTTTATGATAAGCTTGAGTTTTTATGACTATTATGTTTCAATTGATTAGTTTTCAATTGGTATCCTTATACAAGCTTATGCATCGTTGTTGTTGGTATTTCATAAAGGGGGAGAAAACTCTTATTTCATCTTTTAAATGGTATTTTGTTTACCATGTGTTTTGTATTCCACTCCCATACTTTATGATGAAAAAGAATTAAAAAATTATGAATATTGATTTTATTTTTGTATCATATGTTTAAAATGAAAAATACTTTCAATTGCTATCAAGATTGTTTACTTACAATTGGTATGTTATTTGTTTACTTATCAATTGGTATCAAGATTTTGTTTTTACTTTTAATTGGTATCATATTTGATTGCACCCCTTATTGATATTGTTTTTGTTTTAGACAAAAAGGGGAAGAACATTTTTTTTTGTTTTCTTTCAACCCTTTATTGATTCTTAGTTTTGAACAAAAAGAGGGAGAAGAATATGTTTTCTTTGTTTATCTTTAACCTCTTTGTTGATGATTGACAAAAGGGGGAGAAGAATTTGAGATTATATGCTTGTTTTGTATGCATGTTTTATGTTTATGAAAAAGAGAAATAATTTGTTTTGTAAGTTTTACCTATTGAATTGGTATCAAGAACTTGTTTTAATTGGTATCAAGAGCTTGTTTTATGCATTGTCATGTTTAGTATTCTTTGCATATTTATTGTTTATTTTCTATGCATGAGTTAAGGGGAGCTTCTTTGAAGCTTAACTTTAATCCACGCATATATAACTCCATGAGTTTTGTCATCATCAAAAAGGGGGAGAATGTTGGCACAGAGGCCTTCTACTCTAGTTTTGATGATGATTAACTCATGTAGTTATGTTTACTAATAATCTTGTGGTGTTTAGTTTCAGATCATTAACCAAGATATTAGTTTGTGATTAGCTTCAACAAGGAGTTTTGAAGCCTTTCACATGGTGATTCCAGAGCCCGAGCATCAAGATCAACATAGCACTCATTGGAGTCTAACTCGGTGGATCACGGAGTTTTAGATCGAGTGGACTTGAAGACGAAGGTCATCATGAAGACTTAGGTATCCTAGTTTAGTTTGTTTTAGATCCATGTATAAAGATTAGATAGTTGATATGCTCAAGTTTACAATACACACACGTTTCATGTTTTGGATTTGATTTTTTTCGGTTTTTAGTTTAACCGATATTGGTTTTCATGAATAGATAGTATCAATAAAAGTTTACTTTGTTTAAGTGTATATTAGATATATTCTATATACATGTAAGCTTAATTTCCAAGACAAACTTATGTTGAGATACCTATTCATGAGGTTTGGTGTTTTGTGTTTTTAACAAAACATTATTTTGGAATTAAAGTCGAAAACTATGATATGTATTTGTTTCATGTATATTGGATTTCTATCCATATGCATCATGCTTCAAATTGTTTAAATATCATATTTTTGTTTTGGATAAGTTTTGGAGAAAATGAATTTTCTTTTGAAAAATCTAAGTTTGGAAAAATACAGTTTTTTGTTTTCGGTAATTTTTCCATAACACAAAAATGGTTCAAAATGCTTGATATTTGTATTGAAATTTTTATCACATGTTTGTATAACATATATAATGTTAGAAACTATTTTTGTGGATTTTTAGAAGATTTATGGAAATTTTTAGAATTAAAAATACCAAGTTTTTCTGACCGAGAATGCCTTCTGTCAGGCTCTGGCGGTCGACCGGGCCGGTTGACCGGACCCTGAGTCGGTCGACCGGACGATCGACCAGGCGGTCGAGCAAAGTGCACAAACTTGTGCACGTTGGCTTAATACTTTGGCCGGTCAACCGGACGGTCGACCTACTGCGAGTCCCCAACTCTCGGGTTCGGGCGGTCGACCGTAAGTGAGGCACAGTCGACCGGTCGGTCGACCGGCCAGAGAGCATTTGCTCTCTAGATTTGGGCGGTCGACCGGACGGTCGACCGAAGGCTTCCAACGGTCAAAAATATAACCGTTGGCCGTCGACCGGGCGGTCGACCGCCAACCGCCAAGGCTGACAATTCAGCCTAACGGCTAGTTTTTGGATTGGGCCTTTAAATACCCCATTTCTTTGGGATTTGGCTAAGATTTGTAACAAGAAAAATTCCTACTCTCTTGTGTTTTCTAGCAAGTTTTCAAAAGTGTTTTAGTGCTTCAAAAGATTCATCTTATTTGTCTTTTAGGGTTTTGGAAAAATTAAAGAAAATAGAAATTTGGGAGATTTGTATTTGTTCTTCATTTCCATTATCTTCAAGAGTTTCTCAAGTATTTTTCTTTGAGTTTTTGTTTTTCAAACACCTTGATTTTCCACTTGAGCTATATCATACTATTGTACGTGCCGGAAAGGAGATAAAGAATTTGGTCGTAAAATATTTCCTTGAATCAAATGAAACAATTACAACCAGACTTTTCTTTCCAGTTACAAGGGAGGGAGGATGTTGAATCTTGAATCCTCCCTTTGTTTAATGCTGGGTTCTTCGTGTGGCGGTGGAGAGTGAATCTTGTTCTCCGTTGACCGGATGACCGTCTGGACCGTCGGGGATCTTCTCTTCGGCCGGTAGAAAGAGTAACACAGCTCTGTCTACCAAAACTCTAAAAGAGGAGGTAGGCGAAGAGCAGCTCGTACGCAGTAAGCTTGTTGAAGAGTCTTCTCTCTCTCTCTGATCGACCTGCTTCGTTCTCTTGCCGTCTGATGCCTGATCCGTCCCTTCATGCCCGTTTGTTGATGCAAACAAGGCTATTTATAGAGGTCCCAGGGGGTGAACGTGCCCCCTGAAAACGCTCCACAATGAGGGGCCACTTCCCGCTATATGTGCGGTGACTGGCCCCATAATCCGGGTAGTTGCAACTGAGGCGCGGGTTTGATAACCCACGCGCCTTGTTGCTGAGACGCGGGCGTCGAGCCAACGCGCCTTGATGCTGAGGCGCCTTGATGCTGAGGCGCGGTCGTTGAGCCAACGCGCCTTGATGCTGAGACGCGGGTGTCGAGCCAACACGCCTTGATGCTGAGGCGCGGTCGTTGAGCCAACGCGCCTTGATGCTGAGACGCGGGTGTCGAGCCAACGCGTCTTGATGCTAAGACGCGGGTGTCGAGCCCATGCGCCTTGATGTTGAGACGCGGGTGTCGATCCCACGCGCCTTGATGTTGAGACGCGGGTGTCGATCCCACGCGCCTTGATGTTGAGACGCGGGTGTCGATCCCACGCGCCTTAATGCTGAGACGCGGATGTCAATTTCACGCGTCTAGAGCTTGGAACTCTGCTTTTTTAATGGCTTGTCTGTTAGACTTTTTTAGACAGCCTACAGAACCCCCTCCAAAGTTTTCGATATTCCGCAGTTAAATGGGACGGATTTCGAAATACTTTGGATTTTAGCCGCGTTCGTCTTTATGACTAGACTATTAATGCTCCGGGTTTGATCTTATCTGGAATTGGTCTTCGTGAGTGTACTGTTGAACTCTTTGAAGCCATCAGAGTTGATCGTGTTGAGTGTCTAGATACACAGTCTAAACCTCCCTGATTGCTTTTAGTCTGTCATGGGTGCGCTTTTGGCCAGGAGTGGTTGGTCGTCTGTTTGTGCCAGTGTACTGTTGAACTGATTTGCAGAAGCAGGAGCTGAACGCTGGTTCTTTTTTGAAAAGCAGAGATGAGACTGCTTTAAAGACGCGACTTCCATGGGGTGCGTCTTTTTGGCGATAGGAACGCGACTGATCTTCCATGAGGCAGACGCGATATTTAGCCGGACTGGAAAGACGCGAACTTCTTAGAGAGACGCGACCTTCCGAATGCATTTATGGAGATGCTGACGGGGCATGTACATCGAAGAGGTGCGTCCCTTGGGTGCGAATTTGTGCCATGTCATGATTACCCTGCTAGTTGGCCTGGGGAACCGACGGGAAACCTCCTTTTGGCGCGCGGACTTCCTGGTTCATTAAATGATCCGTTCCACGTGTCAAGCAGTGACTCGCGGCGGCGCCATGGCGCGCGATCCTCGCGATGTTTGAAACTGATTTGGTCCACGCGTCACGCGGTGATTTGCTGCAGAATTAATCGAGTCACGCACTGCGTCTCTTCGCGTATCCTGGTGCCTATAAAATGCAACAGTCAGAGAGACATCTCTTCTTCTCCGAACACACTTGCTCAAGAGAGTTCTCTTCTTCCTCTGTTGTCATTTGAACTGTTCATCTCCATTACTGGACTTTTGAACTGTTCAACTCCATTTACTGGAACTAAAGATGGCACCCAAGACCAAGCCAACCGCATCGTCCTCAAAGGCGACCGTCGCCGAAGCCCCAAGGGGCGGCACCTCTGTGCAGGGAGTCGCTTCCCCAGATGGAATGCCTTTTAGGCGTAAGTTTCGCCATTAACATAAGTTCATAGAACCCTAAGAACCATTAACACAAAATCGTGTTTGATTCTCGGACGCGGTCTTTGAGTTGTTAACCGAGGCACTGGTTTGCTGACCCGGTGCCTGCATTTTGGACCCTTTACTTAGAATATTTCTAATTGTGAAGGGTTCAGAAGCGGACTTTGATCCTTGCGTTCTGTGATATCAGGTGCTGATTTTTATGAATCTTGCGCCTGAGTCCAAGTACTTATGAAAGTCTTGGTTTGTGAAACGCGGATCCTGCAGGTCTGGATGCGGGTTTGATAATTCCTGCGTCCAGTATCTCTTCTGTGTTTGGACGCAGATTCGCAGGTCTGGACGCGGATTTGATAATTCCTGCGTCCAGTATCTCTTCTGCGTTTGGACGCAGATTTGCAGGTCTGGACGCGGATTTGATAATTCCTACGTCCAGTATCTCTTCTGCGTTTGGGTTATGAACACTTAGCATTTTTTTTCTTGCTTCTAATAAAGTATCTAACTAAGTGTCCATTTCTTTTGCAGTGCCACATCCTTCTGCCTCACTTGCCAAGACGCGCCACTTTGGACATGTAGGTGGTGCTGACCGGGACTCTACCTTTGTGCTAAGAAGGACTGTCCCTGTGACTACTAACCAGTCACAGGATCGCAAGGAGAGGCTCTCTAATGTTGACATGAGAACTCTTCGGGCGCTTATGACCGATGCAGCATTCACAATGGATGCTCGCATCAAGCTAGAGAAGCCTGCCTTCTTCTTCGGAGATCGCATCAAGGATGGGGGCTATCGCGTGTATGACAGAACTTATAAATGACTCCGTCAGATAAAAGGTGGAAGATTCTTTCTTCCGGACATGGAGAGGATGTTCCCGCTGTCCTATTTCCAGCACATGTCCGTCCCTCAGAAGATGGAATGGGACGTTTCCCAATATGTCCCTGAGATTACCCTTGGTGACTTGGGCCTCCAGAAGGTACATCGCCATGATAGTCATGACAGGTCGGTTCTCGGCCTGTTTCCCGGGTCACGCAAGTCTGAGCTCCCAGTTGGAGAGATCCCGCAGCTTGCCACCACCTTCCTCAACTCGTTCATGGAAGCAGAGGGTGATTATCCGGCCGAGTTCCGTTCACCCGGGTGGATCCATTCCTCGGAGAATTATTGGTGGGGCAGGATGGTGAGTTTGGTCCTCACCGACCTCGGAGATCTGCTGGAGCACGTGGGATTATACTCAGTAGTCAGGGCCGTGCAGTGGGGTATCCCAACGAGCTCTCATAACTTCTTGGGGATCCTGGAGCGCTACAATCCTCAGACGGGGACATTCTTTACCCCGGTCGGAGAGATGGGCCTTGCCTTGCACGAGTTGCATGAGGTCTCGGGGCTAGCGATGGGGGATTCTCCTTATGAGGAATATGTCCCGACTGCTAAGGAGCTCAACCTTATAAAGAAAGAGTCTCCTGAAGTGTACGAGACCTATTAGGAAGTGATGTGCCACTTCCATATTTGTGGTCAGGTAACCGGTTGGAGGTCGCAGGGAGTTAAGCGTCTGTCTTGGGCTGGTTACCTGTTCAACAACGTCAACAAGAAGGACCATTCGATAACCCGACTGGCTCCCCGCTCTGAACAGGAGGTTGATGACATGGTCGCCCAAGCTTCTGAAGGCTTTTACACCACGGAGTCGAACGAGGACGGCTTCGAACCTGATACGCTTTTTGAAAGCTATCATCATCAGGCCCGGACTTCCATCTCTAGTCGAGCACTATTGGCGGGCTTCTTGATGCTGTGGTTGAAGCGTTGTGTGGTGCCTACGCTGCCACACGAAGTTATTGTTGCCGACGTGGTGTATCCAGCGGTGCTCCTGGCCCATGGCAGTCCCATAGCCCTTCTCCCGGCCGTGGCGGCTGGTATTCAGAGCGGGCTGCGGGCGTTAGCCAAGAATTTCTGCGAGGCCCCAAGGACTGTCGACTCCCATGGCAAGCCGTATGTTGACTCAGAGGGGAATCCGACGGTGAAGCGTCCCAACCCTCGGATCGAGCTGCCTTACACGTACCTCATGGCTTGGTACGTGATGCATTGACCTTCCTTGATGACGCCGATGCGTGGGAGTGCGGGTTCTGTCCCTTTTGTGCGGCGGTTGGAACATTCGGACTGGCGTGACGCCTACATATATTACATTCGGAAGTGTCTTTCAGACGCCACGAACTACCAGCTCTACCGCTGCTTTCCTGAGATTCCTGGTACAGCTTTTGGGGAGCAATTCACTGATTCTGCTGGCTGGGATGACTTCACGCAACTGTCCGCGGGAGTCTTCTGGTGGTTGATCAACATCCGGCCAGGATATGTGATGTTCCGGCAAGGGACTTCGTGCACAATCGATCCGTACATGCCGAGTCGTTTTGCCCGACAGTTCGGCTACGATCAACTTTATGTCGGTAATCCCAATGCTCGACTTGCCTTCGAAGGGAACTTGTTCGAAGGTGCTCGGGCTTGGTACTACAGTGTGGCCGGAGGGATGGGAGCAACATTCCGTCTACCTATCGACGGGTCCAAGTGTCGTACGAGCTTCAGCTTCTGCACTTGGTACTTCCAAGCCATCCAGACACCAGACCTTGTTCCGGAGTCTTCATGCATTGAGAGCATCAATGCAAATCTCGAGGCAAGGTCAGAGTCCGGTAAACGCTCGAAACTCGTCGACCAGTACCTGAAGGCCCAGAAGGAGGTCGGGAGAAGATCGAAGAGGGAGCCACGAGCAATAATGGCGGAGCCGCGACCGACAAGGGCAGAGCCGCGAGCGACAAGGGCGGAGCCACGACCGATGAGGGAGGAGCCGCGGGTAACTAAGTCTCGACAGGCGGCGAGCAAGCATCGTCGACGCTTTACTTTTATTGCTGAGCCTGTCCCAAAGAAGGTTTGGAGGGACTTATCGGCCGAAGTTTCTCGCTCCGAAGGCATCCTTGCTGGTGTCGAGGAACAGAGGGGGGAGCGATGTCTGAAGAGGACGTCCCTTTAGTTCGTATTCCCAGGTCGCACAGCGGGACCGCGAAGGAAGGGGAGCTTGTTGAGAAACCCACCGTCGCCGAAGGGGACGAGTCACTCGAGGTTGACATAATGAGCGGAGGGGATGCCGAGATTCCGGGAATCTCAGCTCGGCCCCAGCCTTCTTCTGCTCATGAGGGGAGAGATGAGGCACAGCAGCCGGGGTCTCCTCGCTTGCCAAGGCGTGTCTACGGTTGGTGGAGCGATTGGGAAATGACCTGAAAGAGCTGAAGTCTTTGGACGATGCTAGCTCTTCTCATGAAGCCTAGGTCATCCTGACTAGGCTCCTAGCTACCCAAGAACAAGAGCGACAGGAGGTGGAAGCACAAGTTGCTGAAGAGGTCAGCAATCTCGAGCGTTCCCAGGCTGAATGCCAGAAACTGGCTGACGATTCAATGGAATCCGAGCTCATCCGGCAAAACGCGGAGCTCGCCATTATTAATGCTCGGTCTGCCATCGCTAAGGCGGAAGCCGTGATCGCGATCAATGAGAGGACTCTCGCCACCGTCCGAAAGAGGCTGGAGCAGCAACAAGCTGCGAAGGCACGAGCTGAAGAGAGCCAGACCATTCATTCCTCCAGGTTGGAATCTCTGCGAGCGCAGCTGGCTGCAACATCCTTCTTATCTGAAGAGGAGCTGCGGGTCCAAGCCGTGATGGAGGCTGAGAAGGCACGTCAGCACGAGATGCATCGTCTCAGGGAGCGCATCCGTTCCTTGCCGGATCAAGACTTTTAGTTTCCTCTCTCTTCCCATTTTTTGTAAAGAAGAGAACACTCTGTTAGAGTGTTTGTATCCACTTTTACTATTTTTGATATAATAAAAGTTTTTGAAGAAGCTTTCTTTTTGTTCCATCTTTTTTGCTTAACCGTGGATGAATCCAACTTCTTGATCACTGGCTGTGAATACTGAACTTAGGTAAGACTAAGTTCTTTCAATGAGACGCGGCGTCGACTCTAAGTCTTCTTGATGAGACGCGGCATTGATCCATAGAGTGAGACGCGACCGTCAGACCATAGGAACTTAGATAGAACTAAGTCCTTTTAATGAGACGCGGCGTCAATCACAGGGTGAGACGCGGTCATCATTCCATAGAGTGAGACGCGACCGTCAGACCATAGGAACTTAGATAGAATTAAGTCCTTTTGATGAGACGCGGCGTCAATCACAGGGTGAGACGCGGCTCTGAATAACGCGAATCTGTCTTGCTAAGAAAGACGCGGATCGAGCAGACGCGAGAGACGCAGCAAATGTTCTCCTTTAGAAAGGGCCCCGTTTGCTGAAGGGACGCGACCACGAGTCACGCTGACATTCCTCTGGAACGCGGGTGGATATCTTTCGAGGGGACGCGGTTCTTTAGATGCGACTTTCTCATCTGCGTTTAATGCAGTCTGACTTAGAGATTTTTCGTGATCTTTGAACGTCAAATCTTCACTGTCGATTGGGAAATCGGGTCATCCGTTGCTTCCCAAGGCAGTTGTCCACGCGTCGATTCCTCATTGGATTTAGGCGTTAATGCCCTTAAATGGAAAACCGACGCGGGCGGTTGGAGACCAGCGTCCGCAACGGTTTCCAAAGCGGCGCTCCACGCGTCAGATTCCCATTGGCGTTTGACCGTCGTGGGGTCATTAAGGCCGACGGTTCTGATTAAGAAACCATAAATGACAGTTATTAGGGACTGCCTATAAATAGGGTGCACCCTCTCCCTTTCCAACAATCTTTGGACTGTTTTTCTTTGGTTTGCTCTGAGAAGTCCCGCCTCCTTCAGAGAGGGTTTTTAACAGGGGTTCTGTCTCCATGGACGACAATGGTTCTGTGGATGAAGATGACCCAGAGCATTTATGCCTCTGTTTGGTCTCTTCAGGAGAAAACATCTCTTTGCCCATCTTTCGCGTCCGCGTTCTGATGCAGAGAGTCCAACTCTTGATAGAGGTCTCCACGGGTATGCCGTCCCGTCTTGCCATGATATTTTAGTCTACCACGGCTTGTACCTTGGCATTATCATCATCTGGACCCCCTCATGAAGTCTGTGTTGGTGCATTCCTTCTGGAATTTGCGCCGCAGACTTGAATTTCTCTGGACGCGAGTACAGAAGCCTTTGGCACTTGGCGCTGGCTTTGCTCATGAAGCTCGCGTTTCACGGCCACTGCCTTGGCGCGTTTTATGGCCAATGCCTTGGATGAATTCCAATTTGGGCTAAAGGTTTCAGACCTGAATCTTGCAACTCATGTTCACCCAACAGAGAGATGGCAATTTTCGGCGTTTGAAGTTTTTCGCGTCTTGTGCTTTTAGGCGCGGGTGCAAAATAAGACCGCGTTCAAATCCTATGTGTTCCATAGTTTTGACTCGCGTCTATTTCTGCTGACGCGGTGGTTTGACTGTGCGGGTCATTCCCGCGTCTGAAGTCCTCCACAATGGCCGCGTCTGTTACTTAGTATTCTTTGAAGTATACCAAGTTTCAAATTTTCTAACTCTCTTATTTATTCTTTGCAAGGGACTTCATGCAAGATCGAGCCGTATATGCCGAATCGCTTCGCCCGACAGTTCGGCTATGATCAACTCTACGTCGGCAACCCCAATGCTCGACTCGCCTTCAGTGGGAATTTGTTCGAAGGTGCTCGGGCTTGGTACTATAGCGTGGCCGGAAGGACGGAAGTAACTTTTCGTCTGCCTATCAAGGGGCCAAAGGGCCGCACAAGCTTCAGCTTCTGTACCTGGTACTTCCAGGTTAACCAAACACCATACTTTGTTCTGGAGTATTCATGCATTGAGAGTATCAATGCAGCTTACGAAGCAAGGTCGGGGTCCGGTAAACGCTCGCGAGGCGTCGAGCAGTATCTGAAGGCTCTGAGGGAGGTCGGGAGAGGGTTGAGGGAGGAGCCACGAGCAACAAAGGCTCGACAGGTGGTGCGTAAGCGTTCTCAAGGCTCTACTTCCACTGCTGAGCCTGCCCCAAAGAAAGTCCGGAGAGACTTGATGGCTGCAGTTTCTCCATCCGGGGACATCCCTTCTGGTGTTGGGGAACCTAGAGAAGAAGAGGCGGATAAGGATGATGCCCCCTTAGTCCATGCCTCCAGGTTACTTAGCAGGGGCCTCAGGATTGCGGAGGAAGGGGAGCCTGCTGACAAACCCACCGCCGCTGACGAGACCGAGCAGTTCGAAGTCGATATAATGAGCGGAGGTGATGCTGAGATTCTGGGGGTCTCAGCTCAGCCCGGGTCTTCCTCAGCTCACGAGAGGAGAGATGAGGTACAGCAGCCGGGGTCTCCTAGTGTCTTCATCTCTAGTCCTCGGACAGTTGACCCCAGCCCTACCACTGGGGTAATTGGTGGCAAGGCTTCGGTTGCAGAGGTCCCTCGCTTTGAACTGTCATCTTCCTTATCCGCAGAGGAAAGCGATTTTAAGGATGAGGTCGACTTTGGCGACGAACCCGCTCCTCCTGATCTGAGTAAATTCTCACACATCTCGGAGGAGGAAATACATGGGTGCGAACCATTGACGGCATCACCACTGGCGACAGTTATTCCCGATGAAGGTACTCTCTTCACCTTCTGACCTGATTTCCCTTTTCATTTTGAAGAGGAGGTTTTAACATTCTCATTTTATGCTGTAGGGTTGGCCGAGGATATCGAGGCTGCAACCTCCTCGCATATCGAGGAGATGGTGCAAGAGTTGATCCAGCCGGAAAGAGTTGAGACTCCAGTTGCCGAGATATCTCAAGAGAAGGCAACTACTGAAATCGGGGAGACTTCCACTCTGCAGGAAGAGGAGGCAACCACTGAAGTCAGGGAGACTTCTACTCTGCAGGATTCGCCAAAGAATTCGATATCTCTGGACCTCCAACTTGGTAAGGAAGTTTTGATGTCTCGAATGTTTCTCTTTTCACCATTGTGGCTAATGTTGAGATAATTTGCAGAGAGAATTGAGGGGGCTCAGGTGGAGGGTCTGACGGTCAGTGTCCCTCCGGAAGGCCACACAGCTCAAGCCTCGGCCGAGGATTCTGAGGAGGTCGAGCTCACTACTCTGTCATCGGCTGTGGAGGTTCCTGCAGAGGTAGCACCCTCAGAAGCGCTAGTGGTTACTCTTGCTCCTGCCGTACCGGTGGTCAGCCCGACTCTTGCGCGAGAAGAGCCGGCTTACATCCCTCACCCCGTGATAGAAAGGGGGTCGGGGAGCACCTCAGGCGATGATACCATGGAGTTCCTGACACGCTGACGGTGCAGCAGTTCTTTGACTCGATGCGATCATGCATCGATTTCATCCTGTCTGGGGGTAGCTTCTTTGAATTCGCCTGGACGTTTCTTGGAAACTTGGTCGAAAATATCAAGTTGGCCGGAGGCCCTTCGATAGCCCAGGCGTGTCTGTTGGTGGTGGAGCAGCTGGGGCAAGACCTGAGAGAGCTTCGATCTCTGGAGGATGCTGGCTTATTCCACGAAGCCCAGGAAACTCTAAATAGGCTCCTTGCTGCTCAAGAGTAGGAGCAAAGAGAGGTGGAGGAGAAGATAACCGATAACACCCGTCTTCTCGAAAGTTTCCAGGCTGATCATCAAAAGGCTGGCGATCAAGTCCAAGGAATCAGAGATGATCATACAGGCTGCAAAGCAGGCTATCCTTAACTCTCGGGCTGCCAAAGCCAGGGCTGAGGCTGTGATTGCTCTTAACGAACAGAAGCTTGCTACCTCTGAAAAGAGGCTAGCGGAGTTAGAGGTTGCCAAGGCGCATGTTGAAGCAAACCTCTCTATTCGTTCATCTGAGCTGGAATCCCTCCGAGTACAAGCGCAAGGATTTTTATCTGAGGCGGATCTGCGGGCCCAAGCTTCATAGAGGCTGAGAAGGCGCGTCAACATAAGATACATCGCCTTAGAGAGCAGATCCGTTCCTTGGTGAACCAGGACTTTTAGCCTTCTTTTTTTTTTATAAAGAAAAGGACACTCTGTTTACCAAGAGTGTTTGTATTTACTTTTATCATTTTTGATATAATAAAAGTCTTTGAAGTTCTTGTTCCATTTTCATTGCCTTGCTGTAGATGAATTCGACCTCTTGATCAAAATCTTTGATTAACTGACTGTGAATGTTGAACTTAGGTGAGACTAAGTTCTTTTAATGAAACGCGGCGTCGACTCATAGGAACTTAGGCAGAACTAAGTCTTTTTGATGAGAAGCGACATCAAATCATAGAGTGAGACGCGGTCATCAGTTCATAGGAACTTAGGTAGAACTAAGTCCTTTTGATGAGACGCGGCGTCAATTCATAGAGAGAAACGCGGCTCTGAGTAACGCGAATCTGTCCTACTAATGAAGACGCGGTTAGGTGGACGCAAAGGGCGTAGTTTTGAGTGCGACTCATTGGCCGCGGTCTTTAAGGATGCAGCGCTGGGTCTTTTGACTCGGTGCAAAACCCATCACCACTCATGCAGACGCAGCTCCTCTGATCTGTCAATGAAGACGCAGTTCGAGCGGACGCGAGGGACGCAGCTTTGTGTATTTTCCCCACTAATCTCAGAATGGACTAAGTATTTTGCTGAACTAAGTGCTTTCCCTTAGAAAGGGCCCCGTTTGCTGAAGGGACGCAACTTTGAATCACGCGGACATTCCTCTTGAACGCAGGTGGACGTCATTCATTCTGAAAAGGAGACGCGGGTTCCTGGACGCGGCTTTCCCATCTGCGTATCGATGTAACTTCCCAGCCGTTACATACAACCTGACATAAAGATTTTATGAGATCTTTGAACGTCAAGTCTTCACTGACGATTGGGAAACCGGGTCATCCGTTGTTTCCCGAAGCAGTTGTCCACGCGTCGGTTCTTCATTGGACTCAGGCGTTAATGCCTTTTAATGCAAAACCGGCGCTGGCGGTTGGAGACCAGCGTCTTCGACGCTTCCCGAAGCAACGCTCCACGCGTCAGCTTCCCATTGGACTTTGACAGTCGTGCGGTCATTAAGGCCGACGGTTCTGATTAATGAACCATTAATGACGGTTATCACGGGCTGCCTATAAATAGGGCTCATCCTCTCCCTTTTAACAATCCAAACTTAGATTGTTTTCTTTTTTGAGAACGATTGCTCTGAGAACTTCCGCCTTCTTCAGAGTTTCTAACAGGGGTTCTGTCTCCATGGATGAAGATGACTCCGTGGATAAAGATGACCCAGAGATTTTATGCTTCTGTTTGGTCTCTTCAGGAGAAAGCGTCTCTTTGATCATCTTTCATGTCCACGTTCTGATGCAGAGAGTTCAACTCTTGATAGAGGCCTCTGCGGGTATGCCGTCCCGACTTGCCATGATATTTTTGCACTTTGGCATCTCTTTAAAGAGATATCACCATCTAGATGAAGTCTTAGTTGGTGCATTCCTTTTCTGGAATTTGCGCCATCGACTTAAACTTCTCTGGACGCGAGTATAGAAGTCTTTGGCGCTTGGCGCGGGTTTTGCACATGGAGCTCGCGTCTTAAGGCCACTGACTTGGACGAATTTTAACTCGGGATGGAGGTTTCAGACCCGAATCTTGCAACTCCTGTTCATCCACAGAGAGATGGCAATTTTTCAGCGTCTGAGTCTTTTCGCGTCTGGTGTGTTAGACGCAGATGCAAAATTAAACTGCGTTTGAATCCTGTGTGTATCACAGTTTTAAAATCGCGTCTGTTTCTGCCACTGCGGAAGTTTCGGCTCACTGTGCGGATCATTCCCGCGTCTGTAGTCTTCGGCAATAGCTGCGTTTGTCACGTAGTTTTCTCTGTTGAAGTGTACTAAGTTGCAGATTTTTCTGATTCCTTTGTTTATTTCTTGCAGGTAGGCTTGATCGTCCTTTTTCAGGTTCGCTGGGCCCCTGGAAGAATATTTCGGCCGGCGAACTTGGCCAATGTTCGTCCACAAGGGAAGACATCATGGTCCCTGTCGTCTACAAGGGAAGACATCATAATCCCTGACGGGGACTTAACCCTCGCCAAGGTCTCTTCAGATCCAATGCACCAGTCATGCATGCTGGCATGGGATAGTCAGAGTGAGTATGGCGGCGGGGGGGTTACGGTGGATATAGTGGCGGATAGCACCCCCTTCCTCTTTCACCCCAGAAGTGACATCAAGGACACTCCATGTTCGTTGGATGGCCTTCTGGCGGAAGAGATGCTCATGAACGAAGAGTTGCATGGCTTTCTGCTGCCACCGGACCTCAAGAACACCATTGTTTTAGTCAGCAAGGGCTCTTTCTTCGAAATATCCTGTACTTGGAATCACATGCAGCTTTGAGGAGTGAGTTCGACCTCTGAGAGAGAGGGACTTCTTTGTACTCCTTAATTGTAACACTCAATCTTATTGTATAAGAGAGCGTTTTGTATCACTTTCATATGCCTGGATATAAATACAAGTGACACTTTTCTTTTTGCTTCTTTCATTGTCTTGAACTTTTTGTCTTCAGTTAGACGCATAGAAGCAAAGAATCTTTGACTTTGTCAAAATTATGATGATAATCTTAATAAGTCAAATTTTGTAGGGAAAGATCATATTTCAGGAACTTTCATAATACTGTCAAAGGTATAATATTAACTTGACAGAGATGAAATAATTTTTGGTGGACCTGCCACTTTATAAAAGAAAGTGACAGGTGGAGTATGTACCCCCAGAGAAGGTGAACTCTTATCAGAGGTTTGGGATTAACTTGATTGAGCTCAGTTGGGGATTTGATGGAAACACTGTTGATGGTGTAGTATTAACCTAACAATGTTTTTAGGTAGACTTGTTATTCTGTTGAAGAGAATAGCAAGTGAGACTAGACTCGTGGAGAATCTAGGAAAGTCTTTCCCGTTAGAGGTATAATGTTAACTTGACGGGTTGAATATAGTCTTGTCAAAAGTGTGATGTTAACTTGACAAGGATATAAACCAGAGGTGTGATATTAACTTGACTCGTATTTCAGTTTTGTTTGTGAAAACTGAAAGTGTCACTGTCATAGGTGTAATGTTGAACTTGACAGTGAGGGTAATGCTAGAGGTATAATGTTGAACTTGGCATTAGTCGTCTCGGCTTGGATAAAGAAGTCGAGGAAAGGTCATGGCCATAGGTGTATTGTTGAACTTAGCAATGACTTAGATGCTAGAGGTGTGGTGTTAACTTAGCATCATTCGTTTCAGATTCGATACGGAAGTCTGAAGGAAAGTGACTGTCAGAAGTGTGATATTAACTAGACAGAAGCTTGATGTACTGTTTAAAGGTATGATGTTAACTTAAACAGTAATTTGTCAGAGGTGTGGTATTAACTTGACGAAAATTGGCTCGTGATAAGAGCAATTTGAGGACCTGTCATTCTATTGATGAGAATTGGCAAGTGGAATTCGAAGTGCCAGAGGTATAGTGTTAACTTGGCAAATTTGAAAGTTTGCTACTCCCTGTAGAGTTGACAAGCAAAGTTTGTACTCGACAAGGAGTATTGAAAATTTTCATTACCAGAGGTATAGTGTTAACTTGGTAATGAGTGTATTTTGTAGACCTACCATTCTATAGGTGAGAATTGGTAAGGGATTTTGGAGGAAGGAGTGGAACCAAGTCCACTTAGGATTTTTAGCAAACCCTCAGCTATCAACAGATTTGAGGTGCCTTTACCAACTACCGTTTGAGTTGGGCTAGCCATGCTATTCCCCTCAGCATGATGAGTTGTCGAAGACTTATGTTGGGCTTAGAAGCCAACATTTTCCTCTATCCTTAGCCATCGGAGGCGTTGGATGTTTAATGATGAAACTCTTCTCACTTTGATCAGAGGTGTACTTTTAACTTGATCAGCGGAAGAATACTATCTAAGGATAGTACTTTTTCAAGAATCTGCCATTGATTGGCATTATGAATGTATCGCCATTTGAGGTTATGAGGCGATATGATCCATTTGAGTAGACTGACTCTACTACAAATGGTCCTTCCCATTTGGGCTGAAATTTTCCTTTTGTCTTGTGCGTCATCACCATGGGTCTTCTGACAGCTAAGACAAGATCGCCTTTCTTGAAAGTTCGAACTTTAACTTTCTTGTTGAAGGCTTTGGTAATTCGAGCTTGGTAGAGCTCAATTTGTTGTTGGGCCTGTAAACATTTATCATCTAAGGCCTCCAATTCCTGGAGTCGCTGTCGATGCTTCTCCTCTGTTGTCATCTCCGCTGTCAAGGCGACGCGTAGAGATGAAATTTGGATTTCCAGTGGAAGCACGGCTTCACACCCGTATACCAAAGAAAATGGCGTAGCTTTAGTTGGGGTTCGCACGGTTGTGCGGTAGGCCCATAAGCATTCGCCTAACTTGTCGTCCCAGTCTCGTTGACTTTTCGAGACAAATTTCTTGAGAAGCTTGCCAATGGTCTTGTTGAAAGCTTCTACGAGGCCGTTAGCAGCAGGATAGTACGCCGTTGAGGACACACTCTGGATTCTGAACTTAGCGCAGAATCTCTGGAAAGCCTGGCTGATGAACTGGGGTCCATTGTCATGGACAATTCGCCGAGGTACACCGAAACGGTAAATAACGTGATGTTTCACGAACTTGATCACGTTAGACGATTTTACCTCCTTCAGAGGAATGGCTTCGGCCCACTTAGAGAAATAATCGGTTATTACCAGAATGAACCGATGTCCTTTTGATGATGGTGGGCTGATAGGACCAACCACATCCATCCCCCACATTTTAAATGGCCAGGTAGAGGTCGTAGAGTGGAGGTACCCTGGTGCTTGATGGATGAAATCGCCATGTACTTGGCAGGCGTGACATCTTTTGGCATAGGTGACGACATCGGCAATCATCTTGGGCCAATAGTAACCCAACCTTTGGAGTCGATGTGCCAGTTTTGGGCCAGGTTGATGGGCTCCACACATACCGTCGTGGGCTTCTTTCAATACCCCTTGGGCTTCTTTTGGTGAGAGGCACCGGAGCAAGATCCCATCATGCGATCGACGATACAATGTTCGCGTAATCGCATTATAGTAGAATTTGGGGGCTTTCCTCCAAATGGCAGCCGCTTCCTTGGTGTCTTCAGGCAGGATGTCGTATAAGACGTAATCAATGTAGGGGAATCGCCAGTCTCTAGGCTCTAGACTGGTTGACGCTTCAAGTGCTTCCTTGCCGTAACAATTTCCCGTTGACCCCGGGTAGTTCTCGAGAGCGACTCTCGGACAATACAGGTCGTGGCTGTAGACAAATACCTTCTCTATTGCTTCAGCTGGAAGAGCTAAGGAGGCAGCGAGGGATGCGAGTGCATCTGCATGCGCATTTTGCCTTCGCGGTACATGGTCGATGTAAAAGTTTGAAAACCTCTCGGCCATGTGAATAGTTGCATTGTGGTAGGGTACTAGGTCTTCATGTCTGACTTCGTACTCCCCGCGAACTTGGCTAACGATGAGTTTAGAGTCACCGTATGCCTCGAGATTTTTAACGCCAATCTCATCGGCGAATTGCATCCCAATCAAAAGAGCGTTATACTCCGCTACATTGTTGGAACAAGGCTCAGTTAATGAGACAGCTCGGGGAATCACATAACTCTGTGGGGAGACGAGTACCACTCCTACCCCCGCTACATTGTGTCCCTTTGGGCTTGTTCTCGATGCACCGTCGAAGAAAAGTTGCCACACTTGACCTTCAAACGATGTCTGAGTCAAGCAGACTTCGGCGACTTCATCTGGGAGATCCTCATAGACTTTGGCCGCCCTCGGATCTGGGTGTTCAGCTAAGAAGTCTACCACCGCTTGTCCTTTAACGGCCTTTTGTGGTAAAAAGTGCATCTCATATTGGGATAGCAATATGGCCCATTTCGCCAGCCGGCAATTTAAGGATGAAGGCTTTGTCATGAGTAACCTCAAAGGGTTGACTTTTGATATGACATTTATAGTCTGGCCTACCAGATAGTGTCGCATTTTCTGAATAGCGAACACCAGTGCCAAACAATCCTTCTCAATCGGGTTGTACCGATGTTCGGCTCCGATCATTGTTCTACTCAGATAGTAGATTGCTTGTTCTCGTCCTTGATCATCATTCTGAGCTAGTAGAGCTCCCAAAGAATGATCCATTGACCGGACGTACACCAGGAAAGGCTTTCCGGATACTGGAGCTGCGAGGACTGGTGGTTGGGTGAGGTATTGCTTGATTTCCTCAAACGCTTGTTGGCAATCGTCACCCCAAATGAATGAGACACCCTTCCTCAAAAGCTTTGCCGCGCCTTGCCGCGCAAACGCGGCTGATCTGGGGCCGTTGGGCGCCAGATTCTGCCAGCTGTCTCGTCTTCTGGAGCCTTCTCTCTGAGGCCTATAAATACAGCACCAGGGCCTTCGCAAAAAGGAGAGGAGAGATTAGAGATTAAAGCTTTTTATTTTGTAGTTTTTCTCTAGGATTTTTTGTAGTACTCTAGATCTTCTTCCTCCCTAGAAATTCTGCAAAAGAGATTTTGTAAGAGAGAGAAAGCTTGTGTAAACCAAGGTGTGACAACTTGTGAAGCAAGGATTCATCCATTCTCTTCTCTCTACTTGAGCATTTTCTAGTTTACTTGCTTTCTTTAATTCTAGCTTTACTTTCATTGCACTTTTATTCATGCTTTGCTTTTCTTTTCTAATGGCTAGTAGCTAACTCTTTCTAACATGACTAGCTAACCACTAACCTTGCTAACTACTAACTCATGGGTGATTGCTATCTTTAATCTTGCAAGTTGTATGGTCTTTTTCTTCTCCGATGGGTTACTTTCATGCTTGGCAAAGTTCTTGTTGTAATTCCATATGATTCATGTGTGCCTCATTTAGAGCCTTGTCTTTAGAACAAGTGCCTTGATGGAACATGGAGATGGATCACCAAACATATGCTATTTGTTGTACAACTTCTTTACTTCCATTAATGAATGTTGTATCTTCTTCCTTAGCATCACTTGAGTGTCGCTCCTTGATGTCCATTATTGAAAGTCTATCTTGTAGGCCTATGACATCTATGAGGCTACAAGACTAAGTCCAAGAATGATCACCCGTCATCCAAGTGGGAAAGCAACTAGACCAACACGCAAGACAAATCTTTGTCGATGAATCAACATGAGGCACGCATTCACCATCACGGAGTTTAGTAAGTTTTAGCAAAGTAGTAAGGTTAGCTAGTCATGATTTTCTCCATCTTAAATCTTTCACAAAGTTTTCATTCTTTTAGTTTTCTTTCCAAAGTAAATAGCATCTTTGATTTCTTTTCATTTTCCATCATGCATAAAGCCACAGATTCTTTCATTTCTTTTTCCATGTTTTTTTTCCATTCTTTTAAACAAAGAAGAATCTTCGTTTTCTATCTTCACAATGAACCGTAACGCTTCCATCGCAAGCTCTCCATGAGAATCGACTCGTTTAGCCATATGCTACACGAAGATTTGGAAAGGATACATTGAATACATTTTATAAATACATTGTGGAGTGATCAAAGCACCTAAGGTTGTTTCTAAATCTTCTTCTCTCTTTGTTGAATATCTGTGCAAATACTTCACACTATTATTTGATTTAAAGTGAGGCCTATGGGAGAGCAACGGTTTTTGGTTTAAAGTGAAGAACTAAACGCATTTTCTTCTCTGTTGCAGGTTACAGGTGAAGAAACAGGAAAATTTGCATTGCAGTATCATATAAGTGGCTCTGGGCCTCTGCTCTTGAAAGCAGAGACCAGAAGCCCTCAGTTTTGCCGCGGAATCTCGGCCCCAGCCGCATATCTGCGGCATTTCTGAGTGAACTACTCACAATTTTTCTGCAGGGTTTCTGATTCTGCGAAATACATCTGCTGCAATAATTATTTTCTTGTATGCTTCACCATACTCCTGTTAATAATCAACAGTAAAAAATTGGTTGAAAACGTTAAAAATTGATTAGACATTTGCATTTCTAGGCACGTGTCTTTTCAATTCATTTACTTTTACTGTTGAAGAGTGCTGGAGCAAGGTAGGTTTGCATTGCATGTAGATTAGGAATCATCTCTTGCTTGATTTTCATGCTTTGAGTGAATCCTAGTTATATATCTTGTACTCTTGCACAATCCGATTTTAAGGGTACTAACCCATAAATAAGATAAGGTGGGGATTTAATCACTCTCTCCTTAGCCCAAAAACCACCATCCCAGCACTCACTAACCCAAGCCTAATTTAATAAAAAAGTAGACGTTTGCCCTAGGGACATCTCAGACTCACTTAGGAGATTATCCTAAGGGGGAAAAGTGTTGGAAATTGACTCTTGTAAAATCAGTGTCTAGGAAAGGGATTGAGGGCCGAAAGCCCGAAGGTTGGTAGTTATTTAATTAAGGAACGTCTTTGACGGAAAACCTCCCAACAACCTTGCCCTTTCCTGGCTGATTAGCTTGTGGTCAAAGTCTACACTAAACCTCTTGTGGACGGTCTAATCAGTTAGGAGTCGTCTAGGTCATAAGTCTACCATAACTTAGGTTAGAAATTTTTTGTTTGTTTGTTTATTTGTTTGTTTCTTTTTGTTTGTATTTCATTGTGTGATATGGCTGATAATAATTTTTTCAACTATAATAATCCATGTTACACACCGACTTCATTTTCGGATATTACCAACCCGGCATACCGTAACTTTGACCAACCTAGTGTGCCGAATTGGTCTTATCCGAATCAATATGACCCATACCCCCATCTAATAACTATAATTTCCATAATGATTTCAACTCTTCACCGAGTCATTGGGGATTCACGTACCCCGAGTCAAATTTTCAACATCCTTATCCACCATATTCACCTAGTCCACAATATCCACAATATTCATTTTCAGATTCCGCTTCATATACTCCTTTTTCTGAACCTCCCATTGAAGAAAAATCTGAGTTCGAAAAGAGAATAGAAGCAAATTTACAAAAGGCCAAGCAACACGTTCAGAAAACATTGGCCTCTCTAAAATATCTTCAAGAGTCTTGCTTAATTCCACCTCCTCATAATGAACAACCATTTGCCTTGGAAACGAGTAAAGAACTCTTGTGTGAGTCCAAGCTTCAATCTCCAAACATTTTTGACTCACATTCCTCACAAAATTTCCAAACCCAAGATTCTTATACTCCCATTCTAGAGCATCCATCTTTAGAAAAATCAAGTCTAGAAAAGAGTATGGACATCTTGCAAGAGTCTCTGTTACAATATCAAAAATCACATGATGAGTCTATCAATAAGGTGGAAGGACAATTGAGTCAATTGGTCAACATTTGTAGGAATGAGGAAACTCTATCTTATCAACCTTTGACCAATTCAACTATGCCACACTCTATTGATATGACCCAAGACTCTTGTCATTTTGGAAATCATGATTCAATTTCAGCACAACCACCTGAACTTGTCCAAACTTCAGATCCCATTGACATTTTGGCAAGTTTTCCTTTTCCTGAAATTGAACTTGAACATGAATATGATCCTGAACTTCCACTTGATGATTCAATTCTACTTTCTAATTCAATCATGACTCCGGTGTCTTCACCTGATTTCACTCCATTTCCTGAGTCAGTATTGGATCCAGTGCCTATTAATTGTGAAATTGAATCACCAATATTTTATGATGATCATATTGAACTTGACCAATTCCATACTTTCGAAAGTCCCATTGATAAATTGGGAAGTTCTCATTTTTGTGGAATTGAACTACATGAGGAATGTGACCTAGATTCTCACAATCTCTTTACTTCTGAAACTGATTGTACAATTCTGACGGAAGATGTTGACCTTAGTTTTGAAGAATTGTATGGCGATGAGCTAGAATTCCTTAATATTGGAAGTAAAGAGATATCACCCTTATTAGGTTACATTCCATTGTTGGAAAATGATTGTGGACTTGAGCTTCATTTTCTTGACTTGGACCCAATTCCTGAACTCATTTCGACTCCTGAACTTTTACTTGACTTAAGTCACCTTCCTGAGTCGGTATTAGTTCCTGTCCTTCCTCAGTCCAAGTCAACTGTTCTGTCATTTCATATTCCATTCTGGGACAACGTGGTTGACAAATTTGACTCCGAAATTAGTTATGGAAAATGAAAATTAGATGGGGTCAAATACTTAATAAAGATCCTTCATGGATTTATCTTTTTAGTGGGTTATATTCATGATATTTCTGGTGGGTTCCTCCAAACCCAAAGCAAAGTTGATTGGGCCGCCTTTCGTGGACCAATCAGACCACCACCGGAACCACCACCTTAAGGTAATTTTTCCCTTCCCTCTCCATTTTGTTTCATGCATACATATATCACGATGCATTGAGGACAATGCATGAGATAAGTGTGGGGGAGGGTTTACTAACATAGGGTTTAGAAAAAAAAAAATAAAAAACTTTTGAAATAAGAGACAATGTTTTGATCTATTTTTAAGAAAATTAAGATGAATCTTAGAAATTAAGAAAGCCTTAATTATGACATCTTAAACCTAGTTGAAATAATAGATCTTGTTTAAAATTATAGGCTAAGTAAGAAAAATTGGGGAGATATTCTTTTCTTGAATTTTTTGCCTTAGAGAGTATGCACTTTACACTTACACATTTTTGGGATGGAAACAAAGACCAAAATGCCATAAAAAAAAATTTATATATATATATAAATAAAACATCACTTATTAAGCTGGATAATTATGCCTCAAGAAGCATGATTATTCACGCCTAACGGTGGTAAAGGAAATAAATAATCCCCTTTAGTTTTGTGGCCTTGTTTACTTGAGACCTTAAACCCGAGGGATGTTTTCTCATCTGGTGCCCTAAGACCGTCTGGTTTGGGAGTCATCGGTTATAGGCTCGCTACAAGGGTAGACTAGAAAGCCTAAACTAAGGGAAGAAAAAGAAAAAGAAAAAGAAAAAGAAAATAAATATATATAAATAAATGGCTTGATGGTTGGAGTTGAAATCCCAGAAATCTTCACAACACAATGTGCATACTATCTAGGTTTTATGAAGGATAAAATATTCAATCCAATTTTGAATTCTTACCTTAATTGAAGACAAGATCCTGCATGGAGACTAAGTTTAAGGAAGAATAATTATAGGTGGACTTATGACCTTAGATCACTTATATTTTTGCAAAAATAGTTTGAAAACATGTCTCTCTTTCAAAATGAATTTTCAAAACACTAACATTTTCTTCTTTCTTTATGGATTTTGTGGGTACAATCCGCTGAAAACCCTCAGGAGACAACACTCCTCCTCTAGGGTAACCTAGAGGTTTAACGGCTTGTTGCACACGCTCAGTGCAATCGCGTCACCTGCGAAAGTAGTGTAATAAAACTGGTAGTATAGTTTTTCTTTTTTCTTGTTTTGCTCGGGACGAGCAAAAGAATAAGTGTGGGGGTGTGATTGTTATTCAATTTTGCATATTTTATCACATCCAAACCATGCATATTGCAAATAAAAATGTCAATTTTAATCCATTCCTCTCCATTTTTGCAGGTCCACATCTGAAATGAGAAAAGGCCCAAAATCCCTTTAATTATCATGAATTAAAGGAGATTAATTCAAAGCCCAAAAGAGAGCCCAAGTTTGAGCCCAGGATCTGGAGATTTCTACGCGCCAACTCAGATTTCTAGAAACTCCACGTGGCTAACAAACTTGTAACAAATTCTCAACAGAAATCTGGTACCCAACGGCCAAAGCTTTGCCGCGCCTTGCCGCGCAAACGCGGCTGATCTGGATCCGTTGGGCGCCAGATTCTGCCAGCTGTCTCATCTTCTGGAGCCTTCTCTCTGAGGCCTATAAATACAGCACCAGGGCCTTCGCAAAAAGGAGAGGAGAGATTAGAGATTAAAGCTTTGTATTTTGTAGTTTTTCTCTAGGATTTTTTGTAGTACTCTAGATCTTCTTTCTCCCTAGAAATTCTGCAAAAGAGAGTTTGTAAGAGAGAGAAAGCTTGTGTAAACCAAGGTGTGACAACTTGTGAAGCAAGGATTCATCCATTCTCTTCTCTCTACTTGAGCATTTTCTACTTTACTTGCTTTCTTTAATTCTAGCTTTACTTTCATTGCACTTTTATTCATGCTTTGCTTTTCTTTTCTAATGGCTAGTAGCTAACTCTTTCTAACATGACTAGCTAACCACTAACCTTGCTAACTACTAACTCATGGGTGATTGCTATCTTTAATCTTGCAAGTTGTATGGTCTTTTTCTTCTCCGATGGGTTACTTTCATGCTTGGCAAAGTTCTTGTTGTAATTCCATATGATTCATGTGTGCCTCATTTAGAGCCTTGTCTTTAGAACAAGTGCCTTGATGGAACATGGAGATGGATCACCAAACATATGCTATTTGTTGTACAACTTCTTTACTTCCATTAATGAATGTTGTATCTTCTTCCTTAGCATCACTTGAGTGTCGCTCCTTGATGTCCATTATTGAAAGTCTATCTTGTAGGCCTATGACATCTATGAGGCTACAAGACTAAGTCCAAGAATGATCACCCGTCATCCAAGTGGGAAAGCAACTAGACCAACACGCAAGACAAATCTTTGCCGATGAATCAACATGAGGCACGCATTCACCATCACGGAGTTTAGTAAGTTTTAGCAAAGTAGTAAGGTTAGCTAGTCATGGTTTTCTCCATATTAAATCTTTCACAAAGTTTTCATTCTTTTTGTTTTCTTTCCAAAGTAAATATCGTCTTTGATTTCTTTTCATTTTCCATCATGCACAAAGCCACCGATTCTTTCATTTTTTTTCCATGTTTTTTTTTCCATTCTTTTAAACAAAGAAGAATCTTCGTTTTCTATCTTCACAACGAACCGTAACGCTTCCATCACAAGCTCTCCCTGAGAATCGACTCGTTTAGCCCTATGCTACACGAAGATTTGGAAAGGATACATTGAATACATTTTATAAATACATTGTGGAGTGATCAAAGCACCTAAGGTTGTTTCTAAACCTTCTTCTCTCTTTGTTGAATATCTGTGCAAATACTTCACACTATTCTTTTCCATAATCAGGTGACAGGCCGTCACTTATGAAGATGGGCTTGGGATTGACCTCATCTCCTAGGTTGACTTGAACAACCTTGTCTTCTGTGGGTGGCTCGCGCTGTTCAAAGCGGGTATCCCAAAGAGTATTTAAATGTTTGATCCAAGGATCTATATCAGATTGGATCATTTCTTCATCTTCGTCTTCCAGGTGGCTTGTTGAAACCATGTTCACTGAAAGTTCTCTGAAAATGTTGCCGACACTGACATCTGACTCCCACGATGATGTGCTTGAATAGTAATTATGGCCTGATGGCCCTCTAGAATCAGAGGCTGATGGGACTGGAGTTGATACATAGCCCAACCCCCGGCGCGTCCGATGATAATAATCGGGGGCTTTCCCTTTTGGCACAAAGGATCGAAGCAGCGTTCTCCTTCCTTTGCCGAAGTTCAACCCGGGTCTGTTGGTTAGATCGTACCCCATGTATTTCATCATTTTGAGCGCTTTTGGTTCATAATGACTGAACTGAGGGGATTCCTCCTCGCCTTCCGATTCTTCGTGGGGCATTATTTCAGACGAGATTCGCCCAAAAAGAATTGGTTTTTGGCCTTTCCGTCTTGCTGGAACCATAAATATAGATTTTGGCGCATTACCATTATCTTGGTATGTCCCGAAGGATAATTTTACTGGTACATGCAACGATGCCAAAGCATCCATTGCCGACCAGAGGTCATCATCTACGTCGGTGCTAGTATCTGACGGTATTGAATCAGAAGCAAACACAGAAAGGTCCGCTAAATCTAATTCTTCATTAATGTACCAACCGCCTACATCGTCGGTGGTATTATCAACATCGAGCTTATCAATGCTCTTTACAAGTGGTTCTAACTCCCACAGACACTCTTCTTTTTCAGGTTCAGTGTCAGCCTCATTACCAGAGTCTGGCTCCTCTGGTTGCGGGGTTTCATTTGTCTCCGCAGGATCCTGATATAGGAGGGAGTCCGTGAAATAATTTTCGACCCCTTTAAACGGATACCTTTCGGCAATCAACGTTTGAACTTTTTCACTCCCGTCAATGTATTTCATGACTTGGTGGAGAGTGGAGGGAACGATGGAGTTACAGTGAATCCATGGTCGTCCCAACAGTAGGTTGTAGGAAGTGTCAGCATCGATGACGTAGCATGTCACTTCCGACTTGAGGCTTCCAATCTGGCACTTAAGCTTGATCTTCCCCATCGGACGGGTGCCATTGGCATTAAACCCGTAAATGGTCGTCTGGGTCGGGCTCAAACGATGGGTAGGAATACCCAGATGTTGCATGACCCGGCGAGGCATGATGCTCAATGCGGACCCTGGATCCACCTGGATGCGATTCACCTCGGACGATCCAATATACCCTGTGAAGTATAGGGGTCGATCATGTTTCCCTTTAACCTGCATATCGTCTGCTGTGAAGGTAATGCAGGGAGAATTTGGGAAGGTGTGGAGGCAATCCTCTACATCTTCCTCCTTTGGCACCTGGGTCATGAAAACCTCAGCATTTGCCAGAGCCTCTTGTAGAGCTTCTCTGGTCGACTTTGATAGCCTAAGAAGTTCATACAAGGTAATGCGTGCTGGGATGTTGGCTAGTTGAGCCAGGACATCAAAGCGGTAAGGTGTCATGGATCCTTCCGCTATACCTTTCAAAAGAACTCGAGAAAATCGAGTTTCTTTCTGTTTCTCCACAGGTTGTTTTGTGGAGGGCTTGGTTGGCTCTACAGCCGGTTGTGGAGGGGCTACTGCCGTTTCGCCGTACTGTTTTAAGTACGACTGTCCTGAACGGGTCTCTGCCACCAGTCGACTGGGTTCTGTGGCCAGAACTATTGTTTCCTCTTCTGAGTCAGTTAGCGAGGGAACATCAGTCTCTGCTTCTCGAGAGGAGGCGCACACCACATGGCAGGATGAAGCCTTTGCCTTGCCTTTGGATTTCCTGTTGGTTACAGTAGTCCATTACTGTTCATTGACAAGGTCAAGATGGACCCACATGATTTCCCCTTGAGGTGTAGGGACGGGTACCAAGCCTTTCTCTTGCTGCTGATGGGGGTCTGTGTTGACCACTCTTAGTTCTCCTTTTGGAACAGGGATCACTCCCGAGGGTGTCAGGGGTTGTTTTCTGAACTGGAGAACCGACGTCATGTTGGCCGTCACCTTCTTCTGCTCTGGTCAGAGTTTTAACACCTCCGCGTCAATCAGAGCCTGAAGGATGTCCTTGAAGACGTAGCAGCTTTTGGTAGGGTGCCCCAGCTGTAACGCCCCAATCCGGCGGGTACGGAGACATTACTGCGACGTACATACGCAGGTCGGAAATACCCTCACGTATATACGCTAAGCATCAGTACAGGCAAGTAAAAGAGTACGGAAGCACGTGGCAATATACATTCCAACATAAGGATTACAAAGTTATCACAGAGCGGGATATATTAGTACATGTACATTATATCACCGCTAGATACAAAAGTAAGAATTACAATTTGTACAACAAAAGGTGCTCACGGGCTGAGAAGAAGATCCCCGAGCTAGCAGAAGGATTCAGGAACGGAAGGAGCTAGGACAAATCAGCTTGCTCCGAGAAATAGGCTTGATCTTCAGTGGAGGCTCCACTTCAGTCCACGCTTTAGAACATGAACATGCGAGTTCAGGGGAGTCAGAACTCCCTAACAAATATGCAGGTGAAAGCCAAATGTCATGAAGAGATAAGTATATGCATGTGTTGATATAATCAAACAGTATTAAGCATCAAAAACTGTGTTGAGTGTACGTGTACAGTAAGCATGAAATGGAGGCATAAAGTGAAAGTAGTAAGGCTTGAATAACTCTATTTCTGCCATTTTCATTATTTATACTTATTACTCGTTCTACCCGTATGTCTAGGTATGTGTAATAGCGTCCCAACACACATACATCCACATATGCGTAAATCGAGGCTATTAATGGAAACCAACGGGGGTATCAACGAACAATGTTTACAGTGGGTCCCGTGCATACCCGGGACCACGGCCCAGGATTGTTCCGTTGCTGGTGGACGGAACCTGCCGCAAGGCGTACAGTAGGGTCTTATAGGATGCCCTTATCAAGATGGTACCAAGAAGGAGGGAGCCAGCGCTCCCCTCGGTCGCCTGGAGGCCCTCAGGTCAAACCAGAAAATGTAGTTGCACAACATACCTAAAACCACTGTAAACACGAACATATATTGATAGCTGCATGTTTTCCCCGACCCGATGTAAGTTGTCTCATTTTATGATTTCTTTAGATAATTATCAGATTTCGAGAATGAGCAGGAGCAAGTCAGGAATATTATGAAGACAGGAGTATCAGGAGTACAATGTGTACTATCACGTAATTCAAGTTTGTAAAACATGATGTCCAGTTATCATTCCCGTTATCGTGATAATTATAAGAGTCAAGTGTATCATGCCTGGTGTCAAGAGATAGCATGACAAGAGGTGATGTTCGTCAAGTGACAAGTCATGTAATAACAATATATAATACAAGTCCCGAGGATAAGGTCCATATTCAAGGAAGTGATTAACCAAAGCAGGCAGCCAAAATTAGTCGACTAGGGAGAGGCAAGTAGTCGACTTATGAAGGAGTTAGTCGACTATAGAGGAAGGCCAAGTCGACTAATAAGGTCGCGTCTCATAGGGTCGCGTCTTCAGGAAAAAGTTAGTCGACTAGGGATAAAGGGGTAGTCGACTAATAAGGTCGCGTCTCATAGGGTCGCGTCTCAAATAAGCTAGTCGACTTGGGATAAGGGAGTAGTCGACTAATAAGGATTCAAGTCGACTAGTAATTGGATCAAGTCGACTAACAGAGGGCAAACAGAGAGCAGAACTAACTTTTGAGGGTTGCGGTTGTTGATATAAAAATACAAGTATAAAAATAAGTTATCCATGTCTTGGCGAGTAAAGTTACTCGCCTAAAAATGTTCCTTTGATGCGTCCGATGCCCCGGGAGAAAAATACCAAGTGAGGATAAGTTCTTTGTTAAAGTGGTCGTCAATTATCACCAAAACGATTACCGGAATAATCGCGAACGATTACTGATTGTACTCCAAAATTGCATTTTTATCATCACTTTTACACATATATCCTTGACCATTCCTTTATTAATTAATGCTATTAACCCCTTTTTGATTATGGTGTGTAGTTACTTAAATGAGAGGATAAAGATACAAGAAGCTTCATTTTATCCCTAATCCTATTCAAAGTTGGATTAAATTGAATCCAAAGGAGGAAAGGATTAATCTTCATCTCCTATTAAAGTTCAAATTCAGGAGATAAAGTCCTAGAAGATGAAGGGGATAAAGCTAATCCTAAAAGGAAAAAGGAGGATAATTCAAATCAAATGGAGTTCAAAATCAATTCAGGCTCGGATTCTGGCTGTACACCTTTTAGTAATCGGATCATAACATTTGCTACGGATCTTTAAATCTTATGATTTAAGATGATACAGAAAGAAGACTTGAAGGACTACAATTGTTATGTTTACCACTCCATCTAATTCAGCCGTCTGATGAGCTATATTCAGCAAATAACATGTCAACTTGCTGCAGGACTGAATTCCTTGTTGAATTAGGAAACCTTCTAATTTGTATCCTATTGTGATTAGATTTGAGGCCTATTTAAAGAGCTGAAAATTTCTCATTATGAGCATCTCCACATCAGAGATCATAACTTAGGATTTTTCTTTTAGTCTCTTCTTCAAGTTTCTTTTGTATTTTAGTTCTATTTGTGAGAAGGAGAAGCCATTGTAATTCGAGGTGACAGATTAATACAAGGTGCTTTCTTTCTTTTCATATCTCTTTTGTTATTTACTTTATTTTTACTTTTTCTTATTTTTTATTTCTTACTTTCTTTTATGAGTAGCTAGATTTTTCTCATGGCTTGCTAAGACGTCACCACCATTACATCTAATGTCTAGTAGATAACCAGATTAGATCATATACATGCCTACTCCAATCTTTATTCTTGAAGACTCATTAGGATAAGCAACTAGTTTAAACACTTTTTATTGTTCTTCTTAATCTATACTTGATAAATATCTTGATATTTAATGTTCAACTTTAATAAGTGTTAGGGTTAAAGATTTGCTTGTACTTTCTAATGATCTTTCTTACTTTATACTTGACCAACAGTCTTGATATTGTAATGTTACCTCTTAGTTAGTGCTATTTCAACCCGTATCCTAGTTTTCCTCCTATGTATCTTAATTTATTTTGTGGTAGAATATCATGTTTAGGATTTAAAGTGAAGTAATTATCTATCTAGCATTAGCATGTATGGTGGTTGATTATTAGCAAGCTGTGAACCTTTCTTTTAGTTTGTTTCTTTATTTACATACAATCCATCCCATCTTTTCTACGTTCTTTAAACAGAGAAGATAAAAAGAAGACAATATTACCGAAAAGCTTCCATCGCATCTCTCCCTGAGGTTTGATCCGTTTAGCTCTTGCTACAACGGTTAATTGTAAAAATTCAGAGTAAACCAATCACATATACTTTTCATATTCTTTGTACTCTGTTTTTGTGCAATCAAATTTTGGCGTCGTTGCCGGGGAGGGAACGGTATACATTGTTTTCAAATTAAATTCTTCTCTGTTTGTGTGAAAAAACATTAAAAAAAAATTCCCCATGGCCTATCCAAATTTTTTGGGTACAATTCAGTTGATAGGTCGAGATCATCTTTCCATCCATCAATCTCTTTTTCAAATTATCATGACTATCTCTACCCTACTCTATCATCTTTTACATCATATCCTATAATTGGGTGCAATTATCAAGAATCTCAAATTGATCAAAGTTTTGAAAACCTTTTTGAAGATGAACTTAACTGTTTGGATGATTCAATTAGGGATGCCTTGATTAGTTACATACCTCCAAAAAATATAGTTAATTTAAGTTTTGAGGAGATGTATGAGGATGAGCTCATATTTTTAGATATTCATGTTGCACCAATAATATTGTGTGATAACGAGGATGAATTTATAAAGAGTGGTAGAAAGACAAAGAGAAGGAGAAAGAGGAAAGTGATGAACAAGTTGGAGAGGATGAGAGCTAAAATGACAAAAAAATTGACCTCTTCAATTTCACCACTAAAAAGGACACATTGGAATGATGGGAAGCGAGCTAGAAGGAATAGACCTAGATAATTCTATTGGTGTACCTCTTTTACATTTTATTTCATGCATACATGCATTCATTCATACATTGAGGACAATGCATGAGATAAGTGTGCGGGAGGGTTTACTAACATACTAACATAGGTAGATACTAATAAATTTTTTTTAAAAAAAACTTTTTGAAAAAAGAAAACAATATTTTGATTTATTTCTCTAAGTAATTAAGTTAATTTTAAGGGATAGGAAAATCATAATTAGGATTTCTGAACACTTGGTCAAAATAAGAGTATTTGTTTTATTTTTAGCTTTAGGAGGAAAAATTGAAAAAGTAATTTAGTCTTGATATCTTTACCTTGATGAAATATGCATGCTTTATACATTTACACACTTGGGATTCAAAACAAAGACTCTTGTGTCATAAAAAAAAATATAAAATAAACAAATCAAATTATTGATTAGTTAGGTACTTTGGCCGAAGAAAGCCTTGGTACTTACATGAAAGGTAATTAGATAAGTTTGAAAAAAATTATAAATATATTATAAGTATTAACACATCTAATAATCAATTAGTTAGGTATTAGGGCCTCAAGAAGCCTTATTACTTACACAAAAGAAAATTAGATGAGTTATACATAAAATTATAAAGAAAAAAAAAAAGAAAAAAGGAAGTGCTTAAAGGGCAACGAAGTGGTAATACTTCGAACTTCTGAAAAAAAAAATTTATATATATTAATATACAAGGTATAAGAGTTGAAGTTTAAGAATCCCAAGTAAAAAAAAAATTCGCTTTCACAAAGGTGCATATGACTTGGGGTAAAATAAAAGACTAAGTGAGAAATTCAGTTTTAATCCTAACCTAAATTGATGATAAATATTTGCATCGAGACTAAGTATAGGAATGAATAATTTGATAATCCTAAGACTTATAAATTACTTGATTTCCTCAAAGATACTTCAAATATTTTCTCTCTTTCAAAATGGTATTTCAAAAATACTAACATTTTATTTTTCTTTCTTTATGAATTTTGTGGGTGTAATTCACTGAAAACCCTCACGAGACAACACTCGTCCTCTAGGGTAGCCTAGAGGTTTAACGGCTTGTTGCACGTGCTAAGTGCAATCGTGATTCCTACGAAAGTGAGTTAGGTTAGATTAAATTAGTTTCTAACATTTTGTTTTGCTCGAGGACGATCAAAAGATAAGTGTGGGGGTGTGATTGTACTCCAAAATTGCATTTTTATCATCACTTTTACACATATATCCTTGATCATTCCTTTATTAATTAATGCTATTAACCCCTTTTTTGATTATGGTGTGTAGTTACTTAAATGAGAGGATAAAGATACAAGAAGCTTCATTTTATCCCTAATCCTATTCAAAGTTGGATTAAATTGAATCCAAAGGAGGAAAGGATTAATCTTCATCTCCTATTAAAGTTCAAATTCAGGAGATAAAGTCCTAGAAGATGAAGGGGATAAAGCTAATCCTAAAAGGAAAAAGGAGGATAATTCAAATCAAATGGAGTTCAAAATCAATTCAGGCTCGGATTCTGGCTGTACACCTTTTAGTAATCGGATAATAACTTTTGCTACGGATCTTCAAATCTGATGATTTAAGATGATACAGAAAGAAGACTTGAAGGACTACAATTGTTATGTTTACCACTCCATCTAATTCAGCCGTCTGATGAGTTATAGTCAGCAAATAATATGTCAACTTGCTGCAGGACTGAATTCCTTGTTGAATTAGGAAACCTTCTAATTTGTATCCTATTGTGATTAGATTTGAGGCCTATTTAAAGAGCTGAAAATCTCTCATTATGAGCATCTCCACATCAGAGATCATAACTTAGGATTTTTTTTTTAGTCTCTTCTTCAAGTTTCTTTTGTATTTTAGTTCTATTTGTGAGAAGGAGAAGCCATTGTAATTCGAGGTGACAGATTAATACAAGGTGCTTTCTTTCTTTTCATATCTCTTTTGTTATTTACTTTATTTTTACTTTTTCTTATTTTTTATTTCTTACTTTCTTTTATGAGTAGCTAGATTTTTCTCATGGCTTGCTAAGACGTCACCACCATTACATCTAATGTCTAGTAGATAACCAGATTAGATCATATACATGCCTACTCCAATCTTTATTCTTGAAGACTCATTAGGATAAGCAACTAGTTTAAACACTTTTTATTGTTCTTCTTAATCTATACTTGATAAATATCTTGATATTTAATGTTCAACTTTAATAAGTGTTAGGGTTAGAGATTTGCTTGTACTTTCTAATGATCTTTCTTACTTTATACTTGACCAACAGTCTTGATATTGTAATGTTACATCTTAGTTAGTGCTATTTCAACCCGTATCCTAGTTTTCCTCCTATGTATCTTAATTTATTTTGTGGTATAATATCATGTTTAGGATTTAAAGTGAAGTAATTATCTATCTAGCATTAGCATGTATGGTGGTTGATTATTAGCAAGCTGTGAACCTTTCTTTTAGTTTGTTTCTTTATCCACATACAATCCATCCCATCTTTTCTACGTTCTTTAAACAGAGAAGATAAAAAGAAGAAAATATTACCGAAAAGCTTCCATCGCATCTCTCCCTGAGGTTCGACCCGTTTAGCTCTTGCTACAGCGGTTAATTGTAAAAATTCAGAGTAAACCAATCACATATACTTTTCATATTCTTTGTACTCTGTTTTTGTGCAATCAATTACCGGAAAATCTACGGCGATATTGCCGACGAAGAAAAGCTCGGCCCCAATCCAAAAGGAGGGTACCGGCCCTAGAGTCTTGCCGATGATGGAGAGCACGGCCCCCAATCCAAAGGAGGTGGCCGGCCTTAAAAGAGAAAGAGAGAGGTTGAAGGTGCAAGTATAGTTCAATTTGACAAAATGGAATTTTGCAAACGATGTTTCGGAGGACGAATCTATAGTTCGTCGGAAAGAGGATGACGAGGAGGTGAAGATGGTATGCTTGGTGGTGGCTAAGGTGGTGTAGATGGTGGTGGGGAAGGTGGTGAAGTTGATGGAGAAGATGGGTTCCCTTGATGTTTCTTGGTGAAAAGGGGTTGAAGAAGATGTAGTTGTTGGAAATGGAAGAGGAGATGGAGGAGAAAGAGATGGAGGTATTGGTGATGGAGAAAATGGAAGAGGTGAAGAGAATGGTTGGTCAAAGGAAAGGAAAGATGGCCATTTTGGCTGCTGGTTTTGTTGCAGGGAATGGAGAAGGAAGAAGAGAAAAAGTGGAAGAGAGAGAAGGAGTGGGGTTAATATATAATGGAGGAAAAATAATATTATAATGTGCCATCTCCACTTTATTGTAACGCCCCGATCCTGGCGGATACGGAGACGTCACTGCAACGTATATACGTAAGTCAGAAGTACCTTCCCGTATATACGCTAAGCATCAGTACAGACAAGAATCAGAGTACGGAAGCAAATGGTGCATTATACATTCCAACACATGAGTACAATTACAAAGTTATCACCAGAAGTGATCCAATATTACATGAATATTATATCATTGTTACGCGCAATTGCGGGAAACAAGGAAATATTCAAGAAAGAATAGTACCAAGGCACTCGCGAGTTTACAAAAGGAAAACTCGAGAGGCACACAGGGGGCCTGGAAGGATAGAGCTCTGGACGGTCTGCTGGAGATCCACGCTACCGCTGCGCTACTCTGATCAGCAACTGGAAGAATCCACATGCTCCTAGCTCCATGACCTGGACGTGAGGTCCAGGGGAGTCAGTGACACTCCCCAGGCGAGTGGGATAGAAAGCCAAGTGGCGAAGCGGGACGTGCACAAGTGTGCGTATAACAAAGGACATCAAGTAAAAGTACTCAGGAAGCAGATAGGTTAGAACAGGTATGAACAGGTATAACATAATAATCATAAAACTGGAAATCCGAATAAAGCCGGTTACAAGCAAAATTGATTGTATACGCTTAGGTCACGGTCCCATGAGACTAGTACATCGAAGGAATAATCCAAACAAGGAAACCCTCATCTATATACCTTTATCTCATGCCACCGAAGTCCAAGCGTGTAGAATCAGAGTTGCAAATCATACGATAATCATAACAGGAGTACATAACAAGAATAACAGGAGTCATAACAAGAATAACAGGAGTCATAACAAGAATAACAGGAATCATAACAAGAATAACAGGAATCATAACTGGCATCATAACAGGAAACATAACGGGAATCATAACAGGAATGACAGGAATCATATATTATTATTATTACTCGTCTGACTCATATATCTCGGTATGTGTCCAGGTGTGCACCCCAACACACATACATCCATATATAAGCTAGCCAAGGGTTGTTAACGGAAGCAGATGGAGAACTGATAGAGCTTCTTATAGTAGTTCCCATACACCTGGGACCAGTTTGGAGGCCCAAAGTCCCCTAACACTAATCTCCTGTGGGCCCAAAGTCCCACTAACCGTAATCTCCTGTGGGCCCAAAGTCCCACTAACCGTAATCTTCTGTGGGCCCAAAGTCCCACTAACCATAATCTTCTATGGGCCCAAAGTCCCACTAACACTACCGCCAATATTGTATTCCGTTACTATAAGCAAGGTATCATTCCGGCATCCATCACTTCCTCCCATTCCCCATACAAGTTGTAGCTTATTAATATTATCAGATTACGGGAATAACTGGACATAACAGGAATAGCCCTACAGATTCAAGAGGTGGCTCCCACAGATTCAAGAGGTGGCCCCCACCGAGTGGTGTGGCACTTTGTTCCATGTGGCGCTTTGTTCTGAGGGGATGGATTCTAGAGGTGGCCCCCACAGATTCAAGAGGTGGCCCCCACCGAGGATGGTGTGGCACTTTGCTCTGTGTGGCACTTAGTTCCATAAAACAAGACAGGATTCCCGTAAATATAATAATTACAAAGTCAAGTATATCATGCTGGGTGTGAAGTGATAGCATGACAGGATGATGATATTAGCAAGCAACCAATCATGATAAAAGATGGATAATAATCAGGGCAAGTCATGGCCTAACAATAGGGTCTTACCAAAAAGTAGCATGTCAAGTGGTCAGGTGATAACACAGTTACCAAGTGATATACATGTGTTAAAAGGTAGCATGCAACTGACAGGTCAAAGGTAATAGCATGGCAAGAATTAACATATCAGAAACCAATGAATACAACGACCACGAAGGGTCTGCCACGCATGGTATGAAAGCAGTAAAAGATATATAGACATAGAATCAAATACATGAAAATAGGAAGCGAAATACTTATCATCCCGATGAAACGGGATACGAGAGAAGAGCGAGACTACTCGCTGAAATAAGAAAGTCTGGAAGAAAGCGAGAACACTCGCCTAAATCACCGAAAAGCCGAAAGGTCTGAAATCCATGGAACTCGGGACGCGCCATAAAATAATATGTAGAGAAAGAAAGTGAAGAGGTTTTGATGGTGGTGGTAATTTTGGAGAAGGTAAAGGAAAGGTGGAAGCTTTGGTGGAGTTTTGGAATTTGTGGTGGTTTGAATGGAGATGGAGGAGGAGGAAGATGAAGGTAAAGGTTTGGAGAAGTTGTAGTGGTGGTTGTGGTGGTGGAGATGAAGAGGAGTTGGTGGAGGTTTTGGCTTTGGTGAAGTGATGAAGAGATGAATGAAATGAAATGGAGAAGGGGAGGTATTTATAGAGTTTGGAATTTGTGAAGGTAATGCAAATAAATAAAAGAGAGGGGCTTATTTGCAAAATGGAAGGGGGTGAGGTGTTTCTCTTGACCAATCATAATTAGCCATGGAGATGGTGAGGTGGAGATATTTTGTGGTGGAAGAAGATGGTGGAAGGTTGGAGAAGGAATTGGAAGCTTGGAGAAGGTTGTAGAAACTTGTAGAAACTTGGTGGAAAAGAAAAGGAAACTTAGGGTGGAAGTAAACTTAGGGTGGAAGTAAAAGGAAGCTTGTGGAGGAAGCTAAAGGAAACTTGGAGTGCAAGGAAAAGGAAACTTGGAGAAGAAGTTAACTTGGAGAAGAAGAAAATGGAAGGTTCTAGAATATGGTGAAAGTTTGGAGAAAAAGTGTAGCTTGTGGAGGAAGGAAAGGAAATAAAGAAAAAGCAAAAAAGGAAAAGAAATTAAAAGTGAAGATATTTTCTTGGGAGAGAAAATAAAAATAATGAAAGTGGCGGATTCCCGGGATTCAGTTACGAAGGCGGAAAACTTTCGGAAAAATACCGGAATCGTCCCGAAATCAAATATTTTGAAACGACCCGAAATAATTATCAAAAATCAAGAATATTATATTAAAAATAATGGTGAAATCCGTTTTAAGAAATACTTTATAGTTTTAAAACTAAAAATCCCGGAATCAATCAAGATACCGACTCCGGTGGAATTTTCATAAATTCATAAAATCCTCAGAAAAAGTATTTAAGTAAGAAAAGTAATTCTAAGAAATAAAGTCTAAAGGACCGTCTAGAAATTCCAATCTGTTTAGAAATTAAAAATCTGGAAATCGGTCAGCGGTACTGGCCAACACCGGTTTTGAAGAAATTCCTTTTAATTCCGGAAAATTCCAGAAAATCATATAAAATATATAATATTGGAAAATGATATTTAAAATTGAGATCAGTCAAATACAGTAAGTAAATCGAAAAATACGATCGAAAATCTGAATACGCAACTAAGTACGTATTCCGGGAACGGGGTATTACAATCTACCCACCTTACAAAAAATTGCGTCCTCGCAATTTCGATAAGGGGTAAATTGAACACAAAGGGGACAAAGGCTGGAATAAAGGCTTCATAAAACGAAAACAGGGAAAGGATTGGAGAAAACAAGGAAAGGATAAGAGGAATTAGGAATCAAAGGAAGGATAGTCAAGAAATAGATAACTCTGCACTTGCAGTTTGGAATGTATAACCAAGACTCATGTATTCCAGTTGCAAATCTCTTTACCATTGATTTGCCATCTGGACGTACTGAGGAAGTAAGAGCCTAAGCTCTGATACCATCCTGTAACGCCCCGATCCTGGCGGATACGGAGACGTCACTGCAACGTATATACGTAAGTCAGAAGTACCTTCCCGTATATACGCTAAGCATCAGTACAGACAAGAATCAGAGTACGGAAGCAAATGGTGCATTATACATTACAACACATGAGTACAATTACAAAGTTATCACCAGAAGTGATCCAATATTACATGAATATTATATCACTGTTATGCGCAATTGCGGGAAACAAGGAAATATTCAAGAAAGAATAGTACCAAGGCACTCGCGAGTTTACAAAAGGAAAACTCGAGAGGCACATAGGGGGCCTGGAAGGATAGAGCTCTGGACGGTCTGCTGGAGATCCACGCTACCGCTGCGCTACTCTGATCAGCAACTGGAAGAATCCACATGCTCCTAGCTCCATAACCTGGACGTGAGGTCCAGGGGAGTCAGTGACACTCCCCAGGCGAGTGGGATAGAAAGCCACGTGGCGAAGCAAGATTTGCACAAGTGTGCGTATAACAAAGGACATCAAGTAAAAGTACTCAGGAAGCAGATAGGTTAGAACAGGTATGAACAGGTATAACATAATAATCATAAAACTGGAAATCCGAATAAAGTCGGTTACAAGCAAAATTGATTGTATACGCTTAGGTCACGGTCCCATGAGACTAGTACACGAAGGAATAATCCAAACAAGGAAACCCTCATCTATATACCTTTATCTCATGCCACCGAAGTCCAAGCGTGTAGAATCAGAGTTGCAAATCATACGATAATCATAACAGGAGTACATAACAAGAATAACAGGAGTCATAACAAGAATAACAGGAGTCATAACAAGAATAACATGAATCATAACAAGAATAACAGGAATCATAACTGGCATCATAACAGGAAACATAACGGGAATCATAACAGGAATGACAGGAATCATATATTATTATTATTACTCGTCTGACTCATATATCTCGGTATGTGTCCAGGTGTGCACCCCAACACACATACATCCATATATAAGCTAGCCAAGGGTTGTTAACGGAAGCAGATGGAGAACTGATAGAGCTTCTTATAGTAGTTCCCATACACCTGGGACCAGTTTGGAGGCCCAAAGTCCCCCTAACACTTATCTCCTGTGGGCCCAAAGTCCCACTAACCGTAATCTCCTGTGGGCCCAAAGTCCCACTAACCGTAATCTTCTGTGGGCCCAAAGTCCCACTAACCGTAATCTTCTGTGGGCCCAAAGTCCCACTAACACTACCGCCAATATTGTATTCCGTTACTATAAGCAAGGTATCATTCCGGCATCCATCACTTCCTCCCATTCCCCATACAAGTTGTAGCTTATTAATATTATCAGATTACGGGAATAACTGGACATAACAGGAATAGCCCTACAGATTCAAGAGGTGGCTCCCACAGATTCAAGAGGTGGCCCCCACCGAGTGGTGTGGCACTTTGTTCCATGTGGCACTTTGTTCTGAGGGGATGGATTCTAGAGGTGGCCCCCACAGATTCAAGAGGTGGCCCCCACCGAGGATGGTGTGGCACTTTACTCTGTGTGGCACTTAGTTCCATAAAACAAGACAGGATTCCCGTAAATATAATAATTACAAAGTCAAGTATATCATGCTGGGTGTGAAGTGATAGCATGACAGGATGATGATATTAGCAAGGAACCAATCATGATAAAAGATGGATAATAATCAGGGCAAGTCATGGCCTAACAATAGGGTCTTACCAAAAAGTAGCATGTCAAGTGGTCAGGTGATAACACAGTTACCAAGTGATATACATGTGTTAAAAGGTAGCATGCAACTGACAGGTCAAAGGTAATAGCATGGCAAGAATTAACATATCAGAAACCAATGAATACAACGACCACGAAGGGTCTGCCACGCATGGTATGAAAGCAGTAAAAGATATATAGACATAGAATCAAATACATGAAAATAGGAAGCGAAATACTTATCGTCCCGATGAAACGGGATACGAGAGAAGAGCGAGACTACTCGCTGAAATAAGAAAGTCCGGAAGAAAGCGAGAACACTCGCCTAAATCACCGAAAAGCCGAAAGGTCTGAAATCCATGGAACTCGGGACGCGCCATAAAATAATATGTAGAGAAAGAAAGTGAAGAGGTTTTGATGGTGGTGGTAATTTTGGAGAAGGTAAAGGAAAGGTGGAAGCTTTGGTGGAGTTTTGGAATTTGTGGTGGTTTAAATGGAGATGGAGGAGGAGGAAGATGAAGGTAAAGGTTTGGAGAAGTTGTAGTGGTGGTTGTGGTGGTGGAGATGAAGAGGAGTTGGTGGAGGTTTTGGCTTTGGTGAAGTGATGAAGAGATGAATGAAATGAAATGGAGAAGGGGAGGTATTTATAGAGTTTGGAATTTGTGAAGGTAATGCAAATAAATAAAAGAGAGGGGCTTATTTGCAAAATGGAAGGGGGTGAGGTGTTTCTCTTGACCAATAATAATTAGCCATGGAGATGGTGAGGTGGAGATATTTTGTGGTGGAAGAAGATGGTGGAAGGTTGGAGAAGGAATTGGAAGCTTGGAGAAGGTTGTAGAAACTTGTAGAAACTTGGTGGAAAAGAAAAGGAAACTTAGGGTGGAAGTAAACTTAGGGTGGAAGTAAAAGGAAGCTTGTGGAGGAAGCTAAAGGAAACTTGGAGTGCAAGGAAAAGGAAACTTGGAGAAGAAGTTAACTTGGAGAAGAAGAAAATGGAAGGTTCTAGAATATGGTGGAAGTTTGGAGAAAAAGTGTAGCTTGTGGAGGAAGGAAAGGAAATAAAGAAAAAGCAAAAAAAGGAAAAGAAATTAAAAGTGAAGATATTTTCTTGGGAGAGAAAATAAAAATAATGAAAGTGGCGGATTCCCGGGATTCAGTTACGGAGGCGAAAAACTTTCAGAAAAATACCGGAATCGTCCCGAAATCAAATATTTTGGAACGACCCAAAATAATTATCAAAAATCAAGAATATTATATTAAAAATAATGGTGAAATCCGTTTTAAGAAATACTTTATAGTTTTAAAACTAAAAATCCCGGAATCAATCAAGATACCGACTCCGGTGGAATTTTCATAAATTCATAAAATCCTCAGAAAAAGTATTTAAGTAAGAAAAATAATTCTAAGAAATAAAGTCTAAAGGACCGTTTAGAAATTCCAATCTGTTTAGAAATTAAAAATCTGGAAATCGGTCAGCGGTACTGGCCAACACCGGTTTTGAAGAAATTACTTTTAATTCCGGAAAATTCTAGAAAATCATATAAAATATATAATATTGGAAAATGATATTTAAAATTGAGATCAGTCAAATACAGTAAGTAAATCGAAAAATACGATCGAAAATCTGAATACGCAACTAAGTACGTATTCCGAGAACGGGGTATTACATTTATAAATGAAACTTGGCGTTTCCTTCCAAAGAATGTCGCGTCCCCAAGACAATCAAAGCTGCGTCTAGGCAAATAAGGAGCCAAACGCGGAAATCAAGGTTGCGTCCAGCAGAAAACGCAAAAGTTGCGTTTTAAAAGAAAAGACAAAAAGGCATGGTGATTTGACCTGGGTTAAATTGGCCCATAAGCATTAAATGCAGTATGGAGAGGATCACTGCATTTAATGATGAATCCAGTTGGTGAAACTGGCATCTGAGGAAGGAGAGAGAAAATGGGAAAAAGAGAAAAGTGGAATAATTGGATAAATTTCCGGTATCTCGGAAAACACCGAAAACTCCGGAAAAGTCCAAAAATTTAAGTAGCTTGGAAAGCCTCCCAAAAATTCTCAAAAATAATAAATATTATATAAAGATTTTTGGTGAAATTGGTTTTCAGAAATTCAATCTCATTTTCAAAATAAAAATCCTAAAATCCACTGTGAACGGTGTCTACACCGGGTAGGCTGGATTTTTGATAAAATCTGAAAAATCCCAGAAAATGCCTGAAGGAAGAAAATATAAATTTAAAAAGGAATGTGAAAGCGGAATCCAGAAATTTAATTTCAATTGTAAATTAAAATTCCTGGAATCAACCAGTGATACTGGCCGACACCGGTTTTGAAGATTTACAATTTACTTCCGAAAAATTTCAGAAAATCATGAAAAATCTAGAATATTAAAAATAATATTTGAAACTGAAATCAGTCAAATCTGAATACCAAACAGATCAAATCATGCAGTACAACTATATGAGCAAGAATTTAAATAGCAGAAAATAAAATATAATAATAGTAAAAAGAAATATGCTCAAAAAAATCAGGACACGTAACTGTGTACGTATACTGAGGATGGGGTGTTACAATCCATCCACCTTATCAAAAATTTTGTCCTCAAAATTTCGATAATAGGGATGTGAAAGAATAGAGGCAAGGAATTTTACCAACTAGGATGGAAAGAGTTGGGGGGTAACGTTCACGAATAATATCCTCTCGTTCCCATGTAGCTTCTCCTGGGGCATGCCTATTCCAAGAAACCAGTACCAATGGTATTGCCCGATTTTTCAATGTTTTGACACTTCTGTCCAGAATGGCCATCGGCTGCTCCTTGTAGGATAAATCTGGTTGTAGTTCTAATTCTGAGTGATCTAGAATGTGACTCTCATCCTTGACATACTTCCTCAACTGTGATACATGGAATACATTATGTACTCCTTCTAAAGATGGCGGTAATGCCAATCGGTAAGACACATCTCCCACACGATCCAAAATTTCGAATGGGCCGATGTATCTCGGACTAAGTTTTCCACGAGTACCAACCGGATTACCCCTTTGGTGGGTGATATCTTCAAAAATACATGATCACCTGTTCTGAATTCCAATGGTCTTCTATTTGTGTCTGCCCAACTCTTTTGTTCGCTCTGTGCTGCCCGGAGATGATCTCTGATAATTCGGACTTTATCTGTTGTCTGAACTAGAATGTCTGGTCCCATAAGTCTTCTTTCGCCAACTTCGTCCTAACATATCGGCGACCTGCATTTTCTGCCATACAATGCCTCAAATGGTGCCATTTTGATACTAGCCTGATAGTTGTTATTATAAGAGAATTCTACCAAATGAATATAGTCTTCCCATGACCCTTTAAACTCTATCATGCATGCTCGTAACATGTCTTCAAGGATTTGGATAGTTCGTTCAGATTGTCCATCTGTCTGGGGATGATATGAGGTACTGAATTTCAGACGAGTTCCTAAATTTCTTGGAGACTTTCCCAGAAATGTGATCGGAATCTCGTGTCTCTATCTGACACGATGCTAACTGGAACTCCATGTAGACGAACAATTTCTCTCATATATTTATCTGCAAGGACTTCTATTGACTGACCTATTCTGAAAGGTAGGAAGTGAGCTGCCTTTGTGAGGCGGTCAACGATCACCCATACTGCATTGTTACCCTTAGGACTGCGGGGTAGAGCTGTAAAAAAATCCATGGTGATATGTTCCCACTTCCATTCGGGTATCGGCAACGGTTGTAGAAGTCCAGCTGTTCTCTGATGTTCTGCCTTTATTTACTGACAAACCAAGCATTTTTCCACATACTGGGCTATCTCCCTCTTCATGGCATTCCACCAAAACTTCAGCTTCAAGTCTTGATACATTTTATTTCCTCTTGGGTGTATGGAATACGCCGAACTGTGCGCCTCTGCCAAAACTTTCTGCCGAACTTCCCCTTGGGGTACACAAATTCTGTCACCAAAATAAAGTGCATCATCCGAATGAATACAGATATCAGTCCTTAATCCAGCTTCTACTTGAGCCCTGAATTTCTGCAATCTGGGGTCCCCCTTTTGGGCTTCCTTAATTTCACTTATCAGGGTTGGTTGAATCTGGAAGGTCATTAGTTGACCTGACTCATCAGCTCCTTGTATCAGCATCAAGACCAACTTCATGATTTCCTGAAGCAATTCCTTCTGTGGAGTAAGTTGTAATAATACTTTATTCTCTGGCCTCCTGCTTAATGCATCTGGGACTGTATTGTCCTTACCAGGATGGTACTGTAAGTCTATGTCATAGTCGGCCATCAATTCAAGCCACCGCCTTTGCCTCATGTTTAATTCTTTCTGTGTGAAGACATACTTAAGACTCTTATGATCGGTATAGATCAATACTTTATCCCCTAGAAGGTAGTGTCTCCAGATCTTCAATGCAAATATTACCGCCGCCAGTTCTAAGTCATGGGTTGGGTAATTTCTCTCATGTGGTTTTAATTGCCTAGATGCATAGGCTATGACATGACCATGCTGCATTAATACACATCCTAGGCCTTTTCCTGATGCATCACTATATATAACCATCCCTCCCGTTCCTGAGGGAGTCTTCAAGATTGGAGCTGAAATTAGTTTATCCTTTAATCGTTCAAATGCTGCAGTACATTCCTCTGACCATTGATACCTTTCCCCTTTTCTGGTGAGCTTTGTTAATGGGGCTGCGATTTTGGAGAAGTCTTGGACAAATCTCCTGTAATACCCGGCTAATCCAATAAAGCTTTTAATTTCTGTTACTGTCCTGGGGATTGGCCAATCTTTAACTGCCTGAATTTTGCTAGGGTCAACTGAAATTCCTTCTTCTTAAACTATATGGCCCAAGAAAGCTATATGGTCTAACCAGAACTCACACTTGCTTTGCTTAGCATAAAGTTGTTCCTGCCGGAGAGTCTGTAGCACTATCCTTAAGTGTTCTGCATGCTCTCTGTCGTTCTTAGAATATATTAAGATATCATCGATGAACACCACAACAAACTGGTCCAAATATGGCGAAAAAACTCAGTTCATCAAATCCATAATGACAGTTGGGGCATTGGTTACTCCGAAGGGCATGACTAGAAATTCGTAATGACCATAACGAGTTCTAAATGCTGTCTTCGAAATATCTTCTTTCTTCACTTTCAGTTGGTGATAACCTGATTGTAAATCCAATTTTGAAAACACTCGGGCCCCATGAAGTTGATCAAAAAGATCATCAATTCTTGGTAAGGGATACTTATTCTTGATGGTAACCTTGTTTAATTCTCTGTAGTCTATACACAACCGTTTACCACCATCTTTCTTGTTGGCCAATAGCACTGGAGCTCCCACGGTGAAGTACTTGGTCTAATCAATCCCTTGTCAGAATATTCTTGTAACTGCTTCTTTAGAACTTCTAATTCAGTGGGCGCCAATCTGTATGGAGCCTTAGATATTGGGACTGTGCCCGGAATGATATCAATGGAGAACTCAATCACTCTATCGGGTGGAAGTCCTGAGATCTCCTTAAATACTTCTGGAAACTCATTCCAAACTGGTACTCCCTTTTTCTGGATCTCAGCAGCAGTCACTTGTGTTTTTTCCTTGGCAGGTTTATGTTCTCCTTCAAATTGAAACTCAGGCTGAAGCGGTATTCTGAAAATGACTTTCTTGTTTCGACAATCAATGACCGCATGGTATTTGCTGAGCCAAGTCATGCCTAAGATTACATCGTACCCTTTAGTATCTAGTAGAGCATATCCACTGTTAATGTCCTGTCACACAGTTCCACCGGACAATCTACACAAATTCTATTAGAGATGACTACTCCATTACCGGTACTAATCTCCCACTGGTGGTCTAAATATTCAACAGGTATAGAGTTCAAAGCAATGAAACTATCTGATATGTAACAATGAGAAGCGCCAGAATCAAAGAGGGCTAAGACAGGTTTAGAGTGCACCATAATCTTACCTGTTACCACTTCTCCAGAAGTTTGGGCCTCTTCCGCTGTCAAGTTGTAGGCTCGTCCTCTTCCATGACCCGCTGTTGTTCTTCCGCCCCTCGGAGCTGGGCGAAAAACCTGTTGTCGTGGAGGGAGAGGGGTTCTTCCAACCATCGGTCCTGGGTTCCTCTGTCCAATAGGTGCAGGAAGTGCCGGTAGGGTCATGTTCATCATCCCAGTTCTCTTAAGGGGACAGCCTTCTATTGTGTGATCACCAGATCCACATGCCAGGCACAACCCATTAGCCCTGCGACAATCCTTTTGCAAGTGACCTGGCCTCTGGCAATAATTACAAACAAGAACTATTTGAGTTAACTGAGGAGGGGCTGACCGAAATGGTCTTCTAACCATTGGGGCCTTTACAGCTCTAACTGGACCTCCTATGCCCAGTTGTTGAAATGGCCTCTTCATGGCCTGTTTCCTCATCTGATCAAGATTCTTTTTCTCCAATCCTCGCTCCACTTCCCGAGCTACAGTGAGGACCTGGGAATATGTTTTCAGCTGCTGGGGAATCAAAAGGACTTGAATATCCATTTGTAAGCCCTGCTGAAATCTGCTTGCCCGTTTCTCCTCATCAGCTATCATATACGGAGCAAAATGACTCAGCCTTAAGAACTCAACAGCATATTCATCAACAGAGTGGTTCCATTGTTGAAGTCGGATGAATTGCTCTTCCATCTCCTTCTGAGCTGTGGTAGGAAAGAATCTATCATAAAAGCTTTTAGAGAACTGGTCCCAAGTGATAGGTTTATCCAGTCTCGCTTCTTCAGCTAACCACCAGTTTCTAGCCACATCCTTTAATTGGATCTTGGCGACTTCCACCTTATCTTCCTCTGGGACCCGTGCTGCCTTCAAGAGATCTGTTGTGTCAATTAGCCACTGCTCGGCATCTAGCGGTCTTTCTCCCCCCGTAAATATTGCCGGCTGCAACCGCCTAAAGTCTGACACGTTGCCTGGCCTCCGTTCTTGAGGAGCTGCTATCAATCCTTGCCGGAGGAGTTCGGTCTGCCTTTGTTGATTCTCCATATTCTGGATAACCCTAAGAATATCAGCATTTCCCCCTGTGGGTCCATCCTGTGGCTGCCCAGAGTTGTTACGTCCTGCCCTTCTATCCATATCTATGTTGGTAAAAGATGTCTGAAAAGAGGAGTGAAAGCAGAAGATAGATGGACTTTAGGAATCAAGGGAAGGAATATCAAGAAGAAATGGATAACTTTGTAGTTGGAATGTTTAACCGAAACTCATGCATCCCAACTGCAAATTAAGATCCCATTAATTTGCAATTTGGTTGTACTGTAGGTGTGAGAGCCTAGGCTCTGATACCAACCTGTAACGCCCCAATCCGGCGGGTACGGAGACGTTACTGCGACGTACATACGCAGGTCGGAAATACCCTCACGTATATACGCTAAGCATCAGTACAGGAAAGTAAAAGAGTACGGAAGCACGTGGCAATATACATTCCAACATAAGGATTACAAAGTTATCACAGAGCGGGATATTTTAGTACATGTACATTATATCACCGCTAGATACAAAAGTAAGAATTACAATTTGTACAACAAAAGGTGCTCACGGGCTGAGAAGAAGATCCCCGAGCTAGCAGAAGGATTCAGGAACGGAAGGAGCTAGGACAAATCAGCTTGCTCCGAGAAATAGGCTTGATCTTCAGTAGAGGGCTCCACTTCAGTCCACGCTTCAGAACCTGAACATGCGAGTTCAGGGGAGTCAGAACTCCCTAACAAATATGCAGGTGAAAGCCAAATGTCATGAAGAGATAAGTATACGCATGTGTTGATATGATCAAACAGTATTAAGCATCAAAAACTGTGTTGAGTGTACGTGTACAGTAAGCATGAAATGGAGGCATAAAGTGAAAGTAGTAAGGCTTGAATAACTCTATTTCTGCCATTTTCATTATTTATACTTATTACTCGTTCTACCTGTATGTCTAGGTATGTGTAATAGCGTCCCAACACACATACATCCACATATGCGTAAATCGAGGCTGTTATTGGAAACCAACGGGGGTATCAACGAATAATGTTTACAGTGGGTCCCGTGCATACCCGGGACCACGGCCCAGGATTGTTCCGTTGCTGGTGGACGGAACCTGCCGCAAGGCGTACAGTAGGGTCTTATAGGATGCCCTTGTCAAGATGGACCAAGAAGGAGGGAGCCAGCGCTTCCCTCGGTCGCCTGGAGGCCCTCAGGTCAAACCGGAAAATGTAGTTGCACAACATACCTAAAACCACTGTAAACACGAACATATATTGATAGCCGCATGTTTCCCCTGACCCGATGTAAGTTGTCTCATTTTATGATTTCTTTAGATAATTATCAGATTTCGGGAATGAGCAGGAGCAAGTCAGGAATATTATGAAGACAGGAGTATCAAGAGTACAATGTGTACTATCACGTAATTCAAGTTTGTAAAACATGATGTCCGGTTATCATTCCCGTTATCGTGATAATTATAAGAGTCAAGTGTATCATGCCTGGTGTCAAGAGATAGCATGACAAGAGGTGATATTCGTCAAGTGACAAGTCATGTAATAACAATATATAATACAAGTCCCGAGGATAAGGTCCATATTCAAGGAAGTGATTAACCACAGCTGGCAGCCAAAATTAGTCGACTAGGGAGAGGCAAGTAGTCGACTTATTAAGGAGTTAGTCGACTATAGAGGAAGGCCAAGTCGACTAATAAGGTTGCGTCTCATAGGGTCGCGTCTTCAGGAAAAAGTTAGTCGACTAGGGATAAAGGGGTAGTCGACTAATAAGGTCGCGTCTCATAGGGTCGCGTCTCAAATAAGCTAGTCGACTTGGGACAAGGGAGTAGTCGACTAATAAGGATTCAAGTCGACTAGTAATTGGATCAAGTCGACTAACAGAGGGCAAACAGAGAGCAGAACTAACTTTTGAGGGTTGCGGTTGTTGATATAAAAATACAAGTATAAAAATAAGTTATCCATGTCTTGGCGAGTAAAGTTACTCGCCTAAAAATGTTCCTTTGATGCGTCCGACGCCCCGGGAGAAAAATACCAAGTGAGGATAAGTTCTTTGTTAAAGTGGTCGTCAATTATCACCAAAACGATTACCGGAATAATCGCGAACGATTACCGGAAAATCTACGGCGATATTGCCGACGAAGAAAAGCTCGGCCCCAATCCAAAAGGAGGGTACCGGCCCTAGAGTCTTGCCGATGATGGAGAGCACGGCCCCCAATCCAAAGGAGGTGGCCGGCCTTAAAAGAGAAGGAGAGAGGTTGAAGGTGCAAGTATAGTTCAATTTGACAAGATGGGATTTTGCAAACGATGTTTCGGAGGACGAATCTATAGTTCGTCGGAAAGAGGATGACGAGGAGGTGAAGATGGTATGCTTGGTGGTGGCTAAGGTGGTGTAGATGGTGGTGGGGAAGGTGGTGAAGTTGATGGAGAAGATGGGTTCCCTTGATGTTTCTTGGTGAAAAGGGGTTGAAGAAGATGGTGTAGTTGTTGGAAATGGAAGAGGAGATGGAGGAGAAAGAGATGGAGGTATTGGTGATGGAGAAAATGGAAGAGGTGAAGAGAATGGTTGGTCAAAGGAAAGGAAAGATGGCCATTTTGGCTGCTGGTTTTGTTGCAGGGAATGGAGAAGGAAGAAGAGAAAAAGTGGAAGAGAGAGAAGGAGTGGGGGTTAATATATAATGGAGGAAAAATAATATTATAATGTGCCATCTCCACTTTATAAATGAAACTTGGCGTTTCCTTCCAAAGAATGTCGCGTCCCCAAGACAATCAAAGCTGCGTCTAGGCAAATAAGGAGCCAAACGCGGAAATCAAGGTTGCGTCCACTAGAAAACGCAAAAGTTGCGTTTTAAAAGAAAAGACAAAAAGGCATGGTGATTTGACCTGGGTTAAATTGGCCCATAAGCATTAAATGCAGTATGGAGAGGATCACTGCATTTAATGATGAATCCAGTTGGTGAAACTGGCATCTGAGGAAGGAGAGAGAAAATGGGAAAAAGAGAAAAGTGGAATAATTGGATAAATTTCCGGTATCTCGGAAAACACCGAAAACTCCGGAAAAGTCCAAAAATTTAAGTAGCTTGGAAAGCCTCCCAAAAATTCTCAAAAATAATAAATATTATATAAAGATTTTTGGTGAAATTGGTTTTCAGAAATTCAATCTCATTTTCAAAATAAAAATCCTGAAATCCACTGTGAACGGTGTCTACACCGGGTAGGCTGGATTTTTGATAAAATCTGAAAAATCCCAGAAAATGCCTGAAGGAAGAAAATATAATTTTAAGAAGGAATGTGAAAGCGGAATCCAGAAATTTGATTCCAATTGTAAATTAAAATTCCTAGAATCAACCAGTGATACTGGCCGACACCAGTTTTGAAGATTTACAATTTACTTCCGAAAAATTCCAGAAAATCATGAAAAATCTAGAATATTAAAAATAATATTTGAAACTGAAATCAGTCAAATCTGAATACCAAACAGATCAAATCATGCAGTACAGCTATATGAGCAAGAATTTAAATAGCAGAAAATAAAATATAATAATAGTAAAAAGAAATATGCTCAAAAAAATCAGGACACGTAACTGTGTACGTATACTGAGGATGGGGTGTTACACCAGCATCCTATGGTACAAGCAATAGGTGGGATTGTCGATTTTGCCGACTTCCTCGGGGCGCCTAGCTTCAGGGAGCTTCAGTCGGTTGCTCTTGTTGAGTAACTTGAAGAGCGAGTCGACATGCTCATCTTTGAAGGAATATTGCTTGTTGGCGCGGGGTTGGCTTGAAGAGCCACTCGCTTTGCTTGGTTGAGATTTGGCGGGAGATTTGGTCTCCGTTGCCAAGTTATCCTTCCGCTTTGTTTGAAGGGATGTGTCCGGCGCACGCCTCGTTGACCTTTCCGGCCTGGGCTTACCTTCTTCCGCTCTGACGCGGGCGACAATCTCCTCAGCCTGTTCACCTTGTTGGACCAATTGTTTCCAGGTGCGGCTTTCAGCAACTCCTATTTGAGCAAGGAGTGAGGTTTGTAGATTGTGGCGGCATGTTTCCACCAGGGTGACTTGGGTCATGCCGCTCGGACACCGGAGTGCCACGTTCCGAAATCTTTCTACGAAAGATTTGACGGACTCTCTCTTTCGCTGTTTAGTAGCCAAAAGGGTAGGCATCGTGACTTCCGAGTCATCTTCGAAGAAGCGCGTTAAGAAAAGCTTCTCCAGATCACCCCAGTTTTTAATGGAGCCTTCTGGGAGCTTCATGAACCATTCAAAGGCAAGCCCTTTCAGGGTGCCAATGAATAGACGCGCCAGGATAGCATCGTTATCTACTACATTCCCGGTTTGGGATCTAAAGTAGTAGATGTGTTGGTTGGGTGATCCTTTCCCATCGAATGCTTGAAGGGTTGGAGCCTTGAACTTGGACGGGTATGGAACCAGGTCCCATTCAGCAGGATAGGGTTGGACCACTCCTGCTTCTTGGAGGTCTTTGCGACTGGCAAGGGCCTCGAGTCGAAGCTCCAATTGACTCATTCTTTTAGCATGAGCCTTTCCCTGGTCTTGGTCGCCCTTTACTTGCGACGAGGATTTGGACGAACTAGAAGTAGATCGCTGCCTCTCCTCAGAAGGTTCAGAAGATGAGCTTTCTCCCTTTTTCCCTTTGCCCTTCGACTTTTTAGGAGGAGATTTCCTCCTGTCTTCGAGCAACTGTGCAAGCATCTGCTTGAGGGAGTCGATAGATTCCTGCTGAGAAAGAATCATATCCATTTGTGCCTTCTGGATCTGTTCTAAACGTCTAGCCGTCTCCTCAGGAGTGCCTATCATGTAGGCGGAGGCCTCCTTCTCAACAGAAGAATTTGAAGCCCGTGATTCCGCTACGGCGGAGTGAGAATCATTCACTTTAATGCCATGGGCTAAGGCATTATAGTCAATTGGGGGAATGGCCCAAGTCCGGGTGCAAGTGTGTTGATACACCCCTTCCGGTTCAGAGTCAGACTCATCCGAGCTGACTGCAGGTTGTTTTCCCTTGCTCCTGCTCGTCATATTCGCAGTGAGCTCCGGGTACTCAACGTCAGAGAAGGTTCTCCTTCTGTTGGAGCGCCTCCTTTTAGCTGACGGGGGAATCAGGGTCAGCTGTCTGACTAAAGACTGCTAGTTCACGCCTGATCCGCAACGGCACTCAGAGAGCATATGGATGAGCCGTTGGCAGCAACATGATGAAGTGACCTGATTGGTACTTCTTTTCTTCGTCAAGTAATCCCTCAAATCCACGGGAGGGAGATCGAAGGGATTAGCCTCGCAACGTCGAAGACGGGAGGCATCCGCGTGCTGTATAGTATGGACGCAGACGTCAGGGACGCGATTCTCGCGTCGCAGCTGTACAACGTGCGTCTGGCGTCTCCTTTGAGATGAGACGCGATTCTCGCGTTGCTGTTTGGTGCGTCGGGGCAGAGACGCTTGAGAGAGAGTGGGCTGCTGGGCCCCACGCCTATGGGCGCGTGCCTCTTGTGCTTGACGAGGCGCAGAGGCTTCACCTTGGCGTTTGGTGAGTTGGTCTTTAGAGGACCTAACTTGAGGAATCTCGCGTTTGGGCCGCCAAATGCGGACTTCACGTACTGGACGTGGCGCGGGCAAGGCGCCAGATTGTACGTTGCGTCCAGCCTCAGTTGGACAACCAGAGGTTCCAACTTGCAGCTGACGCGCACGCCTCCTCTGTCGACGCTCAGCGTTTCGGTTGCGTCGTGGAGGTGGAGAGAGACCAACGACAACCTGCTGCTGGACACCAGAGATTTTGACCACGCGGGTCTCCTGAAAGACGCTGACGCGGGTGTTCCGTGCGGCGCGGTTGGTCGCAACGACAGTTGTGCCTGAGATCACACGGGCCTTCTGAGAGGCGTTGGCGCGTGTATCTTGCTTGGCACAGTCGGCAGCAGCAACGCTCGAGAGAGCCTCAGATCGGGCTTCGGGGCCATTCCCCGTCGAGACCCTGCGGCAGACGTGGGTCTTTGGGCTCTTGGAGCCGGAAGAGAGGAACTCTTCGTACTTCGCCTGGTCGAACTCGACAACGAGCGATTCGACCATTTTCCCCTTATGAAGGACGTCATCTTGCGCCACGATTTGCTCATCAGTGACAAAAGTAGTCCCCAGCGGAGTCGCCATCTCTTGTACGCGCCGGAAAAAGAAAAGAAAGGTTCGCTGTAAAATTTTCTTGAATCAAATGAAAGATTACAACAAACTGTTTGTTTTGTCCAGTTACAAGGGAGGGAGGATGTTGAATCTTGAATCCTCCCTTTGTTTAAGGCTGGGTTCTTCAAGTGGCGGTGGAGAGTGAATCTTGTTCTCCATTGACCGGATGACCGTCGGATCGTCGGGGGATCTTCTCTTTAGCTGGTAGGAGTAGCACAGCTCTGTCTACCAAAACTCTCAAAGAGAAGGTAGGCAAAGAGCAACTTGTACGCAACAAGATTGTTGAAGAGTTGAGCTTTCTCCTGTCTCTGTCTGTCTATCTCTCTGTATTGTCCTTCTGCCGCCGTGTGTGTGTGTTGTTGTTCCTCTTCCATAGCGATTAGGCTATTTATAGAGGTTTCAGGGGTGAACGCGCCCCCTAAAAATGTTCCACAATGAGGGGCTAACTTCCCCGCTATATGGGCGGTGACTGGCCCCATAACCAGGGCGGTTATAACCGAGGCGCGGGTCTCAACCTACGCGCCTTGATACTGAGACGCGGGCTTTGGACCCTCGCGCCTTGAGGTTGAGACGCGGGCTTTTAGATCCTCGCGCCTTGATGTTGAGACGCGGGCTTCGGACCCTCGCGCCTTGGTGTTGAAACGCGGGTTTTAGACCCACGCGCCTTGAGTTTGAGACGCGGGTGTCGAGCCCACGCGCCTTGATGCTGAGACGCGGGTGTCGAGCCCTCGCGCCTTGATGCTGAGACGCGGGTGTCGAGAACTCAAAACTCTGCTTTTTTAATGGCTTGTCTTTTAGTGATTTTTAGACAACCTACAAATATCTCTCTCATTTTCTGAAGTGTTTTTGAAAAACTCTCTGATTTCTTTTTCTTTTCCCACTTACAACAAGAGCTTCAAATCCTACTCGATGTTCTCTAAGGACCTTGTAAGGGAAGAGAATTTTTCAAGAGAGAGTTTGTGGTCTTTTGACTACTAAGAGATTACTTGTACTAGAGATTGTGGAGTTGGGTACTCCATGTATTTTGTAACTCCTTTGTGAAGAGATAGTAGTTAGAAATCCTTCTGGGGAAGGCGGGGACGTAGAGCTGGGTGCTCGAACCTCGGAAAAATTCTTGGTGTTTGCGTTTGGTTTACTTTCTCTTGCTTCTAGCTCTACTTTCATTGCTCTTACTACTTGCTCTCTATTGTCATTGCTATACTCTCTTATCACATATTCATATTGTTGCATCATTAATTTTAATTGTGCATTGATTAGCGTTATCACCTATTCACCCCCCTCTAGGTGATTTTCAATTGGTATCAGAGTTTGGACTCTAGGTTTGGCTTAACATCCTTAGAGAGATCCTTAAAATTTGATAATCAACATTTTCATTCCATCATTCATATACTAGTAAACATGGCCGATAACATCAAAACCCCTCCTAAATTTGATGGACTTAATTTCCCTATTTGGAAGGTTAGGATGACTATCTTCTTACAATCTTTAGGTAACTTGGTAGCCAAATCCTTGACTAACCCCTATGTTGTACCCGATAGTGATGAAAGCACATGGACCGAATTTACCTTTAGAGAATATGAGGCTAACTCAAAGGCCCAAAATTCCCTCCTAACCGCCTTGAATGAGGATGACCTTACACGTGTTATTCATTGCCAATCCACCTATGAGATTTGGCAACACTTATTGGTCACACACGAGGGGACTTCACAAGTCAAGAGAGCTAAGATAGATCTCTTGAGGTCCCAATATGAATCTTTTAAAATGATTGATGATGAATCTATTGATTGCATGATTACAAGGTTTACTAAAATCACCAATGCTCTTTCCTCCTTAGGTGATGATATCTCCAATGACCAAAAAGTGCGAAAAGTGATTCGAGCTCTTCCTTCTTCATGGGAGATAAAGGCCACCACCTTGAAAGAATTGAACGACAAGGATGAAATGGATCTCATTAGTCTCATCGGCAACTTAAAGACTCATGAGATGGAAAAGAAGGCAAGAGAAGAGGCGGCTCCACTAAAGAAGAAATCTATAGCTTTCAAGTCCTCCACCACTCTTGATGATGATGATGAAGATGAAGAAGAAGATGAGGAGCTCTCCCTCCTTGTGCGAAACGTGAAAAGATTGTACCAGAAGAACAAGCTCAACCTTAGAAGGAAATTTGAAGGCAAAGAAGAGAGAAGAATCATTTGCTATAATTGCCGAAAGCCCGGACATATCATGGCGGATTGCCCGGAGTTCAAGAAGAAAATGACTTCCTCCTTCAAGCCAAAGAAGCCTATCGAGAAGAAAGCTTACAAAGCAACATGGGATTCGGAAAGCGAGTCCGAAGAAGAGGTGGATACGGCGAACATGTGTTTTATGGCGAACACACCAAAGGTAACACCTCAACCTCTTGATGAAGAAGATGAATTAAGTAAAGAGGTTCTTGTACATGCTTTTGTTGAACTCTCCGAAACCTATGATAATAAAAAGATTGAATGCTCTAAATTGGAAAAGGAAGTTGCTTTTCTCAAAAATCAACTTGCAATTATTTTTAGAGAAAAAGATGAAATTTCGTCCACTCTCATTTCTACTCAAAATGAATTTAGTGCTTACAAAGTTTCTTGTAAAGCAAAATTTCTTAAGATTGATGAAAAAGAAATTTCTTCTTTAAAAACTAGAATTATTGATTTTGAAAAAGTTTTGAAGGATTGTGCTTTTAATACTAAGAAACTTGAAGAAATATTTTCTAAAAAGCACACTTCTCATACTAAAGCTTCTCATGTCAAAATTCCTCATGCTCACACCACACATAACACCCATGCTAAATCCACACATGCTCACAAGTCTCACACTCACTATGCTTTTAGATATGGTAGAGTGTATAGATGTACTTATTGTGGTAAAAATGGACACTTGGCTAAGTTTTGTTATGACCAATTAAATAGATCAAATAATCTTGTTTGGGTTCATGACACTAACTCTTTAGGACCCAAGAAAATATGGGTAACAAAATCAAGTCCTAAATTATTTGATGTAGGTACACACCAAGGCTCCAAGACGTAAGGAGCGGTGGTACCTTGATAGTGGTTGTTCAAGACACATGACATGGGACATCAATAACTTTACAACCCTATCAAGGTACATGGAAGGTGGCACCATCACCTTTGGGGATGACTCCAAGGGAACTATCATCGGTATAGGTAACATTCAAATTGGTGTATATGCAAATAAAGAAAATGTTGTTTTAGTTGATGGCTTGAAACATAATTTGCTTAGCATTAGTCAACTTTGTGATCGTGGACTTAAAGTTATTTTTGATAATTCGTCTTGTAAGATTTTTGATGTTAAAACAAATGATTGTATTCTCACTAGTTTTCGTGATAATAATGTTTATATCATTGACATGCTTAATCTAGATTGTTCTACTAAATGCTTGAATGCTTTTGATGAAAATTCTTGGCTTTGGCATAGAAGATTAGGACATGCATCTTTTGACCATCTTTCTAGGATTAATTCTAAGGAATTGTGAAAGGTATACCTTACTTGAAGTTTGAGAAAGACCGCATTTGTGGTGCGTGCCAATTTGGAAAACAAACCAAGTCTTCCTTCAAACCGATCAAGGATATCATGTCAACAAGACCATTAGAATTAATTCATATGGATCTTTTTGGACCTACTAAAACTAAGAGTTTAAATGGTAGTAGATATGCATTTGTTTTAGTTGATGATTTTTTGCGTTTTACGTGGGTTTTCTTTCTGGAACACAAAGATCAAACTTTTTCTCATTTCAAAGTTTTTCGAAAAAGGGTTGAAAAAGAAAAGGGTTTTTCAATTTTGAAAATAAGGAGTGATAGAGGTGGTGAGTTTGTTAACCAACTCTTCATGACTTATTGTGATTAAAAGGGAATCAAGCATGGAATGTCATGTCCTAGAACTCCACAACAAAATGGAGTTGTAGAAAGGAAAAATAGAACACTTCAAGAGATGGCTAGGACCATGATTAGTGAATATGACCTCCCTAAATATTTATGGGCCGAGGCCGTAAACACCGCATGCTATATTTCAAATCGTATTTATTTGTGTAAAAATTCTTCCAAAGCATCTTTTGAATGTATCATTCTAGAAAACCTAATGTTGCATATTTCAAAGTTTTTGGATGCAAGTGTTTTGTTTTGAATACTAGAGATAACTTGGGTAAATTTGATGCTAAGGCCTATGAGGCAATCTTTGTTTGATATTCTTCTACTAGTAAAGCTTATAGAGTATTCAATAGATCCTCTCTTACCATTGAAAAATCCATGCATGTTAAATTTGAAGAATCTAATGTGGTTGTTGAGAATGTTGTAGAGATTGACCCATTAGGTGAAGATATGGAGAGACTATCCTTGAAGGACTCACCCGCTCAAGAAGATAAGCAAGAACCCATTAGTGACGTTCAAGAGGATAAAGAGGAAAGCTCTCAACCGCTTCCTAAAAATTGGAGATACGCTACAAATCACCCCAAGGAACTCATCATAGGTGACGTCTCTAAAGGGGTAACAACTCGCTCCAAGCTACAAGACATATGTGGTAACTTTGCATTCATTTCTCATTTTGAACCCAAAAGCATCCTCGAAGCTGAGGCGGACTCATATTGGTTGCTTGCCATGCAAGAGGAACTCAATCAATTTGAGCGCAACCAAGTTTGGCACCTTGTTCCTAGACCCCAAGATAGACCAATAATTGGTACTAAGTGGATCTTTAGAAACAAGATGGATGAGTCTGGAAATGTCATTAGGAAGAAAGCTAGGTTAGTGGCCCAAGGTTACACTCAAGTTGAAGGAATTGACTTTGAGGAGACCTTTGCACCCGTAGCACGGCTTGAAGCCATACGGATGACACTAGCTTTTGCATCTTTTAAAAATTTTAAACTTTTTCAAATGGATGTGAAAAGTGCATTTTTAAATGGCTTTATAAATGAAGAAGTTTATGTAGAACAACCTCCCGGTTTTATTGATCATGTTCATCCTAATTTTGTCTTTAAGCTTGATAAAGCTTTGTATGGATTGAAACAAGCTCCAAGAGCTTGGTATGAAAGGCTTTCTAGTTTTCTCATTTCAAATGATTTTGTTAAAGGCAAAGTAGACACAACTCTCTTTACTAAGCATGTTGATATTGACATTTTAATTGTGCAAATTTATATTGATGATATAATTTTTGGTTCTACTAATGAGTTTTTATGCAAGGAGTTTGAAAAGGTTATGCAATGTGAATTTGAAATGTCTTCCATGGGTGAATTGAATTTCTTTCTTGGACTCCAAATTAAGCAATTGCAAGATGGGAACTTCATATGTCAAGCCAAATATGCAAAGTAGCTCATAAAGAAGTTTGGACTTGAAGACTCAAAAGCTTGCAACACTCCCATGGCAACTACAACCAAGCTTGATAAGGATGACCAAGGTAAAATTGTTGATATTAAATTGTATAGAAGCATGATAGGTAGTCTTTTATATTTGACGGCAAGTAGGCCGGACATCATGTTTAGTGTGTGTCTTTGTGCTAGGTTTCAATCGTGTCTTAAAGAGTCCCATCTTATTGCGGTAAAACGCATTATTCGTTATATTAAGGGCACAATTGGAATGGGTCTTTGGTATCCGAAAATCGGAGATTTCTCAATGACGAGTTATTCGGATGCCGACTATGCTGGTTGTAGAGTAGATAGAAAGAGTACTAGTAGGACATGTCATTTCTTGGTAATTGTCTTGTTTCATGGTCCTCTAGGAAACAAAATTCCGTAGCTCTCTCAACCGCCGAGGCGGAGTATGTTGCCGCGGGGGCTTGTTGTGCACAAGTCCTTTGGATGAAACATACTCTCCTTGATTATGATTTGCATTATAACCATATAAAAATATTTTGTGATAATACTAGTACTATACATATGACTAAGAATGCAAATCAACATAGTAAGACCAAACACATTGAGATTAGATATCACTTTCTTAGAGATTATTTTGAGAAAGGTGATATAGATATTGATTATGTTTTCACGGATTTGCAACTTGCCGATATTTTCACTAAACCACTTGATTTTGCTAGATTTTCCTTTATTTGTGGTGAACTCAATGTTTGTGTTATTGAATAAAAATGGTTTCTTAACCCTTTTTGATGTATGACAAAAAGGGGGAGAATGAGTTTATAAATGGTAATATGAGTTCATATGGCTTTATATATGTTTGTGATTTTGTGATTTTTGATGTGTTTTATGGAGGTTTGCAAATGTTTTATGACTCATGGTTTTTATGATGATTTTAAGAGGCTTGCAAATCTATATGGTTTTTCCTTGTTTAATATGGCATATTTTGAGGGGGAGCTTACTCTCTCTCTCTCTCTCTTGTTTCATCATAGCCTATTTGTTATGTCATCATCAAAAAGGGGGAGATTGTTGGCCCATAAGGTTACACTCTCCATTTGTTTAGAGTTTTGATGATAACAAACCAAATAAGAGCTATTAGGTATTAATAAGTTTGTTCAAGACATGTTTCAGGTTAGTACCATTTTTGGAGACCATTGCTTATCTTTTGCAAGATATTCTAGGTTCATATAGCAAAGAAGGCTTTTTGCACAACAAGGAAGGAACATAGAAGAGAAGGCTCTGGCAAAGCATTGCATGGCTCAAGACTTCAAGATTGCTCAAAACTTCATTAGATTTGTTTCAAATATTATAGTTTTGTTAAAGAATAGTGAATAGGTTTGAAGCTCTATCACACACGTTTTTGCACACATCTTATTTCCAAAATTATTCTCCATAATATGTACAAAATATTTTTGTATACAATCTTTTGCCTACTAACTCATTTTTATGTTGTATATATATCTCTATTCAAAAATATTTTGTTAAAAATCAAATTCTTTTCAAGATTCTATTTCAGTTTTGTCTCTTGACCTGATAGGGTCGACCGACCGGTCGACCGCTTCATGTCAGGTCAGAGCGGTCGACCGTCCCAGTCGACCGCGGTTCTGGCAGGTTGGTGCGTATCCGTTGTGCACGTTTTTCGGCCGACCGCCCGGTCGACCGAACTCTGTCGGGCGATCGAACGGTCGATCGAAACCTTCCTGACTGTAAGTCATTTGCTCTCTGTATTTTTCGATTGACTGGTCGGTCAACCGAGAGTCGGCAACGGCTCTTTTATTTGAACTCCGGTCGACCGAGAGAGCCGTTTGAACAGTAACGACTATTTTTCTGAGCTGTTTTATTTTTGTCTTTTTCTGTTTAAGAGGTGTTTAAATGATATATTTTAAACCTAATACATCCTGATTAACATTAAGTGGGTTTTATCCTTAATCCCTATCTCTCTACTATAAATAGGGGTGTTTAGGGAGAGGTTCATTTACAACAAAAAGTTTACAAAATTTCAAAAGTTTAAGGCATTCAAAAGAGATTCTTTTCTTGGTTTTTGTGCTGAATATCTCTCTCATTTTCTGAAGTGTTTTTGAAAAACTCTCTGATTTCTTTTTCTTTTCCCACTTACAACAAGAGCTTCAAATCCTACTCATTGTTCTCTAAGGACCTTGTAAGGGAAGAGAATTTTTCAAGAGAGAGTTTGTGGTCTTTTGACTACTAAGAGATTACTTATACTTGAGATTGTGGAGTTGGGTACTCCTTGTATTTTGTAACTCCTTTGTGAAGAAATAGTAGTTAGAAATCCTTCTGGGGAAGGCGGGGACGTAGAGCTGGGTGCTCGAACCTCAAAAAAATTCTTGGTGTTTGCGTTTGGTTTACTTTCTCTTGCTTCTAGCTCTACTTTCATTGATCTTATTACTTGCTCTCTATTGTCATTGTTATACTCTCTTATCACATTTCATATTGTTGCATCATTAATTTTAATTGTGCATTGATTAGCATTATCACCTATTCACCCCCCCTCTAGGTGATTTTCAAAATTTCCCTTTTTTAAAGGGTACTCTGACATTAGGATCTCTGACATATGCCTTCTTATCAAGATAATCACATTCATTCTTAAATAATTAATTAAGAAATAGGGACTCATTCTCTATACCTTCACTTTCTTCATCATAATTATTTACCATAAAGTTTACGTCGAATGTTTGGTCTCTTATCTTACGAGGTTGTTTGTCTAGGTTGAAGACATTGACTTCTCTAGTCATGTCCCCAAAGGTTAATCTTATAGACCCATTCCTACAATTGATGATGACATTAGCAGCAGCAAGGAATGGGCGCCCTAGGATAACAGGAGTATGAGCCCTAGGATTGGACACAGGTTGTGTCTCAAGAACTATGAAACCAACTTGGTAGATAAACTTCTCGACCAGGATAAGGGCATCATTAATTTCTCCCTTTGGAACTTTCACAGAACGGTCAGCCAGTTGGATAGTGACTCGAATTGGACTAAGATTGCCTAACCCGAGTTGTTAATAAATTGAGAATGGAAGCAGGTTGATACTTGCTCCCAAATCAAGAAGTGATTGACTAATCTCGGCTTGTCCTATAGTGCAGGCAATAGTGGGATAACCCAGATCCTTGTACTTGATAGGGATCGGACCCAATAGTAGCCCACTAATGTTAGTGGTTAAGAAGACTTTCTTGGGTACATTAGTCTTTCTCTTCTTGGTGCACATGTCCTTAAGAAATTTTATATGGGATGGGACTTGTTGGATGGCATCAAGGAGTGCCACATTTATCTTAACTTGATTAAATATCTCAATTATCTTATCCATGTGTGAATTTTTCTTGTTGTTCTTTGGCCTATTAGGAAATGGTATTATAGGCATGTACACCTGACTTGTTGACTTATCTGTTACAGATTCGTCATATTTGGAAGGCTTGGGATTAGATGAGGTGGATGCTGGAATGTGATTGTGCGGACTGAGATTGGGTGGTGTTGACACTTGGTTATCAACTTTCTTTCCCGACCTCATGTATGAACAACATTACATTGATTCAATGATTGGTCCTTAACCAAATGAGCTTGTTGTGAATTCCTAGGATTCATAATTAGTTGACTGGACAAGGAACCTTTTTGCCTCTCATGTTATGGACTGCTAAGTGGTTCATTTGACCCTCTAACCTCTGTATTATTTGCATGAGGGAATCTTGGTTCTTCATGTACCTTTTCATATTTCTCTCAAAATCAGTCATTCTTTTTTCAAGCTGAGGATTTCAAAGGAAGGTGATTGGTCACTAATGTTGCAAATTTATTATCATATTTCCATACTTATTATAGAATAAACTTTGCATTTCCTAATTAAATGTTTAATTTATTTGCAGGTCCATTCCTAAAGGAGAGTGAAGAGAAATGAGCCCAAAAGCCTACCTAATTTTGAATTAAATCAGAATTATTTCGAACTCAGTAAATCAGGGCAAAATCAGAGAGGTTAAAAACCGGTTGAGAAGAATCCTCCCAGAATCGATCGGTTGAAGCTAAGGAAAAAGGCTATTTCATCACAATCACGGACCTAAACGAGAAAACCAACTAAAGATAAAGTCAGAACGTGAAACTGGGGAAACCCGCCAACAGGGTGTGGCCACCTGGCCACACCCTGGCCACGGAAACGCGGCCAAAGCCGCGTTTCTGTGGCTTGGTTAGGGAGTTAGGGGTGCATTTGCTCCCCCAATCTTCCCGGGATTCCCCCTTGTGGTTTTTCCTTATAAATACTGGTTTGAGCTGAGAAAAAGGGGACGACCATGCAGAGATAGGATTTAGTCTAGTTTTCCATTTTTTAGTGTAGGTTTTTGTTTTTCTTTTCATGTAATTTTTAGTTTTAATTTATGTAATTTAGAAGAGATCATACTTTCATAGAAGAATAAGAATGAAGCTTGTGCTGAGAGTGACACTGGTGTAAGGTTTCTTTCTTTTCTTTTATCGTTATGAAATCGAATCTGTATTCTCTCTTTGTATGTACTTCATTTCAGTGTTCTTCTTCTTCTTTTCTTTTTCACTCTTCTTTTAGTTCAATTGTCTTCCAAGTGAGTCTAAAAGTATCGATAGAGCCTTGCCTTCGTGAGCGCCACCGATAGCTCAAAACGATGGATTTGAGTCTCTGTATCATTTCATGCTTGAGTTGACTTGATGATGTAATATGGAAGAGACCAATAATCAACTCTTATGGGCTATGCGCTGATTGCCTCCACTTCAAGGTAACATCGTCGCCAAAGATTCAAGGTAAGCTTTTGATAAAAAGAAGGTAAGTAATTATTTTTCTTTCTCTTCTTTTATTTCTATAGATTAAATCACCAACACCACATCTTCCAAATTTTTCTTTTCCAATTCATTTGTACATAGTCGTTTTTTGATTTTCTCCACCTTCTCCATCTATCACTTTCTTTCTAACTTTAACATAACTTTTTTTTCATTTTCATTTCTTAAAACAAAGAAGAACCTTCGTTTTTCTTCACAAAGATTTCAATACAAACCTTGAACCCTTCTATCGCTAACCCTCCTTGTGGATTATGACCCGCATAGCCACTTGCTATTGCGGTAGAATTGAACAGTTGCACATCTTTATTCGATGTTCTGAATACTATATTTTTTGTGCAGGTTCAAGGTCAATCAGAAGGTTGTGGAGCTTAGTTGGGAAAATTTTGTTAATAATGTGAAAAAATTGTTGGGAGAAATGTGACGGTGATTTGGAAAGTTGGGTTGATGATTGGAAGAATTATTGGAATGATGGAAGTGACTTGCATGGTTTAACCGTGGGTGGTCATTATTTTGTTCGCTCCATGAGAAATTTGGGTGATTTCTCTAGGCAGGATTGTATGTTAGAGTGTAAGGATCATTGTTCGGCCTTGAAAAGGCCACATTCATCAGTTCAGAAAGGAGTTGTTGAGCTTGAAATACAGGACACTCCTCAAACACATGATTCATGGCCTGACGAGATGGAAATTGGTTCAAGCTGACTTGATTGACTGAACTTGGTTCCTTAGTTTCTAAAGCTTCTAGTCTTCTCACTAGGTTAGCTAACTTAGCCTCGTTAGCTATGGATGATTCAATTGAATGGAGACCACCTTTGAAGAGATAGAGTTTGGATTCCTAGAGCTTTCACTAGTAGGTTCCCATTGGATGGTCTTTTCAGCTAAATTCTCATATAAATCCCATCCTTCATTCTCATCCATCTGCAAGAATCCCCCTTGGCACATACTTTCTAAGAGGGTCTTGGTTGAGTAGTCTACACTATCATAAAGAATTTGGCATTGTGACCATTTCTCTATTCCATGATGAGGACATTGGACAAGGAGGTCTTTGAAGCGTTCTAGGTACCTCCAAAATGGTTCACTAGATTCCTGCTTGAACTGCATGATGTTTTTTCTAATGAGAGTGGTCTTGTAAATTGGATAGAATTTCTTCAAGAAGACCTTGATGAGACCATCCCAAGATGTGATAGAGCCGGCCGCTAAGCTATAGGGCCATTTATTGGCTAAGTCCTTAAAAGCAAATGGGACAAATCTCAACCTAATAGCACCATCTGCAAGGTGTGGGATTTTCATCATTAAGCCTACTTCCTCAAATTCTCTTATGAAGAATAAGCATCTTCAAACTCTAAGCCATGGAACTTAGGGAGTATGTTGATGAACTGTGGCTAAAGCTCAAAGTTGTGTTCACCAACCGATGGAAGTTGGATGCAGGATGGAAGTGAGGTTCTAATGGGATAGAACCTATCCTACAATGATGTTAGTGAGCCATAACCAGATCTGGTGTGGGTTCAAACTTGGGTGGTGATGTGTTTCTAGTCAACCTAGATAAGTTAGGGTCACTTGACCACACTTGCATACACAAACACAATCATAATCACAAACAAGTTTACCAATAGTCAACAAGAGCAATCAACCAAGCCTAGTCTAAGGTAACCTCGACCTAGACAACTCCTAACTGGTTGATTGTCCACAGGAGGTACAATGTAGACTTTGACTACAAGCTAATCAGCTAGGTTAGGGCAAGATTGATGGGAGGTTATCCATCAAAGACGTTCCTTATTTAAGTAACCACCAACCTTTGAGCTTTTGGCCCTTAATCTCCTTCCTAGACACCGATTTGACATGAGTCAAATTATAGCACCTTCCCTCTTGGGATAATCTCCTAGTGAGTTTGAGATGTTCCTAAGGCCAACGTCTATCAGATTTTACTTAGGCTTAGGTTGTGCGTGCTTGGAGATGGTTTGTGGGCTAATGAAGGGTAATGACTTCCCCACCTCATCTTGAATTGGGTTTTGCCCTTAGAACTTATTGTGCAAAGTGTGCAAGATACAGAAAAGTAACATTCAAAAGAAAAATATCATCCATGAATGTTTCCTAAACTATATGCTATGCATACGTACCTTGTCTCCAGCTCTCTTCAACAATAATTGTAAAATAAATGTAATTAGATAAATGCCTAGAATGCATGTCTAAACGTTTTTTAAGCAATTAACAATAACTTAAATTACTATTGGATTAAAATAGGGATGGTGGATAGCAGATATAGAAAGAATATAACACACAAAAACTTAATTTTTGTAAGCAATATGTCATGCAAAAAAGAGTTTTAGTAGTCCAACGAAATATTCAATTTTTGCAACGCAATTTCTTGAAATTCTGTTTCCTACTTTCGAGAGTAGGGACATAGAATAGAAAGTCTTCTCTTGCAAAGGTTGAATTCTAAATCTAAATTTTGAAGTCCCTGAAACAGACACCAAACTTGTTAAAAAACAAATACACCGTACCCTCCCCGGCAACGGCGCCAAAAATTTTGATTGAAAAATCAAAGAGCAAGGATTTACCGTGTAACTTTGGGCTAACGAGTCGTGTCCACGAGGAGGAATGCGATACAAGCTTTTTGGTGTTTTATTTAGAAAGCTAAGAATGGTGCTAGTTTTTTTGTTAAAAAAGAGAATGGAGAGAAGGGAGATGATTAAAAGAGAAATTGCAATTTTGGAGAAGGCTTTGGAAAAGGTGAATTTTGTATAAAGTTTAGAAAGTGATTTGTTATTTTTTAATGAAGAAGAAAATCTGGGCTCACTATCTCACTACTCAATGATATATTCTTCTCTTGAAAATCTTAATGCCTCAACTTGATCATAAGCAAAACTTAAGATTGGTTTTAGAAAGTTTTAAGCAAAACACATAAGATGGTTCGAAAGGTTAATTCTTTTCTTTATAAAATCGTGTTGAGTTGAATGTTAAATCATCAAGAAGTTTAAGTATAAGATAAAAATAAGTTCAAGAGATGTTTTAAAAAGAAGTAGAAGTTAAAAATCCAAACCCATCCTCATGTGCCTTCAAGAACACTTTCAAGAAGAAAGGCTTAAGTTAGGCATGCAAATGATTCATTGGGTCTTTTCATCAAAATCATTCGAAAAGAAGAGGGATCAGAGAGAGGAGTAATAGTGAGCCCAAAAAACTGATTTAGCCACTCATGAATAATACAAAACTAGACATGAAAATAATTCAAGACATACCGTGAATTGGAGTGGAAGAAGATAAAGCTTGATCCTTTATTGATGTCACTTCAATCTTCAGATTACAATCACTCAGTTCCTCTCTCTCTCTCACTGGATTTGGACTAAACTACAAATTAAAGAACAGAGATATAACTTTTCTACACTATCTAATAAAGAGCCTAAACCTTAAACATGAGCAAGAAATATAATCCTAGTCCTCGCTAATTTTTCAGTACAAAACGCAAGCTTTTATAGGCAAAAACCTAGAGGGCAAGGGGTGAGGAGACTCCACCAACAAGCCGAAGAACCGCTGCTTGGGCCGCGAATCCGCGGCCTGGATGTGGCCAATTGGCCACATCCAGGTGGAGAAACAATTGGTGTAGATTTGGTCTTCCTTTTGTCTTGTTGGATTTACTGTTGCAGCTCCTAGATTTGACGAAACGATCTTTGATTTGTTGGCTTCAATCGCTTGATTTGGGAAGATTCATTTTAACTAGTTTTAAACCTCTATGATTTGCTCAGATCTGCCATGATTCCCTGATTTCAAATTTATTCTGAATTAAATGGACTTTTGGGCTCGTTTCTCTGGCCTATCCTTTAGCAATGGGCTTACATTTTATAAAGAACAATAGGACTTATTAATATAATTTACTTAGATAACAAGCACGGAAATGTGACAATATGTATGCAATATATGTGACCGATTAAAAAGATGGAATGATTGATTTGGACTCAGAGAGTACATGAATTAATACTGACTCAGAAATTTGACTTAAGTCAAGTATAGGTTCAGGAATCAAAATTGGTTCAGGAATCGGGTCTAAATTAAGAAGTTGAAATTCTTATCCACATTCATTTTCTGACAATGGAATGTGACTCTGAGATTTGTGATTCAAGTTCAGGAATGATAGGTATGAGAATCAAAACTGACTCTAAAATGTTGCTCTAGTCGGGTAACAAAATAAGGGTCAATATTAATTTAGGAATTTGAACTAGATCACGAATTTGTATATCAAAGTCACATCTTGCCTAAGTTCAATTTCTTTGAAAGGAAAACTTGCCAATGTGTCAATGGGACATTCAAAAGTATGGAACTTGTCAAGTTCAATTTGTTCATCATAAAAGATTGGTGATTCAATTTCATGATGGATTGGCACAGGATCCAATGTTGACTCGGGAAAAGCCTTAAATCAAGTAAAAATACCTATGTTATTATTGAATCTGGAGGTGAAATAGAATTATCAAGTTGAGATTCAGGATCATAATCATACTCAAGTTCAATCTCAAGAAAAGAATAACTTGCCAAAATGTCAATGGGATTTTCAACATTTGAAGTTTGGTCAAGTTCAGATAGGTGTGCTGAAATTGAATCTTGGTTTCCAAAATGACAAGAGTCCTGAATAAAATCAATAGAGTTAGGGGTATCTGAATTGGTCAAAGATTGATAAGATAGAGTTTCCTCATTCCTATAAATGCTAACCAATTGACAAATTGAGTTTCCAACCTATTGACAGACTGGGCAGAAGATTTTTTAAATTGTAGTGTAGACTCTTGTAAGATTTCTGTATTCTTTTCTAGATATGATATTTTTTCAAGTGGATACTCTAGAATGGGAGTGTGGGAATCTTTATTTTCAAAACAGTAAGAGTTCTGGGTCAAATCGATAAAATTAGAGATATCTGGGTTGGTCAAAGGTTGATAAGAGAGAGTTTCTTCATTCTTATAAATGTTAACCAATTGACTTAATTGTGTTTACAACCTATCAAATGACTAAGAAGAAGATTTTTGAAATTGCAGATGTTAACCAATTGACTTAATTGTGTTTACAACCTATCAATTGACTAAGAAGAAGATCTTTGAAATTGCAGTGTGGACTCCTGCAAGATTTCTATACTCTTTTCTAGATGTGATTTTTCTTCAAGCGGATGTTCTAGAAATGATGTGTAGATGATTGGTAGTGAAAAGTGCATTTTTATCATTACATTTACCATCACATTTTCATATTTATTCATATAATTCTGCACATTTACTAATATTTTATGATTTATTGTGTGCAGACCTTGAGTTTTTATTTTAATAAAGAATAAAGGTCAAAAGAAGCCCAAAAGCCCACATTTAAAACCCAATGTAAAAGTTGCAAATATCAATTGTCAAAATTGCAAATACCAAGGGCAAGAGTTTCAAATTCTAAAAGAAGAGGGAAGGATAGACTTCTATCCAACCCTAAACACTTGCAGGATGAGGATAAAAGCCAAAGAAGAGAGTGCAAAGATAAGGAATTTCGTTTAAAAGACATTGGGATATTTGAGATCTAGGTAACTTGCTTCCCAAGTTATCTCGAAATCCCAAGATAAAGAGCCAGGATGCAGCTTCCAGAAGAAAACGCCCAGATGGACGGACCAGGGGAAGCCACGCGCCAAAGCGCGTGGCCATCTGCCACTACCAGGCCGCGGAAACGCGGCCCAAGCCGCGTTTCTGCTGCAATACAGTCTTATCCCGTGACCTGTTTTCGTGGACAACTTCGATCTGGACTCTACCTCCTTCTGCACCTATAAATACCCCTGCAGATGCAACACAGAGGCGAACAGTGAACTACAGAGAAAAAGTTAGGGTTTTTAGGCTTTCTTCTAGTTTGTAGTTTAGGTTAGATTTTCGTTTTTCTTTTGTAATTTTGGTAACTGAGAGGAGAGGATGTTTTCATGGAGGAAGGAGATCTACTTGTACTGAGGGTGACAATCGGTGTAAGTTTTGCTCTTCTTCCATTGTTAAATAAATCGATTCGAGGTTCATTTTTATTCTTTTATTATTTTCTTCTTTTGTTCTTATTTTCTTCTATTTGTTTCTCTCTAATGTTTTATGGATCATGAGATCTGATTGCTTCAAGACCGCCTAGCCGAAGAAGAGCCCTTGATGGCATATGGAGATGAACAAGCCTTCTCTCGCCATTATTTTCTTTTCGTAGTGTAGATCGGGAAGGTGGACGATCCTATACGCCATACTTGTACGCCTTCCAAGACAAGGTAAGTCATCGCACGGATCAAAGGTAAGCAGACTGAAGAGATATGTATGTATAGTATAGAATATCAGATTGAGAAGTAAAGGTGTGCAGGGTGCTTAATACTATCCGCTGTAGCAAAGGCTATGCGGGTCGTGATCCTCATGGAGGGACTAGTGATGGAAGCTTTGTCAATAAGTTATCTCTAAAGTTTTTATTAATTTAAAGTTAAGTTAGAAAGAAAGAAGATGGAGAAAAAGAAGTAATATTTACAATGAAAGTGAGGAAAAGAATTTGGAAAGAAGGAGATGGTGATCTAAGCTAAAGAAATAAAAGAAAGAAAACTAAAAACAATACATACCTACCTCTTTAGTCTGCTTACCGTTGAACCGTTGCGATGACTTACCTTTTCTTGGAAGGCGTACAAGTATGGCGTATATGATCGTCCACCTTCCCGATCTACACTACGAAAAGAAAATAATGGTGAGAGAAGGCTTGTTCATCTCCATAGGCCATCAAGGGCTCTTCTTCGGCTAGGCGGTCTCGAAGCAATCAGATCTCATGGTCCACAAAACATTAGAGAGAAACAAATAGAAGAAAATAAAAAAAAGAAGAAAATAATAAAAGAATAAAAATGAACCTCGAATCAATTTATTTAACAATGGAAGAAGAGCAAAACTTACACCGATTGTCACCCTCAGTACAAGTAGATCTCTTTCCTCTATGAAAACATCCTCTCCTCTCAGTTACAAAAATTACAAAAGAAAAACGAAAATCTAACCTAAACTACAAACTAGAAGAAAGCCTAAAAACCCTAACTTTTTCTCTATAGCTCTCCCTGTTGCGTCTGCAGGGGTATTTATAGGTGCAGAAGGTGATAGAGTCCCGGATAAACTCCTCCACGAAATCTGTTCCCTGGACTCATCTTGTTTGCCGCGGAAACGCGACTTGGGCCGCGTTTCCGCGGCTATACAGTGGCAGATGGCCACGCGCTTTGGTGCGTGGCTTCTCCTGGTCCGTCCATCTGGGCGTATGCTTCTGGAAGCTGGATCCTGGCTCTTCATTTTGGATTTTCGAGATAACTTAGAAATCAAGTTACCCTAAATCCAAATCCCTTCAAAAATGAATCTCATCCTTGCACTCTTATTTATCCTCATCCACCAGGCATTTAGGATTGGATAGAATTCTATCCTTTCCCTCTTTGTAGTATTTGCAATATTTACACTTTCTATTTGCACTTTTGACTTCTTGTAATTGCACTTTTGCACCTGGGCTTGGACTTGGGCTTGGATATGGGCTTTTGGGCTTCATTAAGCTTTAATTCTTTATTTAATTCAACACTCAAGGCCTGCACACATTAAATAACAAAATATTAATAATAGTGCATTATTATATGAATAAATATGGAAATGTGATAGTAAATATGATGACAATTATGCATTTTTCACTACCAATCACACCCCCACACTTATCTTTTTGCTCGTCCTCGAGTAAAAATAAAAAGAAAATCTAATCTAGCTAACTCACTTTCGTAGGAATCACGGTTGCACTTAGCATGTGCAACAAGCCGTTAAACCCCTAGGTTACCCTAGAGGACGAGTGTTGTCTCGTGAGGGTTTTCAGCGGATTACACCCACAAAATCCATAAAAAGGAAAATATTTGAATTAAATTTGAAGAGACTAAGTAGTCTATAAGTTTTAGGATTATCATTTTTATTCATTCTTAAACTTAGTCTTAATAAAGTGAATTGTTATTCATTTTAGGTAAGGATTAAAATTGAATATTTGTATAGTCTTTTTTCATTACCAAAAAGTCATACGCACCCTTGTTAATCTAAGAATTCCTTAACTTGGACTTCTCATGCCTCATAATTATTATTATGATTATTTTTTTAATATATATAACTCATCTAATTTTCTTTCGTGTAAGTATCAAGGCTTCTTGAGGCCCTCATACCTAACTAATTGACTATTAGATGTGTTAATACATATATAATATTTCTTAGTTTAGGCTTTCTAATCCACCCATGTAGCGAACTTAAAGTCGATGACTCCGAAACCAATTGGCTTTAGGGCACCAGGTGAGAAAACACCCCGCGGACTCAGATTCGAGTGAACTAGGCCACAAAACTAAGGACTTTATTTATTAACTCACCTTTAGGCGTGAGTACTTATGCTTCATGAGGCACATGTATCCAGCTTAATTAGTGATTGATTTTTTTTTTTATATATATATGAGGCACAAGGGTCTTTGTCTTAGAATCCTAGATATGCATTAGGTATGCACATTTCATTAAGGTAAAAATCAAGACTAATTACTTATTCAATTTCTCTTTCTATACCTAAAACTTAAACAATTTATTTATTTTGACCAAGTCTTTAGAAATCCTAATCATGATTTTCCTAATCCTTAAAACTAACTTAGGTTTCTTTCAAAAAATAAGTCAAAATACTGTCCTTTTTATAAATTATTTTTATATATATATATTTTTATATTTTTTTATACCTTTTTTTTATGTTAGAACAAATAAAGAGAAAAAAAATATTTTTTTAATTTTTTTTATATATATATTACATACCCTTCCCCCACACTTATTTCATGCATTGTCCCTAATGCATGAATGAAATGCATGGATGCATGAACTGGCAGAAAGATAAAGTTACCGATACAGTGGGTCAAAAAGACCCATGGCTGCATTTATTTCCGGTACTGTCTCCAAAAAGATTTTAAGACGTTGATCATTTACCTTGAATGCATTGCCATTTTTGGGATCGTAGATCTCTATGGCTCCGTGTGGAAACACCGTCTTAACAATGAAGGGCCCTATCCATCTTGACTTCAATTTGCCGGGAAAGAGATGAAGTCTAGAGTTATAGAGTAAAACTTTTTGTCCTTGGACAAAAGTTTTTCTCGTGATGAACTTATCATGAAAAACCTTAACCCTATCCTTCGCAATCTTCGCATTATCGTATGCATCATTCCTCAATTCTTCTAGTTCAGAAATTTGCAATTTCCGAAGCTCACTGGCCTTATCTAGATCGAAATTTAGCTGCTTAATTGCCCAAAGGGCCCGGTGCTCTAGCTCAACAGGAAGGTGGCAAGCCTTTCCAAAGACTAGTCTGTAAGGAGACATTCCTAGAATCGTCTTAAAGGCAGTCCTATATGCCCATAGGGCATCCACCAGTTTGGTGGACCAGTCCTTCCTATTCTGATTCACAGTTTTCTCCAAGATGAGCTTGACTTGCCTATTAGAAACTTCTACATGTCCGCTAATTTGAGGATGGTAGGGCGTAGACAACTTGTGAGTTATGGCGTATTTTCGCATAAGAGCTTCAAAAGTTCTATTGCAAAAATGTGTGCCATTGTCACTAATGATGGCTCGAGGGGTTCCAAAGCGTGAGATTATATTTTCTTTCAAGAATTTGACAACAACTTTGTTGTCATTTGTCTTGCAAGGGACGGCTTCAACCCATTTTGACACGTAGTCTACGACCAACAAGATGTAGTGGTGCCCAAACAAATTAGGGAAGGGTCCCATAAAATCGATGCCCCAGACATCGAAAAGTTCTACTTCTAGAATAGGATTTAGGGGCATCATATTTCGTTTGGAAATTCTTCCTATCATTTTCGTGAGTTTGTCTTTTATTTTCGTAGTGTAGATTATGGAGGTGGACGATCCTATACGCCATACTTGTACGCCTTCCAAGACAAGGTAAGTCATCACACGGATCAAAGGTAAGCAGACTGAAGAGATATGTATGTATAGTTTTCTTTCTTTCTAATTCTAGTTTAGATCTCCATCTCTCTCAAATTTACTTTTCACTTTCTCATTGTAAATATCATATACCATTGTAAATAATAAAAGAAAATAATTTTTAGAGAATCTTACTTAAATGCTTCCATCGCTAGTCCCTCCCTAAGGATCACGACCCGCATAGCCTTTGCTACAGCGGATAGTATTGAGCACCTCGCACACCTTTACTTCTCAATCTGATATTCTATATTTTGTGTGCAGGAAAAACTCAATCAGCAGGAATCTTGGTTTTGGAAAATTTGTGAAGAGTGTGAGTATAACATGCTTTGAGATTGTGGCTCAGACTCATGCAAGAGTTCCTTACTCGATTACAGGACAGATGGTTGTTCTTTATGAGGAGGTGGAACTGAGTAAAACTCTTGAAAATATTATGAAATTGGAGAGGCCATTATTTTCTAAAATTGTCGCTCGGCCTCTTATAGGTTGGCTTCTATACTCTTTCATAACTCGGATTTTTCTTCAATGGGTGGTCTACGAAAAGGAGTATAGGAACCAAAATTTGGGAATGAAAATTGTGAAAATTGTTTGATAAGGTGGTGAAAAAATTGACTCAGGGGAGGTGAATCCCCATTAACTCTGTGAATAATTAAAATTATTTTGGAAATTATAGTCATAAGATTGTAGGTATGGGTTGTATTGATTCGGATAAGTCCAACCCGGTGTATTTGGTTGGTTCATATTGTAAAAAACTGGATTGAAATTATCCAAAACAAATGGGGTTGGTGTGAAATATGGATTCATATTAAAATTGAAATAATTTTTATTGTTGAATTCTATTTCACAAACAATCATGAATTAAAAAGAAAAAGAAAACAAACAAAAAAGAATGAAGAAGTCAAAACCAAGCCTATACTAAGGTTGACCTAGACCTAAACGACTCCTAGCTGGTCGATTACCCAAGGGAGGTTGTTGCTTGAATCTGACCACAAGCTAATCGGCCAGGTAGGGGCAAAATACGGCGGGAGGTATCCGTGCGTAAGCAACGGGCCTTAATTACGCCAAACCACGATATCTTCGATGCGTAACCTCTAATCCCCAACCTTAGACACCGATTTCACAAGAGTAAGATTCAAAACAAGTTCCACCCTTGGTCAAACTCTTAATGAGTCTGAGATGTCCCTAGGTGCCAACATCTATCAATTTTTATTAGGGCTTGGATTGTGTGAGTGGGAGGTGGTTTTTGGGTTAAGGAAGGGTGATGAAATTCCCACCTTATCTTGTATGTGTTCTGCCCTTATAAAGCGAGTAAATCACCCACATTTTTGTCCTATGTTTTATGCAATGTCATATGTATACCTCAATCCAAATCACAACAACAGAACAAAATATAGTATATTAGAATTGAATTGACACGTGCCTAAATGCAAATATCTAAACCATTTTAAAAGCATCAAAATACTGTATTTCAGTTCTTTAATTTATTACAGTGTGTAGGCAATAAAAGCAGATAATTAGTAGAAGAATACAATAATATACGCAACTTGCAAATTTCCTTCAAAAGACAAAGCACAATTGCCACAAAACTGCCACATTTGCGCAGCTTTTCTTTGGTTATTGCAGCACAATTTAGGAAGCAGGGTTGCAGCTTTCTAGAGCAGGGACATGCAACTAAAAGGAGAGTTCTACAATGATCTATTTATGTAAATATTAACCTGCACACCAAAATAGAGAATAAAATGTTAACAAAAATGTTGAATCTAAACAATTCCCGTCCCCGGCAATAGCGCCAAAAATTTGATCAGGGTGGAATCAACACTTGAAAATGTATGTTTTATAAAATCAATAAAAATGTATATGTGCTAATTGTTAGAACTCGCTTTTGATGATATATTTGTAAAGCCATTTTATTGGAGCTCTATCTCACAAGCCAATACAAGAGTTCTACATGCTCAAGAATTCCCAAGAGAGAGTGTCTTGGATGTGTATTGTAATATTTATTAGAATGTTAAAGGCCTTAAACACACACAAACATCATAAGCCCTATTAGTCGACTTATACCCTTTATTAGTCGATTTATACATAGTATAGTCGACTTAATATTTTATATAGTTGACTAACCTTTGTCCTGAAATGATACCAACTCTCTGTTTCTGTTCTGCAATCAAATTATAGTCGACTTATACTTTTCCTTGTCGACTAAGTTCATTTGTAGTCAACAAATATCTTCTTATGGTCGACTAATTTCAGTTTCAAGAAACTTGTCTTATGTTTCAGTCATGTCCTAGTCGACTTGGCCCTTTTATTAGTCGACTAACCCAGTCTAAATTGCCTACCCTAGTCGACTAACCCCCAACCCCTAGTCGACTAGTGGCAGTTTCTGACAGTTGGACAGTTTTTACTTTCTAGTGTTTTATCTAATGTTTCTATATTCAAATTTGTCCTGATAACTATCCTAACTGACTATAGATTTCATCTATAAATAGAGATGTTGTTCTAAGCTAAATACACCAATTCAATATACAAGTTTTCTGCCCAAAAACTCTATTAAAAATTTGTTTTTCAGAAAATTGTTTTCACTTTCATTTCTTCACTCAAATTCCTACTCCATAGTGGAAGATTTATGAGAGTCTACCGATAAGAGTCCTTGTCCACGATTACATACAGATTCAAGACTTATAGGTTTGATTGTATTCACTCAAAGAGGAGTATTGTATAAGAGTGTCTTCGGAATGAAGGTAAGTTATACAAAGTGTTGTGGTCTTCTTGATTTGTAAGAAGAGTTGTATACATTTGGCAAAGGGGATTTGTCAAGTGGTATACAAGGTGTTGATTTTAAGTGTACAAAGTCAAAGGTTAAAAGAAAATCTCAAGCGGGTGGCTTGGGAACTAGATGTAGGTCAAGAGGACCGAACCAAGATAAATCACTTGTGTTTGCGTTTGATTCACTTTCTGTAATTTATTTCCTTTATTGCAAGTTTATTTCATTTAACGCTAATATCTTTGTTGTAGTGTTGTGTTGACGTGTATTTTAGATCTAACAATTGGTGTCAAATCAGGACCAACAGTTGGTATCAGAGCAGGACCTACAATTAGTATCAGAGCCCATCCTAGCTTACTCTATCAGAGCCCTAGATACCCAGTCAATAACATACAAGGATGGAAATAGAGTTTTCTTCATCACAATTCAAAGAAGGACATTCTACACAATGTCCACCGCTATTCGATGGATCGAACTACGACTACTGGAAGTGTAAAATAAAGATCTACTTGCAATCACTTAATTATAAACTATGGAACATAGTAAAAGCACTTACACCAAGCCGACAACCTACTACACTGCTTGGAGTGATGATCAAAACAAGAATGCGATTCTTGATGACAAAGTGATGAATGCGATATTCTGTGCCTTAACCAAGGAAGAATTCAACCATGTGTGACATCCACTTCTGCAAATCAAATATGGCATATTCTACAGGTAACACATGAAGGCACAATAAGGTTAAAGAATATTCTTGTCTACATGTTTGAACTTTTCAAAATGAAGGAGAATGAAACCATCTCAGAAATGGTTACAAGGTTCACCGACATAACAAATTCCTTAGCATCTCTTAGAAAGGAATACACAAAAGTCGAAAAAGTTCGCAAGATCCTTCGTGCACTCACACCAGATTGGGAGAAGAAGACAACTGCAATAGAAGAATCGAATGATCTCTCAACAATGTCATTAGAAAACCTTATTGATAACCTAATGGCATATGAAGTGCAACTCGAAGACAAAAAGAAGGATGAACAACAATCTCTATGAAAGAAGAAAGAACTTGCCTTCTATGAATCCTCAGACACGGACAATTCAGATGACAATGAAGAGGAGATGGTAATGCTTTCAAGAAAATTCAGAAAGTTCTTGAAGAAAGGTAAGTTTAAATATTTTAATTGTAATAAAATAGGCATATGAAGAAAGTTATCCATTGCTCAAAAACAAAGATAAATTCAAGAGCAAAAAGTTCAGAATGAAGCAAGACTACTAAGCATCATGGAAAAATAGTGATTCCTCTTTCTCTGACGAAGAAAAAGCCACTGAACATGCCAACATCTGTTACATGGCTCAAGAAGAAGATGATGTACAATATACTAAACTTTTAAATGCATTACATGAATTATACAATAATCTTAAGAATGAAAATATAAAGAATAAAGTTTTGTCAAAGGAAAATGAAAAACTTTTCAAAGAAAATTCTTGTTATGCTTCTCAAATTTCTTCTATAAATTCTCAAAAATATTATTTTGAAAAAGTGATATCATCATTGAAAAAAATAATGAGAATTTATTATAAAATAATATTTTTATCGAAAAGAGAAACTATGTCTTTAAATGAAAGAATTTCTATTTTAGATAAAGACATGTTAATTTTTAAAATGAAGTATGAAGAGATTTTGAAAAATGTGACTAAATTTAATCAAGGAATAGAAAAGTTAAATGATTTGTTATCTTATCAAAAGTGACATACCTACTGACATGAATAATAAGAATGCATACCCACTGACGTATGGAAGCTGTCAAAGCCCATACCTGAAAATTTGAACCATCTACCCCTAAAGGCAAATAGGATATGAATAATAAGGGGCGCGGCGACATGGCGCAGTCTTCCTAAGCTAAAGGGAAAGAGACTATGTCCGTTATATTATGAGCTGACGTTCATTCGAAGGCCAAAAAGAGCGGCGTCAATAATTAGGAGTTTAAGTTTCCTCCAAAATAGTACTCCTTCAGAGACGAGCATGTGGTCACAATAATCCATTTACTCCATAAAGGGAATAACTTGAAGCTATCAAATGCTCGATGCCCTAATGAAGTGGGACGCACGAGCGATCCCAACTATTGCCTTTTTCGTAGGATGGTTCATCATCCTACTAATAAGTGCTTTGTTCTTAAGGACAAAATTCATCCTTTAGTCGATGTCGGAGTTCTGACTCTAAAATCAGAACAAAAGAAATTTACTATAACATGGTGACCTTCGAGTTCAGCAAAACTCCAAAAGTCACAGTTCCTGATGGGACCTTCCCAATCCCTGAAGCATAACTAGAAGTGAAGCATCCTTCAGCCAAAACTCAAGAGATTAAGTATCTTGTTCCCTTCACATTGGAAACAGGAGAAGTCATGTGGATACACCCAGACCTTGCCTAAGTCGAACAACGGGATTCGAAGAAATTCAAGTCAAAGGGCAAATCTTACAATATTATCTCCATCTTGTTGGTTGATGGCAATCTGACATAAGCTTCTCTTAGTGATTCTGAGGAGAAAAAACATGCTTGCACAGTGCAAGCTGATGTACCTCAGCAAACAGGTATTCGGTCCGAAAAATCATACTTAAAATAGTATGAGAAAGTTATTGACGAGACACAACAACAAACAACATTAGTAAAAGTACCCATGCCAGCTCCGGTCCTAACCTTGGGAAAAAAGAAGCAGAAAGAAGTCCAGTTTGACCATGTCCTGAAGAAGCCTTCAAGCCCAGAACTTAACATGCCTTTTTGCTTTGACATATTGGCCCAGCTGGCTAATATCCCCACTCACCATACACGAGCTGCTTCATCTCTCGAAAGAGACAAGAGAAGCACTTAGGGATGCACTGGCTAACTCAGAATCATTTCTGACACATATGCTAGAAATCCCTAGGGGTGACACTCAGCCCTCTTGCTCTGAATGTCATCATGTACAATCAAAAATACATGCTACTACTTTCACAACTGAGGACATGCTCCTCAAGGATAATAATCACGATCGATCTTTGTACTACATTGGATACATCGATTCGACATGCTTGAAAGGGTACAGGTTGATCCAGGGTCTGCACTTAGCATCATTCCCAAAAGGCTTCTCTACTTCATTGGCATACCACTGTATCGGTTGTCTGCAACCACTATGATGATATACGATTTTAATGTAAGGAGTAGTCACCCACTTGGAAAGATTTTACTCTGTTGCCAAATCGGGAACCTGAAATCAGAAGTGACTTGTTACGTCATTGACGCTGACATGTCATACAACTTGTTGCTAGGACGACCCTAGATTCATGCTAACTGGATTGTTCCCTCTACTCTACACCAGTGCTTCAAATATGTTAAAGATGATGCAACAGTACAGACTGTCTTCGCTAAGAAACAACCACTCAAAGGGATAAAAAATTACTTTACTGTCGCTCTCCTATGTCAAGAAGTCAGTGAGACATCAAAAGAATCATAGCCTGACAACGATGATAGTGGCAATGAGGCAGATTTAGAGTCAGAAGGTGACATGCCAGCTACTTTGATTGGCGAACCAATTGTAGCATGTTTCAATAATCCTTAATGTAATACTCCTTCTGAGGATGATGATGAATGTGTGATTAATGATAATGTTTCTTTTGATTATCCTACGAGTGTTGAATTGTTTGAATCTATCACGAATAGCTCTCAACACATGCCCTTGCATAAACCAAATATATCAAGTATATCTGTGGAATGTATAGAAGGATCTATTTTAGTAGTTCCTCCGTTCAAAAAGGATCAATCACCAATAATATTTAGTAGAGCCCACCTGCAAAGGTCTACGGTCACAGATTCAAGTTCAGACTCAGAGACCCCACAATTTTCCATTATGCATGATCAGCAAAACATATGATGAGGAAAATGGGAGATACAGCCTGCAGCATGGCAATTGCCTGAATTTTAGAAAAGGACGACGTGGTTTTCTGCATAATTTTATGCCAAAAGGGAAACTGGCAAATTACTATGATAAAATACGTAAGGGGTTGGGATACGTTACACCTCTACCGTCTACATTAGTTTGATCCAAAGTAACAAACCGATCCCATCACGCCGTGCCTCTTCTTCGAATGGGAGTCGGATGTCAGTGTGGGAATGATGTTTGAGAATCTCACCGTTAATATGACTTTAGGTAGCCAATTGGAGCCAGCAAAAGCTACTGATGTTGAACCATGGGCTCAGCAATTGGATTTTCAGTGGGAAAAGCAATTCGATCAATGTGAACCAACTACTGAAGACAAGGTGATCCAGGTTAACTTGGGTAGTCAAGATCACCTAAAACCCATCTTTATAAGTGAGAGCGTATCACTTATAGAGAAAAAAGAATTGATAGTACTCGTAAAAGAGTTATCGATGTCTTTGCATGAACTACAAAGATATGCATGGACTTGATCCACAAGTAGCCATGCATCGTCTGAACATCAAGCCTGATGCCAAGAAAGTCAAGCAACAACAACGCCGATTTTGCCCGAACATTATTGAAGCTATTGAAGCAAAGTCCATAAACTTATTGCATGTGGCTTTATACAGGACGAACAACATCCAGATTGGGTTGCTAACATTATTCCCATTCTTAAGAAGAATGAAAAAATATGATTCTGTATTGATTATCGCAATTTCAATATAGCGTGCCCCAAAGACGAATTCCCATTACCCATCACCAATGTCTTGATTAACAGTACATGCAGATTCGAAAGAATGTCTTTCATGGACGGCTTCTCAGGATATAATCAAATTAAGATGTACCTAGGGATGAGAAGCATACTTCATTTTGGACACCGTTGGGGGTATACTTCTATACCTTAATGCCCTTCGGATTAAAGAACGCGGGAGCAACTTATCGGCGGGCAATGAGTATAATTTTTTGTGACCATCTCTGAAAGATGATAGAATGTTATGTCAATGACATTGCTATCAAAAGTCACGATAAGAATAACCATCTTCACGACTTGAGAACATTGTTTGACATAATACGGGCTCATCGACTGAAGATGAATCCGACTAAGTCCTTCTTGGGGGTTTGAGTGGCAAGTTCCTGGGATTCATTGTTACATCAAAGGGAATTCATCTTGACACAAATAAATTCAAAGTCATTCATAGCATGCATCCACCTAAGAATCTCAAAGAATTTAGGGGCCTGCAAGGTAGACTGGCTTATATCAGAAGATTCATCACAAATCTCTTAGGCCGCTGTCAACCGTTAACCCGACTCATGAAAATGGGATCAAGCCTATCAAGAAGCTTACGAGGATATCAAAAGATACCTCACTAAACCTCCGCTCTATGTGGTTCCCACATCAGGAAAACCATTCCTGCTTTATGTGAAAGAAATGGACCTTTCTCTCGGTGCTCTGCTTGCTCAAAAAGACGATGATAGTCACGAATAGGCTATTTATTATTTGAGTAGGACCCTGATAGGGGTGGAATCTCGCTATAACCCTATTGAGAAGGAATGCTTAGCTCTTGTCTTTGCTATTTAGAAGACACGATATTATTTGATCGGCCAAACCATACATATTATTTCTAGAGTGAATCCTTTGGTCTGTAAAATCACCTAGAGGGGTGGTGAATAGGTGATGGCTAATCTAATGGTCACTTAATGACAAATAATGCGGAATTAAAAACTATTATGACCAAATTAAACTTTTACACTAAACACCACGTATAACACAAGTGTGTTGCCGAATTCCCCGTGAAGGGCTCTGGACAAACTCCTCTAGATTCCCCTTGAATGGGCTGAGGTGCCGCGTTGGCTCTCTTGGTTGAATACAAGTGTTAGCAACAATCCCAAGCAAGTATATCAATATGAGCACAATATATCAAGCATGTAAATGATAAAGACAATAATTCAATGCAAGATATAAAAGAGACAAAGAGAGAGAGAGAGAGATAGAGTGAGCAATCGCAAACATAAAGGGTTTGTTTCGAGGTTCGAGCACACTTTCTCTACATCCCCGCCTTCGACACACGAAGGTTTTCCACTATGCAAGATCCCAATGGATCTCTCCCCGGTGCCGCAACACCTACAGGCCCTCGGACTCCCTAGTCCTGTACACACGCAAGCACTCTAGCTTGCCGAGGCCGCACCTCACACCAAGAGTTCACAACCGAACTCCAAACCACCAACGAGCACACTTGCCCATTTCCTCAAAGAACAAGAAAAGATCTCTTGGTGATCTAAACACTTGATCACCAAATGAAAACTCTCACAACACAATCCTATGGATAAATAGACAATGGATAGCTCAAGTGATTGTGGGAAAGCAAGGAAAGAAGCTATGGTGAAAAACTCAAGAAATCTCTTTAACACACTTTTAATAAAAACTCCCTTTTAGATGGGAAGTATTAGCCCTCAAATATGTGGAGAAAACCTTTTGAAAGAGTAGGAAAAACTGGCTCTAAAGTCTCCTTAAATCTTGGTCTCAAACAATGATAAAACCCCCATTTATATAGGCCAGAAAAATATAGCCGTTGGGGTCTGTCAGACCTGCCGGTCGACTGCTCGGTCGACCGCCAACGGTCAAAAATCCGACCGTTGGAGCCTCCGGTCGACCGCCCGGTCGACCCAGAAGAACAGAGAGCACTGCTCTCAGTTCCGATCGACTGGCCGGTCGACCCACCCACTGAACTGCCAGACGTGCACGGTTCTGTGCACGTCGGTCGACCGTGCGGTCGACCATCCCTTGGTTCCGGTCGACCTCCCCGTCGACCGACCTCTGTGCAATGGGTTAACTTGGAGCACAGTTTTGATGTCTAAAACATTCGAATGTGGGAATAAGTATATAGGATGAAGTTGTAGATATTGAAGTCTTCTTTCTAATGCAACTTAAATCAAATCAATATCAATTAAGAATTGAAATTTATCAATACAATACTAAAAGGTATCAAATCAGAAACTTTAAACTGTTTTTAGAATAAGAACAGACTTCAACCCAATATTTGACATTCTTAACGTTTAAATCAGAAAATGATTATTGAATATAAAATGTAGATCTGAAGGTCATCTTTAAAATGCAATTAAAATCATGTTAATTGAATATAGGAATCAAAAGTTATGACTAGAAACCTAAGAGAATGTCGAGCAGATCAGCAGAACGGTCGACCGAGAAAACCCGAGAGTTCTAAAATGGTTTTGGATAAAAACACATGTATATTTGAAACACCAAAAAAAAAAAACAAAACGGTATTTTTCTAGAACTAAAAATCTTTTATGAAAACACATAAATCAAGAGTGTGTGTGTGATATGAACTTGAGCAATCCACCAACTATTCTATCATTTACATTTTAACTAAAACAAAATCTTATAAAAACAAACCTAGACACAAGTCTTGATCTTGAAGTCTTCCCTTGAAGTCTTCTCATCTTCTTGACTTGGTCCAAATGCAATCCAACGAGCTCGACTCCTCTTGAGTACTTGATGTGATCTTGATGCATAGGCTCGTGAATCAACCGGTGCTAGCTCCAAAATATGTCTTTAAATCCTTTGTTGAAGCTCCACACCTACTAAGATCTTGATCATAAATCTGTCACTAATTAAGCATAAGATCATTAGTAATCATAACTTCATGAGTTGATCATCATCAAAACTAGGGTGATAGGCCTTTGGGCCAACAATCTCCCCCTTTTTAATGATGACAAAACTCATGAAGTTATATATGCATGGATTAAAGTAAAGCTTCAAAGAAGCTCCCCCTTAACTCATGCATAACAATTAAATAATAGATATTCAATGAAGCACATAAATATGTATGCAATGTATGGAGATAAAACACATCAAAATCTTTTTCTCTTATTTGCAACACAAAAATATTATATGCATAAACATAAATCTTTTCTCAAATCATGCATATAAACTACTTCAAAATCTTTCTCCCCCTTTTTGTCAATCATCAACAAAGGGGTTAAAGTAGAACAAATCAAAACAAATTTTTCTCCCCCTTTTTGTTCGAAACAAAGAACCAATGAAAGGGTAATCAAATCAATCAATAAGATTTATATGCGATATACATTCATGAAGAGGAAGACGCTAAGTAAACTTTCCTACACATATGCATTACAATTAGAAGGGATGATAAGCCCCAATTCACATAACACATATTATGTAATGCATAAGAGGAGATGTGAAGCTCCCCCTACACACGTGTACCACATAAAGAAGAGATGTTAAGCTCCTCAATACACAATACACTCAACATGAATCTATATGTAGAAGAGATGTTAAGCTCTCCTTGCATATAGGCAATACAAATCAAAAATTTTGAATTTCTCTTATAAAATACATTTTGAATTCTCTCAATAAATCAAATTTTGAATTTTGATATCAAAGTTGAAAATGATCAATTGTAAAATAGTGATCAATATAGTAAAGTAATGATCAACCACATTGATACCAATTTGAAAACTAATGCATAAGCTTAAAACAAATAAGATTTGAATTTTGCTTAGCATTAACAATCCTTGTGCTTTAAATAAGTAAATCAATTTTAGCTTAAGCACACAATAAATCATATATATGTATGATGGAATTATATCAATAGAAAGTGATACATACTTATATAGGAAAGCAAAATATGAGTATATATAACAAGAATCATATTGATACCAATTGAAAATATCCAATGATACCAATTGAAAATTAAACTTAGGTGTATACATCATAAAGTCTACCACAAGAAGAATTCGAACTAGTTAAATGAAAATATTTAAGAACTAGTACGGAATCCTTCAATCAAGGAATAAATCAAAAGTTTTTTCATGAAATATGAATGAAACACAAGGCACTAAAACACTCTAGTATCTATAAAGTCCATATCAAAAAGAAGTGAGTGTACTAGTGTTATGTGGAACATGGCATCATGAAAATGGCAATAAAGCTCAACATTCCTTTAAAAAATATATAAATTTTAAAAACATGAAAATCATCTCAAAAATTTGTATAAAAAAAAAATATTTCAAGGTATATGTATGTTTTGACAACACAAAAAGTATACATACATATCCCTAAACACAATTGAGTCCTTATATATAGATTTGCATGAAAGGCAAATGACTCGAGAGGTATCCATGTATATCTTAATGTTTTGACATAAATAAACATATACATGAAATGAAAACACATGATCATAGCACAAATCCAAAACGAGAATACAAGTTTAAAAATGTAATGATCATCAAAACTAGGCTATACTATCACACCTAATGGGCACAAATAAGCAATCAAACCCAATCATATATAGATTTATTTGTGATCCATAATGTGTACAAGTATAAATCCTAGTGTTGACAAATACTAACATTTAAAACTAATATTCAAATCATGAAGCATCAAATTTTGAGAACTCAAAAGAGTTTATCTATATTATTGTAAAGTAGGATCATGTGTATATCTCAAAAACTATTTGAAGAATAAATAACTAGTATAAATTGTTTTTTGAAAAAAAAACTAGTTAAAAATCCTTCAAATACATCAAATCAAATGTTTTTCATAAAACATAACTAAGTACATAAAGAATTAATCACTCATGGTCTATAAAGCTCAAAATAATCTTGAAATGAAGATGTGAGTGTTAAAAGATCATGTAAATAGCATTTTTTTATGAAATAAGTCATTTAAGCTCAAAGAGATCATAAGACATATTTTTTAACAAAGGCATGAAAAATCATTTTTCACTAAAACACTAATCTTCATGGTATATGTATGATTTATCCAAATTTAACAATATGCATACATATCCCAAATATAAAAGAGTCTATCAAATGTATTTGCATGAAAGCAAGAGACTCACGGGTATACATGTATATTTATTAGATTTGAATTAATAATACATATACATGAAGTAAAGCATAAAAATTGGCAAAGCATGTATAAATGAGAATCATCAAAACTAGCCTATACATATGCATATAGTGGGTACAAATGAGCATGAAGAGCAATCATATATATAAAACAAATGTAGATCACTATTTGTACATGTATAATACAATTTTTGATAAAAACTACATCTAAGCATGTTATTACCACATGAAGCACATAAAACCTTAAAGCATGAACATGCTATGAATATTATGGATGAATGATTGGTAAAACAAGGTATGTGAAGTTCTTGCACAAGAATTAGGTAGAAAAGATAAGGTTTAGAGTTAACCTTTGGTTCTTGTTCACTTCAAAAATGTAGTTGATATACCTTGTCCAATCTTCGCTATAGCATATAGCTATACCGAGTCGAACCACAAGGAGAGCTAGCGTAGAAGCGTTACGTATGAGTGAGAAAAGGAAACGAGAAATCTTCTTTGTTATTTACACAATTGCAAGGAGTGTAAAAGAAATGGTGGATTGGTGCATTGTGGAAAAAGAAATTAAAAGAATGAAGTGTGTTGCTAAGAAAAGAATGCTAAAAGAAAGTGTTGTAAAAACTTTTGATAAGAAGATGCATGGCTAGCTTAACTTCACCTCATTGCTACTTACTAACTCAAATGGTGATTGCAAGATTGCCTCATATAAACTCATTGGCAATTAAAGATAACTTGCATGTTCAAGTGTGGTTTCCCTCTTGAAGATTAGTATTCCCTTGTTGTTAGCTTGAAGCCTCATATTGAATCATAGGCTCTCTAAATAGATGTTCATTGAGGATTTCTAGGATTGGTACTCAATTAGTGCTAAGTTTAGAAGAATCAAAACTCTCTTGAACATTCAAAACTTAACTACAAAGTTAGCTTGAAGTAAAGGAGTTGATCTTACTATCCAAGTAACACATCTTTTGGTGATCCATCCTTATGTTCCATCAAAGGCTCTTGTTCTTGACAAGGCTCTTATTAGAGGCACACATAATTCACATGGAGTTCTAACAAGCCATTACCAAAGGAAACAACTATACTTCATTGGAATTCAATAGAAACTATAACTATGCAAGAATTGAAATAGACAATCATCCAAAGAGATAGTAGTAGCTAGGTAAGTCTTAGCTAGCCATGCAACAAGAATTTAGCTCTCCATTAAACTAATAACAAAGCTACAATTCTTCATATAAAGCGAAGATCTAAAGCAATTAAAATAGAACTAGAATCAAATGCAAGGAATTAAAGCAAATGAAAGAAAAGCATACTCAAGTCTTGCAAAGAGATGATGAAAGATCCTTTGATTAATCCTTGATTCAAGAGTGTCACTCCCTTTGTACAAGCTCTCAAACTGAACTCTCTCTCTCTTTGTCTAGAACTCAAGGAGGAAGGAGATGAAGTCTAAAAAAAAACCTAGAACAAAATTACAACAATTCCCTATTTTCTTCTCTCTCTTCTCTGGACTCACGCACGAGCCCTGACCACCTATTTATAGACATTTTTGAGAAGCTTCTGGAGCCAAAACCGTTGGCGCAAAATTCGAGGTCCAACCGTTTCAAAACGGCCACAGATCCTCAGGATCTCCCAGATCCGGCGGCAGAATCTGGGCTGTTGAGCCCAGATTTTCTGGTGGGATTTGGTTGTTGGGTAGTTGTCCACGTGGACTATCTGGATTCTCCATTGGGCGCGCGGATCTCAACTGAATCTGATTTGAAATCTTGGCTCTTTTTGATTTAATCCCTTTAATTATCACTAATTAAAGTGATTAATAGCTTCTTCTCTTTAAGGTGTGGATCTGCAAAAATAGAGAAAATAGGGGTTAAAAATTATATTTTTATATACAAAATGCATGGTATGAAGGTGGTATAAAATGCAAATATGTGTAACAATCAATGAACAAGCATGAACATAAAAATAGGAGTTTAGAAATTGTTACCAACTTCAAAGCTCCAAATATGGTGGTCTTTCCCACCAAAACCTCCTTGATAGTGGTGCTCCAAATATGTATCCTTTTAGTTCAATTGCACCCACCATCAAGGCACCAAATCTCTCAAGTTTTGAGAGATCCCTCACCTACATCAAATACACAAGGTGGGGGTTTTGGTACCCATATTTTCTTGGGTCCTTTAGGGTTAGTCTTGTAAGGAACCCAAAAATATTTATTCTTAGCAAAATTAAAATGATGTAACCTATCATAACAAAATTTTGCTAAATGGCCTTTGCGGCCACAATGTGTACATGTGTACACCTTAGTATGATGCTTATGAGTGTGATTGTGATCGTGACGTGCAACATAAGCATGAGTATGATGTGTATGTGCATGAGTATGTGGAACTTGTTTCTTTTGAAACAAGGATTCCAATCTAGTATGATTGAATGCACATGTGCTCAAATTAGAGCTCAAATTATCTATCTTATTTTTCAAAGTATTAATCTCACTAGTGGTGGCATGTAAAGCATGGTGAGATATATGATCATTCTTCTTTTTCTTTTCACAAACATCTTCCTTTTCTTTTTCACAAATCTTTCTTTTCAAAGTCTTATTTTCTTGAAAAACAACTTCCTTTTGTTTTTCCACCAAGGCAATATCATTTTTCAAAATAGTGTTCCCTTCACAAAGATCATTCAATTTTGAAAGTAAGGAAACATTTTCATTTTTCAAATCTTTATTTTCCTTTTCTAAGCATGCAATGTTATTCCAAAATGAGTCATGTTCTTTATGCATGCAAGCAATATTCTTTTTCAATTTTTTGTTTTCCTTTTTAATCATGTCATATTTCTCAAGAAGCAATTGGCAAAATGAAGTGAGCTCATCATATGACATAATATCATCTTTCTCGGATTCGGAAGTTACCTCAAGGGGGTTGTCCCCTTGGACCATGTAGCATACGTTGGAGGTGTTGCTTCCAACGTCCGAATCGCCCCCGGCATAATATAGATCCTTTTCGCCAAGGGAGGTGATGATGTTCCAAACTACAAAATCCGAATCAACATTAGAAACCTTAGATAAATAAGCATCATTTAGGGTTGACTTTAAAGAATGAAGGGCTTTTGCATTAGCCTCAATGTACTTGCTATCATTAACATAAAAATCTTTAATAGTAGCAAGATGAACATGAAATCCTAGGGCCTTGAGGTACATAGACATCTTAACCTTCCAAATGTGGATGTTAAGAATGTCAAAGGTGGGTGGTGACATAAAGTCCATGGTGTGTGTACAAGTATAGTGATTAGCCTAAAAATTAGGATCTTTAACTCAAGGTTGTTAGACCCAAATCAAGATTACTTGGCTCTGATACCAATTGTAAAATCACCTAGAGGGGGGGTGAATAGGTGATGGCTAATCTAATGGTCACTTAATGACAAATAATGCGGAATTAAAAACTATTATGACCAAATTAAACTTTTACACTAAACACCACGTATAACACAAAAGTGTTGCCGAATTCCCCGTGAAGGGCTCTGGACAAACTCCTCTAGATTCCCCTTGAATGGGTTGAGGTGCCGCATTGGCTCTCTTGGTTGAATACAAGTGTTAGCAACAATCCCAAGCAAGTATATCAATATGAGCACAATATATCAAGCATGTAAATGATAAAGACAATAATTGAATGCAAGATATAAAAGAGACAAGAGAGAGAGAGAGAGATAGAGTGAGCAATCGCAAACACAAAGGGTTTGTTTTGAGGTTCGAGCACACTTGCTCTACATCCCCGCCTTCGACACACGAAGGTTTTCCACTATGCAAGATCCCAATGGATCTCTCCCCGGTGCCGCAACACCTACAAGCCCTCGGACTCCCTAGTCTCGTACACACGCAAGCACTCTAGCTTGCCGAGGCCGCACCTCACACCAAGAGTTCACAACCGAAGTCCAAACCACCAACGAGCACACTTGCCCGTTTCCTCAAAGAACAAGAAAAGATCTCTTGGTGATCTAAACACTTGATCACCAAATGAAAACTCTCACAACACAATCCTATGGATAAATAGACAACGGATAGCTCAAGTGATTGTGAGAAAGCAAGGAAAGAAGCTATGGTGAAAAACTCAAGAAATCTCTTTAACACACTTTTAATAAAAACTCCCTTTTAGATGGGAAGTATTAGCCCTCAAATATGTGGAGAAAACCTTTTGAAAGAGTAGGAAAAACTGGCTCTAAAGTCTCCTTAAATCTTGGTCTCAAACAATGACAAAACCCCCATTTATATAGGCCAGAAAAATATAACCGTTGGGGTCTGTCAGACCTGCCGGTCGACTGCCCAGTCGACCGCCAACGGTCAAAAATCCGACCGTTGGAGCCTCCGGTCGACCGCCCGGTCGACCCAGAAGAACAGAGAGCACTGCTCTCAGTTCCGGTCGACTGGCCGGTCGACCCGCCCACTGAACTGCCAGACGTACACGGTTCTGTGCACGTCGGTTGACCGTGCAGTCGACCTGCCCTTGGTTCCGGTCGACCCTCCCGGTCGACTGACCTCTGTGCAATGGGTTAACTTGGAGCACAGTTTTGAGGTCTAAAACGTTCAAATTTGGGAATAAGTATATAGGATGAAGTTGTAGATATTGAAGTCTTCTTTCTAATGCATATTAAATCAAATCAATATCAATTAAGAATTGAAAGTTATCAATAAAATACTAAAAGGTATCAAATCAGAAACTCTAAACTGTCAACCCAATATTTGACATTCTTAACATTTAAATCAGAAAATGATTATTGAATATAAAATGTAGCTCTGAAGGTCATCTTTAAAATGCAATTAAAATCATATTAATTGAATATAGGAATCAAAAGTTATGACTAGAAAACTAAAAGAATGACGAGCATATCAGCAGAACGGTCGACCGAGAAAACCCGAGAGTTCTAAAATAGTTTTGGTTAAAAACACATGTATATTTGAAACACCAAAAAAAAAAAAACGGTATTTTTCTAGAACTAAAAATCTTTTATGAAAACACATATAAATCAAGAGTGTGTGTGTGATATGAACTTGAGCAATCCACCAACTATTCTATCCTTTACATTTTAACTAAAACAAAATCTTATAAAAACAAACCTAGACACAAGTCTTGATCTTGAAGTCTTCCCTTGAAGTCTTCTCATCTTCTTGACTTGGTCCAAATGCAATCCAACGAGCTCGACTCCTCTTGAGTACTTGATGTGATCTTGATGCATAGGCTCGTGAATCAACCGGTGCTAGCTCCAAAATATGTCTTTAAATCCTTTGTGAAGCTCCACGCCTACTAAGATCTTGATCATAAATCTGTCACTAATTAAGCATAAGATCATTAGTAATCATAACTTCATGAGTTGATCATCATCAAAACTAGGGTGATAGGCCTTTGGGCCAACATGGTCTTCTCATGACGAAACGAGAATCACTGAATTCTAGATTAGCTAAGTGAGCCCTCTTTTTATCTCAGTATGACATGCTCTTTGTCCCTCAGAAGGCGGTAAAAAGCCAGATGCTTGCAGACTTTTTTTGTCGCTCATCCAGTTCCAAAAAGCTCAAAAGTTCATGAATATATTGCAGATGAGATCTTCGAATCTAATATAACTTTAGAGGATGAAGTATGACAGATGTTCTTCGATGGAACATCATGAATAGGCCCTAAAGGTAAGATCATTGCTGGTGTGGGGGTTGTGTTTATCTCACAACAAAATCATGTCATTCCTAGGGCATGTTCGTTGATGGAACCATGTTCCAAGAATGTGACAGAATACAATGCTCTACTAATTGGTCTTCATCTCACCATTGAAATGGGGGTACGCTACCTCGAAGCCTAGGATGATTCAAAACTGATCATTAATTAGGTTAAAGGTGAATATGAGGTCCATCACGGAGATTCGATACCTTATTTTCATCCAGTCATCAAAATGGGTAATTTATTTGATGGCTTTTACATCGGTCATGTGTCCCGATCCCAAAATACTAAGGCAGATGCTCTGGAAACACTAGTGGCAACATCAGCCTTACCAATTGACAAAAAGTATCACCTTACAGTGGCTACTCGACCCTTATTTGTCCTAAACATATGTTGAAAACCAAGGAGGTTTATAGCATCTCGGCGGATTTTGAACCGAGAGATTGGCGATTTTCTCTCATTGACTATGCTTTGCATGAGATATTGACAGATGACCTTAAAGGAGCGGCATCTATCAGACGAAGGTCTCTCTATTTTTACTACGATCTAATAGTAAAGACACTCTACCGTCGCTCATATGACGGTATCCTCCTCCGTTGTCTTTCTAATTCAGAGGCACAAGAAGTGCTTAATGAAGTGCACGATGGCATGTGTGGAGCTTATCGGCCAGGCCCAAAACTCAAAGACCGATTACACAGGCTTGGATATTATTTGCCGACCACGATAGCCGATGCCATCCAATATGCACGAAGGTGTAAAGCCTACCAAATCCATGCAGACTTCATACATCAGCATCAAGAGTTGCTCCATCTGACTGTTGCTTCGTGGCTATTTGAAACATAGGGAATCGATGTCATAAGGCTGATCAGCCACTCTTCGACAAAAGGTCACCAGTTTATCTTAGTGATAACCGATTACTTTTCAAAGTGGGCAGAGGCTATACCACTTGTGAAAGTTAAAACTTCTAACGTGGTTAATTTCATCAAACACCATGTCATCCATCGATTTAGTATCTCTAGGTGGATCATCCATGATAACAGTCCCTAATTCGTGAGCCAGGTATTCTATCAGTTTTGTGATAAGTACTGAATTCAAATGTGGAATCAACTGCTTATAACCCTGCCGCTAATGGCTTGGCGGAAGCATTCAACAAGATAATTATTAAGCTACTCAAAAAATTTATTTCATCAAATAAATGAGACTGGAATGAGAAGCTTTGTGAATGACTTTGGGCCTACTAAACCAAAATTCGGACCCCAACAGGCAATACACCTTTTTCCCTGGGGTACGAGCATGAAGAAGTCATACCATCAGAAATCTAGATGCCATCATTACGAGTTGCCTTGATGACTAAAATGACAATGAAGGACAATGATTGCTTGCATCTCCAAGAGCTCGACGCCCTAGATAAGAAGCGGTTACAAGCTCAACAACACATTGAGTTGGATCAAGTGCAAATCTCAAAGGCCTTCAATAAGAAGGTTAAGCAAAGGGTTTTCTAGAAAGGAGATTTAGTTTTAGCCGTCAGACGACCGATGATCATGACGCACAAAACCAAAAGAAAATTTCAACCCAAATGGAAAGGACCGTTTGTGATAGAAACAACCTATTCAAATGGAGCATATCGCTTTATGACTTCAGACGGTAACTTAATTATGATGCCGATCAACGACAGGTTCTTAAAGAAGTGTTATACTTGATAGGATCCTTCTCATGATCAAGTTAAGATTACACTTCTGATCAAGACCTTCAGATCTAAGATATGTAGAAAGAGTGCTTCTCTCTTACTCTAGCGAGATCATACAACCATAAACCAGTGTCGAGCCGATCGAACGCCAGTTTTGTCAAAGAAGAATTAAGGTTATGAACTTTGGTTTTAGCCTTATTACTCTTCTCCAATTCATGGTTGACCAGTGCCAAGCCGATCGAACACCGGCTGCATTAAAAAAGAATTAAGGTTATGAACTTCGGCTTTAACCTTATCACTCTTCTCCAATTCATGGTCGACTAGTGTCGATCCGATCGAACATAATTGACATTTGAAGAAGAAAACAAGGGATCAAATTATTTTAGCCTTGTCACTCTTCTCTAGTATATAAACATGTACCTATCTTCAACTTAGAAGAATAGGTCATATTTTGAAATCAAGCATGCCTTAGCAGCGGTTTCAGGCAGATGGCTTATTTAGCCAGACTTTTCTATGTATAATGGTAGCATACCTCCCTGCCCTTGTTTGATCGATCGAAGCTCAACCCAACGACAAAAGGTCTGACCAAACAAATGAGTTTATCTGATGACTTATCAAGGCGAACTCATTGAAGAAGGTTCATTACATATTCTCTTGCAGAACCTTTCCACTGTTTCCATATTCATATTAAAAAACATGGTAACCGATTGAATCAAAGATCAAAGGAGTTTAGCTGATGACTTGTCAAGCTGAACTCATCGAAGAAGGTTCGTGACACATCCTTCTGTAGTATTTTTGCAATATGGAAACAAGGTAAGGATTGATACAGAATCCATGGGGAATGATAATCTTCATATCAATATATCGCGGAATTCATGTCTATTCCTTTAATCCCCAACTCACCTACAGAGTGAAAACCCAGGGAAAGCATCGCGTTACTCAAAGTAACAAAATAATCCAACGCCTCTAGCGGCTAAGGATAGAGGAAAATGTTGGCCTTTAAGTCCAATATAAGTCCTTGACAACTCATCATGCTGAGGGGAAAATCATGGCTAGCCCGACTCAAATGGTAATTGGTAAAGGCATATCAAATCTATTGACAGCTGAGGATTTGTTAAAAATCCTAAGGTACTTTTTCCCATTTGATTCCCTCTCCAAAATAACTTTCAATTCACTTCCATGGAATGGTAAGACCACATAGAAAGGTATTCATATCCCTTGCGAAATCATGAGTCTAACCTATCATGTTAACATTAAACCTCTAATAGTAAGACTCTAACCTACTGATCGGTCGCTAAGATTGTACATTTATTATCATATTCTCATACTTATAATAAAATAAACTCTGCTTGTTCCTAATTATCGTTTAATTTATTTGTAGGCCCATTCCTAAAGGAGAGTGAAGAGAAATGAGCCCAAAAGCCGATCAAAATCTGAATTAAATCAGAATAAATTCAAAATTAGGGAATCAGGGCAATCTTAGCAAATCAGAGAGGTTAAAAATCGGTTGAAATGAATCATCTCAAATCAAGCGGTTCAAGCCAAAGATCAAAGGCCGTTTTATCACAATTTCGGAGCTATAACGAGAAATTCAACTGAAGATAAACCTAGAACGCGAAACAAAGGAATTCCACCAACAGGGTATGGCCACCTGGCCACACCCTGGCCGTGAAAACGCCACCAAAGCCATGTTTTTGTTGTTTTGTTAGGGAGTTAGGGAGAGCGTATGCTCCCCCAATCTTCTCACACCTCACCCCTTTGGGTTTTTGCCTATAAAAGGAAGGTATTTCATTTTAAATGGGGACGACCATGTAGAGAGAGGATTTAGTCCAATTTTTCATTCTTTGTAGTGTAAGTTTTTGTTTTTCTTTTTATGTAATTTTTAGTTTTAATTTTTGTAAATCAGAGGAGATCAGAGTTTCATAGGAGAATGAGAACGAAGCTTGTGCTGAGAGTAACACCGGTGTAAGATTTTCTTTTTTTGTCTTATTGTTATGAAATTAAATCTGTAGTTCCCTTTTGTATGTACTTTATTTTTGTGTTCTTCTTCTTCTTATCAACTTTTCTTCTTTTGGTACAATTGCTATCCAAGTGAGTCTCAAAGCATCGAAAGAGCCTTACCTTTGCGAGTGCCACCGTAGCCCATGACGATAGAGTTTGAGTTTCATTCTGTATCACTTCATAATTGCAACGTCTTGATGATATAATGTGGAGGAAACGGGAATCAACTCTTATGGGCTATACGTTGATCGTCTCACTTCAAGGTAACATCATTGTAAAAGATTCAAGGTAGATATTTGGCCAAAAGAAGTAAGTAATTTTTAGTTTCTTTTAATCATTTAGTTTAGAACACCACAATCCACCAAATCTTTTATCACACTTTTTCAATCTCATTTGTACAAATCACTTCTTATTTCTCCACCTTCTTATTCTACGGCTTTCTTCCTAACTTGACTTTAACTCAATTTTTCTTTTTCTTTTAAAGAACTAAAGAAGAACTTTAACCATCCTTTGTATCTTAAAAGAGAACTTACTAAAAAGCTTCTATCGCTAGTCTCTCCTTGTGAATCACGACCCGCATAGCCACTTGCTATAGTGGTAGAATTGAGCACCTTGCACATCTCTGTTTTAAAATTCTGAAATTTTGTATTTGTGTGCAGGTTTAACCTCAATCAAATTTTAGCGCCGTTGCCGGGGAGGGACGGTAAGTAATTCTCTTTAAAGTTTACATTTTTGGTTAACTTTCTTCTTTGTTTTTTGTACAGATTTAACAAGGAATTCTTGCTACAGTGGACACATAAGTGGCCTTGGACTCTGCTTAAGAAAGCAGAGCCAAGAAGCCCTCAGAATTGCTACAGTCATTTGGCAAACTGAGTTAACTACTAATCTATATTTTCTATAGGTTGGTTGAATTGCGTAATTTAAATATCTGTAGCATTTATTTTCTTGTTTGACTCACTGTATATATATTTCTAACACAGCAGTAAAAAATTGATTGAAAATGCTAAAAAATGATTTAGACTTTACATTTAGGCACGTGTCTATTTCATTACATCTTCTATTTACTGTTGAAGAGTGCTGGAGCCAAGGTATGTGTGCATAGAATTTAGTATAAGGTTCATTCTTGTATGAAATATTACTTGAGTGTTACTTTTTTCAATATACTTGTACACTGCACTAAATTGATTTAAGGGTTGTCCTATAAACAAGCTAAGGTGGGGAAGTCATTACCCTTCCTTAGCCCACAAACAATCTCCCCACTCACTAACCCAAGCCTAACGTAAAATGAGTAGACGTTGGTCCTAGGGACATCTTGACTCAATTAGAAGATTATCCTAAGGGGAAAGGTGTTGGAATTTGACTCCTGCCAAATCAGTGTCTAAGAAGGGAATTAAGGGCCAAAAGCCCGAAGATTGGTGGTTACTTAATTAAGGAACATTTTTGATGGATAACCTCCCACTAATCAAAGTCTACATTATGCCTCCTATGGACAGTCTAACAAGTTAGGAGTCGTCTAGGTCAAAGGTATACCCTAACTTAGGTTAGAATTTTTTTCTTTTTTGTTTGCTTATTTGTTTGTTTTTTTCTTTGCTTATGTTTTATTGTGCAAATATGGCTTATAATAATAATTTTTATAATTTTAATGCTAATCCATATTACATGCCAACCTCTTTTTCGGATATTACCAACCCGACATATCATAATTTTAACCAACCTACTGTGCTAGATTGGTCTTATCCGAATCAATATAACCTATACCCCCAATCTTATAACCATAATTTTCAGAATAATTTCAACTCTTCACAGTGTCAGTGGAGATTCATCTCCCCCGAGTCTAATTTTCAACCAACTTGTCCTCCTTATCCACCTTGTCCACAATATTCCACAAGTCCAAGATAGAAAACCATCAATTTTGAAAATGAGTATGCGTGAGTCCAAATAACAATCACAAAATCTGATGGACTAATAATTTTACCACCAATTCTAAAACAACACTTCATTTTTTTCAAGACCAATCGCAACAAAATGATGAACCTATCAACTATGAAAAGATGCTTGAAGCCATGACTCAGGCTCAAAACGCTCATAATTATGACATAGATATGATGGTCCAATATCTATATTCTCACTGTTTGGCCAGTTCTGATGTCGTTAACCATTCTGTTAGAGCTGAAGAGTCATGTTGTTTTGGAAAACAAGGTTCCATTTTAGCACAATCATTTGAACTTGCCCAAACTCTATATTTTGAAAATGGTATTGACAGTTTGGCAAGTTATTCCATTCCTGAAATAGAACTTGAGAAGGAATATGATCATGAACCTCAACTTAGTGATTCAATTCTACTTCCTGATTCAATTATGACTCCAATATCTTCACCTGATTTCAATCTTTTTTCCGAGTCAACATTGGATCCTGTGCCAATTCATAATAAAATTGAATCACCCATTTTTGATGATCAACATATTGAACTTGACCAACTTCATACTTTTGAAAGTCCTATTGACAAATTGCTAAGTTCTCATTTTTATGAAATTGAACTCAATGAGAAATGTGACCTTGATTCTAAATTTTGTGATTCAGTTCAAATTCCCGAATTAATATTGACTCCTGTTTTATTACCCGACTTGAGTAATATTTTATAGTCAGCTTTGATTCCCAGACCTATCATTCTTGAACTTGAATCACCAATATTAAGTTACATTCCATTGTGGGAAAATGAATGTGAACTTGAGTTTCAACTTCTTGTTTTTGACCCACTTCCTAAACTAATCTCGACTCTAGAACCAATCTTGACTCCAGAACCTTTACTTGACTTAAGTCACTTTTTTGATTCGTATTAGTTCCCGTATTTCGTAAGTCCAAGTCAATCATTCTATCTTTTCACACTCCATTTTGGGACAAGGTGGTTGACAAAATTGACTCCAAAATCAATTATGGAATTTGGAAATTAGATGGGGTCAAATTTTTAATAAAAATACTTTATGTATACATCATTTTAGTGGGTTATATTAGAGAAATTTCTGGTGGGTTCCTCCAAACTCCATGCAAAGTCAATTAGGCCGCATTTCATAGACCAATCAGACCACCACCGAAACCACCACCTTAAGCTAGTATTTTCCTTCCCCGTCTTCTTTTTCATGCATCTATGCATTAATTCATACAATTAGGACAATGCATGAAATAGGTGTGGGGGAGGGTTCTAACATAACTTAGGTTTTTCTTTTTATTAAAAAAATTAACATTTTCTTTACTTTTAAAAACTTTTTAAAATAGAAACAATATTTTAACCTATTTTTTGTGAGAAATTAAGTAAATTTTAAGGAATAGGAAAATCAAAACTAGTATTTCTTGAACTCGGTCAAAATAAGATTATTTTTTTGACTTTTAGAGTTAGGAAGATAATTTGTCAAAGTAATTTAGTCTTCATCTTTACCTTAATGAAATATGCACACTTCATACACTTACACACTTAGGGTTCAAAAAACGAAGATTCTTATGCCTTATAAAAAATATATATATCTATGAAAGATGAACAAATCTAATTATTGATTAGCTTGGTGCTTTGGCCTAAGTAAGCCTTGGTATTTATGCGAAAGATAATTAGATAAGTTTGAGAAAAAAATATAAAAAATATCCTCTAATTAAGCTGGGTATTTGTGCCTAATAAAGCATAAGTATTCACGCCTAAAAGTGGTTCATATAACTTAGTTTTGTGTCCTTGTTTGCTCGAGTCTTAAGTCCTTGGGGTGTTTTCTCACCTAGTGTCCTAAGACTGTTTGGTTTGGGAGTCATCGATTAAAGGCTCATTACATGGGCAGATTAGAAAGGCTAATAGAACTAAGGAATAATACCACCAATATATATATATATATATATAAGTCATAAGAGTTAGAGTTAAAGAACACTTAGTCAAAATTTTCATGGTCACAAGGTACATATGACCTAGGGTAAAGTAAGAGACTAGATGAGAAGTACAATTTGACTCATTACTTTGATTGATAACAAATTTTTGAATAGAGACTAAGTTTAGGAATGAAATTTTTGGTTTTCCTATAACTTATACATTCCTAAAAACTTACAATAATACTTCAAACATTTTTCTTTCAAAATGTGTTTTCAAATTACTAACAGTTTTTCTTTTTCTTTACGGATTTTGTGGGAGTAATCCACTGAAAACCCTCACGAGACAAAACTCGTCCTCTAGGGGTAATCTAGAGGTTTAACGGCTTGTTGCACATGCTCAGTGCAATCACATGACCTGCGAAAGTGGTCTAATATTCCTTAGTATAGTTAGTTGTTCTGCTCGAGGACGAGCAAAAGATAGGTATGGGGGTGTGATCGGTCGCTAAGATTGCACATTTATTATCATATTCTCATACTTATTATAAAATAAAGTCTGCTTGTTCCTAATTATTGTTTAATTTATTTGTAGGCCCATTCCTAAAGGAGAGTGAAGAGAAATGAGCTCAAAAGCCCATCAAATTCTGAATTAAATCAGAATAAATTCAAAATCAGGGAATCAGGGAAAATCTTAGCAAATCAGAGAGGTTGAAAACCAATTGAAATGAATCATCCCAAATCAAGCAGTTGAAGTCAAAGATCAAAGGCCGTTTTATCACAATTCTAGAGCTGTAACGAGAAATTCAACTGAAGATAAAACCAGAACGTGAAACCAGGGAATTCCACCAACATGGTGAGGCCACCTGGCCACACCCTGGCCGAGAAAACGCGAAGCCACGTTTCCGTAGCTTCGTTAGGAAGTTAGGGGTAGCGTTTGCTCCCCTATCTTCTCACGCCTCTCCCATCTGGTTTTTTGCCTATAAAAGGTAGGTATTTCACTGTAAATGGGGACGACCAAGCACAGATAGGATTTAGTCTAGTTTTTCATTTTTTGTAGTGTGAATTTTTGTTTTTCTTTTTATCTAATTTTTAGTATTAATTTATGTAAATCAGAGAAGATCAGAGTTTCATAGGAGAATGAGAATGAAGCTTATGCTGAGAGTGACACCAGTGTAAGGTTTTCATTTTTTCTCTTATTGTTATGAAATCAAATCTGTAGTTCCCTTTTGTATATACTTTATTTTTGTGTTCTTCATCTTCTTCTCTACTTTTCTTCTTTTGATACAATTGCTATCCAAGTGAGTCTAAAAGTATCGAAAGAGCCTTGCCTTTGCGAGTGCCACTGATAGCCCATGACGATGGATTTTGAGTTTCATTCTGTATCACTTCATACTTGCAACGTTTTGATGATATAATGTGGAGGAAATGGGAATCAACTCTTATGGGCTATACATTGATCGCCTCACTTCAAGGTAACATCATTGCAAAAGATTCAAGGTAGGTATTTGGCCAAAGAAGTAAGTAATTTTTAGTTTCTTTTCTTTTAATCATTTAGTTTAGAACACCATAATCCACCAAATCTTTTATCACTCTTTTTCAATCTCATTTATACAAATCAATTCTTATTTCTCCAAATTCTTGTTCTACCGCTTTCTTCCTAACTTGACTTTAGCTCAATTTTTCCTTTTCTTTTAAAGAACTAAAGAAGAACTTTAACCATCCTTTGTATTGTTGGCCTAGAGGCTTTCCACTCTAGTTTTGATGATGAATAACTCATGTAGTTATGTTTACTAATAATCTTGTGATGTTTAGTTTCAGATACTTAACCAAGATATTAGTAGGTGATTAGCTTCAACAAAGGTATTTTGGAGCTTCTCACATGGTGATTCAAGAGCCCGAGCATCAAAGATCATATCTAGCACTCGTTGGAGTCAAGCTCATTGGATCACGTTTTGGATCAAATCAACTTGGAGATGACGCTCGATAAGAAAACTTCAGTACTTTGTTTAGTTTATGTTTTTAGATCCATTTATGAAGACTAGATAGTGTGATATGCTCAAGTTCACAACACTTACACATGTTTAAGTTTCATGTTTTGGTTTTCGATTTTTAGTTTAACCGATCTTGGTTTTCATGAATAGATAGAATCAAAACAAGTTTACATGGTTTAATGTATATTAGATTTGTTCTATATACATGTATGCTTCATATCTTAGACAAACTTATTTTGATATGCCTATTCATGTGTTTGGAGTTTTGTGTTTTAACAAAACTTGTTTTTGGAATTATTGTCCAAAACTATGATATATATCTTTATATGTATATTGGATCATATCCATATACTATATGCCTCAAGTTGTTTCAAATATCATGTTTTTATATTTGGATGAGTTTTGAACAAAACGAATTTTCAATTAAAAAATCCAAGTTTTGAAAAATACGGGTTTTGTTTTTTGACAAAATTTCCATAACACAAAAATGGTTCAAATTGTTTGAAATATGTGTTGAATTTTTTCACACATGTTTGTATATCAAAGTATTATACTAAAACTATTTTTGTGAATTTTTAGAGAATTTATAGGATTTATTTGATAATTAAAAACCAAAATTTTTTCAAGTCCTAAAATTGTTTCTACCAGGCCTGGCGGTCGAATGATCGGTTGACCGGACCAGGTAGATGGTCGACTAGAACAGTCGACCAGACGTGGACATAAACGTGCACAAGGCCATTTGATTATGTTGATTTGGACCAGGTAGATGTGTTGATTTGGACCAGGTAGACGTGGACATAAACGTGCACAAGGCCACGTGACCGGACCAGGTAGATGTATTGATTTGGCCGGTCGACCGTGCGGTCGACCGGCTGTAGCATCCTTACTCTCGGGTAAGGACGATCGACCGGAGCTTGGCAACGATCAAATTTTGACCATTAGCCTGTCGATCGGCCGGTCGACCGGATGGTCAAATCTAACCATAATTGGCTACCAACGGCTACTTTTTTAAAGAGGCTATAAATTGGGTTTTCTCTTAATAGTTTTTAACAAGTTTTTGGAGAGCTTATTTTCAGATCATACTAGTATTTTTGCAGCAATCAAAAAGAAGTTTTGCGCTCTAAAGTTTACATTGGTTTTGATGTTTTTCTAGGGTTTGGAAAATCAAAAAAAAGTTATATTGGGAAAAGTCTTCTTGGTTCAAATTCTTCATCCTTATTTCTAGTTTTTCCCAAGGATTTTCTTTGAATATTTATTTTCCATTCCTTTGGTTTTTTTCTTACACTTGAGCTTATTATTCTATCCTATTTATAGGTTTTTGTTTTTGTGGGAAAAGATTTGTTTGTGGTCTTTTGGTCACTAAGTTGTAAACCCTCCTACTTTGTGTTATCCCTCTTGGATAGAGGTTGATTTTGGGGTGGTGTCTTTGTGCCCTATCCCTCTAGTGAGAGGTTGATTGGTTGCTGGCTTTGTGCCTATCCCATATTTGTGAGGTTGATTTTGTTGGCTTTGTGCCTAGCCTCTAAGTGTAGAGGTTGTGTTTGTAAAGAGAGAGTTGTGTACTCCCGTTTATTGTATTGCCTTAAATCTCAGTGGAGGTTCCCTGTGTGGGAGTCCTTTGTGGACAGAGTTAGTGGAAATCCTTCCGTGTGAAGGCGGGGACGTATAGCTGAGTGCTTGAACCTCGAAACAAATCTTGGCGTTTGCGTTTGATCCATTGACTCTTACTCTCTCTTTACTTGGTGCATTGCCTTACTTTGCCATATCATATACATGCTTGTGTGTTTGTGTGCTTCACTTGTGTTTAACTACGAGAGCTTCATATAACACCTCAACTTTTATTCAGAAGAATCAAGAGGAGTTAGTCCAGAGTCCTTCACCGGGAATTCAGCTACACGCGTTGGTTGCATCAAGTGCGTTGCAATATTAGTTTTAATTTTCACATTTAGTTCATTAGATTAGCATTATCACCTATTCACCCCCCTCTAGCTGATTTCAATTGGTATCAGAGCCTACGCTCCTGATATTAGGTTTAACCACCTTGGTGTGTGATCTTGATTTTTGCTAATCTACATTTGCATTTGCATTTGCACACATATAGTTTGCACTCATGGATGTCCCTCCCAGGTTTAATATCTCTATTGATATCTCTAGACTTGACATATGGAAGGTTATGATGAGTTGTCATTTAAAAACCCTTGGCTTGCATATTTACCTTGCCATTACCAAGGAATCCTACCCTAATGATAGCAAGCATATAGAGGCCAATGCAATAGCCCTAAAGGCACTTAGAGCATCTCTTGATAAAAGTTATTTACACGTGTTTTATCACTATGAGTCTGCATTTGCAGTATGGAGCATTTTGACTTCTCCCAAGCTACCAAAGCTTATCGATAAGAAGAGGAGATCTAGGAGAGACAAGTCCGACGAACGTTGCTTCATGGTCCAAGGGAATGACTCCCTTGAGGTACAATCAGAAACTCAACTAGATGCTAGTTCTAATTTATATTGCAATGAGTGTATGGAGGCTCAAGCCATAAATAATGAACTTGCTAAAAATTATGAAAAGTTACTTTAAAAATATAAACTTTTGAAAAAGGATAATATTGGCTTAAAAGAAGAAAATAAAAATTTATCTTCTAGACTTGAGAATGTTTTGCAAGAAATGGATGAGATTTAAAGTGAAAGTGACTCACTTAAATCCCAACTTGATCTTGCACTTAATGAAAACAAAATTTTGAAAAGTAAAAAATAATTGTGAATATATTTTGAAGAAAAACGAGGATTTAACTTCAAATTTTGATTTTGTATTAAAAGAGAATAATTCTTTGAAAAACAAAATTGACTTGATTCACAAGAATTGAAAGATTATTTAAAGAAAAATGTTTCTTTGAAAAATTATTTAGATTCTCATGTTTACCATGCTAGTGTAACTTCACATTCTAGCACACCTATTGCATGCACCTCTTCTTCTAAAATTGAAAATGATATATTTACGCTTAAGAAGAGTGTTGATTGTTTGGGCTCCACCTTGAGCCAATGTGCCAAGAACCATACACGTTTGGAATCTTTATTTCGAAAGAAACAAGTTCCTCTTTCGCATGCACACAAACTATGGCATACACATGCTTCACACGTTCACTTCCATAACATGATGTATGGTCATGTATACACTTGTACACATTGTGGATGTAAGGGCAACCTTGCTAAATTTTGCTATGATAGAGTTCATGATGTAAATTTAACAACTAAATTTGTTTGGATTAGGAAAGGAGATAACCCCCATGGACCCAAAAGAGTGTGGGTACCAAAGACCACCCTTATTGTATTTGATGTAGGTGTGGGCTCTCACATGACGTGAGAGTGATGATGCCTTGAAGTGGATGCGTTCCGAGCTTAAAGAGGACTATTTGGATGCATCACTTTCAAGGGGAGTTTGGTGGGAGGACCACCTTGTTTTGGAGACATGGAGAGTTGCCCTCATGATTTTGGTAACGATCTCTTACTCCTCATTATGTTTAGATGCCTTTCATATTGTTCGTTTTTAGCATGTTTTGATGTTTCATGATTACTATATTATATGTCATGATATTTAGATTAGTGATATACATGATTAGTATTTGAGACACCCATGTTTAATATGGATTTATACCTTTGTGTTCTCACATTTGTTTTAACTAACGTGTATGACCTAGATCTATGCATGTGCATGAACATAATGATCATATGTATGCTTATGACTTTTATTTTAATTTCTATGCTTCATGTTTTGTTTACATATTTAGATGTTAGTTTTCATTAAAACTTAGATATATATTTGTACAACTAGTGAGCTACAAATAGACTATTATATGTTTGTGCTTAAACTCTCATTTGTACCCATTAGATGTACTAGTATAGTCTAGTTTCAATGATTCATACATTTTGACTTGTATTCACCATTCTTGTACATATTTTCATGTTTATGTTTAACTTCATGTATATGTCTATTTTGACCAAACTAATAGTTATACATGTATATCCTTGTGCCGCTTGCCTTCATACATATACTTTTGTGGACTCTTTTATGTTTGGATATGTATGTATACCGTAGTTTGTACAAAACATACATATACCTTGAAGAATTCTAATTTTGATGATTTTCATGTATTCATGTTTTAAGGAATTTCATTTCGAGCTTGATTGCCTATTTTCATGACTTGTCTTTCACAAAACTTGTACACTCACTTCATTTTATGTTTTCTCATGATTTTATTTTCATGAGTATTATTTGTGCTATATAGATTTTGAGTGACATTGGTTTAGAGATTTTCATGTTTTATGGAATATAATTTTGTTTTATTCCTTTCTTGAAGGATTTCGTACTAGTTTTCAAAATTTTCTTATAACTAGTTCGTATTCTTCATATGGTTGAGTTTTTTTTTTTCAAACATACTATATTTTCAAACCTATTTTTTGAAAACCCTACCTATTTAAGGGCGGTTAGTTGGGCGACCATGCCTTGTATGCTTAATATTGAAAATCTTTTTAAACATGTCCATGAAATGGGTGGAAGGAAATATGAGTTATACACTTAATCTTATTGTATTTTCAATTGGTATCATTGGATCTTTTTAATTGGTATCACTATTGACATTCTTTCTGTATACTCATATATGTTTTTATATATGTATGCTTTCACTTAAATAGTATCAATTTCGATTGGTATTTAATTTTCATACATATATATATGCTTTATTTGTGTTTACTATACCTCTATATCTTTGAGCACAAATTTTAGTTATGCTAAGCTTGATTTCTTAAAGGACTATTATATTTCAATTGATTATGTTTCAATTGGTTTCTTATATAAGCATATGCATCATTTTGTTTGGTATTTCATAAAGGGGGAGAAAATTCATATTTCACCTTTAAATTGGTTTTGTTATTCTACTCCCACACTTTATGTTAAAAATGATTAAAAAAAGGGATATTGATTATTTGTGGTATCATATGCTTTTAATGAAAAATTACTTTTCAATTGGTACTAATCTTTTCAAATTGGTATCAAGATTACCTATACGTTTTACTTTCAATTGGTATATTTTATTGATATCAAAATATTTTTGGTTAAAATTCTTTAAAAATGATTTATTTACTGACAATTGGTATTTAATTGGTATTTACTTACAATTGGTATTTAAATCTATATTAAAAATATTTGTTTTATATACCACATTATGTACTTTCAATTGGTGCATTTCATTGATATCTTGATGCACTAAATTGATATATTTTTTTCTTACAATTGGTATCAAGAAAGTTTTGTTTTGATTTCACCCCTTATTGATATTTTTTTTGTTTAAGACAAAAAGGGGGAGAACATTATTTTCTTTGACCCCTTTGTTGATGATTGACAAAAATGGGGAGAAAGATTTTGAGTTTATATATGCATATTTGTATTTTTTCATATATTGAATTTATGTATATGAGAAAATGATTTTGAGAGTTTAAACAAAAAGGGGAGAAGGTTTTTGAAACATATGTTTGATTCATGTATGTTGATGCATATTCATGTTTAGTATTCATTGCATATGTTTATTTTTTTATTGCCATACATTAGTTAAGGGGGAGCTTCTTTGAAGCTTAACTTTAATCCATGCATATATAACTCCATGAGTTTTGTCATCATCAAAAAGGGGGAGATTATTGGCCCAGAGGCTTTCCACTCTGGTTTTGATGATGATTAATTCATGTAGTTCTGCTTACTAATAATCTTGTGATGTTTAGTTTCAGATACATAACCAAGATATTAGTAGGTGATTAGCTTCAACAAAGGTGTTTTGGAGCTTCTCACATGGTGATTCAAGAGCCCGAGCGCCAAAAATCATATCTAGCACTCGTTGGAGTCAAGCTTGGTGGATCACATTTTGGATCGAGTCAACTTGGAGACTGCGCTCTACAAGAAGACGTCGGTACCTTTTTTAGTTTATGTTTTTAGATCCATTTGTAAAGACTAGATAATCTGATATGCTCAAGTTCATAACACACACACTTGTTTAAGATTCATGTTTTGGTTTTCGATTTTTGATTAACCGATCTTGGTTTTCATGGATAGATAGAATCAAAACAAGTTTACATGGTTTAATGTATATTAGATTTGTTCTATATACATGTATGCTTCATATCTTAGACAAACTTATTTTGATATGCCTATTCATGTGTTTGGAGTTTTGTATTTTAACGAAACTTATTTTTGGAATTATTGTCAAAAACTATGATATATATCTTTATATGTATATTGGATTATATACATATACTATATGCCTCAAGTTGTTTCAAATATCATGTTTTTGTATTTGGATGAGTTTTAAACAAAACGAATTTTCAATTCAAAAATCCATGTTTTGAAAAAATACGACAAAAATGGTTCAAATTGTTTGAAATATATGTTAAATTTTTTTGATACATATTTGTATATCAAAGTATTATACTTAAACTATTTATATGGATTTTAGAGAATTTATGGCATTTATTTGATAATTAAAAACCAAATTTTTTCATGTCCTAAAATTGTTTCTACCAGGCTCTGGCGGTCGACCGGTCGACCGGACCAGGAGCCGGTCGACCGGAACGGTCCACCGGACGTGCACACAAATGTGCACAAGGCCATTTGGTTTGTCTTGTCGACCGTGCGGTCGACCGACTATAGCATCCTTACTCTCGGGTAAGGACGGTTGACCAGGCGGTCGACTGGAGCTTGACAACGGTCAAATTTTGACCGTTGGCCAGTCGACCGGCCGGTCGACTAGATGGTCAAATCTGACCATAATTGGCTGCCAACAGCTACTTTTTTAAAGAGGCTATAAATTAGGTTTTCTCTTAATATTTTTAACAAGTTTTTGGAGAGCTTATTTTCTGATCTTGCTAGTGTTTTTGTAGCAATCAAATTGAAGTTTTGGGCTCTAAAGTTTATATTTGATTTGGTGTTTTTCTAGGGTTTGAAAAATCAAAGAAAAATGATTTTGGGAAAAGTGTTTTTGGTTCGACTTCTTTATCCTTATTTCTAATTTTTCCTAAAGATTTTCTTTGAATATTTATTTTCCATTCCGTTGGTTTTTTCTCACACTTGAGCTTATTATTCTATCCTATCTATAGGATCTTTGTTTTTGTGGGAAAAGATTTGTTTGTGGTCTTTTGATCACTAAGTTGTAAACCCTCCTACTTTGGGTTATCCCTCTTGGGCAGAGGTTGATTTTGGAGTGGTGGCTTTGAGCACTATCCCTCTAGTGAGAGGTTGATTGGTTGTTGGCTTTGTGCCTATCCTCATTTGTTAGGTTGCTTTTATTGGCTTTGTGCCTAGCCTCTAAGTGTAGAGGTTGTGCTTGTAAAGAGAGGAGTTGTGTACTCCCGGTTATTGTATTGCCCCAAATCCTCAGTGAAAGTTCCCTGTGTAGGAGTCCTTTGTGGACAGAGTTAGTGGAAATCCTTCTGTGTGAAGGCGGGGACATAGAGCTGGGTGCTCAAACCTCGAAACAAATCTTGGTGTTTGCATTTGATCTATTGACTCTTACTTTCTCTCTCTTTACTTTATGCATTGCTTTACTTTGTCATATCATATACATGCTTGTGTGTTTGTGTGCCTCACTTGTGTTCCACCACGAGAGCTTCATATAGTACCTCAACTCTTATTCAAAGGAATCAAGAGGAGTTAGTCCAGAGCCCTTCACAAGGAATTTGGCTATACTCGTTGATTGCATTAAGTGCATTGCAATATTAGTTTTAATTTTCGCATTTAGTTCATTAGATTAGCATTATCAGCTATTCACCCCCTCTAGGTAATTTCATGTATCTTAAAAGAGAACTTAATAAAAAGCTTCTATCGCTAGTCCTTCCTTGTGGATCACGACCCGCATAGCCACTTGCTATAGCGGTAGAATTGAGCTTCTTGCACATCTCTATTTTAAAATTCTAAAATTCTGTATTTGTGTGCAGGTTTAACCTCAATCACCTACTCCTCGGCGGATAAAACCAACATCTCTGTGAAATTGGTCAACATCGCCAGTGAATAAACTCCACCTGTTATTCCCTTCAATAGAATGACAGGTCCACTCAAATTGTTGTTATGTTAAAACACCTCTAATAGTAAATGAATCCTTATCAAGTTAACATCACACCTCTGGCAAGTTGTTTTACAAATCCCCAGCGGAGTCGCCATCTTGTTTTTCATCGATTTGGGTAAGGGAAAACTTACAAAAAAGTGTTCGAGGAGCGAAATTACAAGTAATTGAAAAGAAAATTATAGGTAGATCTCCTCTGAGATTTCTGAGGAAATGTGCCGGTAAGAATCCGATCAGCGCGCGATCACTTATCCCTTTGACGATGCGAGCAATCAGATGATCAAACTGCCTCCTAATGAGACTCTCTTCTCGCTTGGTTCAGGGAATTAGAGAACAGGAGATCGGATAGCCCTCTTGCTAGGAATTCTGCTTATCAAGACAATCTCCTTTCTATCCTTGCATGTCTCTCTCCACCTCTGTGTCCCTTATTATTCATACCCCATTTGCCTTTAGGGGTAGATGGTTCAAACTTTTTAGCCGACTTTTCAGCTATCTCGGCTTACTCGGCTAGTTCTTTCTAGGTATGGGCTTTGACAGCTCCCATACGGATCTCCACTTGGTCCAGGAAGTTATGCCTACATGTCTGCAAGAGCATGGGCAACGACATCCTTGTTGGGCAGATCGGAGACAAGTTTCTGAACTACTCAATGTAGTCACGGACAGATTCGCCATTCCTCTGCACGGTAGAGAGAAATTTGTCCATGGTTACTTCGGTATCATCCTTATAGAAACAAGAAAGAAATTGAGTTTCTAAGTTGATCTAGGAATTGATAGAACCCATAGGAAGGCTTCAGAATTAGTCAAATGCTACTCCCTTCAAGGTGCCAATGAATAGTCTGGCCAAAATAGCATCGTTATCTATAATGCTACCAGTCTGAGACTGAAAGTAATAGATGTGCTGGTTCGACGAGCTCTTACTATCATACGTATGTAACGTTGGTGGCTTGAACTTTGGTAGGTGTGGTACTTAATCCCATTCTAAAAGGTAAGGACAGACTGCCCCTATTTTCTTTAGCTCATCCCTCTGGGTTAGGGATGTGATCTGAGCTTGAACGCCTTTAAGAACTTCAACATCTATAGAAGAACTCTCCATTGACTTCTCAGTCTTGGGTTGTTCATTGATCTGCAAAAAACAATCACTAAAATAAGAGAAGGAAGTGTGGGTTGATGTTACTACTTTTGCGATTCTTCCGTAGTAGCGAAGTGGCTATACGGGTCATATCCACAAGAAGGGAGAGTGATGGAAGCTTGATGCATCTTCAAAGTTCAAGAAGAAAGAAAGTTCTTGTTTCCGAATAAAGAATTGAAAAGTGAAAGCAAGTTGCTTTTAAGAATTGTTGGAAACATGTTTTAGTGGTTTATAAAAGTGGATTTTTTTTCTTAGTTGTAAAAATGCATGGCTAACTTTCTACTAAGTGCTCCCACTAATTTTTAACTTTTGGAAGATAGCCTCACGATGGATCATAGGCGAACACAACCCTTATGCATTGGAACTATTCACGTGAAAATCGAGTGAAAGTTCTTCCTATAACTTTGCTTTACATGGCAAAAACTCAGACATTTTCATATCAAGATCCAATAGAAGGCGAGAATACGGGAAGACACGAGTGCACTAATGGTATCGGCAAAGTTAAAAGGAAAGTCTCTAACTTACAACAACAAGCAAAGTATAAAACCCTTGGATCATCAAAAAACATTTAAGTATGAAATATAAGAAGGTAAATACTTATTGGTAAGTTAGAGTTAGAACCCTCATCTTAAGATGCCTTAGCTCTCGTTTGCACAAGGCTTATTTGACACTATTGACTCATGCGGGTTATCAATCAAGTAGTTAGATATTAGTGGGTTAGTATTTAGTTAGCCATTCTATGAAAAAGTTAGTTAGCCATAAAAGTAAAAGAAACAACAAAGGAAAAGAAGTGGAGAGGAAGGCAGTTACACTACAACAAGAAACAACAAAAGGAAGAAGTAAGAGCAATGAGTTTACACTACAAAAATGAAGTAAAAGCAAAGAAAAATGATAGGTAGTGAAAAATGCATAATTGTCATCATATATACCATCACATTTGCACATTTATTCATATTATAATGCACATTTATTAATATTTCGTTATTTACTGTGTGCAGGCCTCGAATTATCATTTTAATAAGAAATAAAGCTTAAAGAGCCCAAAAGCCCAGATCCAAGCCCATGTTTGAAGCCCAGGTGAAAAAGCGCAATTATAAGAAGCCAAAATGCAAATACAAGGGCTAAAAGTTGCAAATATCAGAGATAAGGGAAGGATAGACTTCTATCCAACCCTAAACACCTGCAGGATGAGGATAAAAACCCAAGATAAGAAGGAAATTCGTGGAAAGAAGATTTGAAGAAATCTGGATTAAGGGTAACTTGATTACTAAGTTATCTCGAAAATCCAGATTAAAAGGCCAGGATACAACTTCCAGAAGGATACGCCAAGACGGAGGGACCAGAAGAAGCCACGCGTCAAAGCGCGTGGCCAGACTCCCCAGAAATGCCGCGGAAATGCGGCAAAAATCGCAATTCCGCGGCATTCTGGATGAGTCTGACTACCAGATTTCGTCTACAACTTCATCCAGGACTCTATCTTCTTCTGCACTATAAATATCCATGCAGGCGCAGCAGATGGGAATCCAGAGACGATTAGGGTTTTCTTTAGCCATTTTTTTTTAAAAGTTGTAATTTTTATTTCATGCTCGTTGTGGAGAAGGAGAAGATTGTGTAACCGGAGATTCATCTGAAATAAAGGTCACTTCTTTTTGTTCTCATTTAATTTCTGCAATTTTATTTTGTGCTCTCTCTGATTTTCAATCTGTGATCTCTTCTGGTTTTCTTTTTCTTTATTTTGCAATCTTTCTCATTAAATAAAAATAAAAAATATATATAAATAATTTAAAAAGAAAAAAAATAATGAAGAACTAATTCTCTCTAGTGGTTTGCTGAGATTCTTGAAGCAACCCTAGAGCAGTTAAAACTTGATCTGATTAATGAACATCTCTAGAAACCCTAGGTTTAAAAGCAACTCGTCTAGAAGATTAAATAAATACCTAGAATTCCTAAACTAGGTTGCATGTTAAAAGAACTTTTCATGACTTCAAACTTAAGAACTAGGACAGCATAATTTTGAGATTCGTCTTTTATTAGGCTGTACCTAGATGTTAGGATGAACCATAGTTTGGTTTTTGAATAATGTAACTTAGTTAGAATTGTGTATTAATTTTTCTTGCTTGATTTATTTGTAATAACCTAGGGTGAATCATATCAATCTTAAGATGAAGATCAAGCTCTTTAACTTGCAACAGGGTTGTGGTAGAAAATCAGTAAAACCACATCTTTTATATCATACATATCAAGATCTAATCTCTTCTCTCCTATTTTTGAAGATACAGAGGAATCGAGTCGAAAAGCTTGCATCGCATCCTTCCCTGAGGATCACGACCCGCTTGAGCCCTTGCTACAGCGGATTAACATTGAGACTAAGAATTCTGAACTCTATTTCAATTACTAAAATCTCAACAAATTTTGGCGCCGTTGCCGGGGAAGGAACGGCACGATTTCCTCGTTCTAATCATTCTTTATTCTTTCTGTTGCAGGTACAGAGAATAGGAAACAGAAACAGAGCAGTAGAAAGGACATACAACAATCCAGTGCCTCTGCCCTCGAAGGCAGAGCACCTGGACCTACTAAATTGCCGCAGAAACGCGGCAAAAGCCGCGATTCCGCGGCAATAGTAGTGGACTACTAATCCATTTTTCTGCAGGTTGCTCTGCATTGCAAAATTATAATTTCTGCTGTGATATTATTTCTCTGTGATCACTCTGCAACTGCTAATAAATAACATTAACCTATTTGTTGAAAATAAAAATAAAAAAATATTTTTAGACTCTTGCATTTTAGGGCACGTGTCTATTTTAATTTTTTTTAATTCTGTTGAAGAGTGCTGGCGACAAGGTACGTTTGCATAGCATATAGATTAGGAAACACTCTTGGTTGTTTACTGCTTTCTTGAGTGATTACTTTTCTACAGCTTTACACGTACACGAATTCATCTTAAGGGCATAACCCATAAAAAAGATAAGGTGGGGATTTCATCACCCTTCCTTAGCCCACAAATCATATCCGTCACACTCACAACCCTAACTTTAAATAAAACTTGACTAGACTTGGCCCTAAGTTAACTCGGACTCAATAGGAGATTGACCGAAGAAGGAAAATTGTTCGAAATTAACCCTTGTCAAATCGGTGTCTAGCAAAGGGATTGAGGGCCGAAAGCCCGAAGAACGGTGGTTATTTAATTAAGGAACGTCTCTGACGGAAAACCTCCCACCGGTCTTGCCCTGACCTGGCCGATTAGCTTGTGGTTGACGTCGACAATAGACCTCCTAAGGACACTCTAAAGTTAGGAGTCGTCTAGGTCAAGGATAACCCTAGAATAGGATTTTTTGTTTGTTTTTCCTTTTTTTGGTTGATTGGGTGAACTTGGTTGCTAACTGTGCATGCCCACTTGGTCAAGAGACCAATTTACATCCAGGCTGACTAGGACTAGTTCACCACCCGAGCAAAAGCCCGACTCTCACATGGCTCAACCGCCATCTCTCCAAGATAGGTTCTATCCTCTTAGAACCTCTATTCCTTCTTGCATCAAGCTGAGTAATGAAGGTGTTGACCCATTTGAGCTTAAGCCACAATATATCAACACCCTTCCCAAGTTTCATGGACTTGAATCGGAGGATGCATACTTCTTCATAAGGGAATTTGAGGAAGTATGTTTAATGATGAATATCCCTAAGTTGGGAAAAGATGCCATTAAGCTTAGGTTTGTCCCCTTTGCTTTGAAAGATTTAGCAAAGAAATGGCTCTACAGTCTAGAGGTTGGTTCTATATCTACTTGGGACAGTTTCGTTAAGGCCTTCTTAAAGAAATTTTATCCCGTTCACAAGACAGCACTGATTAGAAAGAATATCCTACAGTTTAAGCAAACAGCCAATGAGCCTTTTTGGAAATACTTCGAGCGTTTTAAGGACCTCCTTGCCCAATGTCCCCATCATGGGATAGAGAAATGGCGACTTTGTCAAGTTATATATGATGGATTAGATTATTCTACTAAAACACTGTTAGAATCCATTTGTCAAGGAGGATTTCTGCAAAAGAATGAAGATGAAGGATGGTTATTGTTTGAGGACTTAGCTGAAAAATCCATCCAATGGGACCCTACTCCTGAAAAATCTAGGACTAATGACCCTACTGCTTCTAGAGGAGGTATCCATTCCATTGAGGCCAACATAGCAAATGATGCTAAGTTAGCTGCTGTTATGCGTAGACTAGAGGCTCTTGAAACTAAAGAGCCAGTCTCTGTGAACCAAGTCAGCCCAACATCTTCGGCGGGCTGTACTTATTGTCAAGATAGACACCATGTGTTCGAGGAATGTCCTGTCTTCATCGCGCATCAAAGTTTGCCCGAACATATGAGTGCGGCCTTCACAAAGCCCGCCAACAATCCGTATTCGCCCACCTACAATCCTGATTGGAGAAACCATCCCAATTTTTCATGGGGCCCAAGTAACAATGAGCAGATTAGGCCCAAATTCTCCAACAATTTCCAAAATCCGCCCTATCAGCAAAGTTTTCCTAGTCAAAATCAGCCACCTTCTTTCCAATATTCACAAATGGAAACAAGGCTCTCCAACATGGAAAGAAAGGTGGATACCCTAGTTAAAAGCCAAGACACGCTGGCTCAAGTCCTAAGTAGGATAGAGATCCAATTGAGCCAGCAAAAGAGACAAAGGGGTACCCTACCGAGTCAACCATTGCCTAACCCTAGGAATCCTAGGCCAGCCAATGAGGCTCAAGACCCAAATCAGTGTCATATGGTTCATACACTCAGATCAGGGAAACAAGTTGATAATCAAATATCCATGCCATCGGATCCATCCATGCCATCCATTCCATCTAGCTCCACTTCCATTCCATCTAGCTCCACTCCTGCTCCATCCAGCCCTAATGAAACTGAAGCTGAAAAGTCAGCAGGTCAGTTGCACCAGCCTATAGCTCCATTTCCAAATAGGCTTAGAAGCAACAACAATGCACATATGGAGAAATTATTAGAGGTGTTCAATCAAGTTAGGCTCAACATTCCACTTCTTGATGCAATCCAACATGTCCCTAGCTATGCCAAATTCCTTAAGGACATGTGCACCAAGAAAAGAAAGACTAATGTGCCTAAGAAGGTTTTTCTAGCCACTAACATTAGTGAGCTATTGTCCAACCAGATCCCTATCAAGTATAAGACCCAGGTTGCCCCACCATCTCTTGCACCATAGGTCGAGCCGAAATCAATCGAGCACTCCTCGATTTAGGAGCTAGCATCAATTTGCTCCCTTTCTCCGTGTACCAACAACTTGGATTAGGTGAACTGAACCCAACCCAAGTTACTATTCAGTTGGCTGACCGCTCTATCAAAATTCCTAAGGGAGAGATCAATGACGTTCTCATAAGGGTTGGAGAATTCATTTACCCGGTCGACTTTATTGTCTTAGAGACACAACTTGTGTCTAATCCTAGGTCCCAAACTCCCGTCATCTTAGGAAGACCGTTCCTAGCAACTGCAAATGCAATAATCAATTGTAGAAACGGATCCATGAGATTAACTTTTGGGGATATGACCAAGGAAGTCAATGTTTTCAACCTAGGTAAGCATCCCTACGATGTGACCGACCAACCCTTTGAGGTTAACTTCATTGAAAATATGACAAGTGAGCATAATGAGGAGATCATACTTGAGTCAGAGGAAGAGGAAGGGTTAGAAACAAGTGATATTAGCCTTGATGAGATCGAATGGGAATCAAATCTGAGTTCTATAGAGATGGGAGACTCTAGCTTAACACCTCCACCCATTGAGCCAACTCCTTCTTTGGAGTTAAAAGCCTTGCCCAAGCATCTTAAGTATGCCTACCTAGGTGAACAAGAGACGTTACCGGTCATAATTGCATCCAATTTGACCAATAGGCAAGAGGAGGACCTGCTGGCAACCCTTAGGAGACATAGGGAAGCCATTGGTTGGACTATGGCAGATATTAAGGGACTGAGCCCTACGATAGTCCAGCATCGTATTCATCTTGAGGAAGGGACTAGACCGAAAAGGGATCCACAGCGTAGGCTAAACCCACTTATGCAGGAGGCTGTACAAGCCGAGATAGTAAAACTGTTAGATAATGGGATCATTTATTCCATTTCCGATAGCGAATGGGTTAGCCCAATGCATGTGGTCCCTAAGAAGTCTAGCTTTACAGTGGTAGAGAACGACAAGCATGATTTAGTGCAAACACGATTGCCTACCAAGGTAAGAGTATGCATAGACTACCGTAAGTTGACTGCAGCCACTAGGAAAGATCATTTTCCCCTCCCTATCATTGACCAAATGTTGGAAAGATTAGCAGGTCATGAGTATTACTGCTTTTTGGACGGTTATTCAGGGTATAACCAAATCCCTATAGCCCCGGAGGATCAAGAGAAGACAACGTTCACGTGTCCATTTGGGACATTTGCCTATCGTCGAATGCCTTTCGGCCTATGCAATGCCCCCGCCACATTCCAACGTTGTATGTTAAGCTTGTTTTCTGATATGGTCGAGCGTTTCCTAGAAATTTTCATGGACGACTTCTCCGTCTATGGAAATTCTTTTGACCAGTGTCTCCATCACTTGGAGCTAGTGCTGAGTAGGTGCACCGAAAAGAACTTGACCCTCAATTAGGAAAAGTGTCACTTCATGGTGCAACATGGGATTGTCCTAGGTCATGAGATATCTAGGGAAGGGATTAAGGTAGACAAGGCCAAAGTGGAGATCATATCGAAACTTCCACTTCCTCGATGCGTGAAGGACATTCGATCCTTTTTAGGACACGCCGAATTTTATCGTAGGTTCATTAAGGACTTTAGCAAAATTGCTAGACCCCTTACAAACCTTCTAGCTAAGGACGTGTCCTTCATCTTTGATGATAGGTGCCATAGTGCTTGGGAGAAATTGAAAGTGGAACTTATCTCTGCCCCTATCATCTCACCTCCGGACTGGTCCAAGCCTTTTGAGATCATGTGTGATGCTTCTGATTTTGCGATAGGTGCTGTCTTAGGACAGCGTAAGGACAACAAGCAGCACGTGATCTACTATTCGAGTAGGACGCTTAATGATGCCCAAATGAACTATACTACCACCGAGAAGGAATTCTTGGCGGTAGTGTTCGCTTTGGAGAAATTCCGTCCATACCTACTTGGGACTAAGACCACGATTTTCACTGACCATTCAGCTCTGCGATACCTTATGCTTAGAAAAGATGCGAAGGCCCGACTCATTCGTTGGATCCTTCTGCTTCAAGAATTTGATCTCAAAATTTGAGATAAAAAAGGTGTCGAAAATGTCGTAGCTGACCATCTCTCTCGTGTGCCAAACGCACCTTCTGACGAGCTGCCCATCAATGATAATTTTCCCGATGAGCAACTTCTAGCCATCTCTAAGGAACCTTGGTTTGCTGACATAGTAAATTACTTAGTCACAAACCAAACACCACCTAGTTGGTCTAAACAGGATAGATATCGATTCTTGTCTCAAGTTCGGTATTACATGTGGGAAGATCCTTATCTTTTCAAATACTGTAGCGACCAAATCATTAGGAGATGTGTCCCCGACGAGGAGACTAGAAGTGTCCTAGATTTTTGTCATGAGTTCGCTTGCGGGGGACATTTTGGTCTCCGCAAAACTGCCGAGAAAATTCTGCAAAGTGGCTTTTATTGGCCAACCGTGTTTAGAGACGCATTTGAGTATTGCAAGACTTGCACAAGATGTCAAATGATAGGAAGAATTTCCAAACGAAATATGATGCCCCTAAATCCCATTCTAGAAGTAGAACTTTTCGATGTATGGGGCATCGATTTCATGGGACCCTTCCCTAATTCGTTTGGGCACCAATACATCTTGTTGGCCGTAGACTATGTGTCGAAATGGGTAGAAGCTGTCCCTTGCAAGACAAATGACAACAAAGTTGTTGTCAAATTCTTGAAAGATAATATTATCTCACGCTTTGGAATCCCTAGAGCCATCATTAGTGACAATGGCACAGATTTTTGCAATAGAACTTTTGAAGCTCTTATGCGAAGATATGCCATAACTCATAAGTTGTCTACGCCCTACCATCCTCAAACTAGCGGACAGGTAGAAGTTTCCAATAGACAAGTCAAGCTCATCTTGGAGAAGACTGTGAATCAGAATAGGAAGGACTGGTCCATCAAACTGGTGGATGCCCTATGGGCATATAGGACTGCCTTTAAGACGATTCTAGGAATGTCTCCCTATAGACTAGTCTTTGGAAAGGCTTGCCACCTTCCTGTCGAGCTAGAGCACCGGGCCCTATGGGCAATTAAGCAGCTAAATTTCGATTTAGATAGAGCCGGTGAGTTTCGGAAATTACAAATTTCTGAACTAGAGGAGTTGAGGAATGATGCATACGATAATGCAAAGATTGCGAAGGATAGAGTTAAGGTTTTTCATGATAAATCCATCACGAGAAAAACTTTTGTCCAAGGACAAAAAGTTTTACTCTATAACTCTAGACTTCATCTTTTTCCCGGCAAGTTGAAGTCAAGATGGACTGGGCCATTCATCGTTAAGACTGTGTTTCCACACAGCGATAGAGATCTACGATCCCAAAAATGGCAATGCATTCAAGGTTAATGGCCAGCGTCTTAAGATATTTTTGGAGTCGGTACCAGAAGTTAATGTGGCCATGGGTCTTTCCGACCCACTGTATCGGTAACTGTATCGTTCTGCCAGTTCATGCATGCATGCATTTCATTCATACATTAGGGACAATGCATGAATAAGTGTGGGGGAAGGGTATGTAAAATAGATGTATAAAATAATAAAAAAAATTTCTCTTTATTTATTCTAACATTTTCTAAAAAAAAAATTATTAAAATAAAAAAAATATAAAAAAAATATTTTATAAAAAGGACAGTAATTTGACTTATTTTTGAAATAAACCTAAGTCAGTTTTAAGAATTAGGAAAATCATGATTAGGATTTCTAAAGACTTGGTCAAAATAAATAAATTGTTTAAACTTTAGGTATAGGAGGAAAAATTGAATAAGTAATTAGTCTTGATTTTTACCTTAATGAATTATGCATACCTAATGCATATCTAGGATTCTAAGACAACGACCCTTGTGCCTCATATATATAAAAAAAAAAAATTAATTATCACTAATTAAGCTGGATACATGTGCCTCAAGAAGTATAAGTATTCACGCCTAAAGGTGAGTGTAAAAAAAAAAGATAAAATAAAACCTTAGTTTTGTGGCCTAGTTCACTCGAATTTGAGTCCGCGGGGTGTTTTCTCACCTGGTGCCCTAAGACCGACCGGTTTGGGAGTCATCGACTTTAAGTTCGCTACATGGGTGAATTAGAAAGTCCGAGGGACTAAGGAAAAATTACTTATATGTATTAACACATCTAATAATCAATTAGTTAGGTATTAGGGCCTCAAGAAGCCTTGATACTTACACGAAAGAAAGTTAGATGAGTTATACATATCAAAAAAAAAAATTATTATATATATATATTTATATTAATAATAAAGAGGCATGAGAGTCAAAGTCAAGGAATTCCTAGTAAAAACATAAGGGTGCATATGATTTTTGGTAACGAAAAAGACTATATGAAACACTCAATTTTAAATCCTTACCTAAAATAAATAACAATTGACTTTATTAAGACTAAGTTTGAAGAATGAATAAAAATGAGGATCCTAAAACTTATAGACTACTTAGTCTCTCCAATATAAGTCAAATATTTTCCTTTTTATGGATTTTGTGGGTGTAATCCGCTGAAAACCCTCACGAGACAACACTCGTCCTCTAGGGTAACCTAGGGGTTTAACGGCTTGTTGCACATGCTAAGTGCAACCGTGATTCCTACGAAAGTGAGTTAGCTAGGTTAGATTTTTCTCTTTCTTTTTGATTTTCACTCGAGGACGAGCAAAAAGATAAGTGTGGGGGTGTGATAGGTAGTGAAAAATGCATAATTGTCATCATATATACCATCACATTTGCACATTTATTCATATTATAATGCACATTTATTAATATTTCATTATTTAATGTGTGCAGGCCTCGAATTATCATTTTAATAAGAAATAAAGCTTAAAGAGCCCAAAAGCCCAGATCCAAGCCCATGTTTGAAGCCCAGGTGAAAAAGCGCAATTATAAGAAGTCAAAATGCAAATACAAGGGCTAAAAGTTGCAAATATCAGAGATAAGGGAAGGATAGACTTCTATCCAACCCTAAACACCTGCAGGATGAGGATAAAAACCCAAGATAAGAAGGAAATTCGTGGAAAGAAGATTTGAAGAAATCTGGATTAAGGGTAACTTGATTACTAAGTTATCTCGAAAATCCAGATTAAAAGGCCAGGATACAACTTCCAGAAGGATACGCCAAGACGGAGGGACCAGAAGAAGCCACGCGTCAAAGCGCGTGGCCAGACTCCCCAGAAATGCCGCGGAAACGCGGCAAAAGCCGCAATTCCGCGGAATTCTGGATGAGTCTGACTACCAGATTTCGTCTACAACTTCATCCGGGACTCTATCTTCTTCTGCACTATAAATATCCATGCAGGCGCAGCAGAAAGGGCATCCAGAGACGATTAGGGTTTTCTTTAGCCATTTTTTTTAAAAGTTGTAATTTTTATTTCATGCTCGTTGTGGAGAAGGAGAAGATTGTGTAACCGGAGATTCATCTGAAATAAAGGTCACTTCTTTTTGTTCTCATTTAATTTCTGCAATTTTATTTTGTGCTCTCTCTGATTTTCAATCTGTGATCTCTTCTGGTTTTCTTTTTCTTTATTTTGCAATCTTTCTCATTAAATAAAAATAAAAAATATATATAAATAATTTAAAAAGAAAAAAAAATAATGAAGAACTAATTCTCTCTAGTGGTTTGCTGAGATTCTTGAAGCAACCCTAGAGCAGTTAAAACTTGATCTGATTAATGAACATCTCTAGAAACCCTAGGTTTAAAAGCAACTCGTCTAGAAGATTAAATAAATACCTAGAATTCCTAAACTAGGTTGCATGTTAAAAGAACTTTTCATGACTTCAAACTTAAGAACTAGGACAGCATAATTTTGAGATTCGTCTTTTATTAGGCTGTACCTAGATGTTAGGATGAACCATAGTTTGGTTTTTGAATAATGTAACTTAGAATTGTGTATTAATTTTTCTTGCTTGATTTATTTGTAATAACCTAGGGTGAATCATATCAATCTTAAGATGAAGATCAAGCTCTTTAACTTGCAATAGGGTTGTGGTAGAAAATTAGCAAAACCACATCTTTTATATCATACATATCAAGATCTAATCTCTTCTCTCCTAGTTTTGAAGATACAGAGGAATCGAGTCGAAAAGCTTGCATCGCATCCTTCCCTGAGGATCACGACCCGCTTGAGCCCTTGCTACAGCGGATTAACATTGAGACTAAGAATTCTGAACTCTATTTCAATTACTAAAATCTCAATCAAAAAACACAAGTAAATTGAAAGAAGGAAGATAAGTAGTACTTGTATTAGCTTGTCACCCTTTAAATACAATACTTACACACTCTCTCTTTCACTCTAATGGCTAAAACAACTAGAAGAAGAACAACAACTACTACAAACCTAAAACATAAGATTATAAAAACTTGCTAAAGCTCAAGATCTGCTCTTCTTCAAACTCCATGGGGGGTATTTATAGGCCTCAGGAGAAAGGGAGGCCAGGGGGTGACCCCTGGCCCGAAGCTCGGGAGCGCGCGCACCCATATCGCAGCGTTTTCGCGGCCGAAGTAGGGCGGCGCACGCCCAACTTTGGGCAATGCATCTCCCAGTCTGCTGTCTGACTCCTGGATATCTTGGATTCGTGATTTGTTTCCCTGGGCTGACAAAATCTTCACTCTAAAGTCAATGACAACTTGGTAGGCTTTTAATCACCAATTAAATGGTGATTTAGGTCTTCTTATTCATTTGCACACCATGGACCTAGGATCAAGCAAGCAAGGTTTTATTAGCATAATTTTACTTGAAATAAATATGAGAATGTGTTGAAAATTAAGCAAAATTAGAGACTAATCACACCCCCACACTTATCTTTTTGCTCGTCCCAAGTAAAACAAAAATAAGAAAATTATTATACCACTTTCACAGGTGATGCGATTGCACAGAGCATGTGCAACAAGCCTTTAAACCTCTAGGTTTCCCTTAGAGGAGGAGTGTTGTCTCCTGAGGGTTTTCAGCGGATTGCACCCACAAAATTCAGTAAGTAAAGAAAAGAAGTTAGTAATTAGAAAGAATTTTTCTCTCTCTCTCTCTCTTTTTCATGAAAAAGAACTTTCAATCATCTAAGTAAAAATGACCGAATGATGCAAGAATTAGGTTTAACCCTCATAAGTCCTCTTATACTTTAGCCATCATAAAAGAAGAAACTACGATTTTTCTTTAAATTTAGAAAGGATCTTGTACTTCTAACTCATTCTTTTATTTTGCTTTAGATAGATATGCAAAATGTGTAAGTGTGATGTGCTTGGGATTTTTCAACTCAACTTTGAATATCATTTAATTTTATTAATATTTACTTATTATTCTTAGTTCCATTAGGCTTTCTACTTCATTTATGTAACATATATCAAACTGATGACTCCCAAACTAGATGGTCTTAGGGCACCAGGTGGAAAAACACCCTTCAGGTCAAATATGCAAGTGAAGTAAGCCACGAAATTAAGATTTATTTATACATTATTGTATATAGAATTTTTTTTGGTATGAGTAATCATGCTTCTTGAGGCTTAATTATCCAGCTTTTCTTTTCTTTTTTTTTCTTTTTGCTTTTCAGAGTTGTGTCTCTAAATGTCAAGCATGTGTGTGGGTTATGCATATTCTACTAAGGCTAAATAAACGATATGAGTTATTTTCCTTATCCCTTCTAACTTTTTAATCAAACCAATCTTTCTTATTTATTTAGGCAAAAATAAAGATTCATTAATAAGGTTCCCGTAATTCCTACAATCTTTTGGTATTTTTATAAAGAGTATGAAATTTCTTTTCAATCTGGAGATTTTTTTTTGTTTTTTGTTTTTTTGAAAGAAAAAGAAAGAATAAAAGGAAAAAGAAAAAGTGTTAGCACCCCCCACCTATCTAATGGATTGTCCTCAATGAATGCATATGGAAATGCAAATGCAATAAATAAGGGGAAGAAATGATGTCACCGTCTTCGTGGACTTGAGCCGGCCAAGTGCGAATAGGCTAAAGAAATGTCAAAAAGAATGTAGAAGGGGTAAGTATATAAACAATTTTTTTAATTTATTTGTTGTGGTTAGGTGTATGACGGAACAAAAAGAGTCAGCACACTATCTGTAATACCCCGTTCCTGGAATACGTACTTAGTTGCGTATTCAGATTTTTCGATCGTATTTTTCAATTTGTTTTCTGTATTTATTCTGTATTATAAATTCCTTATATGATTGTTTTGAATTAGATTTGGATTCGTGGATTCGGAGTCAGCCCTAGTCTGAACCGAAGGCCCGATCCTAGAGTATTACTCGATTTGGTCTTTTCGGTATTCTGATTTGACCGATTTTAATTTCAAATATCATTTTCCAATATTATATATTTTCTATGATTTTCTAGATTTTTCTGGAATTAAAATAAAAGTCTTCAAAACCGGTGTCGGCCAATGTCGCTGACCGCTTCCCGTATTTTTAATTCACAAACCACTTGGAAATTCCAGAAGAGTCTTTAGACTTTTCTTCTTAGAATCACATTTCTTATTGAAATACTTTTTCTGAAGATTTGACGAATTTATGGATACTCCACCGGAGTCGGTAGAAGACTGATTCCAGGATTTTTATTTCACAAACAGTTAGGAATTTCTAGATGGTCCTTTAGGCATTATTTCTTAGAATCATATTTTCAACCTAAATACTTTTTCTGAGGATTTTATGATTTTATGAAAATTCCTTCGGAGTCGGTAGGTAACTGATTCCGGGATTTTTAATATTAAAACTGTAAAGTATTTCTTAAAACAGATTTCACTATTATTCTTCATCTAATATTCTTGATTTTCGATATTTATTTCGGGTCGTTCCGAGATACTTGATTTCGGGACGTATCCGGTATTTTCCGAAATGTTTTCCCGCATACTCGACTTTAACCCGGGAATCTGTGTTTCTGATATTTTCATTTTTGGAGATCAAGAAAATATCTTCTCATTTCATTTCTTTTCCTTTTTCCTTTTTTCCTTTATTTCCTTTAACCTCCACCACAAACTTCTTTACTTCCACCCTAAGTTTCTCCACCTCATCATCTCCACCTCACCACCTTCCACACACTTCCATCAATCTCCACCACACAAATCTCCACCTCACCATCTCCATGGCATGCTTTGATTGGCCAAGGAGAACACCTCACCCCTCACCTTGGCAAGCTTTGATTGGCCAAGAGACACCTCATCCCCCCTATTTGCACAAAGCCCCCTCTCTTCTACAATATTTACGCCCCCTTTTCAAAATCCAAATCCTATTTAAACTCTTTCCTTTACATTTCTTTCTCTTTTTCTTCACTTCACCAAAAGAGAAGCCTTCACAATTCCCTCCTCCATCTCCTCTTCAACCTCCAACTCCAAGACTTCATCAAGGCCATCACCTCAACCACTACAACCTTGGATTGGGATCGTCTCCTCCTTCGTCGATTGTATCGCCGTGGATCATTTCCGATCACGATCTCTTCAAGCTTCGCATAACCGATCTACGTGAGTATTATTACTCACCAGGACTTGATTAATTCCTAGTATATTTGTATCTTCATATCTTGTGTTCACATGTCATCAAAATCATATTTTTAGCCATCACACACAACCACACAAAATTCTGTTTTTAGACCAACCACAGCAGTTTCCAGGCGTCCGGTCGACCGGCAGTCGACCGGCAGTCGACCGATGTGCACAACGTGCACAGTTGAGTTGTTTCGGTCGACCGGTTCACCAACCAGTCGACCGCTAGGAAAACCTGGAGGTCACGGCGTTGTATCGGTCGACCGGTAGTCGACCGTTAGTAGGGACCGGTCGACCGCCAGTCGACCGGCAGTTGTGTTTTGAGCAAAAATCTGCTTTTCCTGTGGAAAGATTCCAACTCTCTAGAGACCCATTTTAGTCAACTTACCTTAGTTCCTAGTCGACTAGAGACCCTTAGTCGACTACACCCTTCCACCCTAGTCGACTAACTTTGCCTATTTGTTATATTTGATTTCCTTCTTGAACCTGAACCTTACCCTCTAGACTTACGTCACATATAGGTATCACTTGAGTTGTCACTTGACAAACATCATCTTCCATTCTTTCTCTCTCTCACCTTCACTCCATATTTATATCTCAGGTTATGGCGCATCCCGAACTTCAGTGGATTTCGGATATTTCGGCGTTTTGATGATTTAGGCGAGTATTCTCACTCGCTACCTTCTTGTATGCGAGTAGTCTCGCTCTTCTCTATTTGAGTTCCCATTTCGTCGGGACGATAAGTATTTCTTTTCATGTTTTCATATACTTATTCCATATATCTTTTACTGTTTTCATACTATGCGTGGCAGACCCTTCGTGGTCGTTGACTTTTGGATTTATACTATGTTCCACTTGCCATGCTACCACTCCATACTTGTTAGTTCCATGCTTCCTTTTAACACATGTATATCACCTGACATTTAGTGTGTTATCACTTGACTACCTGACATACTATTATTTGGCAAGACCCCGTGTCATGACTTGACTTATCACCAGACTATTATTATCTCTTGCCATGACTTACCCGGACTATTATCACCACTTGGCATGTTTGGTTACTTGATGCATATCACCATCCTATCATGCTATCATTGTATACCAAGCATGATACACTTGACTTTGTATAATTATCACGATAAAGGGAATGTAGTACCAGATCTCTTGTTGTGTATACCAGTTATGATTACTGTTATGTTTATTGTTATGACTTGTTATGATCCTGCTCATTCCCTTAATCTGATAAGTATGTTAATAAGCCATAAAAAGGACCACTTGTATGGGGAATGGGAGGAAGTGATGGATGCCGGAATGATACCTTGCTTATAGTGATGGATATAAATAGTATATATATATATATATATATATATATATATATATATATATACACTGGTGTAAGTGTTATGTTTACTGACTCAAGCTGGTTCCAGGTGTTTGGAACTACTATAAGAAGCTCTATCAGTTCTCCATCGGCTTCCGTTAACAACCCTTGGCTAGCTTATATATGGATGTATGTGAGTTGGCCGTACACCGAGCCACATACCGAGATATATGAGTCAGACAAGTAATAATAATAATAGGCACCTGTTATGATTCATGTTACACTTGCTATACATGTCACGATTCCCGTTTTGTATTTCTGTTTGACTTTCATATGATTTGCATCTCTGATTCTATACGCTTGGATATTCTGTGGCATGAGATAAAGGTATATATATGAGGGTTTCCTTGTTTGGATTATTCCTTCGATGTACTAATCTCATGGGACCGTGACCTAAGCGTATACAATCACTTTTGCTTGTAATCAGCTTTACCTTGGATTTCCGGTTTTCTGATGATTATGTTATACCGTCCATATATACTTCACTTGTGTTCTAACCCTCTTGTCTTCTGTACTCGACACTTGTGCTTCTCCTGGCTCGCCACCTGGCCTTCATATTACTGCTCGCCTGGGGAGTTTCACTGACTCCCCTGGATTCTTATGTCCAGGTCATGGAGCCTGGAGCGTATGGATTTCCCCCGTTGCTACTCAGAGTGGACCTCCAGCCGACCTTTCGGAGCTCCATCCTTTCAGACCCCCTTTGTGCCTCTCGAGTTTTCCCTTAGCAAACTCGTGAGTGCTCTTTTATACCTTCCATACTTGTACATCCTTGTATACTTGTATGCGAGTTCCTTTTTATACTATTCATTTATGTATATTCCTTGTACTCTCGCATTTGCGCATATTAGTGATATGATATTCATGTAATATTGTAATCACTCTGGTGATAATTCTGTAATTGTATATATGTGTTGGAATGTATAATGCACCATTTGCTTCCGTACTCTGATTCTTGTCTGTACTGATGCTTAGCGTATATACGGGAAGGTACTTCGGACTTACGTATATACGTTGCAGTGACGTCCTCGTATCCGTGGAATCAGGGCGTTACAGGTTGGTATCAGAGCTTAGGTTTAGGCTCTGAACATCTTCAGTACGTCCAGAAGGCAAATCAATGGTAAAGAGATTTGCAACTGGAATACATGAGTCTTGGTTATACATTCCAAACTACAAGTGCAGAGTTATCTATTTCTTGACTATCTTTCCTTTGATTTCTAATCCTTCCTATCCTTACCCTGTTTTGGTTTTATGAAGCCTTATACTATTTTAAGATATGACTAGACTAGAGAGGTAGTGGCTGGTTCAGAATGAAGCTCTTATGTGATCTCTTCGGCCAATTCTATGAAGCTTGGTATTCTCCAGATCGATCTTGATCTGGCTATTTTTCAGAAGACAGCAGTCAGAATTCTTAATTATCGGTCTTCTTTATTATTATGCTCAGGACTATCAGGGTTTTCTTTATCTTCGGTATTCTGGCTCATTTATTTCACAGCCACGACATCAGCAGTATTATTCTGTATTGTTCGAAGATTTATACAGCCGGAAGTGCGGAGGATGATTATTGTTCAGTCAACTTGAGAGCCCTACCTTTAGTGTTTCATATCTTAATTGGTATAAATTCCACCTATGTCCCCTTCGTATTCAATTTGCCCCTTACGAAATTGCGAGGACGCAATTTTTTGTAAGGTGGGTAGATTGTAATACCCCGTTCCCGGAATACGTACTTAGTTGCGTATTCAGATTTTTCGATCGTATTTTTCAATTTGTTTTCTGTATTTATTCTGTATTATAAATTCCTTATATGATTGTTTTGAATTAGATTTGGATTCGTGGATTCGGAGTCAGCCCTAGTCTGAACCGAAGGCCCGATCCTAGAGTATTACTCGATTTGGTCTTTTCGGTATTCTGATTTGACCGATTTTAATTTCAAATATCATTTTCCAATATTATATATTTTCTATGATTTTCTAGATTTTTCTGGAATTAAAATAAAAGTCTTCAAAACCGGTGTCGGCCAGTGTCGCTGACCGCTTCCCGGATTTTTAATTCACAAACCACTTGGAAATTCCAGAAGAGTCTTTAGACTTTTCTTCTTAGAATCACATTTCTTATTGAAATACTTTTTCTGAAGATTTGACGAATTTATGGATACTCCACCGGAGTCGGTAGAAGACTGATTCCAGGATTTTTATTTCACAAACAGTTAGGAATTTCTAGATGGTCCTTTAGGCATTATTTCTTAGAATCATATTTTCAACCTAAATACTTTTTCTGAGGATTTTATGATTTTATGAAAATTCCTTCGGAGTCGGTAGGTAACTGATTCCGGGATTTTTAATATTAAAACTGTAAAGTATTTCTTAAAACGGATTTCACTATTATTCTTCATCTAATATTCTTGATTTTTGATATTTATTTCGGGTCGTTCCGAGATACTTGATTTCGGGACGTATCCGGTATTTTCCGAAATGTTTTCCCGCATACTCGACTTTAACCCGGGAATCTGTGTTTCTGATATTTTCATTTTTGGAGATCAAGAAAATATCTTCTCATTTCATTTCTTTTCCTTTTTCCTTTTTCCTTTATTTCCTTTAACCTCCACCACAAACTTCTTTACTTCCACCCTAAGTTTCTCCACCTCATCATCTCCACCTCACCACCTTCCACACACTTCCATCAATCTCCACCACACAAATCTCCACCTCACCATCTCCATGGCATGCTTTGATTGGCCAAGGAGAACACCTCACCCCTCACCTTGGCAAGCTTTGATTGGCCAAGAGACACCTCATCCCCCCTATTTGCACAAAGCCCCCTCTCTTCTACAATATTTACGCCCCCTTTTCAAAATCCAAATCCTATTTAAACTCTTTCCTTTACATTTCTTTCTCTTTTTCTTCACTTCACCAAAAGAGAAGCCTTCACAATTCCCTCCTCCATCTCCTCTTCAACCTCCAACTCCAAGACTTCATCAAGGCCATCACCTCAACCACTACAACCTTGGATTGGGATCGTCTCCTCCTTCGTCGATTGTATCGCCGTGGATCATTTCCGACCACGATCTCTTCAAGCTTCGCATAACCGATCTACGTGAGTATTATTACTCACCAGGACTTGATTAATTCCTAGTATATTTGTATCTTCATATCTTGTGTTCACATGTCATCAAAATCATATTTTTAGCCATTACACACAACCACACAAAATTCTGTTTTTAGACCAACCACAGCAGTTTCCAGGCGTCCGGTCGACCGGCAGTCGACCGATGTGCACAACGTGCACAGTTGAGTTGTTTCGGTCGACCGGTTCACCAACCAGTCGACCGCTAGGAAAACCTGGAGGTCACGGCGTTGTATCGGTCGACCGGTAGTCGACCGTTAGTAGGGACTGGTCGACCGCCAGTCGACCGGCAGTTGTGTTTTGAGCAAAAATCTGCTTTTCCTGTGGAAAGATTCCAACTCTCTAGAGACCCGTTTTAGTCGACTTACCTTAGTTCCTAGTCGACTAGAGACCCTTAGTCGACTACACGCTTCCACCCTAGTCGACTAACTTTGCCTATTTGTTATATTTGATTTCCTTCTTGAACCTGAACCTTACCCTCTAGACTTACGTCACATATAGGTATCACTTGAGTTGTCACTTGACAAACATCATCTTCCATTCTTTCTCTCTCTCACCTTCACTCCATATTTATATCTCAGGTTATGGCGCATCCCGAACTTCAGTGGATTTCGGATATTTCGGCGTTTTGATGATTTAGGCGAGTATTCTCACTCGCTACCTTCTTGTATGCGAGTAGTCTCGCTCTTCTCTATTTGAGTTCCCATTTCGTCGGGACGATAAGTATTTCTTTTCATGTTTTCATATACTTATTCCATATATCTTTTACTGTTTTCATACTATGCGTGGCAGACCCTTCGTGGTCGTTGACTTTTGGATTTATACTATGTTCCACTTGCCATGCTACCACTCCATACTTGTTAGTTCCATGCTTCCTTTTAACACATGTATATCACCTGACATTTAGTGTGTTATCACTTGACTACCTGACATACTATTATTTGGCAAGACCCCGTGTCATGACTTGACTTATCACCAGACTATTATTATCTCTTGCCATGACTTACCCGGACTATTATCACCACTTGGCATGTTTGGTTACTTGATGCATATCACCATCCTATCATGCTATCATTGTATACCAAGCATGATACACTTGACTTTGTATAATTATCACGATAAAGGGAATGTAGTACCAGATCTCTTGTTGTGTATACCAGTTATGATTACTGTTATGTTTATTGTTATGACTTGTTATGATCCTGCTCATTCCCTTAATCTGATAAGTATGTTAATAAGCCATAAAAAGGACCACTTGTATGGGGAATGGGAGGAAGTGATGGATGCCGGAATGATACCTTGCTTATAGTGATGGAATAAAAGTATATATATATATATATATACATATATATATATATACACTGGTGTAAGTGTTATGTTTACTGACTCAAGCTGGTTCCAGGTGTTTGGAACTACTATAAGAAGCTCTATCAGTTCTCCATCGGCTTTCGTTAACAACCCTTGGCTAGCTTATATATGGATGTATGTGAGTTGGCCGTACACCGAGCCACATACCGAGATATATGAGTCAGACAAGTAATAATAATAATAGGCACCTGTTATGATTCATGTTACACTTGCTATACATGTCACGATTCCCGTTTTGTATTTCTGTTTGACTTTCATATGATTTGCATCTCTGATTCTATACGCTTGGATATTCTGTGGCATGAGATAAAGGTATATATATGAGGGTTTCCTTGTTTGGATTATTCCTTCGATGTACTAATCTCATGGGACCGTGACCTAAGCGTATACAATCACTTTTGCTTGTAATCAGCTTTACCTTGGATTTCCGGTTTTCTGATGATTATGTTATACCGTCCATATATACTTCACTTGTGTTCTAACCCTCTTGTCTTCTGTACTCGACACTTGTGCTTCTCCTGGGTCGCCACCTGGCCTTCATATTACTGCTCGCCTGGGGAGTTTCACTGACTCCCCTGGATTCTTATGTCCAGGTCATGGAGCCCGGAGCGTATGGATTTCCCCCGTTGCTACTCAGAGTGGACCTCCAGCCGACCTTTCGGAGCTCCATCCTTCCAGACCCCTTTGTGCCTCTCGAGTTTTCCCTTAGCAAACTCGTGAGTGCTCTTTTATACCTTCCATACTTGTACATCCTTGTATACTTGTATGCGAGTTCCTTTTTATACTATTCATTTATGTATATTCCTTGTACTCTCGCATTTGCGCATATTAGTGATATGATATTCATGTAATATTGTAATCACTCTGGTGATAATTCTGTAATTGTATATATGTGTTGGGATGTATAATGCACCATTTGCTTCCGTACTCTGATTCTTGTCTGTACTGATGCTTAGCGTATATACGGGAAGGTACTTCGGACTTACGTATATACGTTGCAGTGACGTCCCCGTATCCGTGGAATCGGGGCGTTACACTATCATCTAGAGTCATAGGCTCATTGGTCAAGAAGGGCTTTAGTCTTTGCCCGTTCACTTTGAATTCCGTGTTGTTCTTAGAGTGTGCAATAAGCACAACACCATGTGGGAAAACAGTTCGCACAATGAACGGTCCCGACCAATGAGATTTCAGCTTCCCCGTGAAAATTTGAAGCCTAGAGTTATACAACAGAACCCTATCTCCCGGTGCAAAGTTTTTTCGGGTTATGATTTGGTCTTGAAAAAGTTTAGTCCTACTCTTGGTGATTTGGGGATTTTCATAGGCTTCATTCCGTATCTCCTCTAATTCTGAAATCTGCAGTCTCCTAAGTTCACCGGCCTTGGTCAGATCAAAGTTTAGTTGCTTAATTGTCCAGAGGGCCCGATGTTCTAACTCTACTAACAGATGATAGGCTTTTCCAAACATGATTCTATAAGGAGACATCCTTAGGACTGTCTTAAAAGCAGTGCGGTAAGCCCACAATGCATCATGAGCTTAACCGACCAATCCTTTCGGTTTTGTCCAACAGTCTTTTCCAGAATGAGCTTGATCTGTCGGTTGGTGACTTCAACCTGCCCATTTGTCTGGGATGATATGGAGTAGATAACTTGTGATTGATGGAATATTTTCACATTAGAACTTCAAAAACTCTGTTGTAGAAATGTGATCCATTATCAATAATTATCGCTTTGGGGGTGCCAAATCGGGAGAAGATGTTCTCTTTGAGAAATTTGACAACCACTTTGTTGTCATTCGTCTTAGTTGGCACAACTTCTATCCACTTAGAGACATAATCTACAGCAACCAAAATGAACTGGTGGCCGAAGGAACTGGGGAATGGCCCCATGAAATCGATACGCCAAACATCAAAAATTTCAACTTCAAGGATCGGGTTCAGGGGCATCATGTCTCTTCTTGAAATTTTTCCAATTTTCTGATAATTTGCGCATGACTTGCAAAGATAATATGAGTCTTTAAACAAAGTGGGCCAGTAGAACCCACTTTGTTGAACCTTCTCTGCAGTCTTGCGAGGACCAAAGTGTCCTCCGCATGCAAGGTCTGAAATCACCTAGAGGGGGGGTGAATAGGTGATAATGCTAATCAATGCACAATTAAAAACTTATGATGCAACAATCACCCAAAATAAGACTAGAAGCCGAATACCCCGTGAAGGGCTCTGAACTCCTTCTTCGTGATTCCTCTAGATAAGAATTTGAGGTGCACAATGCAATCTTGTTGTATAAGTATATGATTGACAATATGAATATGACACAAGTGAATATAGCAATGAAAGTAGAGAAAGAAACAAGAGCAAGTAAACCAAACGCATACACCGAGAATTTTTCCAAGGTTCGAGCACCCAGCTCTACGTCCCCGCATTCACCTAGAAGGATTTCTAACCACTATAACTTCACAAAGAGTTACAATCACACCGGATTACCCAACTCCACAATCTCAAGTATAAGTTCTCTCTTGGTGATCAAAAGACCACAAACTCTCTTTTAAAAAATCCTTTTCCCTTACAAAATCCTTGTAGAACAATGAGTAGGATTAAAACTCTAGTATTGTAAGTGGAAAAAGAAAAAGAATTGAGAGAGTTTTGAAAACAAAAACATCAGAGAATGAGAGAGATTTTCCGCACAAAAACAAAGAACAAAACTCTTTTGAAAGCCTTTTAAAAACTTGAATCTTTTTGCAAATACTTCTTGTAAGAAACCTAACCCTAATCCCCCTATTTATAGGATAGAGCTAGGGATTAAAGAGTAAACCCACTAAATGGTAATTAGGAAGTATTTGACCTAGAAAATATCATTTAAACTCGTTTAGAGAGGAAAAAGACAAATATAAACGTGTTTAAAAAATCTAGCCGTCATGGCAGAAATCCCATTACCGGTCGACCGGCCAGTCGACCAGAGTTCAAAAATAAAAGAGCAGTTGTGGCTCTCGGTCGACCGGCCGGTCGACCAAAACAAACAGAGAGTTGGTGTTTTACAGTCAGTCAAGTTTCGGTCGAAGGTCGGTCGACCGACAGGGTTCGGTCAACCGAGCGGTCGACCGGGAAACGTGCACGCATGCACGTACCCTAACGGTCAGAAGCCCGGTCGACTGGGTCGGTTGACCGATCTGACCTGACCTACTGTCGGTCGACCGGTCGGTCAACCGGCTCAAGCCAAAAATTGAAATTGAAACAGAATTTTGAGGAGATTTTAAAGTTTAACAAAATAGTTTTGATTTGAAATATGTATAATACACAAAATTGAGTTTATAATCAAAAGGCTTTATATAAAAATATTTATAGGGAATATTTTTAGAAATGACATGTGCACAAAAACGCGTGTGTTGGAATTTAGAGTTTCAAACCTATTCACTATTCTTTAACAAACATTAAAATTAGAAACAAATCTAATGAAGTCTCTTGAGCCAAAATGAAGTCTTGAGCCATGCAATACCTTGCTAGAGCCTTCTCTTCTATGTTCCTTCCTTGTTGTGCAATATACCTTATTTGTTCCATGAACCTAGAAATTCTTGCACAAGCTAAGCATTGGCCTCCAAATATGGTACTAACCTGAAACTTATCTTGAACAAACTTATTAGTATCATATAGCTCCTAAGTTTTTTGTTATCATCAAAACTCTAAACAAATGGAGAGTGTAACCTCTTGGGCCAACAATCTCTCCCTTTTTGATGATGACAAAACAAATAGGCTATATCAATAAGATAAGAAGAGAGATCTAAAAACTCCCCCTCAAATTATACTATATATAAACAAGAAAAAGCAACTATGAATAGCAAAAACCATAAAGATCAATAATTTGAAATCTTGAATAGCAAAACAAAAACATGAGACTATAAATACAAGACAAACAAGCAAAAATCAAATAACTAATGTTTTAGAACTTATAAACAAAAAAAAAAACACAAGAAACACATTTTCTGCCCCTTTTTGTCATAGATCAAAAAGGGATAGAAAAACATTTTTATTCAATAACACAAACATTAAGTTCACCACATATAAAGAAAAATCTATTAAAATCAAGTGGTTTAGTGAAAATATCGGCAAGTTGCAAATCCGTAGAAACATAATCAATCTCTATATCTCCTTTCTCAAAATGATCTCTAAGAAAGTGATCCCTAATCTCAATGTGCTTGGTCTTACTATGTTGATTTACATTCTTTGTCATATGAATAGTACTAGTATTATCCCAAAATATTTTTATATGGTCATAATGCAAATCATAATCAAGGAGAGTATGTTTCATCCAAAGGACTTGTGCACAACAAGCCCCCGCGGCAACATACTCCGCCTTGGCGGTTGAGAGGGCTACCGAATTTTGTTTCTTAGAGGACCATGAAACAAGACAATTACCAAGAAATTGACATGTCCCACTAGTACTCTTTCTATCCACTCTACAACCCGCATAGTCGACATCCGAATAACTCGTCATTGAGAAATCTCCGATTTTCGGATACCATAGACCCATTCCAATTGTGTCCTTAATATAACGAATGATGCGTTTTACCGCAATAAGATGGGACTCTTTAGGACACGATTGAAATCTAGCACAAAGACACACACTAAACATGATATCCGGCCTACTTGCTGTTAAATACAACAAACTACTAATCATGCTTCTATATAACTTAATATAAACACTTTTCCCTTGGTCATCCTTATCAAGCTTGGTTGTAGTTGCCATGGGAGTGTTGCATACTTTTGAGCCTTCAAGTCCAAACTTCTTTACGAGTTCCTTTGCGTACTTGGCTTGACATATGAATATCCCATCTTGCAATTGCTTGATTTGGAGTCCAAAAAAGAAGTTCAATTCACCCATTGAAGACATTTCAAACTCACATTGCATAACCTTTTCAAACTCCTTGCATAGAAACTCATTAGTAGAACCAAAAATTATATCACCAACATAAATTTGCACTATTAAAATGTCACATCAACATGCTTAGTGAATAAGGTTGTGTCTACTTTTCCTTTAACAAAATCATTTAAAATGAGAAAACTAGAAAGCCTTTCATACCAAGCTCTTGGAGATTGTATCAATCCATACAAAGCTTTATCAAGTTTAAAAACAAAATTAGGATGAACATGATCAATAAAACCGGGAGGTTGTTCAATACAAACTTCTTCATTTATAAAACCATTTAAAAATGTACTTTTTACATCCATTTGAAAAAGTTTAAAATTTTTAAAAGATGCAAAAGCTAGTGTCATCCGTATGGCTTCAAGCCGTGCTACGGGTGCAAAGGTCTCCTCAAAGTCAATTCCCTCAACTTGAGTGTAACCTTGGGCCACTAACCTAGCTTTACTTCTAATGACATTTTTGGACTCATCCATCTTGTTCCTAAAGATCCACTTAGTACAATTATTGGTCTATCGTGAGGCCTAGGAACAAGGTGCCAAATTTGGTTGCGCTAAAATTGATTGAGTTCCTCTTGCATGGCTAGCAACCAATATGAGTCCCCCTCGGCTTCGAGGATGTTTTTGGGTTCAAAATGAGAAATGAAAGCAAAGTTACCACACAAGTCATAGAGTTTGGAGCGAATTGTTACCTCTTTAGATACATCACCTAATATGAGATCCTTGGGATGATTTGCAGTGTATCTCCAATCTTTAGGAAGCGGTTGAGAGCTTTTCTCCACATCCTTTTGAACATCACCAATGGGTTCTTGCTTTTCTTCTTGGATGGGTGAGTCCTTCAAGGATAGTTTCTCCATGTCCTCACCTAATGGGTCAATCTCTACAACATTCTCAACAACCACATTAGATTCTTCAAATTTAACATGCATGGATTCTTCAATGGTAAGAGAAGATCTATTGAATATTCTATAAGCTTTGATAGTAGTAGAATATCCAACAAATATTGCTTCATAAGCCTTAGCATCAAATTTACCCAAGTTATCTTTAGTATTGAAAACAAAACACTTGCATCCAAAAACTTTAAAATATGAAACATTTGGTTTTATAGAATGATAAATTTCAAAAGATGTTTTGAAAGAATTTTTACACAAATAAATACGGTTTGATATGTAGCATGCGGTGTTTATGGCCTCGGCCCATAGATATTGAGGAAGGTCATATTCACTTATTATAGTCCTAGCCATCTCTTGAAGTGTTCTATTCTTTCGTTCTACAACTCCATTTTGTTGTGGAGTTCTAGGACATGACATTTCATGCTTGATTCCCTTTTCATCATAATAAGTCATGAAGAGTTGGTTAATAAACTCACCACCTCTATCACTCCTTATTTTCAAAATCGAAAAACCTTTTTCTTTTTCAACCCTTTTTCGAAAAATCTTTAAATGTGAAAAAATTTGATCTTTGTGTTCCAAAAAGAAAACCCAAGTGAAACGGGAAAAATCATCAACTAAAATAAATGCATATCTACTACCATTTAAGCTTTTAGTTTTAGTTGGTCCAAAAAGATCCATATGAATTAATTCTAATGGCCTAGTTAACATGATATCCTTGATTGGTTTAAAGGAAGACTTGGTTTGTTTCCCAAGTTGTCACGCACCACAAATGCGGTCATTCTCAAACTTCAAGCAAGGAATACCCTTCACCAATTTCTTAGAATTAATCCTAGAAGATGATCAAAAGATGCATGTCCTAATCTTCTATGCCAAAGCCTAGAATTCTCATCAAAAGCATTCAAGCATTTAGTAGAACAATCCAAATTAAGCATGTCTATGATATAAACATTATTATCATGAAATCCGGTAAGAATACAATCATTGATTTTACAATCAAAAATTTTGCAAGAAGTATCATCAAAAATAACTTTAAAACCACGATCACAAAGTTGACTTATACTAAGCAAGTTATGTTTAAGTCCATCAACAAGAACAACATTTTCTATAATAGGAGATGCATCGATTTGAATGCTACCTATATGGATGATTGTGCCCTTGGAGTCATCTCCGAAGGTGACGGTGCCACCTTCAACGTACATTGATAGGGTTGTAAAGTTGTTGATATCTCATGTCATGTGTCTTGATCAACCACTATCAAGGTACTACCGCTCCTTACGTCTTCAAGCCTTGGTGTGTACCTACATAAAATAATTTAGGACTTGATTTTGGTACCCACATTTTCTTGGATCCTAAAGAGTTAGTGTCATGAACCCATACGAGATTATTTGTTCTATTAATTTGGTCATAACAAAACTTAGCTAAATGTCCATTCTTACCACAATAAGTACATCTATAAACTCTACCATATTTAAATGCATAGTGATTGTGTGATTTGTGAGCATGTGAATTGTGAGCATGACTGGATTTAACATGAGTGTTATGAGAAGTGTGAACATGATGAGCATGAGAATTTTTAACATGAGATGCTTTAGCATGAGAAGGGTGCTTCTTTGACCTCAAGTTTCTTAGTATTGAAAGCACAATCCTTCAAAACATTTTCAAAATCAACAATTTTAGTTTTTAACAAAGAAATTTCTTTTTCATCATTTTTTGGAAATTTTTACAAGCAACTTTGTAAGCAATAAATTCTTTTCGAGTAGAAACAAGATTAGAAGAAATTTCATCCTTTTCTTTTGAAACAACAGCAAGTTGATTTTTAAGAAATACAATTTTCTTTTTCAATTTTGAACATTCTACCTTTTTATCATTATAGCTTTCTGAAAGTTTAACAAAAAAATGTACAAGCATTTCTCTACTCAATTCATCTTCTTCATCAAGAGTTTGAGTGGTTACCTTGGGTGTGTTTGCCATGAAACACATGTTTGTCGTGTCCACCTCATCTTCGGACTCGCTTGCAGAATCCCGAGTGGCTTTGTAAACTTTCTTCTCAACCGGCCTCTTTTGCTTGAAGGAGGAAGTCACCTTTTTCTTGAAGTCCGGGCAATCGGCCATGATGTGTCCGGGCAATCGGCAATTGTAGCAATTGATTCTTCTCTTCTTTTTCCCTTCCAATCGCTTTCTAAAGTTGAGCTTGTTCTTACGGTACATCCTCTTCATATTTCTAACTATGAGGGATATCTCCTCATCTTCTTCTTCATCTTCTTCATCGTCATCAAGAGTGGAGGAAGACTTGAAGGCTATGGATTTCTTCTTTTGAGGAGCCACATATTCTCTTACCTTCTTTTCCATCTCATGAGTCTTAAGGTTTCCAATAAGACTTATGAGATCTATTTCATCCTTGTCATTCAACTCTTTCAAGGTGGTAGCCTTTATCTCCCATGATGAAGGAAGAGCTCGAATCACTTTTTGCACCTTTTGGTCATTGCTAATATCATCACCTAAAGAGGAAAGAGCATTGGTAATTTTAGTAAACCTTATAATTATGGAATTAATAGACTCATCATCAATCATTTTAAAGCTTTCATATTGGGACCTCAAGAGATCTATCTTAGCTCTCTTTACTTGTGATGTCCCCTCGTGTGTGACCAACAAATGTTGCCAAATCTCATATGCAGATTGGCAATGTATTACCCCGTGTAAGGTCATCCTCATTCAAGGCGGTTAGTAGGGAATTTTGGGCCTTAGAATTAGCCTCATATTCTCTAAAGGTAAAGTCAGATCAAGTGCTTTCCTCACTCAGGTCTAACAAAGGGCTTGGTCAAGGATTTTGCAACTAAGCTACCTAAAGATTATAGAAAAATAGTCATCTTAACCTTCCAAATGGGGAAATTAAGTCCATCAAATTTAGGAGGGGTTTTGATGTTGTCAGCCATGTTTACTAGTGTATGAATGAAATGATGCAAATGTTGATTAGCAAATTTTGGGATCTCTCTAAGGATGTTAAGCCAAAACCTAGAGTCCAAGCTCTGATACTAATTGAAATGACCTAGAGGGGGGGTGAATAGCTGATAATGCTAATCAACGCACAATTAAAAACTTATGATGCAACAATCACTCAAAAAAAGGACTAGAAGCCGAATACCCCGTAAAGGGCTCTGAACTCCTTCCTCGTGATTCCTCTAGATAAGAGTTTGAGGTGCATAATGCAATCTTATTGTATGAGTATAAGATTAACAATATGAATATGACACAAGTGAATATAGCAATGAATGTAAAGAGCAAGTAATAAGAGCAATGAAAGTAGAGCAAGAAACAAGAGTAAGTAAACCAAACACAAACGCCGAGAATTTTCCGAGGTTTGAGCACCCAGCTCTACATCCCCGCCTTCACCCAGAAGGATTTCTAATCACTATAACTTTACAAAGAGTTACAATCACACCGGAGTACCCAACTCCACAATCTCAAGTACAAGTTCTCTCTTGGTGATCAAAAGACCACAAACTCTCTTTTGAAAAATCCTTTTCCCTTACAAAATCCTTATAGAACAATGAGTAGGATTGAACCTCTAGTATTGTAAGTGGAAAAAGAAAAAGAATTGAGAGAGTTTTGAAAACAAAAACTTCAGAGAATGAGAGAGATTTTCAGCACAAAAACCAAGAACAAAACTCTTTTGAAAGCCTTTTAAAAACTTGAATCTTTTGCAAATACTTCTTGTAAGAAACCTAACCCTAATCACCCCTATTTATAGGATAGGGCTAGAGATTAAAAAGTAAACCCACTAAATGGTAATTAGGAAGTATTTGACCCAGAAAATATCATTTAAACTCGTTTAGAGAGGAAAAAGACAAATATAAATGTGTTTAAAAAATCTAGCCGTTATGGCAGAAATCCCACTACCGGTCGACCGGAGTTCAAAACAAAAGAGCCGTTGCGGCTCTCGGTCAACCGCCCGGTCGGCCGAAACAAACAGAGAGTTGGTGTTTTACAGTCAGTCAGGTTTCGGTCGAAGGACGGTCGATCGACAAGGTCCGATTGACCGGGCGGTCGATCAGGAAACGTGCACACATGCACACACCCTAACGTCAGAAGCCCGGTCGATCGGGTCGGTCGACCGATCTGACCTGACCTAGTGTCGGTCGACCGGTCGGTCGATCAGCTCAGGTCAAAAACTAAAATTGAAACAGAATTTTGAGGAGATTTTGAAGTTTAACAAAATAGTTTTGATTTGAAATATGTATAATACACAAAATTGAGTTTATAATCAAAAGGCTTTATGTAAAAATATTTTGTATATATTTATAGGGAATATTTTTAGAAATGACATGTGAGCAAAAACGTGTGTTGGAATTTAGAGCTTCAAACCTATTCACTATTCTTTAATAAACTATAAAACTAGAAACAAATCTAATGAAGTCTCTTGAGCCAAAATGAAGTCTTGAGCCATGCAATGCTTTGCTAGAGCCTTCTCTTCTATGTTCCTTCCTTGTTGTACAATATGCCTTATTTACTCCATGAACCTAGAAATTCTTGCACAAGCTAAGCATTGGCCTCCAAATATGGTACTAATCTGAAACTTATCTTGAACAAACTTATTAGTACCATATAGCTCCTAAGTGTTTTGTTATCAACAAAACTCTAAACAAATGGAGAGTGTAACCTCTTGGGCCAACAAGGTCATAGCAAAAGCTGAGCACACTCCTCTGTTCCTCCTCTGGTATGCATCGTCTAATAATTTGAACGGGACAATACTTAAAAATATACGGTTCTTCCCTGAAGAAGTAGTGTACTTGGGCAAAGAAGTTGTACTGGTCTTGCTTTGTCCAGTCAGCGGGTAAATGTCCCGTGGCCAGGTAATTAGCAATGTCCGCATATCAGGGTTCTTTAAGAATGGCTCTGGGAAATCCTCATTGATCGGAGCTTGGATGGTAGGTGCATTCAGAATTCATGAGAGATGATCAGGGACCACATTTTCTATACCTCATTTATCCCAGATTTCTAAGTCAAATTCTTGAATCAAAAGGATCCATCGAATCAGTCATGCTTTTGCTTCCTTCTTGGTCATGAGGTATTTTAGAGCCGAGTGATCCGTAAAAATTATCGTCTTCGAACCTAATAAGTAGGGCCAGAATTTTTCTAACGCAAAGACAATGGCCAAGAATTCCTTCTCAGTCATTGTATAATTCTGTTAGGCGTCATTCAAGGTCCTACTCGAATAGTAAATCACGTGCTGCCTATTATCGATGCGCTGTCCTAGAACAGTGCCAATAGTAAAATCAGATGCATCACACATGATTTCAAATGGCTGGACCCAATTAGGAGCAGAAATAATAGGTGGAGAAATAAGTTCTTGCCTAAGCTTCCCCCATGACTTGAAACATTCATCGTTGAAATCAAAGGGCACGTCCTTTGCGAGCAGGTTGGTTAAGGGCCTCGCAATTTTGCCAAAGTCTTTAATGAACTATCGGTAGAGCCCAGCTTGCCCTAAAAAGGATCTAATATCCTTGATGTTTTTGGGTGGTGGAAGCTTAGCAATCACTTCTACCTTAGCCTTATCCACTTCTATGTCTCTCCTCGAAATCTCATGGCCCAAGACAATCCCCTGTCTCACCATGAAGTGACATTTTCCCAGTTTAGAGTTAGGTTCTTCTCAATGCATTTTTGTAGCACTAACTCTAGGTGATGAAGACACTGATCAAATGAATCTCCATAGATGGAGAAGACATCCATGAAAATCTCAAGAAAACGTTCCACCATGTTACAGAACAAACTAAGCATGTACCGCTGGAACATTGCGGGAGCATTGCATAATCCAAAAGGCATGCGCCGATAAGCAAAGGTTCTGAACGGGCAAGTGAACGTCGTCTTTTCCTGGTCTTCTACAACAATGGGAATTTGATTGTATTCCGAGTACCCATCTAGAAAGCAGTAGTACTCATGTCCAGCCAAACGCTCAAGCATTTGGTCAATGAAATGTAGCGAGAAGTGGTCTTTATGAGTAGCTGCATTCAACTTCCTATAGTCGATACAAACACGAACCTTGGTAGGCAGTCTTATTTATACCAACTCTTTTTCCTCATTTTCTACCACCGTAAATCCAGCCTTCCTTGGGACCACATGAACAGGGCTAACCCATTGGCTATCAGAAATGGGATAAATGATCCCATTATCTAATAGTTTTAGAATTTCAGCCTTAACTTCCTCTTACATGAGAGCGTTAAGCCTTCGTTGTGGGTCCCTCATAGGGGGTGCTTCATCGACTAAATATATCTATGTTGCACTATGGCTGGACTTATTCCCTTGATGTCCTTCATCATCCATTCAATGGCTTCCCTATGTCTTTACAGAATAGACATTAAGCTGTCCTTTTGTTGCTCAGTCAGGTGGGATGTTATGATGAATGGCAAGGTGTCCTTTCTGCCCAGGTAGGCGTACTTGAGGTGTTTAGGCAAGGCTTTTAGCTCTAGTAAAGGTGTTTCTTCATTGGAGGCAATCTCTGAGTTTTCAATCCTGTGATGTTGTACACTTGGGCTTGATGCCCAATCCACTGCTGAATCTATGATCTGGTCTAGATTAAAATCCTCAGCCTCTGATCAAATTCTACCTCAGTTTTGTCTCCATACTTTCCTCATGCTCACTGGTCATGTTTTCAATAGAATTTGAAATCACCTAGAAGGGGGGTGAATAGGTGAAGGCTATATAAAATGACAATAATGCAGAATTTAAAAACTATTTAAACAATAAGCATAATTAAAAGAACTTGCAAATAAATGAGCAATTAGTAGAGCAAGTAAGAGAGATAGAGTTTAGAGAAAATGTGGACAATCACAAACACAAGAATTTTTTCGAGGTTCGAGTTACGCTCTACGTCCCCGCCTTCAACACGATGAAGGATTTCCACTATTGGTGATCCCACCGGTTCGTCAATACAAGGACACACTTGTCCTATCTCTTGCGGTGCCGCAACACCACTTGGAGCACACCCGCTCGCTTGAGGCCGATGCCTCTACAAATTCTCAAAATGAAGAAAGGTTGATCACACTTGATCAAAAAGCTCACTTGCACAATCCTATAACCAAGATGATAAGATGATGCTTTGGGATTGTGCAGTGCAATAGACTAGAGAGAAGTAGAGGATTGCTTCAAGAAAAGGGTTGGAAATTTTGGCTTAAAATGAAAATCTTTTGCTAAAGGCTAAGCTTTGAAAACTTTGGTTTTTGCTTGTAAATCTTGTTATTAAAGTTTGTAGAAGTCTCCCACTATTTATAGGGGATGAAAAATGACCTACAAAGCTCAAAAGAGTCATAGGGGAGAATCCCAACAAAAATCTGTCCAGAAAAATATAGTTGTTGGAGTCTGTCAGAACTTCTGACAGTAGTCGGTCGACCGGCTCGGTCGACAGTCAACGGTCGGATTTCTGACCGTTGAGAGGTCGGTCGACTGGGACGGTCGACCGCAATCTCAACCAGAGAGTGAAACTCTCTGTCAGTCAACCGATCCGGTCGACCGAGAAAAAACAGTGAGCAAAGACTTGCTCCCGGTCGACCGGGTCAGTCGACCGATATGCACACATGCACAGTGGTGCATGTCGGTCGACCGGCCTTGGCCAGATCTGTTTTTCCCAGAGGCTGCAAAAAGGAAAGAGAATTTTTTGTAAAAATCATTGGTTAGGGATTTACAAAATAGAGTTCTAGGACTTGTAAAAATTAGAGTGTGATCATAGATCAACACCAAAAATGTTTGAACTTTATTTTGATGAAAAATCCTTTTCCTAAATGGAAAAATGGTTTTTTCTAAAAATGATTTTTCCAAACATTGTTTTTTCAAAAACTAGGTTAGAAATTTTGTCTAAAAATTTGTTTGAAGAGCATGAAGCAATACTAAAAGTGTGTGTGTGACAATCCCAACATAATCTACCTCTATCATCTAGGTTTTGACAAAATCAACTATAAATTGTAAAAATGAAAATTACAAATCTATTGCATTCTTAAATCTTTGTTGATCCAGAGCGCTTCTACTGTGCTAGGTTGGGGATCCAAATCCTTGCGGCGTCCAAAAGTGTGAGTCTTGAGTTGGAGCCGTCAAATCAACTATTATATTTACCTGAAACTTATTTAAACAAAATTATTAAAAACATAACTAAATATAGTTTGTTATCATCAAAATGTCGGGCTAATGGCCTTTGGGCCAACAGAATTGACCTCAAACGTCTGATCATTGACATCCCTAGGTTGTCTTCCAAGATTGAAGACATTGACTTCCTTCGTCATGTCTCCAAAAGTCAATCGCATGACCCTATAGTTGATTCTTGCATTGGCTGTAGCAAGGAATGAGTGCCCTAAGATGACGGGAGTTTGAGACCTAAGATTGGATACCAGTTGGTTCTCAAGCACAATGAAATCAATGGAGTAAATGAAATCCCCAACCCGAATAAGGACGTCTGTGATTTTCCCCTTCAAGATCTTCACAGATCGGTCAGCTAGCTGAGTGGTGACTTGAGTTGGGCTTAGCTCACCCAACCCAAGTTGATGGTATACTGAGAGAGGTAGCAAGTTAATACTTGCTCCCAGGTCAAGAAGCGCTCTACTGATTTCGGTCTGTCCAATGGTGCAGAAAATGGTGGGACATCCGGGATCCTTGTATTTCACCGGAATGGGACCAGACAGGATTTCACTGATATTAGTGGCCAAGAACACTTTCTTGGGCGCATTGGTTTTTCTCTTCTTCGTACACATATCCTTAAGAAATTTGGCATAAGCCGGGACTTATTGAATAGCATCAAGAAGTGACACATTCAATTTGACCTGGCTGAACATCTCTAGCATTTTCTCCATGTGCAGATTCTTATTGTTGTTCCTAATCCTATTTGGAAAGGGTGCTATAGGCTTATGAACTTGTTCAGCAGCTTTGTCCTCATCAGATGTTTATGGAGTGGATTGGGAGGAACTAGCAGAGGTGGAGGCTAGAGTGGGATCCTGATTGAGGTTTTACCTGCACACAAAATACAGAATTTCAAAACTTTAAAAGAGAGATGTGCAAGTTACTTAATTCTACCGCGATAGCAAGTGGCTATGCGGGTCGTGATCCACAAGGAGGGACTAGCGATGGAAGCTTTTTTAGCAAGTTCTCTTTTAGGCTACAAAGTATGGTTAAAGTTCTTCTTTAGTTCTTTAAAAGAAAAAAGAAAAATTTGAGTTAAAGTTAAATTAGGAAGAAGATGGTAGATTAAGAAGATGGAAAAATGAAAAAATAAATTATATACAAGAAATTGAATTGGGTGTTGTTGGTGTTGGTTATCTAAACTAAAGAAATAAAAGAAAAGAAAGATAACCTAAAAATTACTTACCTCTTCAGTGCTCATATACCTTAGATCCGTTGCGATGACTTACCGTGTCTTTGAAGGCAATCAAGCATGGCATATAGGATCTTCCCCATTCTCGATCTACACTACGAATAAAAGGGTGAGCTAAACTAACAAAGAACGGTTATTCATCACCATAGGCCATCAAGGGCACTTGCAATGGCGAAACAGTCTCGAAGCTATTGAATTCACTTGAATTACAAACATATTAGAGGAAAGTAAACGAAAACAAGGGTAAAGAAGAAAAAGAAACTTCGATTCGATTCTAATAATAATGGAAGAAAAGACTTACTTACACCAGTGCCACCCTTAGTACAAGCTTGATCTCCTTCCTCCATGAAGCCCGTTTCTCCTCTCAGTTACATAAAGGAAAGTAAAAATTACATAAAAAAAAACCTAAGTTACAAACTACAAATTAGAGATTAAATATAAAGAAAAACCCTAATCTCCCATTTTTGGATCTGCCCTTCTCTGTTACTCTACAGGGGTATTTATAGAAGATGGAAGAAGTAGTGCCCCGGTACAACTCTCCTGCAAAAACTGAACGTCAACCTTATCTAGGGGGCCGCGAAAATGCGGCTATGGCCACATTTTCGCGGCCATAGTGTGGCTTATGGCCACGCGTTTTCGCGCGTGGCCTCCTCTGGTCCGTCCATCTCGGTATATTCTTCTGGATTTTGCATACCGACTCTTTATTTTGAAAATTCGGGATAACTTGGGAAGCAAGTTACCCTAAATCCAAATCTTTAAAATGATTTTTTTTATCTTTGCACTCTTCTCCCTTTATCTTTAGCCTTGTCCTGCAAACAATTAAGGTTGAGTAGAAGTCCATCCTTTTTTCTCTTCTTTTAGCAATTAGGAGTTCTATCTTATCCTCCCTTTTCTTCACTTAGATTTTAAATAAAAAGTTTAAAAATCCAAGTTTAGATTAGGTTAGATAATAAGAAACTTCTAAATTACTACAACTTTTGCACATAGGCTTGCACATGGGCTTTTTGAGCTTCTGGGCATCATTTAGGTTTTATTTTTTATTTAAATAATTACTCAAGGCCTGCACACATTAAATAATAAAACATTAGTAATAGTGCATAATTATAGGAATAAATAGGGAAATATGATAGTAAATGTAGTGATAAATATGCATTTTTTACTACCTATCACACCCCCACACTTATCTTTTTGCTCGTCCTCGAGTAAAAATCAAAAAGAATAAGAAAGGAAAAACTAATCTAGCCTAACTCACTTTCGTAGGCATCACGGTTGCACTTAGCATATGCAACAAGCCGTTAAACCTCTAGGTTATCCTAGAGGATGAGTGTTGTCTCGTGTGGGTTTTTAGCGGTTTACACCCACAAAATCCATAAAAAGGAAAATATGTGAAATATGTTTGAAGAGACTAAGTAGTCTATTAGCTTTAGGATTATCATTTTTATTCATTCTTAAACTTAGTGTTTATATAATAAATTGTTATCCATTTTAGGTAAGAATCAAAATTGAATTTTTGTATAGTCTCTTTCGTTGCCCTACGTCATATGCATCCTTGTGAATCTTTACTAGGAATTCTTTAAATAGGACTGTCATGCCCCATTTTTTTATTATTTTTTTAATATGTATAACTCATCTAATTTTCTTTCGTATAAGTATCAAGGCTCCTTGAGGCCCTCATACATAACTAATTGACTATTAGATGTGTTAGTACATATATAGATAATATTTCTTAGTTTTCTTAGGCTTTCTAATCCACCCATGTAGCGAACTTAAATTCGGTGGCTCCCAAACTAGTTGGTTTTAGGGCACCGGGTGAGAAAACACCCCACGGACTCCAATTCGAGTGAACTAGGCCACAAAACCAAGGACTCTATTTATAAAATCACCTTTAGGCAAGAATACTTATGCTTCTTGAGGCACATGTATCCAGCTTAATTAGTGAATTTCTTTGTTTTTTATTTTTTTATTATTATATATTTTTTTATTTTACGAGACACAAGAGTCTTTGTCTTAGAATCCTAGATATGTAAATGTATTAGGTATGCACATTTCATTAAGGTAAAAATCAAGACTAATTACTTATTCAATTTTTCCTCCTATACCTAGAAATTCAACAATTTATTTATTTTGACCAAGTTTTTAGAAATTCTAATCATGATTTTCCTAATTCTTAAGACTAACTTGAATTTCTTTCAAAAGATAAGTCAAAATATTATTCTCTTTTTCAAAAAGTTTTTTTTATTCTTTTAAAAAAAATTTAGTTAGTATCTACCTATGTTAGTATGTTAGTAAATCCTCCCCCCATACCTATCTCATGCATTGTCCTCAATGTATGAATGAATGCACTTATGCATGAAAAAAAAAGAAAGGGAAGGAAAATAGTACCTTAAGGTGGTGGTTCCGGTGGTGGTCTAATTGGTCCACGAAATGCGGCCCAATCGAATTTTTGTGGAGTTCGAAGGAAGCCACCAGAAATCTCTCTTGTATAACCCACTAAAATGATGTATGTATGAACATTTTTTAAAATTGCCACCCCATCTAATTTCCAAATTTCATAATAATTTTCGGAGTCAATTTTGTCAACCGCCTTGTCCCAAAATGGAGTGTGAAAAGATAGAATGATTGACTTGGACTGAGAAAGTACGGGAACTAATACCGACTCAGGAAAGTGACTTAAGTCATGTAAAGGTTCAGGAGTCGAGCTTGGTTCAAGAAGTGAGTCCAAATCAAGAAGTTGAAACTCTAGTCCACATTTATTTTCCCACAATGGAAATTGACATAATATTGGTGATTTAAGTTCAAGAATGACAGGTGTGGGAATCAAAATTGTCTCTAAAATATTACTCAAATCGGGTAACAAAACAGGAGTCAATATTGATTCAGGAATTTAAACTGGATCACAAATTTGAGAATCTAGGTCATATATCTCATTGAGTTCAATATCATAAAAATAAGAACTGACCAATTTGTCAATGGGACTTTCAAAAGTATGAAATTGGTCAAGTTCAATATGATGATCATAAAAGATTGACAATTCAATTTCATAATGAATTGGCACAGGATCCAATGTTGACTCAGAAAAAGTATTGAAATCAGTTGAAGACACCGGAGTCATTATTGAATCAGGAAGTAGAATTGAATAACCAAGTTGAGGGTCAGGATCATAGTCAAGTTCTATTTCAAGAAGTGAATAACTTGCCAAACTGTCAATGTCATTTTCAAAAATTGGAGTTTGGACAAGTTCAAATGATTGTACTGAAATAGAATCTTATTTTCCAAAGCAACGTGACTCTTAAGCTCTAACAGAATGGTTAGAGCCATTAGAAATAGCCAAATGGTGAGGACGTAAAGTTTGAACCATCATATCTATGTCATGATCATGAGCGATTATAGCCTGAGTCATGGCTTCAAGCATCTTTTCATAGTCTATTGGTTCATCATTTTGTTGTGACTGGACTTGAAAAAATGAAGTATTGTTGTGACAATCATAGTGAAATTGTGAGTCCATCAGATTCTGTGATTGTTGCTTGGACTCACACATCATCATGTCCAAGATTGATGGTGATTGTTGCTTGGACTCATGCATACTCATTTCCATCATTTCCAAGATTGATGGTTTTCTATTTTAAACTGGTGGAACTGAGTATGAATCTTGGAAATATTATGGACAAGATGGATAAGGAGGACGAGTTGGTTGAAAATTAGACTCGGGGGAGGCGAATCCCCATAGACTCTGTGAATAGTTGAAATTATTGTGGAAATTATGGTCATACGACGGGGCATGGGTTATATTCATTCGGATAAGACCATTCCGGCACACTAGGTTGGTTAAAATTATGATATGCCGAGTTGGTAATATCCGAAAAAGAGGTTGGTGTGTAATATGGATTAACATTAAAATTGAACAAATTATTGTTATAAGCCATATCATACAGGAAACCACAAACAAAGAAACAAATAAATAAAGGAAAAAAAATTCTAAACTAAGTTAGGGTAGACCTATGACCTAGACGACGCCTAACTAGTTAGACTATCTATGGGAGGTATAATGCAGACTTTGACCACAGGCTAATTAGCCAGGTCAGAGAAAGATTAGTGGGAGGTTTTCCGTCAAAGACGTTCCTTAATTAAATAACTACCAACCTTTCGGCTTTCGGCCCTTAATCACCTTCCTAGACACTGATTTGGTAGAAGTCAAATTCCAACACCTTTCCCATTTAGGATAATCTCCTAATTGAGTCCGAGATGTCCCTAGGGCCAACGTCTACTCATTTTTAGTTAGGCTTGGGTTAGTGAGTGAGGAGATTGTTTGTAGGCTAAAGGAGGATAATGACTTCCCCACCTTACCTTGTTTATACGACAAGCCCTTAAGTCAATTTCGTGCAGTGTACAAGAAATGCAACACTTAAGCAATGTAAAAAATCTAAAAGTGTTCTTATACTAAATGCTATGCACACGTATCTTTGCATCATCACTCTTCAACAGTAAATAGAAAATGTAATGAAATAGACACATGCCTAAATGCAAAGTCTAAATCATTTTTTTAGCATTTACAATCAACTTTTTACTGTTGTGTTAGAAATATAGATACAGTGAGTCAAACAAGGAGATAAATGCTACAAAAATTCAGATTTTCAATTCAGCCAACCTACAAAAATACAGGTTAGTAGTTCACTCAATTTTGCCACTAGATTGTAGCAAATCTGAGGGCTTCTTGGCTCTACTTTCTTGAGTAGAGTCTAAGGCCACTTATATGTCCACTGCAACAGATATTCCTTGTTGTTAAATCTGTACAAAAAAAGCAAGAAGAAAGTTAACCAAAAATGTAAACTTTTAAAGAGATTAACTTACCGTCCCTCCCGGGCAATGGCGCCAAAATTTGATTAAGGTTTTACCTGCACACAAAATACAGAATTTCAAAACTTTAAAAAAGAGATGTGCAAGGTACTCAATTCTACCACGATAGCAAGTGGCTATGTGGGTCGTGATCCACAAGGAGGGACTAGCAATGGAAGCTTTTTTAGCAAGTTCTCTTTTAGGCTACAATGTATGGTTAAAGTTCTTCTTTAGTTCTTTAAAAGAAAAAAGAAAAATTTGAGTTAAAGTTAAATTAGGAAGAAGATGGTAGATTAAGAAGATGGAAAAATGAAAAATAGATTATATACAAGAAATTGAATTGGGTATTGTTGGTGTTGGTGATCTAAACTAAAGAAATAAAAGAAAAGAAAAGAAAGATAATCTAAAAATTACTTACCTCTTCAGTGCTCATATACCTTAGATCCGTTGCGACGACTTACCTTGTCTTTGAAGGCAATCAAGCATGGCATATAAGATCTTCCCCATTCTCGATCTACACTACGAATAAAAGGGCGAGCTAAACTAACAAAGAACGGTTATTCATCACCAAAGGCCATCAAGGGCACTTGCAATGGCGAAGCAGTCTCGAGGCTATCGAATTCACTTGGATTACAAACACATCAGAGGAAAAATGAAAACAAGAGTAAAGAAGAAAAAGAAACTTCGATTCAATTATAATAACAATGGAAGAAAAGACTTACTTCCACCAGTGTCACCCTTAGTACAAGCTTGATCTCCTTCCTCCATGAAACTCGTTTCTCCTCTCAGTTACATAAAGGAAAGTAAAAATTACATAAAAAAAAACTAAGTTACAAACTACAAATTAGAGAGTAAATCTAAGCTCCCATTTCTGGATCTGCCCTTCTCTATTGCTCTGCAGGGGCGTTATAGGAGATGGAAGAAGTAGAGTCTCGGTACAACTCTCCTGCAAAAACTGGTCGTCAACCTTATCCAGGGGGCCGCGAAAACGCAGCTATGGTAACGTTTTCACGACCATAGTGTGGCTTCTGGCCACGCGTTTTCGCTCGTGGCCTCCTCTGGTCCGTCCATCTGGGTATATTCTTCTGGATTTTGCATACCGACTCTTTATTTTGAAAATTCGGGATAACTTAGGAAGCAATTTACCCTAAATCCAAATCTTTTAAACAATTTTGTTATCTTTGCACTCTTCTCACTTTATCTTTAGCCTTGTCTTGCAAGCAATTAGGGTTGAGTAGAAGTCCATCCTTTTCCTCTTCTTTTAGCAATTACGAGTTCTATCTTATCCTCCCTTTTCTTCACTTAGATTTTAAATAAAGAGTTTAAAAATCTAAGTTTAGATTAGGTTAGATAATAAGAAACTTCTAAATTACTACAACTTTTACACATGGGCTTGCACATTGACTTTTTGGGCTTCTGGGCTTCATTTAGGCTTTATTTTTTTATTTAAATAATTACTCAAGGTCTGCACACATTAATAATAAAACATTAGTAAAAGTGCATAATTATAAGAATAAATAGGGAAATATGATAGTAAATATAGTGATAAATATGCATTTTTTACTACCTATCAGATCCGGATGGACTGGACTTTTCTGATGGTAGACCTAGTTGTCTACCTTCTTTCCAGATCGCAATATGTGAACAACATTGAACTGGTTAATCGATGGATTCTAAATTTCATATGCTTGATTGAATGTTTTTGGGTTAACTAGCGACTGACTAGGCAAAGTATCCTTTGGTCTTTCACTTAGGGAGCTAGCTAACTGGCTCATCTGAATTTTCAATCTCGATATGGCCTGTGAATGATTGTTCAGAGTTTGTCCCTGATTTTGCATAAAAGAGGTTTGGGACTTCATGAAAGCCTCTATGCTCTCATCCAATTTACTGATTTTCTTTTCCATTGGAGAGCTTTGGGAGGAGGAAGGTGGGGCTTGACTGGGAAAAGGTGGTGGAGGAGTAGGATGGTGAAAATTGTTGGAAAAATTAGGCCTGGGTGGTTGTTTTAGGCCCAGAAGAAATTGGGGTGATTTCTCCAACCGGGATTGTAGGTCTGTGAGTAGGGGTTGTGAGGCGGCCATGAGTAAGTCTCGTTCAAGTGTTCCGATGGCACTTGTTGGGCATAAAAAATGGGGCACTCTTCAAAGACATGGTTTGGTGCCTGACAATATGAACAACCTAGATTGTAAATTGGTGGTGGGTTGATCTGGTTGACATTGGCAGGCTCTTTTGTTTTCAGAGCCTCTATCCTCCTCATTAGGGTAGCAATCTTAGCCTCAGCAGGTATGCATGATTCTAGAGATAGGATCCCTCCTCTTGAAGCTATAGATTGTGAATTCTTAGGTTTTTCCGAGGCTGGCTCCCATTGTAGGGTTTTCTCTGCTAAATCCTTAAATAAATCCTAACCCTGATTCTCATCCTCCTACAAGAACTCTCCCTGACATATTGTTTTTAACAGGGTCTTCGTCTGATAATCTAGACCATTATAGAGAATCTGGCACTGACGCCATTTCTCAACGCCATGATGAGAGCACTGAGTTAGGAGATCATTGAATCGTTCAAAGTATCTCCAAAACGGTTCGCTCGGTTCTTACCTAAACTGCATCCTAATGAGGGCAGTTTTGTGAATTGGGTAGAATTTCTCCAAGAAAGCCTAACGAAATTATCCCACGTCGTGACTGAATCTGCTGCCAAACTGTACAACCATTTCTTAGCTAGGTCCTTTAGGGAAAAAGGGATGAAACGTAACCTAAAGGCGTCGTCTCCTAGCTGGGGTATATGCATCATGAGGCACACTTCTTCAAATTCCCTAACAAAGAAGTATGCGTCCTCAGATTCTAAACCATGAAATTTAGAAAGAGAGTTAATGAATTGGGGCTTTAACTCGAAATTATTACTGTTTGCTTCAGGAAGTTTTATGCAAGATGGAAGTGAATTTCTGATCGGGTAAAATCTATCTTGAAGTGATGCCATCCGCGGTTCTGGATGTAAGGGTAGAGAAGTGTTTCTGGTTAATCTAGAAGTTGACAGATCTCTCACCCACTCTTGCATGCAGCACACCATAAGCAACGTGAAGATAACAATCAAAAAAGAACAAAAAAAAAAACAAAAGAAAGTAAAACAACCACAAGCCTAAGTCTAAGTTACCTAGACCTAGACGACTCTTAACTGGTCGATTCTCTGGGGAAAGTTGTTGTAGGAACTCAACTACAAGCTAATCGGCTAGGAAAGGGCAAAGCTCGGGGGGAGGTATCCAGGCGGAGCCACGGGCCTAATTACGCCAAACCACGGAGCTTTCGAGGCTTTACCTCTCAATCCACTTTCCTTAGACACCGATTTTGCAGGAGTATAGTTCTTGTAATTTCTAACATCGGTTAATCTCTTAGTGAGTCTGAGATGTCCCTAGGGCCAACGTCTATTGATTTTTAGTTAAGGCTTAGGAAAGTGTGAGTGCACTTGGAGATGGTTTTTGGGCTAAAGAAGGGTGATTAAATCCCCACCTTATCTTTTTTATTTGGGTTTTGCCCTTAATTGTGCAAGTGTGTAGTTTATTCACAACAAGGTAACACTCAAAGTGGTAAATCACTTCAAAATGTTGGTCCTATTCTATATGAATGCACATGTACATTTTCTAAAGGAATTTTTTAAAAAAAGTGAAATGAATTGAAATAAACACGTGCCCTAAATGTAAAAGTCTAATCCAAATTTCAATTAAGCAACAAGTGAATTTCTGTTAAGTTTATTATACATGCATAAAGATGAAGCATTCAAGGAAACTAAAAATTTAGAAAGCAATTTTTTAGTGACTTTCGGCAATCCTGCAAACGAGTTTGCTAGTACTTCAATCGGAAAAACTCACTTTTACACGAATTTTCTGAGGGCAAATGAATCCTCGCACAATGTCCTTGGCCACCTCTTTCACTTTCCGTGATAGTGAGCTCCTTGATACTTCTCCTACACACAAAAAGAACAATCTTTACTAGTGAACAATAAAGTCATTCCCTCCCCAGCAACGACGCCAAAATTTGATCGGCAAAAAGCAAGCAATAAAATAAGAGAAGGAAGTGTGGATTGATGTTACTGCTTTTGCGATTCTTCCGTAGTAGCGAAGTGGCTATACGGGTCATATCCACAAGGAAGGAGAGCGATAGAAGCTTGATGCGGCTTCAAAGTTCAAGAAGAAAGAAAGTTCTTGTTCCAAATAAAGAATTGAAAAGTGAAAACAAGTTATTTTTAAGAATTGTTGGAAAAATATTTTAGTGGTTTGTAAAAGTGGATATTTTTCATAGATGTAAAAATGCATGACTAACTTTCTACTAAGTGCTCCCACTAATTTCTAACTTATGGAAGATAGCCTAACGATGGATCATAGGCGAACACAACCCTTGTGCATTGGAACTATTCACGTGGAAATCAAGTGAAAGTTCTTCCTATAACTTTGCTTTACACAGCAAAAACTCGGACATTCCCATATCAAGATCCAATAGAAGGTGAGAATACGAGAAGACACGAGTGCACTAATGGTATCGACAAAGTTAAAAGGAAAGTCTCTAACTTACAACAACAAGCAAAGTACAAAACCCATAGATTATCAAAAAAACATTTAAGTATGAAATATAAGAAGGTAAATACTTATAAGTAAGTTAGAGTTAGAACCCTCATCTTAAGATGCCATAGCTCTCATTTGCACAAGACTTATTTGACACTATTGACTCATGCGGGTTATCAATCAAGTAATTAGAGATTAGTGGGTTAGTAGTTATTTAGCCATGCTATGGAAAAGTTAGTTAGCCACAAAAGTAAAAGAAATAACAAAGGAAAAGAAGTGGAGTGGAAGGGAGTTACACTACAACAAGAAACAACAAAAGGAAGAAGTAAAGAGCAATGAGTTTACACTACAACAATGAAGTAAAAGTAAAGAAAAACAAAAGAAATTGAAAGAAGGAAGAGAAGTAGTACTTGTATTAGCTTGTCACCTTCAAATACAACACTTACACACTCTCTCTTTCACTCTAATGCCTAAAATAACAACTAGAAGAAGAACAACAACAACTACTACAAACCTAAAACACAAGAATATAAAAACTTGCTAAAGCTCTAGATCTGCTCTTTATCAAATCCCATGGGGTATATTTATAGGCCTCAAGAGAAAGGGGGCCAGGGGGTGACCCTTGGCCTGAAGCCCAGGCGCGCGCGCGCGCCCATAGGGCAGCGTTTTCGCAGCCCAGGCAGGGCGGCGCGTGCCCAACTTTGGGCAGTGCATCTCCCAGTCTGTTATCTGACTTCTGGATATCTTGGATTCGTGATTTGACACCCTGGGCTGATAAAATCTTCACTCTAAGGTCAATGGTTACTTTGTAGGCTTTTAATCACCAATTAAATGGTGATTTAGGTCTTCTTCTTCATTTGCACACCATGGACATAGGATCAAGCAAGCAAGGTTTTATTAGCAGAATTTTACATCAAATAAATATGAGAATGTGATAAAAATTATGCAAAATTAGAGACTATTCATTCATCGTCATGATGTTCCTCCTCATTATGATTACTCCCTGTATCATTATTATTCCAGTTAGTGTGGAGTTAGGCAAGCATCTGTTGAATGTTGTCCAAGGCATCTTATTGAGCCTAAGAGGTTTGCTCCTGAGCTTCCAACCATTAATGGAGGTCATCATTACCGTTATCAGCATATGCACCGACATTCTATCTATTCGTATCGAGCTGACTGTTGCCGAAGAGGCATACCCACTGTCTTAGTGAAATACCATATAACTATAAATTCTGGCTAATTTTCCCTTGATACTTCTGTTATAGCATTGGCTCAACAGGTCGAATCCATAGGGATGGGAGGCGATAGAAGCATTAACAGTCCATTCACGTGTTATTTTAACAAGTTCTTCTTTGTCAAAGAATTACAAAAAGAAAAGAAAAGAATTCTAGAAGTGGTAGTTAGATAAGAAGGTGAAGAAACGGTGATGTGAAAACAAAAGAGAAGTGGTTTGGAAAATAAAATAGAAAAGAAGATGAAGCTTGTAGTAAAGAAAATGAAAACAAAGGTGAACAAAGAAGATGGTGAAGACAACGAAGAAAATGATAAAAGGATTTTGTAAATAATTTTCAAAACAAAGAGAAAAGAGAACTCATGGCTACTAACTACTAATTGCTCCACTAACCATGCTAACCTCTTAGTGATAGTTGTCACACATGGATCCTTAGCCATCACTAATCCGTGGCTTCAAGAGACGATACAAAGCATGGCTCATAAGATTATTCTTCTACATTCAAACAACACATCCATACCACACAATAGATGTAAGCTACTATTAGATCATCAAAACTGGTTAGAGGTGAGCATGAAATAAAGAAGACATTACAAGCTAGCAAGTTAGTAGGTTAGACGTTATAAATGTTAGAATGTTAGAATCCATCATCATGAGCCATCAATGGCTCTTACAAGAGCAAGGTCTTACAGAGGCTATTAGATTCACGTAGATTATCAATTAAGTGGTTAGATGGTTATTGGTTAGTAGTTGATTGCCATGAGAAGAAAGATTAGCTAAGCATCATGTAGAAGATGGAGAAAATTACAATGGAGAAGAATGGAGACACCTTTACATAGATTGTCACCATCTATTACATCAATATCTATCTATCTCTCTCTGAATCTCTCTTCCCTAATACATGACCTAAAAACAAAATGAAAACACAAAAGAAAAGAAAAGAACACCTACACTACACTGCACTAAAAGATAGAAAACCTAGCCTAAATCCCAATCTGCCTGCGTTTCGGGCCTCTACAGAGGTATTTATATGCAAAAGAGAGTTCTAGAAGATGAGACGAGCTCGCATGTTAAAGATGGACACGTGGGCCCACCACATTTTCGCGAAAACGTGGCATTTTCCACGTTTTCACTGCAACACCATCAATGGCTCTTGCAAGAGTAAGGCCTTGTAGAGGCTATTAGATTCATGTAGATTATCAAGTAAGTGGTTAGATGGTTAGTGGTTAGTAGTTAGATTGCCATGAGAAGAAAGATTAGCTAAGCATCATGTAGAAGATGGAGAAGATTACAATGGAGAAGAAAGGAGGCACCTTTACATAGATTGTCACCATCTATTACATCAATATCTCTCTATCTCTCTCTGAATCTCTTTGCCCTAATACATGATCTAAAAATGAAATGAAAACACAAAGGAAAAGAAAAGAACACCGACATTACACTACACTAAAAGATAGAAAACCTAGCCTAAATCCCAATTTGCTTGCGTTTCGAGCCTCTATAGAGGTATTTATAGGAAAAAGAGAGTTTTAGAAGACGAGACGAGCCCACGAGTCGAACATCGACGCATGGGCCCACCACATTGTCGCGAAAATGCTGCATTTGTCGCGTTTTCACGGCAAAACCAGGGACTTAGGTCCCGAGTTTTGGTGAGGATCTTCTCCTGGCTTCGAGGACCTTCCTAGTTTATCTGAATTGGGTATTATGGCCCGAATATTTATCTGACGTGCGCAATGGTCTAGGTTCATTGTATCTTCTATAAGCTCCCCTGCTTGGCCTCCAAGAAATCTGGATCTAGTTACCATAAAATGGGTTTAATTAAGCTCTTATTGCTCCTTTGCCCTTAAACTCTTGATTTATCTGTAAAGCAGACCAAAACACAATTAGAAATGATACTTTATTCATAAATTGGCAGGAAAATATGATGTTATAATGCAGAACTCTAGACTAATCATGTAACTGCTTCATTCCTCTTGAGGAGTCTTGCCCTTCACTTGTTTCGTCAGGCACCGATTGAGAAAGTAAGTTGAACACGCCATAGCTTTCGCTGAGAACTGCTTCGATAGTCCCTTTTCTTTAAGCATAGTTTTTGTCATGTCAAGAATTGTGCGGTTCTTTCTTTCTTCGATGCCATTTTGTTGTGGTATGTAGGCAGTAGTAAATTTTCTCTTTATGCCTTGCTCCCTGCAATAATATTGAAATAGATTTGAGATGTACTCACCACCTCGATCAGATCGGAGAGTTATTAGCTTGTGGCCACTCTCCGCTTCAACAAGGGCTTTAAAATTCTTGAAGATAGTAAAGGCAGCATATTTTTCTTTAAGAATGTACACCCACAACTTTCTACTGAAATCATCAATGATGGTAATAAAATATTTATTACCTCCTAAAGAGACAGGATCTAGTGGTATGTAGATGTTAGTGTGGATAAGTTTCAATGGTGCCTCCGCTCTCCATGACTTTCCACTGGGAAAAGGAAATCGCACTTGCTTGCCAATTATGCAAATTTCATAAGTATGACTCAGTGGATCAATTTTTGGTAAACCTCGTATCATGCTGGCTGTAGATAGTAACTTTAGGCCATTGAAATTTAGATGAGCAAAGTGAAGATGTCACCGCCATGACTCATTCTTCACGAGTCCTTGAAAACACTTTTCCACTTCCGCGTTTAGATGTAAAGGAAATATGAGGTTCCTTGTCATTTTAACACAAGTTATAAGACCTCCTTTTATATTTTACAATCAAAGATGGTTGTTCTCTATATATACTTTATATCCTTTTTTGAATAATTGACCGACGCTGAGAATATTACTATTTATGTTAGGAATATAATAAATATTGGAAATATACTCAGGCTTACCATCCTTTTTGTAGATTTTGATCTTCCCTTTGCCTTCAATGGGGAGTCTTTAATAATATCCCAAGCTCACACTTCCATGGACTCTTTCTGTGAGTTTTATGAAAAGTTCTTTCTGAAAATCACCTAGAGGGGGGGAGGGTGAATAGGTGATGATGCTAATCAATGCACAATAAAAAACTATGATGCAACAATCGCCCAAAATAAGACTAAGAGCCGAATGCCCCGTGAAGGGTTCTGAACTCTTTCCTCCTAATTCCTCTTGAAACGAGTTAGAGGTGCGCAATGCAACCTTGTTGTATGGGACTATGATTGACAAGATGAATGAAAACAAATGAATATTGCAAAAAAGAGCAAGAGCAAGTGAAAGTAAACCAAACGCAAACACAAAGAATTGTTATCGAGGTTCGAGCACCCAGCTCTACTTCCCCGTCTTCCCCAGAAGGATTCCAACCACTTCCACTATCACAAAGATGTTACAAAATCACCGGAGTACCTAACTCCACAATCTCAAGTACAAGTAATTTCTTGGTAGTCAAAAGACCACAAACTCTCTCTTTCAAAAATTCTCTTCCCTTACAAAGGTCCTTAGAGAATAATGAGTAGGAATGAAGCTCTTTGTAGTAAGTGAAGAAAGAAAAAGAAATCAGAGAGTATCTCAAAAACACTTCAAAAAATGAGAGAATTTCAGCACAAAAACCAAGCTCTTTTGAATGCCTTAAACTTTGAAACTTTTGGAATTTTTCTTATAAAACAATTGTTGTAACAATCTCTCCCCCAAACACCCCTATTTATAGGAGAGGGCTAGGGTTTAGAGATAAAACATAATTAGGATTAATCAGAGAGTATTAAGTTCAAAACATATCCTTTAAACAAATTTTAAACACAAAAGGACAAAATAAAACAGCTCAGAAAAATAGCCGTTTACTGTTCAAACGGATCTGTCGGTCGACCGGTCGGTCGACTGAATTTCAAAAATAAAGAGCCGTTACAGGCTAGCGGTCGACCGCCCGGTCGACCCAAACAACCCGAGAGCAAAATGAGTTACAGCCGGTTGACCGCTCGGTCGACCGTAAAACGTGCACACTGATACGTGCACCTGCCAGAACCACGGTCGACTCGGACGGTCGACCGGCCAAACCTGTCAAAGGTTCGGTCGACCGGCCCGGTCTACCGGCTCAGGTCAAAAGTCAAACTTTGGACAGAAATTTGAAGAGATTTTGATTTTAGACAAAATATTTTTGAATTGGAAAATGTGTAAAACATAAAGATGTATTTTGAGACAGAATATAGTATACTAAAATATTTTGTACATATTATAAGAAATCTTTTTGGAATAAGGATGTGCGCAAAAACCTGTGTGAAAGAGCATCAGACCTATCCGTTATTCTTTAACAAACTATAAAACTAAAAACAAAACTAATGAAGACTTCTTGAGCAATCTTCTAGTCTTTGAGCCATGCAATGCCTTGCTAGAGCCATCTTCTATGTTCCTTCCTTGATATGCCAAAAACCTAGAGATTCTTTGCAATAGCTAAGCAATGGCTTCCAAACATGGTACAAACCTGAAACTTACCTTGAACAAGTTCATTAGTACCAAATAGCTCTTATTTGGTTTGTCATCATCAAAACTCTAAACAAATTGAGAGTGTAACCTTTTGGGCCAACAATCTCCCCCTTTTTGATGATGACAAAACAAATAGGCTATATAAAAAATATATAAGGGAGGAGAAAACTCCCCCTCAAATTATGCTATATGAAACAAGAATTCAAACCAAGTAAATCAAAAAACACTTAAACTCAAAACACAAGAATTCATAAAAAAAACTCAAATCAAAACTCAAAAACATATAAACACAAAAACATATATAAACTCATATGTAACCAAAACCATATGAACTTATTTTTATCATGCTAACTTATTCTCCCCCTTTTTGTCATACATCAAAAAGGGTTAACAAACATATGTTTAATCAATACTGCAAACATTAAGTTCTCCACAAATAAACGAAAATCTAGCAAAATCAAGTGGTTTTGTAAAAATATCGGCTAGTTGCAAATCCGTGGAAACATAATCAATATCTATATCACCTTTCTCAAAATGATCTCTAAGAAAGTGATATCTAATCTCAATGTGCTTGGTCTTATTATGTTGATTTGCATTTTTGGTCAAATGTATAGAACTAGTATTATCACAAAATATTTTAATATTCTTATAATGCAAATAATAATCAAGGAGAGTATGTTTCATCCAAAGGACTTGAGCACAACAAGCCCCCGCGGCAACATACTCCGCCTCGGCGGTTGAGAGAGCTACAGAATTTTGCTTCCTAGAGGACCATGAAACAAGACAATTACCAAGAAATTGACATGTCCCACTAGTACTCTTTCTATCTACTCTACAACCCGCATAGTCGGCATCCGAATAACTCGTCATTGAGAAATCTCCGGTTTTCGGATACCATAGACCCATTCCAATCGTTCCCTTAATATAACGAATAATGCGTTTTACCGCAATAAGATGAGACTCTTTAGGACACGATTGAAATCTAGCACAAAGACACACACTAAACATGATATCCGGCCTACTCGCCGTTAAATATAAAAGACTTCCTATCATGCTTCTAAACAATTTAATATCAACATTTTTATCTTGGTCATCCTTATCAAGCTTGGTTGTAGTTGCCATGGGAGTGTTGCACACCTTTGAGTCTTCAAGTCCAAACCTCTTCACGAATTCTTTGCGTATTTGGCTTGACATATGAAGTTACCATCTTGCAATTGCTTGACTTGGAGTCCAAGAAAGAAATTAAGCTCACCCATAGAGGACATTTCAAATTCAAGTTGCATGATCTTTTCAAATTCCTTGCATAAAAGCTCATTAGTAGAACCAAAAATTATATCATCAACATAAATTTGCACAAACAAAATGTCATTATCAACATGCTTAGTGAATAGGGTTGTGTCTACTTTGCCTTTAATAAAATCATTTGAAATGAGAAAACTAGAAAGCCTTTCATACCAAGCTCTTGGAGCTTGTTTCAATCCATACAAAGCTTTATCAAGTTTAAAAACAAAATCGGGATGAACATGATCAACAAAACCGGGAGGTTGAGCAACATAAACTTCTTCATTAATAAAACCATTTAAAAATGCACTTTTCACATCCATTTGAAAAAGTTTGAAATTTTTGAAAGATGCAAAAGCTAGTATCATTCGTATGGCTTCAAGCCGTGCTACGGGTGCAAAGGTCTCCTCAAAGTCAATTCCTTCAACTTGAGTATAACCTTTGGCCACTAACCTAGCTTTATTCCTAATGACATTTCCGGATTCATCCATCTTGTTTCTAAAGATCCACTTAGTACCAATTATTGGTCTATCGTGGGGCCTAGGAACAAGGTGCCAAACTTGGTTGCGCTCAAATTGATTGAGTTTCTCTTGCATGGAAAGCAACCAATATGAATCCGTCTCGACTTCGAGAATACTTTTGGGTTAAAAATGAGAAATGAAAGCAAAGTTATCACATAGGTCATGGAGTTTGGAGCGCGTTGTGACTCCTTTAGATGCATCACCCAAGATGAGCTCCTTAGGATGATTTGTAGCGTATCTCCAAGCTTTAGGAAGCGGTTGAGAGCTTTCCTCTTTATCCTCTTGAACATCACCAATACGTTCTTGCTTTTCTTCTTGAGCGGGTGAGTCCTTCAAGGATAGTTTCTCCATGTTTTCACCTAATGGTTCAATCTCTACAACATTCTCAACAAAAACATTAGATTCTTCAAACTTTACATGCATGGTTTCTTCAATGGTAAGTGAAGATCTATTGAATACTCTATAAGCTTTACTAGTTGTAGAATATCCAACAAAGATTGCTTCAAAAGCCTTAGCATCAAATTTATCCAAATTTTCTTTAGTGTTCAAAACAAAACACTTGCATCCAAAAACTTTGAAATATGCAACATTTGGTTTTCTAGAATGATACATTTCAAAAGATGTTTTAGAAGAATTTTTACCCAAATAAATACGATTCGATATGTAGCATGCGGTGTTTACGGCCTCGGCCCATAAATATTGAGGGAGGTCATATTCACTTATCATTGTCCTAGCCATCTCTTGAAGTGTTCTATTTTTCCTTTCTACAACTCCATTTTGTTGTGGAGTTCTAGGACAAGACAATTCATGCTTAATTCCCTTTTCATCACAATAAGTCATGAAGAGTTGGTTAACAAACTCACCACCTCTATCACTCCTTATTTTCAAAATCGAAAAGCCTTTTTCTTTTTCAACTCTTTTTCGAAAAATCTTAAAATGAGAGAAAGTTTGATCATTATGTTGCAAGAAGAAAACCCAAGTGAAACGGGAAAAATCATCAACTAAAACAAATGCAAATCTACTACCATTTAAACTCTTAGTTTTAGTAGGTCCAAAAAGATCCATGTGAATTAATTCTAAAGGCCTAGTTGACATGATATCCTTGATTGGTTTGAAGGAAGACTTGGTTTGTTTCCCAAGTTGGCACGCACCACAAATGCAGTCTTTCTCAAACTTCAAGCAAGGAATACCCTTCACCAATTCCTTTGAATTAATCCTAGAAAGATGTTCAAAAGATGCATGTCCTAATCTTCTATGACAAAGCCAAGAATTTTCATCAAAATCATTTAAGCATTTAGTAGAACACTCTACATTAAGCATGTCAATGATATAAATATTATCATAATGAAAACCGGTGAGAATACAATCATTGGTTTTAACATCAAAAATCTTGCAAGAAGAATCATCAAAAACAACTTTAAGTCCACGATCACAAAATTGACTAATGCTAAGCAAATTATGTTTTAAGCCATCAACAAGTACAACATTTTCTATAATAGGAGATGAACTAATTTGAATGTTACCTATACTAATGATAGAGCCCTTTGAGTCATCTCCGAAGGTGACGGAGCCACCTTCCATGTACCTTGATAGGGTTGTAAAGTTATTGATGTCGCATGTCATGTGTCTTGAACAACCACTATCAAGGTACCACCGCTCCCTACGTCTTGGAGCCTTGGTGTGTACCTACATCAAACATTTTAGGACTTGATTTTGGTACCCACATTTTCTTGGGTCCTAGAGGGTTAGTGTCATGAACCCAAACAAGATTATTTGATCTATTTAATTGATCATAACAAAACATAGCCAAATATCCATTTTTACCACAATATGTGCATCTATACACTCTACCATATTTAAAAGCATAGTGAGTGTGCGATTTGTGAGCATGAGCATTGTGAGCATGAGCATGAGAAGTGTTATGTGTAGTGTGAGCATGAGGAATCTTAACATGTGGATCTTTTGCATGAGATGCGTGCTTTTTAGAACATTTTCTTCAAGTTTCTTAGTGTTAAAAGCACAATCTTTCAAAACCTTTTCAAAATCAACCATTTTTTATTTTAAAGAGGAAATTTCTTTTTCATCAACAATAGGAGATTTTGCCTTACAAGAAACCTTGTAGGCATCAAATTCATTTTGAATAGAAATGAGATTAGAAGAAATATCATCTTTTTCTTTGGAAACCATAGCAAGTTGATTTTTAAGAAAAGCAACTTCTTTTTGCAATTTAAAACATTCAATCTTCTTATTGTCATAAGTTTCAGAAAGTTCAACAAAAGCATGTACAAGAACTTCCTTACTTAATTCATCATCTTCATCATCAAGAGATTGAGGGGTTACCTTAGGTGTGTTTGCCATGAAACACATGTTTGCCGTATCAACCTCTTCTTCGGACTTGCTTTCCGAATCCCAAGTAGCTTTGTATGCTTTCTTTTCTTCCGGCTTCTTTGGCTTGAAGGAGGAAGTCATCTTCTTTTTGAACTCCGGGCAATCCGCCATGATATGTCCGGGTTTTCGGCAATTATAGCATATGATTCTTCTCTCCTCTTTGCCTTCAAATTTTCTTCGGAAGTTGAGCTTGTTCCTCCGGTACATCCTTTTGACATTTCGCACAAGGAGGGAGAGCTCCTCATCTTCTTCTTCATCTTCTTCATCGTCTTCAAGAGTGGATGAAGACTTGAAAGCTATGGACTTCTTCTTTGTTGGAGCGGCCTCTTCTCTTGCTTTCTTCTCCATCTCATGGGTCTTTAAGTTCCCAATGAGACTAATGAGGTCCATCTCATCCTTGTCGTTCAACTCCTTTAAGGTGGTGGCCTTTATCTCCCATGAAGTAGGAAGAGCCCGAATCACTTTCCAAACCTTTTGATCATTTGAGATGTCATCACCTAAGGAAGAAAGAGCATTGGTGATTTTAGTAAATCTAGTAATCATACAATCAATAGATTCTTCATCAAGCATTTTAAAAGATTCATATTGAGACCTCAAGAGATCTATCTTAGCTCTCTTGACTTGTGAAGTCCCTTCATGTGTGACCAATAAGTGTTGCCAAATCTCATAGGCGGATTGGCAATGAATTACCCGTGTAAGGTCATCCTTATTCAAGGCGGTTAAGAGGGAGTTTTGGGCCTTGGAGTTAGCCTCATATTCTCTAAAAGTGAAGTCGGTCCATGTGCTCTCATCACTATCGGGTACTATATAGGGTTTGGTCAAGGATTTATCAACTAGGCTACCTAGGGATTGTAAAAAGATAGTCATCCTAACCTTCCAAATAGGGAAATTTAGTCCATCAAATTTAGGAGGGGATTTAATGTTATCGGCCATGTTTACTAGTGTATGAATGTATGAATGAAAATGTTGATTAGCAAATTTTAAGGATCTCTCTATGGATGTTAAGCCAAAACCTAGAGTCCAAGCTCTGATACCAATTGAAAATCACCTAGAGAGGGGGGGGGTGAATAGGTGATGATGCTAATCAATGCACAATAAAAAACTATGATACAACAATCGCCCAAAACAAGACTAAGAGCCGAATGCCCCATGAAGGGTTCCGAACTCTTTCCTCCTGATTCCTCTTGAAACGAGTTAGAGGTGCGCAATGCAACCTTGTTGTATAGGACTATGATTGACAAGATGAATGAAAACAAATGAATATTGCAATAAAGAGTAAGAGCAAGTGAAAGTAAACCAAACGCAAACACAAAGAATTGTTATCGAGGTTCGAGCACCCAGCTCTACTTCCCCGCCTTCCCCAGAAGGATTCCAACCACTTCCACTATCACAAAGATGTTACAAAATCACCGGAGTACCCAATTCCACAATCTCAAGTACAAGTAATTTCTTGGTAGTCAAAAGACCACAAACTCTCTCTTTCAAAAATTCTCTTCCCTTACAAAGGTCCTTAGAGAATAATGAGTAGGAATGAAGCTCTTTGTTGTAAGTGAAGAAAGAAAGAGAAATCAGAGAGTATCTCAAAAACACTTCAGAAAATGAGAGAATTTCAGCACAAAAACCAAGCTCTTTTGAATGCCTTAAACTTTGAAACTTTTGGAATTTTTCCTGTAAAACAATTGTTGTAACAATCTCTCCCCCAAACACCCCTATTTATAGGAGAGGGCTAGGGTTTAGAGATAAAACATAATTAGGATTAATCAGAGAGTATTAAGTTCAAAACATATCCTTTAAACAAATTTTAAACACAAAAGGACAAAATAAAACAGCTCAGAAAAATAGCCGTTTACTGTTCAAACGGATCTGTCGGTCGACCGGTCGGTCGACCGAAGTTCAAAAATAAAGAGCCGTTACAGGCTAGCGGTCGACCGCCCGGTCGACCCAAACAACCCGAGAGCAAAATGAGTTACAGTCGGTCGATCGCTCGGTCGACCGTAAAACGTGCACACTGATACGTGCACCTGCTAGAACCACGGTCGACTCGGACGGTCGACCGGCCAAACCTGTCAAAGGTTCGGTCGACCGGCCCGGTCTACCGGCTCAGGTCAAAAGTCAAACTTTGGACAGAAATTTGAAGAGATTTTGATTTTAGACAAAATATTTTTGAATTGGAAAATGTGTAAAACATAAAGATGTATTTTGAGACAGAAGATAGTATACTAAAATATTTTGTACATATTATAAGAAATCTTTTTGGAATAAGGGTGTGCGCAAAAACGTGTGTGAAAGAGCTTCAAACCTATCCGCTATTCTTTAACAAACTATAAAACTAAAAACAAAACTAATGAAGACTTCTTGAGCAATCTTCGAGTCTTTGAGCCATGCAATGCCTTGCTAGAGCCATCTTCTATGTTCCTTCCTTGATGTGCCAAAAACCTAGAGATTCTTTGCAATAGCTAAGCAATGGATTCCAAACATGGTACAAACCTGAAACTTATCTTGAACAAATTCATTAGTACCAAATAGCTCTTATTTGGTTTGTCATCATCAAAACTCTAAACAAATGGAGAGTGTAACCTTTAGGGCCAACACTTTCTTCCCGCACGTGTGGTTGCTCGCACCCGAGTCAAGGTACCAAACATCATTCTGAACACTTAAATTATCATAGCAAGAAGAAGAGTAAAGTTATTACCCACATCATTTGTTGCTTCGAAGAGATTAGTAAGATCTTTAGTTCTATGCCAGCAGTCTTAGGCATAGTGTCCAAATTTTTTACAGTTGTATTAGAGGGTTAATTTCTAGCTTTTTTATGCTGGTAAAACTATTCAATGTTTGCTCTTGTAAAATCATGTATAAATGGGTCATTAGGGTTAAGTTTCAGAAAACAACAACAAAAAAAAATTCAAAAATCAAAGTTTTGGGATTTCAAGTGAAAGAGCTTTTTGTTTTCAGTTTTGTGCTATTATTTTCAAAAGTCTGCTTCAAGTTATGATTCTTAAAATCTCTCTTATATTTTTAAATTCCACTTGTAAAACTTTGAGTTTCAATCTTATATATTATTCTCTAGGGTTTTGTAAAGAAGTGTTTTCAAGAGAGAGTTTGTGGTCTTTTGATCACCCAGTACTTATTGTATTGTTGTTATGCTACCACTGGACTAGAGGAGTGTATTGGGGAGCTGTGTACTCCATATTGGTTGTAATTCCCTTGGTGGAATGTTCTACCAGATTGGAAATCCTTTACGGTGGTGAAGGCGGGGACGTAGAGTAGTGGCTCAAACCTCGAGACAAATCTCTTTTTTTCGATTGATTTCTTATCTCTCTTATCTACTTTATATTCATTCATTCATTGTCGATATAAATTCATTGCAATAAGATTACATTGTGCACCTCAAACTTTTTATTTAGAGGAATTACGATGAAGAAGTTCAGAACCCTTCACGGGTTATACGACTTCTAATCTTACTTTGAGTGATTGTTTGCATCATCTCATTTTTATTTTGCATTGAATATTGAATTGATTAGCCTTACACATATTCACCACCCTTCTAGGTGTAATTTCACTTAACCGTTGGAGAGCGAATGTTAATCATGCGTCGTAACTCTGAGACGCAGGGTTCAGAGATGCGGAGCTCACGTTCCGTAGAGCAGGCTCTCACATTTTGGTTATTGAAATGCGGGTCTCATGCCTCTGTTGAGAAGAGATGCGGACCTCACATTACTGATTGTCGCATTTGTCTAGCGACACTAGGGAAACGCGGACTTTAAGAGTCCCGCGTTCTGTCATAGAGGCGCGGGTCTCCTGTCTCTGAGAAGAGGCGTGAACCTCACATTGTTGAACGTTGCATCAGGAGGTTAAGCCTCAAAAAATATGAGCCTCTTGAACTCCGTGTTTTGGTATGGAGATGCAGACTTCACTCAACTGATGCGATTCAGAAGAGATGCAAGCATGAGCCTTGCATACCTTATCTGCTAGACATATGGATTTTCCAGCTTCTTGCATCTGTTGTCGACGTGCGCGTCGCCTTTATCAACATTTGACATTTCGATTACACTTCACGAGTTGCTAGGTCCCAGTAATCTGGAGCTGAGAAAGAGGAAGGGTGTGGCCAGATTGGCCTCCAATGACGTTGGCCTCGCGGGTTTCGTGGGACACCTTGACACAGCCCACGCACGCAACACAGCCTGAAATGGCACTATTTATGCATGCTATCTTTGGGGAAGTCTCTGAAGGGACTTGAGAGTGGATCTCCAAGGAGATCCTGTGGTACTTCTGTGCTACCCTAAGGCTCTTGGAGCCAGAAGAGAGGAACTCTTCATACTTTGCCTGAGCGAATTCTACGACTAGTGACTCGACCATTTTTCCCATGAAGGCGACGTCATCTTGCACAACAACTTACTCATCAGTGGAGAAAGTAGTCCCTAGCAGAGTCTCCGTCTCTTGTTTACTCAAAAAAGTTGAAAAAGGTGCAAGCTTCTTTGTTTGATTGTAAAGAAAATTACAATGGATCAATAATCTGATTACAAAGAGGGGCAAATGATTGGATTGAAATCACCTAGAGGGGGGTGAATAGGTGATGGTTATACTAAGTAGCAAATAATGCGGATTAAAAAGCTATTTAATAATAAGCAACAACAACAATAAAACTTGCAAGAGAGTAGACAAATAATAGTGCAAGTAATGAGAGGAGAGAGAGTTTAGAGATAAGTAGATAATCGCAAACACGAGAATATGTTTCGATGTTCGAGCCAGTGCTCTCCGTCCTCACCTTCAGCACGATGAAGGATTTCCACTATGCTTGATCCCACCGATCGCCAATACAAGTTCTCATTATAACTCTTAGGACACTTTTGTCCTCGCTCGCGGTGCAACAACACCAACTTAGAGCTCACTAGCTTGCTTGAGGCCGCAACCTCTACAACTTCTCAATTTGAGGAAATGGTGATCAACACTTGATCACAAATAAAGCTCACATGCACAATCTTACAACCAAGATGAAGAGATGAAACTTTTGGGATTGTGTAGTGAAAAAAATCTAGAAGAGAAGTAGAGGGGAAAGCTTTAAGCTAAAAAACCAAAGGATTGAAAAATATTGCTCAAGGGAAAATCTTCTTGCTAAAAGGCTAAACTTTGAAAAAATTGATTTTACTCTTGTAAATCTTGTATATAAGTTGTATAACACTCCCACTATTTATAGGGGATGAAAACTAGGTTAGAAAAGCCAACAGATCCATTGGGAGAGATCCCAACAAAAGACAAAATAGAATATAGCCGTTATAGCCCAGTCAGCAGAATTTTCTACTGCCGGTTGATCGACCGGTCGACCGCAAAGAGTCAGATTTTTGACTGTTGGGAAAGCGGTCGACCAGATAATCGACCGTGAAACGAAAACAGAGAGTAACACTCTCTGCCGGTCGACCGGGAAAATACAGAGCACTGCTCTTTCTCCCTGTCGACTGATAGGTCTACCGAAGTGCACACATGCACACAGGAGCATATCAGTTGATGCTTAGTTGACCGATAGAGCAGTTCAGCTTTGCTAGCGGTTGACCGTGCGATCGATTGGACTAGGCCAAAAGTCAGGTTTAGGAAATATTTTTGAAGATAAATTTTTTCCTATAAAATTTCTTTAAATGGGTAGATACAAAATAATGTTCTAGGGCTTGGAAAGACTAGAGTGTGATCATACATCAACACTAATAAAATTTGAACTATATTTTGATAAAATTCTTTTTCTAAACTAAAACGATTTTTCCAAAAACTTGTTTTTCCAAAAATCGATTTTTTCAAACTGCATTTTTCTGAAATTTGGTAAGAAATATTGTAATAAAATTTTGTTTGAAAGCATGAAGCAATATCCAATGTGTGTGTATGGCAATCCCAAAGCTATCAACCTCTATCGTCTCGGTTTAGACAAATAGACTATAAATCTAACTAAAATGAAAAATGTAAAAATACAAATCTTGTATTATAGTCTTCTCAACTTGTTTGACCCTGGAGCTCTTCTAGTGTGGTAGGCTATGGGATCTAAATCTTTGCGGCTTCTAAATGTGTGAGTCTTGTGTTGGAGCCGTCAATCAACCTATGGTTTTTCTTGAAACTCATTTAGACAATCTTGTTAATACTTAACTACATATGATTTGTTATCATCAAAATTTGGGGCTAATGGCCTTTGGGCCGACAATCTCCCCCTTTTTGATGATGACAAAATATATAAAGTTATTACAAATATTTTGGGCAGAGACTTCAAGTGAAGCTCCCCCTTAAAACATGCATATACATGAATATGATATAAAGATCTAAATGCATGACAAAATCATATACAAAGGATATATAGATAGATTCACTTCCAACCATGTACGCATACTAAGGATACAACAATATGAATATGTATGCATATATGGTTATTGAAATCACCTAGAGGGGCGGGTGAATAGGTGATGATGCTAATCAATGGAACTAAATTCGGAATTAAAAATCTAAATGCAATGAGCACTCAAGTGTGATCCACAAGTGATGCACACACAACCAAGCAATTATGAATAATGAAACAAATCACAAAGTAAATGGAGATAGAGAGAGCCAATCGATCAAACGCAAATACCAAGATATGTTCTCGAGGTTCGAGCACCCAGCTCTACATCCCCGCCATCCCCAGATGGATTCTAGCTTCACTATCACACAGACAGTTACAATCACCATAGTACACAACTCCACCGGAGTACACAACTCCCAAAAAGGCACAGAGCCACACAAGGGTAAGGAATACAACTGAGTGGTTTACAATAACAACCACAAAACAATCTCTTGCAACTTGGTGGTTTCAAGCAACAACCACAAACAATCTCTTTTTCTCCCACAAAAATCCTATAGAGAAGATAGTAGATTTTAGCTCAAGTGTGGAGAAAACCAAGGGATTTAAAACCAGCAACTCAAAGAAAATCTTTGGGAAATAAATGAAACCAAGCTAGAGAAGTTCAATTCAAAATCTATTCCCAAAAACCCTTTTCTTTGATTTTTCAAACCCTTATAAAAACTTCAAAAAGATTCTTCAAATTGAATCCAAAAACCTATTTTGATTGCAGCAAAAACACCTGAGAGAGTGGAAAAATTCGCACAAAAAATCTTGGAGAAAAACTCTTTCAAATGGGGTATTTATAGGCAATTCTGGAAAATAGCCGTTGGCTGTAATTTTTGCCAGAAATACCCTGTCGGTCGACCGGGACGGTCGACCACCCAACGATCAAATTTTGAACCGTTGTGGCTACCGGTCGACCGCCTCGGTCGACCGAAAATACCTGAGAGCAAACAGCTCTCCGTCGGTCGACCGTGCCGGTCGACCGGCTATAATGTCAGCCAGCGTGCACGTATCCGTGCACGTCGGTCGACCGGAACGGTCGACTGGCTTCTTTGGTGCGGTCGACCGTACCAGTCGACCGGCCAAGCCTGGCAGACACTGTTCAGGACAGAAAAACAGGGGAAATAAATATCCAATAAATTCTTGTCAACTACTAAAAATCCCCAAAAATAGTTTTGACAATTTGCATTGATATATAAACATGTGATAAAAGTTTTGACTCAAATATCAAGCAATTAAAACTATTTTTGTGTCTTATCATATTTACCAAAAACCAAAACTTGTATTTTCTAAAACTTGGATTTTGAATAGAAAATACACATTGTCCAAAACCTATCTGAAATACAAAAATATGATATTTAAACACTTTGAAGCATGTTGTATATGAATAGAAATCCAATATACAAGAAACATATATATATATATCATGATTTTTGTCATTTAGTCCAAAAATATGTTTTGTTATAAATACCAAAACATAAAACACATGAAATAGATTATCAAACTAAGTTTGTTTAAGCAATAGAAGCATGCATGTATATAGAATAAATCATATATACACTAAACCATGTAAACTTGTTTTGATATAGAATCTATTCATGAAAACCAAGATCGGTTAAACCAAAAACCGAAAACCAATATTCAAAACATAAAACGTGTGTGTATTGTGAACTTGAGCATATCATACTATTCTAATCTTTACAATTCGAATCTAAACCCAAACTAAAACTATGGATACCTAAGTCTTCTTGTAGAGCGCAATCTCCAAGTCGGCTTGATCCAAAACTCCTTTGATTCACCAAGCAAGTGCAATATATCATCTTTGATGTGCGGGCTCTTGAATCAACATGTGCAAGCTTCCAAATCATCTTGTTGAAGCTAAACACCAACTAATATCTTGATTAAAGATCTGAAACTAAAATCACAAGATTATTAGTACACATAACTACATGAGTTAATCATCATCAAAACTAGAGTGAAAGGCCTTTGGGCCAACAATCTCCCCCTTTTTGATGATGACAAAACTCATGGAGTTATATATGCATGGATTAAAGTTAAGCTTCAAAGAAGCTCCCCCTTAACTCATGCATCACAATAAACACATGGATATACAATGAATGTTCATAAATATGTATGCATCAATATGCATAAAACAATGAAAACATGCTCTTGATACCAAAGAAACAATACTAATTAAATAAAACGAAACATTATCAAAACATGCTCTTGATACCAATTGCATAAAACAAGTCATTTACTAAAACATGTGCTCTTGATACCAATTAAACTATTACCAATAAAACTTCTCTTGATACCAATGAAACTTATAAGCTCTTGATACCAAAAATAAACTTAAAACTTATTGATAAAGCTTATTGATACCAAACTTATGCATTCAAATCATGCATATAAACTCAAATTCTTCTCCCCCTTTTTGTCAATCATCAACAAAGGGGTAAATAAAAACAAGCTTTTAAGAATCAAATTAAAAATTCTTCTCCCCTTTTTCAAACACAATAGTCTTTACATAAGAACCAATAAACTTCAAAGGGTGAAATCAAAATCAATATGATACCAATTAAAAACATGTAGCAATGAAGTGCATTAGGATACCAATTGAAAATAACAAACATTAAGGAATGCCCAAAACCAATTTAAATTAACAAGGCATTGAAATCAAATCATCATCTTATATCAAAATGAAAGCATGTAATGGAGACTTGATACCAATAAACAATAGAAGCAAATTGATATCAATTTTAAGTAAGCACATAGCATCTTGATACCAAAAGAAGATATTTATCTTTAAAAGCACATGATACCAATTACAATAATATTCTAATCATAAAGTTAGGGAGTGGGAAACAAAAACAATGGTAAACCAACTACCAATTGAAATATGAAATCAATTGAAAGGTAAAATACCAAATGAAAAGTAAACTACGAGTTTTCTCCCCCTTTATGAAATGCCAAAAGAAAATATGAACACTTTTATGTTAGCAAGCCTATGCATATTTATAAAACTTCAATTGAAAAATCAATTGAAACAAGATATTCATTAAAAATTCAAGCTTAGCAATCTTAAAATTATGATAAAGCTTGTATATGGATACCAATAGAAAGACACAAGCTTACCATAACCAAAATTTGTGCTTTAAGATATAGGGATATAATAAGCACAAATAAATCATCTATATATGTATGTAAGAAATAGATACCAATTGAAATTGATACTATATGGAGTGCAAGCATACATATATGAAACAAAGACATATGAGTATACAAAAAGAAGTCATATTGATACCAATTGAAAGAACTCAATGATACCAATTGAAATAACAAAGGTAAGGTCTAGTGTATAACTCATATCAACTACCACCCAACCAAGTTAAGTTTTAAATGATTTTCAAGGTGAAACATACTTGATCATGGTCTCCCATCCAACCGCCCATTATGGTAGGGGTTTTCAAAAATAGATTTGAACAATATAGTATGTTTGAAAATCACTACCTCATGAAGAATATCACAACTAGTTATGTAAGTCAACTAGTACGAAATCCTTCAAGATAAAATAAATAGATTTTTCATGAAACATGGAAATCACATGATCACTAAACACTCAAAAACCATCCATGTGGCTATTACAATAAACACTATGTATAACACCAAAGTGTAGCCGAATTCCCCGTGAAGGGCTCTGGACTAACTCCTCTAGATTCCCCGTAAATAAGGTTTGAGGTGCCGCGTTGGCTCTCTTGGTTGAATACAAGTGTTAGCAAATAATCCCAATCAATGTTTGTACTCATGAAAACTAAATCATGATACTAATTTGAAAATTAAATCATGGGAAAACATCAAGTAAGTTGAGTGTACAAGTGTTGTGAAAAACATATCATCATGAATATGGATAATCAAGCTCAATATAGAAATCATCAAAATATGAGACATGAGTGAATCATAAAATTAATTGAAATCATCATAAAACATGAGAATCACCATCAAACATGGAAATCATCACAATGATTTAAACTTCAAGGCATATGTATGTCATGTACATACTAAGGTATACATACATATCCCAAACATAATGAGTCACAAGATAATATGCATGAAGGCACGTGGCTCAAGGATGTATATGTATAGATGATAGTTTGGACAAAATGGACATATACATGAAGTCAAAACTCAAGATCATAAAACATATCCAAAATGGGTCATTCACATAATTTGGTTGACTTCAATACAAGTTAGAATGCATGAATCATCAAAACTAGACTATACTAGTACATCAAATGAATACAAATGAGCATTCAAGCACAAACATATATAAAGGTCTATTTGTAGCTCATTAGTTGCACAAGTATAAATTTTAGTCTTAATGAAAACAATCATTCAAGCATGTAGTCAAAACATGAGGCACAAAAATGAATCAACAATCATGATAAAATAATCATGAAAATCAAAGACATGGAATATCACAACAATCACAAAAATCCATATGATTATTATGATAAGAACATGTGTATTAGATCTATGATTAACATGATAGCTAAAACATAAGGAGAACACAAAATATGGGTCCATATTAAACATGGGTGTCTCAAGAACTAATCATGTAAAGCATAATTCTAATAAACATGGTAATTATCATACTAATCATGAAACTATAAACATGCTATAAATGAATGAACATGAAAGCATGCAAGTATAAATAGGAGTTAGAGAATGATACCAAAACCGATGAAGGTGCATCTCTAGTTCTCCAAAACACGGTGGTCCTCCCACCAAATCTCCTTGAGAGTGAAGCATCCAAATGGTTCTCATTTAAGCTCGTAACGCATCCACCTCAAGGCACCAAAACTCTCACGTGATGCGAGAGCCTCCACCTACATCAAACATCAAAGAGGTGGATCTTGGTACCCATTTTCTTGTGGGTCCACGGGGGTTAGTATCTCTCCTAACCCAAACAAGATTAGTTGCTAAATTTTCAATATGTAATCTATCATAGCAAAATCTAGCAAGATGGCCTTTTCGACCACAATGTGTACATGTGTACACATGAGCATACGTGTTATGATTGTGTCCGTGATGAGCATGTGTATGCCGTGTTGGGTGTGCATGCATAGTTGGAACTTGTTTCTTGCGAACCAAGGATTCCAAACGAGTGTGGTTTAAAGCACATTGGCTCAAAGTGGAGCCCAAACAATCAACACTTTTCTTCAAAACATTTATATCATTTTCTATGCTAGAAGATAAAGTGGAGCATGCAATAGAAGTGCTAGAAGTAGAAGCAATGCTAGCATGGCAAACATGCAAATCAATATCATTTTGCAAAGAATCATTTTTAGACAAAACCAAATTCAATTCTTTAGTAATAGAATCAATTTTATTTTTCAAAGTAAGGTTTTCTTTGAAAACACAATCCAATCTTGAGGATAAAATCTCATTGTGCTCCAAAATATCATCACAATCATTTTTGCCTTTTAAAACTTCAATTTCTTTTAAAGCAATGTCTAGTTGAGATCTTAGTGAGTCACATTCACTAGTAATCTCTTCCTTCTGTTGCAAAACGGTTTCAAAAGTAGATCATAAATCCTTCATTTCTTTTTGTAAATCAAAATGTTTTTCTTTCAAAGAGTTATGTTTTTCCAAGAATTTTTCAAGCTTAGAAGCAAGTTCAACATTTAAATTTTGAACCTCAAAACATCCATGGCAATAAGAGCTAGAACTATCATGTATTTGAGAGTCCGATTGTACCTCATGGGAGTCATTCCCATGGACCACAAAGCCACGCTCTTCGGATGCTTCTCTCCTCCATCTCCTCATATTGTTAATGATCCTTGGAAGCTCCGGAGATGTCAAGGTGCTCCAAACTGCAAAAGCCGAATCAAAACTATCAAAAACTAGTATAAGACTATCATCAAAAGATGCTCTAAGTGTTTTTAGTGCAAGTGCATTGGCCTTCTTGTGCTTGCTAGTATTTGGGAGGGTTTCTATAGTGATAGCTTGATAAACTAGATGACCTAGTGTTTTTAAATGTCTAGTCATGTTAACCTTCCAAGAGTTAAGTCTAGTATAGTCAAACATAGGAGGGCTAGCCATGAGAGCAAACTAGTATGAGTGCAAATGAGATGCAAATGAAGATTAGCAAACCAAGATCTTTTACTCCTAGGTTGTTAAACCAAAATATCAGGAGCACTAGCTCTTATACCAATTGAAATCACCTAGAGGGGGGGGGGTGAATAGGTGATGATGCTAATCAATGGAACTAAATTCGGAATTAAAAATCTAAATGCAATGAGCACTCAAGTGTGATCCACAAGTGATGCACACACAACCAAGCAATTATGAATAATGAAACAAATCACAAAGTAAATGGAGATAGAGAGAGCCAATCGATCAAACGCAAACACCAAGATATGTTCTCGAGGTTCGAGCACCCAGCTCTACATCCCCGCCATCCCCAGATGGATTCTAGCTTCACTATCACACAGACAGTTACAATCACCGGAGTACACAACTCCACCGGAGTACACAACTCCCAAAAAGGCACACAGCCACACAAGGGTAAGGTATACAACTGAGTGGTTTACAACAACAACCACAAAACAATCTCTTGCAACTTGGTGGTTTCAAGCAACAACCACAAACAATCTCTTTTTCTCCCACAAAAATCCTATAGAGAAGATAGTAGATTTTAGCTCAAGTGTGGAGAAAACCAAGGGATTTGAAACCAGCAACTCAAAGAAAATCTTTGGGAAATAAATGAAACCAAGCTAGAGAAGTTCAATTCAAAATCTATTCCCAAAAACCCTTTTCTTTGATTTTCCAAACCCTTATAAAAACTTCAAAAAGATTGTACAAATTGAATCCAAAAACCTATTTTGATTGCAGCAAAAACACTTGAGAGAGTGGAAAAATTCGCACAAAAAATCTTGGAGAAAAACTCTTTCAAATGGGGTATTTATAGGCAATTCTGGAAAATAGCCGTTGGCTGTAATTTTTGCCAGAAATACCCTGTCGGTCGACCGGGACGGTCGACCGCTCAACGGTCAAATTTTGAACCGTTGTGGCTACCGGTCGACCGCCTCGGTCGACCGAAAATACCTGAGAGCAAACAGCTCTCCGTCGGTCGACCGTGCCGGTCGACCGGCTATAATGTCAGCCAGCGTGCACGTATCCGTGCACGTCGGTCGACCGGAACGGTCGACTGGCTTCTTTGGTGCGGTCGACCGTACCAGTCAACCGGCCAAGCCTGGCAGACACTGTTCAGGACAGAAAAACAGGGGAAATAAATATCCAATAAATTCTTGTAAACTACTAAAAATCCCCAAAAATAGTTTTGACAATTTGCATTGATATATAAACATGTGATAAAAGTTTTGACTCAAATATCAAGCAATTAAAACTATTTTTGTGTCTTATCATATTTACCAAAAACCAAAACTTGTATTTTCTAAAACTTGGATTTTGAATAGAAAATACACATTGTCCAAAACCTATCTGAAATACAAAAATATGATATTTAAACACTTTGAAGCATGTTGTATATGAATAGAAATCCAATATACAAGAAACATATATATATCATGATTTTTGTCATTTAGTCCAAAAATATGTTTTGTTATAAATACCAAAACATAAAACACATGAAATAGATTATCAAACTAAGTTTGTTTAAGCAATAGAAGCATGCATGTATATAGAACAAATCATATATACACTAAAACATGTAAACTTGTTTTGATATAGAATCTATTCATGAAAACCAAGATCGGTTAAACCAAAAACCGAAAACCAATATTCAAAACATAAAACGTGTGTGTATTGTGAACTTGAGCATATCATACTATTCTAATCTTTACAATTCGAATCTAAACCCAAACTAAAACTATGGATACCTAAGTCTTCTTGTAGAGCGCAATCTCCAAGTCGGCTTGATCCAAAACTCCTTTGATTCACTGAGCAAGTGCAATATATCATCTTTGATGCGCGGGCTCTTGAATCAACATGTGCAAGCTTCCTAATCATCTTGTTGAAGCTAAACACCAACTAATATCTTGATTAAAGATCTGAAACTAAAATCACAAGATTATTAGTACACATAACTACATGAGTTAATCATCATCAAAACTAGAGTGAAAGGCCTTTGGGCCAACAGTTATCTCCATCTATCTAGAAATACCTCCAACCTCCAAAGCAGATGATTGTATCAAGAATAGAATAAACATAATATACAGCCAATCACATATACCATATGGAGATAAGAAAAATAACTACCATATCATAATGAAAAGGTGTCTACGCAAGTTAGAAGGTTCATGCCAACCTCCAAAACCAGAAATATAACATATGTCCAAAAATATAACACAAATATAACACATGTCCACAAACATCATGCTAAACACAAAAGATGTCCACGACCAAATACATGAATCGAGAAACAACCCAAAATAACACCACCAAAATATCTTTCCCCTTTTTTGACATCATCAAAAGGGGTTAAGGCCTCCAAAAATCAGGGCCCTTTGGGGAAAAGGATCGCGAAGATGAAGCAGGAGGAGGTGCCCATGCGACGAATGGAAGGCCGGAAATAGGAAGAGGCTGAGCATAACCCTGAGCAGTAGGAGCCGATAAATCAAACCTGTTGTAGATATCTCCGATACAGGTGTGCATGTAGCGTATGGAGTCACAGATAGTCCAGACGGTGCTCCAGTCGTTGATAGTTGGCGGACATCTCAGTGAAAATCTGTTGGCGGTGCTCGGTCATCTCAGCTGAAATCTACTGGATAAGCTCCCGCAGCTGAGTGGATAAGGCGAGGTAGGGGTTTAAAGGAGCAGAAGAGCCAGAAGAGGATCCATGAATAGCAAGAATGATAGGTTGCGGCTGAGGAGCAGGAGGACGCTCCCGAGCACGCATTCTCTTGAGAAGGGTGCTGTTTATGTCAACAGATGGTTCAAATGACTATACAGAGTGTTGGCCCAAAGGCCATTAGCTCGAAGTTTTGATGATAACAAACCATATGTAATTATGTTTTAACAAGTTTGTTTAAATGAGTTTCAGTTAAAAATCATGGTTGATTGACGCTCCAACACAAAACTCACACATTTGGAAGCCGCGAAGATTTGGATCCCAGAGCCCATCACAATAAGGAGAGCACGAGGATCAAACAAGTTGAGAAGACTACTACAAGATTTGTATTTTTACATTTTTCATTTTTGTTAGGATTTATAGTCTATTTTGTCAAAACCGAGATGATAGCGATTGATAACTTTGGGATTGTCACACACACATAATTGATATTGCTTCATGCTTACAAACAAAATTTTATTAGAAAATTTCTTATCAAGTTTCGGAAAAAGAAAGTTTTGAAAATTCATTTTTGAAAAAACAAGTTTTTGGAAAAATTGTTTCTGTTTAGAAAAAGAATTTTTATCAAAATAAAGTTCAAATCATTTTGGTGTGGAGTTATGATCACACCCTGGTCTTTATAAACCCTAGAACTCTATTTTGTATATACAAATCTAAAGAATTTTTATCAAATATTTTATCTGCAAAAAGCCCTTTAAAAATCTGTTGTTGGCCTAGTCCGATCGACCTCACGGTCGACCGCTGGCAGAGCTAAACTGCTTTGTCGGTCGACCGGGCGGTCGACCCACATGCACCATTGTGCATGTGTGCACATCGGTCAACTGACCGGTCGACCGAGAGCAAGAGTAGTGCTCTCTAGTTTTCTCGGTCGACCGGCCCGGTCGACCGACAGAGAGTGATCACTCTTTGTTTGAGACTCAGGCCGGTCGATCGCTTTCCCAACGGTCAGATTTCTGACCGTTGGCTGCCGACCGGCGCGGTCGACCGACGGCAGTCAGAATCTACTAACAGATTCCAACGACTATTTTCTGATTTGATTTTTGTTGGGATTGTTGGCCCAAAGGCCCTTCACCCTAGTTTTGATGATGATCAACTCATGAAGTTATAGTTACTAATGATCTTGTGTTTAATTAGTGACAGATTCATGATCAAGATCTTAGTAGGTGCATAGCTCAACAAAGGTTAAAATGACAAGATTTGGAGCTAGCACGATGTGATCCAAGGAGCTTTTGGATCAAGCTTGGACCAAGTCAAGAAGATGAGAAGCCTTCAAGTGAAGACTTCAAGAAGATGAAGACTTGTGTCTAGGTATAAGATTTGTATTTTTGTTTTAGTAAAAATGTAAAGGATAGATAGTTGGTGGATTGCTCAAGTCTATATCACACACACACTCTTGATAGAACTCTTGATAGAATTGCTTTCATAAAAGATTTCATTTTAGAAAAGAATTTTTATTTAGAAAAAGATTTTTCTTTGTGACAAAATATTTATCTTGGATTTTGGTATTTCATAGTTCATATCTTTAAACCCAAATCATGATTAGAGCATTAATGTCAAAACATAGATATTTCATATTGATTGTGTAGTGGGTCATATCCATACACACCATGCTTTAAATGAACTTAAATATCTTGTTTTTGTATTTTGAGAAGTTATGAAAAATATGTTTTAGAAAACTTAAATATTGTGATTAAAACTATGTTTTAGATTTACTGTGATTTTATGGGATTTTATGTAAGCCAAAAGACCATATTTTTATATCTGTTCCAGGCTTCAGGAAAGTCGACTTGACCACCTTTGAAGTCGACTAATCCTGAAGTCGGTCGACCGGATCGGTCGACCGACGTGCACAGACGTGCACGCCTTTGTGCACTGGAGAACGGTCGACCGGGACGGTCGACCGCTTCAGAGAGCTTTGCTCTCAGGAAATCTCGGTCGACCGTGCCGGTCGACCGACAGAGAGTTTACTCTCTACTCCAGTGGCTCGGTCGACCGGGATGGTCGACCGGAGGCTCCAACGGTCGGATTTTTGACCGTTGGCGGTCGACCGGGCCGGTCGACCGGCAGTACTGACAGAGCCCCAACGGCTAGTTTTCTGGCAGCCTATAAAAGGGGGTCTTGTCAACTGTTTTAAGGTTAAGATTTTAGAGACTCTTGAGCCAGTTTTTCTGATACTTTTAGAAGAGTTTTCTCCACAAAATAGAGAGCAAATACTTCCCATCTAAAAGGGAGTTTTTATCAAGAGAGTGTTAAAGTGAATTCTTGTGTTTTTCACCATAATCTTTCCTTGCTTTTCTCACACCACACTTGAGCTATTCATTGCTAGATATTCCTATAGGTGTGTTGTAGTGAGAGTGCTCTTTAGGTGATCAAGTGTTGTGATCATCAAAGAGATCTTTTCTTTGTTCTTTGAGGATACGGGCAAGTGTGCTCGTTGGTGGTTGAGTTCGGTTGTGAACTCTTTGGTTCGAGGTGCGGCCTCGGCGAGTCGGTGGACTTGCGTGTGTACGGGACTTGGGAGTCCGAGGGTTTGTAGGTGTGCGGCACCGAGGAGAGATCCATTGGGATCTTGCATAGTGGAAACCCTTCGTGTGTCGAAGGCGGGGATGTAGAGCAAGTGTGCTCGAACCTCGAAACAACCCTTTGTGTTTGCGATTGCTTACTCTATCCATCTCTCTCTCTTTGTCTCAATTTTATATCTTGCATTCCATTATTGTCTATCTCTATATGCTTGATATATTCCCTTGTGCTCATTATTGCTATACTTGCTTGGGATTGTTGTTAACACTAGTATTCAACCAAGAGAGCCAACGCGGCACCTCAACCCATTCAAGGGGAATCTAGAGGAGATTGTTCAGAGCCTCGCAAGGGGAATTCAGCAACACTCTTGTGTTATACCTAAGTATTTAATTAAAAGAAGTTTAATTTGGTCATCTTGTTTTTAATTCCGCATTATTTGTTCATAAGTGACCATTAGATTAGCCAACACCTATTCACCCCCCCTCTAGATGTTATTTCAGGGATCTCCCCCAACGAATCTCTTGGCCTTTTTTTAACCCAGTTTTCATCCCCTATAAATAGAGGGAGGTTCTACAACTAACACATAAGATTTACAAGATTAAGATCAAAAGTTTTCAAAAGTTTAGCCTTTTAGAAAAAAGTTTTCATTGAGCTAAATTTTCAATCCTTTTAGCTTGAAGCCTTTCTCTAATTTGCTTCTAGATTTGTGCACTACATAATCCCAAAAGTTTCATCTCCTCATCTTGGTTGTAGGATTGTACAAGTGAGCCATTGTTTGTGGTCAAGTGTTGATCATCGTTTCTTCATAATTGAGAAGTTGTGGAGGTTGTGGTCCCAAGCGAGCTAGTGAGCTCCTAGTCGGTGTTGCGACCCCGTGAGATAGAACAAGTATGTCCGAAGAGTTCTAGTGAGAACTTGTATTAACAATCCGGTGGGATCAAGCATAGAGAAAATCCTTCATCGTGTTGAAGGCGAGGACGTAGAGCAGTGGCTCGAACCTCGAAATATATTCTTGTGTTTGAGATTGTCAACTTATCTCTAAACTCTCTCTCCTTTACTTGCACTATTATTTGTTTACTTCCTTGCAAGTTTTAATATTGTTGTTGTTTATTGGTAATTAGTTTTTAAATCGCATTATTTGTCACTTAGTATAGCCATCACCCATTCACCCCCTCTAGGTGATTTCAATTGGTCTCAGAGCCTAACCCTAGCATTTGGTTTAACCACCCTAGGGATATCCTCATTATTGGCTATATCTATTTGTTGCATTTATTATTTATTGTGCACTATACTTGTATTCATGGCATTAGTTGGCTTTTCTAGCATCAAGTCCCCACCTAAATTTGATGGGTTGAACTTCCCCATTTGGAAGGTCAAAATGAACCTATTCCTAAAATCCCTAGGAGTTAGAGTTGCCAAGTCCATCACCAAAGAATTTATTAAACCTCTCACTGATGAGAGAACATGGTCCGAAGAAACCTCTAAGGACTATGAGGCCAATGCTAGAGCCCAATATGCACTCATTCAAGCATTAAATGAAGATGATCTTTCTCGCATCATAAATTATACATATGCTTTTGAAGATTGGAATGTGCTTAATATTACTCATGAGGAAACGTCGCAAGTCAAGAGATCTAAAATTGACTTGCTCTATTCTAAATATGAGAATTTCTATATGCTTGATAATGAAGGCATAGATGACATGCTCACTCATTTCACCTAGATTACTAACGCCTTATCTTCTTTACGTGACAACATCGACAATGACCAAAAGATCCGGAAGGTCATTAGAGCTCTTCCCAAGTCTTGGGAAATCAGGGCAACCACCCTCAAAGAGTTAAATGATCGAGAGGAGATGCACTTCTCCGACTTAATCACAATCTCAAAACCCATGAGATGGAAATGAAGGTTAGAAAAGAAAGGGAGGCACCAAAAAAGAAAGCACTTACTTTCAAGGTGGCTCCATCCTCCTATGATGAAGAGGATTCATTGGAAGACTACAATGAAGACTTTGCCATGCTCATAAGAAAAGTGGGCAAAATGCTCTATAAGAAAGGTAGACAAAGCAACTTCCGAAGAGAGAGACCTTAAGGAAGATTTGAAAAGACGAGGGAGTAATCGGGTCCATGTTTTCATTGCAAGAAGACGGGACACCTAATTGCCATTGCCCCTCTCTATAAGCTACTACCTCCAAGAACGGGTAAAAGAAGAAAAAAGCAATGGTGACCACGTGGGATGACTAGGAGTCAGAATCTGAAGAGGAGATTGACACCGCTCTCATGTGCTTCATGGCACATGGCGATGATGCTTCCAAGGTATGTCTAGAAAACTCTTTAGATGATGAAGACTTAACTATGGATGAACTTGCACATTTTTTGAAGAATTACAAAGTAGGTATGAAATATCACTTGCTCAAAATAAAAAATTGAAAAAGGAGAATGATTCCCTAAATAATAAATTTGAGCTTGTTTTAAAAGAGAATAATGAATTATCAAATTCTTTTGAGGAAATGAAAAAGGATTTTGAAAAATACAAAACCACTTGTAAAGGAAAAAGCCCTATTTCTATTTGCAATAAAAATGAATTTTTAGATATCCGAAAAGATATTGAAGTTTTGGATACAACTTTAAAGAAATGTGCTTTTGACATGACTAAATTTGCATCTATGTTTCCTAAAGGAAAATCCCAAGGAAAATATACTCATCACCATGCATCTAATACACACAAACATGCACACTCGCACAAGCATGCATTTATGTATGGTAGAATTTATATTTGTGCACATTGTGGCCGCAAAGGCCATTTGGCTAAATTTTGTTATGCTAAGCTAAAAATGTCAAAAAAAAGTTGTTTGGGTTCGAGAAAACACTAACTCTATAGGATCTAAAAAGATTTGTGTACCAAAAGACGCACCAAACTTCATTGATGCAGGTGGGTCGTCCTCCTCCAAGACTTGGGGGGAGATGGTGCCCGGGTGGTGGATGCATCAACGCTCAACGAACACATCGTCGCTTGCATCACTATCGAAGAGGCACCCATTTTGGAGAATACCTATGGTTTGGTAACTTCTCCACATAAAAATTTCTTCTTATATGCATAGGATTGCTAGTTGCATTTTTTGTGATAATGTGCCTTACATATGTAAACTTGCATATCCATTTGTTTGTATCTTTGCCATGATTGAGAATATATTCATGTTTCTTTGCCATATTTTATTTGTCCATATATCAAGATTTTGTTAAAATGAAGTTGTACAATAAAGATTTTTTAACAAAATTGAGCTAATAAATAGAGATGGCAGTTGCGCACCTCAACTCTTATGTAGAGGAATGTCGAGAAGTTTAGAACCCTTAACGGGGTATTCGGCTTCAACATCTCTTATTTATCGCTTAATAAATAATGGAGATATAAATATTAATAATAATCAATAAAAATGAAAATAAATGTTTTTTATTAAATTTTTCATGCCAAGAAAGAATTCAATTGATTTCAACATCACTACTATAATAATATAAGAAAGATATACTTTTCAGGTTAAAAGAAAATAAAAGTAAAAAACCCTAAATGTAAAAAAAGTTTTCCTCTCTGTTTTCAGCATAACCGGTTGACTGGCCAGTCGACCGATCTGGCCTAGTATAGGCACGGTCGACCAACCCAGTCGACCGATATAGCGAGGAATATGTAAATTTTTTTTGCCCGAAGCCGGTCGATCGGAGCGGTCGACCGACTGAAACCGAGATTGCTCTCAGTTTCCATAGGTCGACCGGGCGGTTTACCGGGAATAGGGTAAACTGTCAATTTACTTGACTCTTTATAAAGCCCTAACCCCCAAAATTCTTTCCCCTCTTCATCTTCCACTGCCTCCAACACTTCTAATCCTTTCTTCTCTCAACCCTATGCCCTCTCAAACTCTTTTTCCTCTCTCTAATTCCTCAAATTCATCAACAAAAATTAAGGAAAATTGTGTTCAGGCTTCAGTTCTACTTTCAATTTTGGGATTTTTGTCTGGTTTTTAAGGTATAATCTCCTTTTCCTTCAAATCTCTTATTTCCATGTTATCTCTAGGTGATTTCTAGGTTCTATTGATTAGATCGTGCCTTATTAGTGCCTAATCTTGCTTATACACCATCCATGTCTAAAAGAACCCCTTCTGAAAAGGGGAAAACCTCCCCATCTTCATCTTCTCCTTTTGTATCTCAAAATGCTTCCTATAGGCATGTCTTAATCTACACTAAAAATGTGAATTCTGGTCAAACTATGGTGCTTAGCTATTTTGAGCATCTTAATTATGCATCTATCCTAGCATCTAGCTACTTAGAAAATTATGTCACTATTAAAGAACCTGTCTATCCTACTTTGGTGCAATATTTCTACTTTAATCTCACCTTTGAACATAATCACATCAGATCCAGAGTCTTGGGCAGAAATATTGATATGACACTTCAAGAATTTGCATGTCACCTACACCTCTCCTGTGAGGGGATAGACATTTATAACTTTGATCTGCATGATTTTGAATATCCTGACGGTGAATCTGCCCACACCGTCTCCACACTGCTTCATGATGATGAGAACCCAGGTTTATTTAGGAACGAGGAAGTGAAGTATTATACTCTCACTGCCCAGGTCCTGGCCAAAATCGTGTTCTATAACCTCCTGTGAAAATTAGGAGAATATAGTCACGCTAGGGGTTCTGCTCCTCTTGTCATCTATTGCCTTTTAAAAGGCATTAGAATCAATAAACCTAAACTAATCATCAATTACATGACTTTTGATCATCTCTTTGTCCCAAACTGGAACTTGCCATTTGGGATGCTCATCACACGTCTTTTGAAGCAGCTAAAATTTGATCTTTCCTCTGAACGGTCGATTGAACTATCAGTAGACATCAACAACACCCTTCTCAAGAGGATGCGTCATAGGGAGTGTCATCCAGCTCCTCAGTCGCAGCCTTTCTTTCCTGCTATTCCTGGATCATCCTCTGGCTCTTCTGCTCCCTTCGACCCCTATTTTGCCTTATCTACTCAGCTTCGGGAGCATCGCCAGCAGTTTTTCGCTAGGATGATTGATTAGTCTACAATTCTGCATTATTATATCGCATTCTCTCACAGATTTATGAATAAATTGTCGGTCTAAACCGTGTTTTGGTCTTTATTGCAGGTAGATCCAAAGTTCAAGGGCAAAGATGGAATAAGAGCTTAATTAAACCTCTTTTATGGTAATTAATCCCGCATTACTTGGAGGCCAAGCAAGGGATTATCTAGAAGATACATCGAATCTAGCCTCTTGCGCACATCAGATGGATCTGCGGACGAAATTACCCGAAAAGGAATATACCAGGAAGCGTCTCGAAGCCCGGCGGAGCCACGGACCAAAACCAGGGAGTTCCCTCCCTGGTTTAGCCGCGGATTCGCGGTAAGAGCTGCGGATCCGCGGCAACGGAGTGGAGCCACGCGTCAATTTTCGACGCGTGGCCCCGTCTCATCTTCTGGAAGCATCTGATGCCTATATATAGCCCTGCCTTTGGCCAAAACGCAAGCAGTCTTCGTTTTTAGAAGTAGGTGCAGATTTTAGGAGAGATTTAGTATAGTGTAGGTGCTTTTCATTTCTCTTCTCTTGTATTTTCATTTGTTTTTAGGTCATTGTAGTAGGGCTGAGTGATTTCTAGAGAGAGATAGTGAGGGATTGATGTAATAGAGAGTGACACTCTATGTAAAGATGCCTCCTTTCTCTTCCAATGTAATCTCCTTTATCTTCTACATGATTTCTTACTAACTTTTCTTCTCATGGCAATCTAACTACTAACCACGAACCATCTAACCACTTACTCGATAATCCACATGAATCGGGTAGCCTCTATAAGGCCTTGTTCTTGCAAGAGCCATTGATGGCCAAAGATGATGGATTCTAACATCTAACTTGCTAACTTGTTAACAAAGCTAACTCTCTTTTATTTCATGCTTTCTTTTAATGTTGATGAGTTGATGCTTGTATAAGCTTGATCTTGATGCATGTTTTGATTGTGATGAACCATTCATGAGCCAAGCTCTGTATCGTCTCTTGATGCCAAGGATTGTGATGGCCGAGGATCAAAATGTGAGGCAACTATCATGAGAGGTTAGCATGGTTAGTGGAGTATTTAGTAGTTAGTAGCCATGAGTTTTCTTTTCTCTTCTTTTAGAAACTATTCAAGCTTCTTTTCTTATTTTTCTATAGATGTTTTCACTGCCTACTTAGTTTACCTTCGTTCCATCTTCTTCTCTATTCATTTTTCCAACTCACTTTTCTATTTGGTTTTTACATCGCCGTTTTCATCGCTCTCCTCACCTACCAAATTCTAGATTTTCTTTTCTTTTTCTTTTCCCATTCTTTTTCATTCTTTCAACAAAGAAGAATTGTTAATAAATAACATGAATAGAAACTGTTAATGCTTCTTTCGCCTCCCTTCCCTGTGGATTCGACCCGTTAAGCCAATGCTATAACTGAAGTATCGAGGGTACATTAGCACATACGAGCTTTTCATTGATTTCACATAAAACACACTTTTGAGTGCTAGTTTCCACCCCGATCAAAAAAAATGGCGCCGTTGCCGGGGAAGGGAATGGTTTTGTTTTCACGTTTTTGTTAACATTGTCTTCTCTGTTTTGGTGTGCAGGACAATCTTTGCAAGTGCTTAACATTGCAGAATAAACTCTAGCTTTGCATCTCCCTGCTCTTGAAAGAAGGGCCCCAGATTTGAAAGAACCGCCGCGCAAACGCGACTTTTGCCGCGAAAACGTGGCCAAGTTGTAACCATTGTGTATCTTGTTGTGCTGGGATGTGTTTATTGTAATAACTAGTTGTTCTGTATTATCATTTTTTCTGCTTTGATTGCCTACACACAATAATAAATTCCAAAATACTGTATTTTGTTCTGTTGTTATGATCTGGGTGGAGATGTACATATGGCATTGCATATAGCATAGGACAAACACGTGGGTGATTTATCGCTTTGTGTTATATTCTTGTCTATATTGCACACTAGCACGAATTGAAATTAAGGGCAAAACCCAAACAAGATAAGGTAGGATTTCATCACCCTTCCTTAGCCCAAAAATCATCTCCCCACTCACACTACCCAAGCCCTAATAAAATTTGAATAGACGTTGGCCCCTAGGGACATCTCACCTAGGTCTAGGTCAACCCTTCTATAGGCTTGGTTTTCATTTTTTGATTTCTTTTTTATTGTTGTTTGATTCTTTCTTTTTGTTTGTGATTTTTTGTGAAATGGAATTCAACAAAAATATTTCTTTCAATCCAAATATGAATCCATATTTCACACCGACTCCATTTTATTCGGATAATTCCAACCCGGCGTTTTACAATATGGACCAACCAAATAGACCTGGTTGGCCTTATCCGAATCAATACAACCTATACCCACATTCTTATGACTATAATTTCCAAAATAATTTCAACTCGTCACAGAGTCAATGGGGATTCACGTCCCCCGAGTCAAATTTTCAACCTTCTTGTCACCATATTCACCTTGTCCACAATATTCATTTCCCGATTTCACTTCCTATACTCCTTTTTCTGGACCTCCCATTGAAGAAAAATCTGAGTTCCAAAAGAGGGTAGAAGCCAATATACAAGAGAATGAGCGACAACTTCAGGAAACATTGGCTTCTCTAAAACATATTCAAGAGTCTTACTCAGTTTCACCTCCTCATAATGAACAACCATTTGCCTTAGAAATGAGTAAGGAACTCTTGTGTGAGTCCAAGCTTCAATCTCAACACATTTTTTACTCACATTCTTCACAAAATTTCCAAAACCAAGATTCTTATACTCACATTCTAGAGCAACCACTTGAAGATACATCATATCTAGATAAGAGTATAGAAATCTTGAAGGAGTCCATATTACAATATCAAAAATCACATGCCGAGTCTGTTAACAGGTTGGAAGAACAATTGAGTCAATTGGTTAACATTTATAGGAATGAGGAAACTCTATCTTATCAACCATTGACCAATTCAGTTATGCCAAACTCTATTAATCTGACCCAAGACTCTTGTCATTTTGAAAATCAAGATTCAATTTCAGCACACCCATCTGAACTTGTCCAAACTTCAAATCCCATCGACATTTTGGCAAGTTATCCTTTTCCTGAAATTGAACTTGAGCATGAATATGATCATGAACCTCAAATTAGTGATTCAATTCTACTTCCTGATTCAATTATGACTCCGGTATCTTCACCTGATTTCAATCCTTTTCCTGAGTCAGTATTGGATCCAGTGCCAGTCCATTGTGAAATTGAATCACCAATCACTTATGATGATCATATTGAACTTGACCAATTTCATACTTTTGAAAGTCCCATTAATAAATTGGCAAGTTCTCATTTTTATGGAATTGAACTCAATGTGGAATTTGACTTTGATTCTCAAATTTGTGATCCAGTTCAAATCCCTGAATCATTATTGACTCCTGTTATATTACCCAATTTGAGTAACATTTCAGAGTCAATTTTGATTCCCATACATGTCATTCCTGAACTTGAATCACCAATCTTAGAAAGTCACATTCCATCATGGGGAAATGAATGTGGACCTGAGCTTCATCTTCTTGATTTGGACCCACTTCCTGAACCGATCTCGACTCCCGAACCTTTACTTGACTTGAGTCATTTTTCTGAGTCGATATTAGTTCCTGTACTTACTGAGTCCAAATCAGTCATTCCATTCTGGGATAAGGGCTTTGGTAAATTTGACTCAGAAATTATTTTGAAAATTTGGAAACTAGATGGGGTAAATGTTTTAATAAAAATCATAAATATATACATCTTTCTAGTGGGTTGTATCATGGAGGTTTCTGGTGGGTTCCTCCGGACTCCACGCAAGAATAATTGGATCGCCTTTCGTGGACCAATCAGACCGCCACCGGAACCACCACCTTGAGGTGATTTTTTCTTCCCTCTCTATTTGTTTCACACATACATACATCACGATGCATTGAGGACAATGCATGAGATAAGTGTGGGGGAGGGTTTACTAACATAGAGTTTTTAGATTTTCTTTCTTTTACACTTCTTTCAGGATACTTTTAGAAATTTTTCCTTTTGTATAGGAATTTTCTCTTTCTTAAAACAAAACTTTTTGAAATAAGAGACAAAGTTTTGATCTATTTTTAAGAAAATTAAGATGATCTTAGAAATTAAGGAAGCCTTAATTATGACATCTTAAACCTAGTTGAAATAATGGATCTTGTTTAAAATTATAGGCTAAGTAAGATAAATTGTGGAGCTAATTTTATCTTGAATTTTTTGCCTTAGATAGTATGCACTTCACACTTACATATTTTTGGGATGGAAACAAAGACCAAAAATGCCATAAAATAAATAAAATATATATATATATATACATATGTGAATAAAACATCACTTATTAAGCTGGATAATTATGCCTCAAGAAGTATGATTATTCACGCCTAACGGTGATCAAAAGAATAAATATTCCCCCTTAGTTTTGTGGCCTTATTTACTTGAGTCCTTAAACCCGAGGGATGTTTTCTCATCTGGTGCCCTAGGACCGTCTGGTTTGGGAGTCATCGGTTATAGGCTCGCTATATGGGTGAACTAGAAAGCCTAAACTAAGGGAAGAAAAAAAAGAAAAAGAAAGATATATATATATATATATATATATATATATATATATATATATAATCAAATGGCTTGATGGTTAGAGTTGAAATCCCAAAAATATTCACTATCACAATGTGCATATTATCTAGGTTTTATGAAAGATAAAATATTCAATCCATTTTTGAATTCTTACCTTAATGGAAGACAAGATCTTGCATAGATACTAAGTTTAAGGAAGAATGATTTTTGGTAGACTTATGACCTTAGATCACTTATATTTTTGCAAAAATATTTCAAAAACTGGTCTCTCCTTCAAAATGTGTTTTCAAAATACTAACATTTATCTTCTTTCTTTATGGATTTTGTGGGTGCAATCCGCTGAAAACCCTCAGGAGACAACACTCCTCCTCTAGGGTAACCTAGAGGTTTAACGGCTTGTTGCACATGCTCAGTGCAATCGCGTCACCTGTGAAAGTGGTGTAATAACCCTTGTAGTATAGTTTTTCTTTTCTTGTTTTGCTCGAGACGAGCAAAAGAATAAGTGTAGGGGTGTGATTAGTCTACAATTCTGCATTATTATATCGCATTCTCTCACAGATTTATGAATAAATTGTCGGTCTAAACTGTGTTTTGGTCTTTATTGCAGGTAGATCCAAAGTCCAAGGGCAAAGATGGAATAAGATCTTAATTAAACCTCTTTTATGGTAATTAATCCCGCATTACTTGGAGGCCAAGCAAGGGATTATCTAGAAGATACATCGAATCTAGCCTCTTGCGCATATCAGACGGATCTGCGGACGAAATTACCCGAAAAGGAATATACCAGGAAGCGTCTCGAAGCCCGACGGAGCCACGGACCAAAACCAAGGAGTTCCCTCCCTGGTTTTGCCTCGGATCCGCGGCAAGAGCCGCGGATCCGCGGCAAAGGAGTGGAGCCACGCGTCGATTTTCGACGCGTGGCCCTGTCTCGTCTTTTGGAAGCATCTGATGCCTATATATAGCCCTGCTTTTGGCCAAAACGCAAGAAGTCTTCGTTTTTAGGAGTAGGTGCAGATTTTAGGAGTGATTTAGTGTAGTGTAGGTGCTTTTCATTTCTCTTCTCTTGTATTTTCATTTGTTTTTATATCATTGTAGTAGTGCTGAGTGATTTCTAGAGAGAGATAGTGAGGGATTGATGTAATAGAGATTGACACTATATGTAAAGATGCCTCCTTTCTCTTCCAATGTAATCTCTTTCATCTTCTACATGATTTCTCGCTAACTTTTCTTCTCATGGCAATCTAACTACTAACCACTAACCATCTAACCATTTACTTGATAATCCACATGAATCGGGTAGCCTCTACAAGGCCTTGTTCTTGCAAGAGCCATTGATGGCCAAAGATGATGGATTCTAACATCTAACTTTCTAACTTGCTAACCAAGCTAACTCTCTTTTATTTCATGCTTTCTTTTAATGTTGATGAGTTGATGCTTGTATTAGCTTGATCTTGATGCATGTTTTGATTGTGATGAACCATCCATGAGCCATGCTCTGTATCGCCTCTTGAAGCCAAGGATTGTGATGGCCGAGGATCAAAATGTGAGGCAACTATCATGAAGAGGTTAGCATGGTTAGTGGAGTATTTAGTAGTTAGTAGCCATGAGTTTTCTTTTCTCTTCTTTTAGAAACTATTTTCAAGCTTCTTTTCTTATTTTTCTATCGATGTTTTACCGCCTACTTAGTTTACCTTCGTTCCATCTTCTTCTCTATTCGTTTTTCCAACTCACTTTTTTATTTGGTTTTCACATCGCCGTTTTCATCGCTCTCCTCACCTATCACATTCTGGATTTTCTTTTCTTTTTCTTTTCGCATTCTTTTTCATTCTTTCAACAAAGAAGAATTGTTAACAAACAACGTGAATAGAAACTGTTAATGCTTCTATCGCCTCCCTTCCCTGTGGATTCGACCCGTTAAGCCAATGCTATAACGGAAGTATCGAGGGTACATTAGCACATACGAACTTTTCATTGATTTCACATCAAACACACTTTTGAGTGCTAGTTTTCACCCCAATCAATGATCGAGCATCGCCAGCAGATTTCTGTTGAGATGACTGAGCGTCACCAACAGATTTTCACTGAGATGACCGCACACTATCAGCGGATGGAGCAGCGTTTGGACAATGATCCATATCTGTGAGTCTATGCGCTATATGCATGCCTGTCTCGGTGGCATCTACATCAGGTTTGATTGGCCAGCTCCTCTTCTTTCTGATCGTGCCAAGCCATTTCCTACTGCTGGCCCTCCATTCACCACTATGACTTCTTCTTCTGCTCCACCTCCGCCGACTACTTTACCGACAGACTCTGATTTTGGTGGACATGATTCTGATGATCAGTGACCCCTTTTGATTATGTCAAAAAGGGGAGAGATATTTGGGGAGTTATTTCTGTGTTTATTTTCTATGTTATTTGGATTGTTTTTCTATGCATGTATTTGGATATTAGTTTATGGACATGTGTTATGTTTTTGGGTTTTTGAGGTTGGCATGAACCTCCTAACTTGTATGGACATCTTTTATGATATGGCAATTATCTTTGTTATCTCCATTTGATATATGTGATTGGTTGTATGTTGTGTTTATTTTTTTTCCAATCATCTATTTTGGAGGATGGAGGTATTTATGGATGGATGGAGGTAACTATGTATGCATACACTTTTGTAATTTTGTATCTTTGGTATACATGGATGGTTGGCATATGTGTCATTTTCATATCCTATATATGCCCTGTGTTATGCATGTACATCTCTTTATCAGATTATTTTATATGCAAGTGTTAAGGAGGAGCTACACTTAAAGTATCCGCCCAAAATATTTGTAATAACTCCATATGTTTTGTCATCTTAAAAAGGGGGAGATTAATGGCCCACAGACCATTAGCCCGAAGTTTTGATGAGAACAAACCATATGTAGTTATGTTTTAACAAGTTTATTTAAATGAGTTTCAGGTAAAAATCATAGGTTGATTGATAGCTCCAACACAAGACTCACACATTTGAAAGCCGCGAAGATTTGGATCCCAGAGCCCAGCGCAATAAGAAGAGCTCCAAGATTAAACAAGTTGAGAAGACTACTACAAGATTTGTATTTTTACATTTTCCATTTTAGTTAGTATTTATAGTCTATTTTGTCAAAACCGAGATGATAGAGGTTGATAACTTTGGGATTGTCACACACGCACATTTGATATTGCTTCATGCTTACAAACAAAATTTTATTACAAAATTTCTTATCAAGTTTTAGAAAGACAAAGTTTTGAAAATTCTTTTTTGGAAAAACAAGCTTTTGGATAAACCGTTTCTATTTAGAAAATGAATTTTTATCAAAATAAAGTTCAAATCATTCTGTTGTTGATCTATGATCACACCCTGGTCTTTATAAGCCCTACAACTCTATTTTATATATACCAATCTAAAGAATTTTTATCAAAATTTTTATCTTCAAAAAGCCCTTTAAAAAATCTTTTTTTGGCCTAGTCCAGTCGACCTCACGGTTGACCACTGGCAGAGCTGAACTGCTCTATCAGTCGACCGCCCGGTTGACCGACATGCGTCATTGTGCATATGTGCACATCGATCGACCGACCGGTCGACCGAGAGCAAGAGCAGTGCTCTCTGTTTTTCTCGGTTGACTTGCTCGGTCGACCGACAGAGAGTGGTCACACTCTATTTGGGACTTCGGTCGATCAGCCCGGTCGACCGCTTTCCCAATGGTCGGATTTTCGATCGTTGGCGGTCGACCGGCCTGGTCAATCGACAGCAATCAGAATCTGCTGACAGATTCCAATGGCTATTTTCTGATTTGATTTTTGTTGGATCCCCCCAACGAATCTCTTGGCCTTTTTTTAACCCAGTTTTCATCCCCTATAAATAGAGGGAGGGTTCTACAACTAATACACAAGATTTACAAGATTAAGATCAAAAGTTTTCAAAAGTTTAGCCTTTTAGCAAAAAGTTTTCATTAAGCCAAATTTCCAATCCTTTTAGCTTGAAGCCTTCCTCTCCTTCTCTTCTAGAATTGTGCACTATATAATCCCAAAAGTTTGATCTCCTCATCTTGGTTGCAGGGTTGTGCAAGTGAGCCATTGTTTGTGGTCAAGTATTGATCACCATTTCTTCATAATTGAGAAGATATAGAGGTTGCGGCCTCAAGTGAGCTAGTGAGCTCCTAGTCGGTGTTGCGGTACCGTGAGAGAGGACAGGTGTGTCCGAAGAGTTCTAGTGAGAACTTGTATTGACGATCCGGTGAGATCAAGCATAGTGGAAATCCTTCATCGTGTTGAAGGCGGGGACGTAGAGCAGTGGCTCGAATCTTGAAATATATTCTCGTGTTTACTATTGTCAACTTATCTCTAAACTCTCTCCCCCCTTAACTTGCACTATTATTTGTTTACTTCCTTGTAAGTTTTAATATTGTTGTTGTTTATTGTTAATTAATTTTTAATCCACATTATTTTTTACTTAGTATAGTCATCACTTATTCAGCCCCCTCTAGGTGATTTCACAGAGGAAAGATCAAATTTTAACTGCTTCAATAAATGGGTGATGAGCATCCTAATAGGTAAGTGCCGATTTGGGACGAGAAGATGATCAGAAGTCATGTGGTCATTGATGAGCTTAGAGATGGTTATTCTAATGCCTCTCAGAAGATAATAGATTATCAGAGGAGCAGAACTCCTAGCGTGACTATATTCTCCTGATTTTGGCAGGAGGTCATAGAACACGATTTTAGGCAGGACTTGGGCAGTAAGAGTGTAGTACTTCACCCCCTCATTCCTAACAAAACTAGGGTTGTCATCATTGTGAAGCAAGGTAGATGCGGTGTGGGCAGACTTACCATCAGGATAATCAGAATCATGAAGATCTACATTATAAATATCTACCACCTCACAGGAGAGGTGTAGGAGACTAGCAAATCTCTCAAGAGATATATCAATGCTTAGCCCATAACTCTTGATCTAATGTGATGTTGTTGAAATGAGAGATTGGTTTAAAAGTAATACACCAATTCAGGATATACTGGTTCCTTAATGGTAACAAAATCCTCTAATGAACTGGATCCTAGAATATTGGCAAGGTTGAGGTGCTCAAAATCACCGAGCACTACTGTTCTACCTGAGATAACATTTTGGTAGAAATTTTGGAGTACCTATGTGATGCATTTGGTGAAACAAACGGGGTGGAGGATGATTCGGGGTTTTTTTCCCTTTTCAGAATGAGATCTTTTAGACATGGTTGATGGATTAGAAAGATTAGGCACAAATATAGCACGATCTGAACAATTGAACTTAGAAATAATAAGGAAAAATTAAGAGATTTAGGGAAGAAAAGATTATGCCTTGAAATCAAGAGAAAAATCCCAAAATAGAGTGGAGATCTGAAGCCTGAAAGCAAATTTCCCAATTTTTATGGAGGAATTTTGGGGGTTTGAGAGATGAAAAGGAGTTGGAATAGGTTCATTGTTGAAGGAATAGGGGAAATTAGAGGATAGAGGCGGTGGAAAGATGAGAGGAAGGGAAATTTGGGGGTTAGGATTTTATATAGAATCGGGTAAATTTGGCAGTTTACCCGACTCCCGGTCGATCTCCCGGTCGACCGGTGAAAACAAAGAGCAATCTCGATTTCAATCGGTTGACCGCTCAGTTGATCGGCTTCAAGCAAAAAATATCTTTTTTGTCTCAGGCTGAGTCGGCCGACCGCTCGGTCGACCAGGCCACCTATACCACGCCTGCTCGGTCGATCGGCCGGTTGATCAGCACAGCTGAAAAATAGTGAAAGAACTATTTTTAAATTTTGATTTTTAATTTAATTTTCTTTTAACCAGAATTCTTTATTTATCTTATATAATCATAAAAATAATATTGAAATCAATTGAAATCTTATTTGGCATGAAAAACTTAAGAAAAAAATTTATTTTCATTTTCATTTTCATTTATTATTATTAATATATATATTTCCAATTATTTGTTAAGCGATAAACAAGAGATGCTGAAGTCGAATACCCCGTAAGGGTTCTGAACTTCTCCTCGACATTCCTCTAGATAAGAATTGAGGTGCGCAAGTGCCATCTCTAGTTATTAGCTTAATTTGGTTAAAATAAATCTTTATTTGACAATATTCTTATAAAAGCAACATCTTGATATATATGGACAAATAACATATGGCAAAGCAAATTGAATACATATTCTCAATCATGGCTAAGATACAAAAAATGGATATGCAAGTTTACACATGTAAGGCATATTATCACAAAAGTGCAACTAGCAAATCTTATGCATATAAAAAAAATTTTAGGTGGAGATATTCAAAATGGGTGCCTCCTTGATAGTGATGCAAGCGACAAGGTTTTCATTGAGCGTTGATGCATCCACCACCCGGGCGCCATCTCCCCCTAAGTCTTGGAGGATGACGCACCTGCATCAATTAAGTTTGGCGTATCTTTTGGTACCCAAATCTTTTTGGGTCCTTTAGGGTTAGTATTTTCTCAAACCCAATCATTTTTGCTAGTCAACTTTAGCTTAGCATAATAAAATTTTACTAAATTGCCTTTGCGGCCACAATGTGCACATGTATAAATGTTACTGATTCAGTTATTACTTGCACACAAAAATGAGAAATTTTAGAGCTAAGAATGAAAAGTGCAAATTACTCAATTCTACCGCAATTGCAAGTGCCTATGCGGGTCGTGATCCACAAGGAGGGACTAGCGATGGAAGCTTTTTTAGCAAGTACTCTTTGAAGTTACAAAGAATGGTTAAAGTTCTTCTTTAGTTCTTTAAAAGAAAAAGGAAAAATTGCGTTAAAGTTGAGTTAGAAAGAAAGTGATAGAATGAGAAGGTGGAGAAAAATAGAAAATAGATAGATACCAAAAAAAAAAATTCGAAATGAGTGATGAAAAAGTTCAGTGTTGTTGGTGTTGGTGATCTAAACTAAAGAAATAAAAGAAAAGAAAGAAAAGATTAAGGAAATATTTACCTCCTCTTGTTAATAACTTACCTGAAACCCTTGCATGTTCTACCTTGCTTCAGAGGCATTCAACGCATAAAACGTAAGATCGAGCTCAGTCCCCATTCGCATTATAACATCAAGACGAACAAGAATGAAATGATACGGAATCTTGAGGAAGAGAACATCATCTTGAAATATCGGTGGCATTCTCACAGACATAGCTATACTGATGCTCCTATATTCACTTGGATATTCATCATAACAAAAAGAGGAAAAGTACAAAGAAGAAGAAGAAGAAAACAAAAGTAAAGACGAACATTAAAAACTTGCAAAAATAATGGAAGAAAGGAGAAGGGTACATCGATGTCACTCTCAACATAAGCCTCTCTCTTTTACTTACATGAATCTCAATCTAATATAAGCTTAAAAAGAAATATAAATTAGATAAAAAGAAAATAGAAATCTACACTGAAAAGAATGAAAAATTGTCCTAAAATCTATCCCTGCTTGGTCCTTTTGCTTGCCTTTGAGATTGCAAGTATTTATAGAAGAAACACAGAGGTTAAAGGAGTATGAAGATAGGAAAATCTGACCATTTCTGGATTTGAATCCTCTCCTTATCTCCAAACTTGATTTGATGTGGATATTCAGTTCTGATCTGCATTTTGTTAGCGTGTTGATTACTGAATATCAGTTATCAAATGATAGAATTAGAAATAGTGATCAACATAAGAGCTGTAACCCTGTAAATCTTCTTTTTGGATCATCTTGAATCATCAGATTTGATATTCAGGAGTGAAAGTTATAATTCAAATACTAAAATATATCCTGTCAGAATCTGAGTCAAACTTGATTCATCTCATCTGTTGATCTTCTCACTATCCATTTATCTCTCTGTATTTGATATTATCCTCGGTTGATCTTTAGCTAACAAAAATGGATTTATAGAAATCTAAATTTTACCAGTTTTCATTTGGTGTTATCTTTCCGATTTGCTCTGATCTTCAGCTAAACATTAGCCCCACTCCTTGATTTGCTCTAACTAGATCTAAAATCATCCTCAGCTAACAAAATAGATCCAGTTAAATCTAATTTTAACTGGTATTTATTTGATTTAATCCTCTTTCTCTACATTATTATCTTCTACAAAATAAAAATTTAAGACAAAGAAAATAGCAGATTTATTACACGATAAATATAGGAGTGTAATGAAAAGAATGCAAAATATATGTACGATCACACCCCCATACCTATCTTTTGCTCATCCTCGAGAAAAACAACAAAAACTAAACTAAAAATTATTAGACCACTTTCGCAGGTCACGTGATTGCACTGAGCTTAGGCAACAAGCCGTTAAACCTCCAGATTACCCCTAGAGGATGAGTTTTGTCTCGTGAGGATTTTCAGTGGATTGCACCCACAAAATCCATAATGAAAGAGAAAAATATTAGTATTTTGAAAACTCATTTTGAAAGAGAAAAATATTTGAAATATTATTGTAAGATTTAAGTAATAAATAAGTTATAGGAAAATCAAAATTTTCATTCCTAAACTTAGTCTCTCTTTAAAAATTTGTTATCAATCAAAGTAAGGAGTCAAATTGTACTTATCATCTAGTCTATTATTTTACCCTAAGTCATATACACCTTGTGACCGTGAAAATTTTAACTAAGGGTTCATTAACTCTAACTCTTATGTCTATATATATATATATATATATATATATATATATATATATATATATATATATATATATATATATATATTGTGGTATTATTCCTTGTTCTATTATGCTTTCTAATCTGCCAATGTAACGAGCCTTTAATCGATGACTCCCAAGCCAAACGGTCTTAGGGCACCGGGTGAGAAAACACCCCAAGGACTGAAGAACTCGAGCAAATAAGACCACAAAACTAAGGATTTTATTATATGAACCCCTTTTAGGCGTGAATACTTATGCTTTATTAGGCACAAATACCCAGATTAATCAGAGGATTTTTATATTTTTTTTTCTCAAACTTATATAATCATCTTTCGCATAAATACTAAGGCTTTCTTAGGCCAAAGTACCTAGCAAATCAATAATTAGATTTGTTCATCTTTCATAGATATATTTTTTTTCTTTTTTCCTTTTTTTTATAAGGCATAAGAATCTTTATTTTTGAACCCTAAGTGTGCTAATATATGAAGTGTGCATATTTCATTAAAGTAAAGATGTTGACTAAATTACTTTGACAAATTATCTTCCAAACCCTAAAAATCAAAAAATAATCTTATTTTGACCAAGTTTAAGAAATCCTAATTTTGATTTTTCCTATTCCTTAAAATTGACTCAATTTTTTACAAAAAATATGTCAAAATATTGTTTCTATTTTCAAAAAGTTTTTAAAAGTAAAGAAAATGTTAATTTTTTTAATAAAAAGAAAAACCTAAGTTATGTTAGAACCTTCCCCCACACCTATCTCGTGCATTGTCCTTAATGTATGAATTAATGTATAGATGCATGAAAAAGAAGAATGGGAAGGAAAATGTTACCTTAAGGTGGTGGTTCTGGTGGTGGTCTGATTGGTCCACGAAATGCGGCCCAATCAAATTTTCGTGGAGTTCGGAGGAACCCACCAGAAATTTCTTTTATATACTGACTAAAATGATGTATATATGAATGTTTTTTATTAAAAATTTAACCCCATCTAATTTTCAAATTCCACAATTAATTTCAGAGTCAATTTTGTCAACCGCATTGTTCCAAAATACAGTGCTAAAAGATAGAATGATTGACTTGGACTCAGAAAGTACTGGAACTAATACTGACTCAGGAAAGTGACTTAAGTCAAGTAAATATTCAGGAGTCGAGATTGACTCAGGAAGTAGGTCCAAATCAAGAGTTGAACTCAAGTCCACATTCAGTTTCTCATAATGGAACGTGACTTAATATTAGTGATTCAAGTTCAACCATGATAGGTGTGGGAATCAAAACTGACTCTAAAATATTACTCAAGTCGTGTAACAAAACAGGAGTTAATATTAATTCGGGAATTTGAACTGAATGACAAATTTGAGAATCTAGGTCACAATTCTCATTGAGTTCAATTTCATAAAAATGAGAACTTACTAATTTATCAATGGGACTTTCAAAAATATGAAATTGGTCAAGTTCAATAAAATGATCATCAAAGATGGGAAATTAAATTTCATGATGAATTGGCACAGTATCCAATGTTGACTGGGAAAAAAGATTGAAATCAGGTGAAGACATCGGAGTCATTATTGAATCAGAAAGTAAAATTAAATCATTAAGTTGAGGTTCAGGATCATATTCATCCCAAGTTCTATTTCAAAAATGGAATAACTTGCCAAACTGTCAATATCATTTTCAAAATTTGCGGTTTGGGCAAGTTCAAATGATTATGCTGAAATGGAACCTTATTTTCCAAAACAACATGACTCTTCAGCTATAACAAAATGATTAACAACATCAGAACTGGCCAAATAGTGAAAACGTAGAGTTTGGACTATCATATCTATGTCATGATTACGAGCGTTTTGAGCCTTAGTCATGGCTTCAAGCATCTTTTCGTAATTGATAGGTTGATAGTTTTGTTGTGATTGATCTTGAAAAGATGAAGTTTTGTTTTGGAATTGGTGATAAAATTGTGAGTCCATCAAGTTTTGTGGTTGTTGTTTGGACTCACGCATACGCATTTCCAAAAATGATGGTTTTCTATTTTGGACTGGTGGAACTGAGTATGAATCTTGGAAATATTGTGCACAAGGTGGATAAGGAGGACAAGTTGGTTGAAAATTGAACTCAGGGGAGGTGAATCCCCACTAACTCTATAAAGAGTTGAAATTATTCTAGAAATTATGGTTATAAGATTGGGGGCATGAGTTATATTGATTCGGATAAGACCAATCTGGCACACTAGGTTGGTTAAGGTTATGATATGCCATGTTGGTAATATCCAGAAAAGAGGTTGATGTGTAATATGGATTACCATTAAAATTGAAAAAATTGTTGTTATAAGCCATATCACACAATAAAACACAAACAAAGCAAAAAACAAACAAATAAGCAAACAAAAAGAAAAAAAAATTTAACCTAAGTTAGGTAGACTTTTGACCTAGAGGACTCCTAACTGGTCAGACTGTCCATAGGAGGTATAATGCAAACTTTGACCACAAGTTAATCAGCCAGGTCAGGGCAAGATTCGTGGAAGGTTATTCGTCAAAGAAGTTCCTTAATTAAGTAACCACCAACCTTCGAGCTTTCGGTCCTTAATCCCCTTCCTACACACTGATTTGGCAGGAGTCAAATTCCAACACCTTCCCCCATAGGATAATCTCCTAATTGAGTCTAAGATGTCCCTAGAGCCAACATCTACTCATTTTTAGTTAGGCTTTGGTTAGTGAGTGAGGAGATTATTTGTGGGCTAAGGGAGGGTAATGACTTCCCCACCTTATCTTATTTATAGGACAAGCCCTTAGATCAATTTAGTGTAGCGTATAAGAAAAGCAACACTTATGCAATGTAAACAATCCAAAAGTGTTCTTATATTAGATGCTATGCACACGTACCTTTACTCCATCACTCTTCAACAGTAAATAGAAAATGTAATGAAATAGGCACGTGCCTAAATGCAAAGTCTAAATCAGTTTTAGCATTTACAATCATCATTTTACTGTTGAGGTTAGAAAGTAAATACAATGAGACAAATAAGGAAATAAATGCTATAGATATTAAATTTTGTACTACAGCTAACCTGCAAAAAATACAGGTTAGTAGTTCACTCAAATTGCCACATGAATGTAGCAAATCTGAAGGCTTCTTGGCTCTGCTTTCTTGAGCAGAGTCCAAGGCCACTTATATATCCACTGTAGCAAAGATTCCTTGTTGTCAAGCTTGTTCACCAAAAACAAAAAAGAAAGTTAACCAAAAATGTAAATCTAAAAGGAGAATAACTTACCGTCCCTCCTCGGCAACGACTCCAAAATTTTGATTTAGTTATTACCTGCATACAAAAATACGAAATTTCAGAACTAAGAATGAAAAGTGCAAGTTACTCAATTCTACCGTAATAGCAAGTGGCTATGCGGGTCGTGATCTACAAGGAGGGACTAGCGATGGAAGCTTTTTTAGCAAGTACTCTTTTAAGTTACAAAGAATGGTTAAAGTTCTTCTTTAGTTCATTAAAAGGAAAAGAAAAAAAAAGTGATATAATGAAAAGGTGGAGAAAAATAGAAAATAGACAGATACAAAAATAAAATCGAAATAAATGATGAAAAAGTTGGGTGTTGTTGGTGTTGGTGATCTAAACTAAAAAAATAAAAGAAAAGAAAGAAAAATTAAGGAAATACTTACCTCCTCTGGTTAATGACTTACCTGAAACACTTGCATGTTCTACCTTGCTTTAGAGGTGTTCAACGCATAAAACATAAGATCGAGCTCAGTCCTCATTCACATTACAACATCAAGGCGAACAAGAATGAAATGACACGAAATCTTGAGGAGGAGAACATCATCATGAAATATTAGTGGCACTCACATAGACATGGCTATACTGATGCTTCTATATTCACTTGCATACTCATCAAAACCAAAAGAGCAAAAGTACAAAGAAGAAGAAGAGGAAGAAGAAAATAAAAGTAAAGACGAACATTAAAAAAAAAATACCTTTTATTGCTTGCAAAAACGATGAAAGAAAGGAAAAGGGTACATCAATGTCACTCTCAACATAAGCCTCTCACTTTTACTTACATGAATCTCAATCTAATCTAAGCTTAAAAAGAAATAAAAATTACATAAAAAGAAAATAAAAACCTACACTAAAAAGAATGAAAAACTGGCCTAAAATCTATCTCTACTTGGTCCTCTGCTTGCCTTTGAAATTGTAGGTATTTATAGAATAAATACAGAGGTTAGAGGAGTATGAAGATTTCTAAATTTCTAAATTTGAAATTTGAATCCTCCCCTTATCTTCAAACTTGATTTGATGTGGATATTCAGTTCTGATCTGCAGTTTATTGATGTGTTGATTGCTAAATATCACTTATCAAGTGACAGAATTAGAAATAGTGATCAATATAAGAGTTGTATCTCTATAAATCTTCTTTTTGGATCATCTTGAATCATCAGATTTGAGATTCAGTAGCGAAAGTTATGATTCAAATACTAAAATGTATCCAGTCAGAATCTTAGTCAAACTTGCTTCATCTCATCCGTTGATCTTCTCTCTATCAATTTATCTCTCTGTATTTGATATTATCCTTAGTTGATCTTTAGCTAACCAAAATGGATTTATAGAAATCTAAATTTTATCAGTTTCCATTTTGTGTTATATTTCTGATTTGCTCTGATCTTCAGCTAAACATTACCCCACTCCTTGATTTGTTCTTACTAGATCTGGGATCATCCTCAGCTAATCAAATAGATCCAGTTAAATCTGATTTTAACTGGTATTTATTTGGTTTAATCCTCTTTCTCTTCATTATTATCTTCTACAAAATAAAAATTTAAGACAAAGAAATTAGCAGATTTATTACACGATAAATGTTGGAGTGTGAAAAAAATGCAAAATATGTGCACGATCAACTACTATACATAAATGCATGTTTGTGTGAGTGTGCATGCTTGTGTATGTTTAATGCATGATGATGAGTGCGTTTACCTTGGGATTTTCCTTTAGGAAACATGGATGCAAATTTGGTTATATTAAAAGCACATTTTTTTAAGGTAGTATCCAAAATCTTAATACGTTTTTGGATCACTAAAAATTTATTTTTATTACAAGTAGAGATTGGGCTTTTACCATTACAAGAAGTTTTATATTTTAAAAAATCCTTTTTGATTTTCTTAAAAGAGTTTGACAATTCATTTTTCTCATTTAAAACAAGTTCAAATTTATTTTTTAAAGAATCATTTTCCTTTTTCAATTTTTTATTTTGAGCTAGAGAAATTTCATACCTAATTTGTAATTCTTCAAAAACTTATGCAAGTTCATTCATGGTTAAGTCATCATCTTCTAAAGAGTTTTCTAGGGTTACCTTAGAAGTTTCACCATCACGTGCCATGAAGCACATGTGTGCGGCATCAATCTCCTCTTCGGATTCTGGCTCCATGTCATCCCACATGGCCACCATTACCTTCTTCTTCTTCTTTTGCATGTTCCTTGAAGTAGTAGCTTGTAGGGAGGGGCAATCGGCAATTAGGTGTCCCGTTTTTCTTGCAATGAAAATATGGATCCGGTTCCTCCCTTCTCTTTTCAAATCTTCCTTGAGGTCTTCCTCTTCGGAAGTTGCTTTGCCTACCTTTCTTGTAAAACATTTTACCCACCTTTCTTATGAGCATGGCAGAGTCTTCATCGTATTCTTCTGATGAAATCCTCTTCATCATAGGAGGATGAAATTGCCTTGAAAGCAAGTGCTTTCTTCATTGGTGCCTCCCTTTCTTCTCTAACCTTCATCTCCATCTCATAGGCTTTGAGATTTCTGATGAAGCCGCAGAAGTACATCTCCTCCCTATCATTTAGCTCTTTGAGGGTGGTTGCCTTGACTTCCCAAGACTTGGGAAGAGCTCTAATGACCTTCTGGATGTTTTGATCATTGTCAATGTTGTCACCTAAAGAAAATAAAGTATTAGTAATCTTGGTGAAATGAGTGAGCATATCATCTATGCCTTCATTATCAAGCATACATAAATTCTCATATTTAGAATGGAGCAAGTCAGTTTTAGATCTCTTAACTTGCGACGTCCCCTCATGAGTAAAAGTATGAACATTCCACACTTCATAAGCAGATTTGTAATTAATGATGTGTGAAAGATCATCTTTATTTAAAGCTTGAGTGAGTGCATATTGTGCTTTAGCATTGGCTTCATAGTCTTTAGCGGTTGCTTCGGACCATGTGTTCTCATTAGTGAGAGGGTCACTAAATTCTTTAGTGATGGACTTGGCAACTCTAACTCTTAGGGATTTTAGAAATAGATTCATTTTGACCTTCCAAATGGGGAAGTTCAATCCATAAAATTTGGGTGGGGACATGATGCTAGAAAAGTCAACTGATGCCATGGATACAAATTTAGTGCACATCAAATAATAAATGCAACAAATAGAAATAGCCAATAATGAGGATCTTCTTAAGGTGGTTAAACCAAATGCTAGGGTTAGACTCTGATACCAATTGAAATCACTTAGAATGGGGGTGAATAGGTGATGGCTATACTAAGTGGCATATAATGCGGATTAAAAAGCTATTTAACAATAAGCAACAACAATAATAAAACTTACAAGAGTGTAGATAAATAATAGTGCGAGTAAAGGAGAGAGAGTTTAGAGATAAGTGGACAATCACAAACACAAGAATATATTTCAAGGTTCGAGACACTGCTTTACGTCCCCGCCTTCAACACGATGAAGGATTTCTACTTTTCTTGATCCCACCGGATCGTCAATACAAGTTCTCACTAGAACTATTAGGACACACTTGTCCTCTCTCGCGGTGCCACAACACCAACTTAGAGCTCACTAGTTCGCTTAAGGCCGCAACCTTTACAACTTCTTAATTTGAGGAAATAGTGATCAACACCTGACCACAAACAAATCTCACATGCACAATCCTACAACCAAGATTAGGAGATGAAACTTTTAGGATTGTGTAGTGAAAAAAATCTAGAAGAGAAGTGAGGGGAAATCTTCAAGCTAAAACACCAAAGGATTGGAAAATATTGCCCAAGGGAAAATCTTTTTGCTAAAATGTTAAACTTTGAAAAAAAAACTTGATTTTACTTTGTAAATCTTGTATATAAGTTGTATAACACTCCTACTATTTATAGGGGATGAAAACTAGGTCAGAAAAGCCAATAGATCTGTTGGGAGAGATCCCTACAAAATACAAAACAGAATATTGTCGTTACAGCACAATTAGTAGAATTTTCTGCTACCGGTCGACCGCCAACGGTCAAATTTCTGACCATTGGTAAAGCAGTCGACTGGACGGTCGACCATGAAACCAAAACAAAAAGTAACACTCTTTGTCAATCAACCGGGAAAAAAAAGAGAACACTCTCTTGCTCTCGTCGATCGAAGTGCACACATGCACACAGGTGCATGTCGGTCGACCGACAGAGCAGTTCAGCTCTGCCAGCGGTCGACCATGTAGTCAACCGGACTAGTCCAAAAGTAAGGTTTAGGAAATATTTTTGAAGATAAAATTTTTCCAATAAAATTTCTTTAGATAGGTAGACACAAAGTAATGTTCTAGGGCTTGGAAAGACCAGAGTGTGATCATAGATCATCAAATTCTTTTTCTAAACTAAAATGGTTTTTTCAAAAAACTTGTTTCTCCAAAAACTGATTTTTTCAAACTGCGTTTTTCTGAAACATGGTAAGAAATATTGTAATAAAAATTTGTTTGAAAGCATGAAGCAATATCCAATGAGTGTGTGCGGTAATCCCAAAGCTATTGACCTCTATCATCTCGATTTAGACAAATAGACTATAAATCTAACTAAAATGAAAAATGCAAAAATACAAATCTTGTATTGTAGTCTTCTCAACTTGTTTGATCGTCAAGCTCTTCTAGTGTGCTAGGTCTCTGCTATCTAAATCTTCACGGCTTCCAAGTGTGTGAGTCTTGTTTTGGAGCCATCGATCAACCTATGTTTTTTTTTTTGAAACTCATTTAGACAATTTTGTTAATATTTTACTGCATATGATTTGTTATCAATAAAACTTGGGGCTAATGGCCTTTGGGCCAACATGGATATCCCCTTTATTTAAGGCTGGGCTCTTTGTATAGCAGTGGAAAGTGAATGTTATTTTTTGTTGACCAGATGAACGTCTAGAGCTTATAGAAATCTTCTCTTTGGATCACTAAAGGAGTAGCATAACTACTATCCAATGGAATCTCAATGAAACTTAGGCAAAAAACTCAAACTCAGCAAGTTGGTAGAACAGTTTAACTCTCTATCGGTATCCCTCAGCTGAAAATTCTGACTAAATTTGACCAAGTTTGACTGACCCCTCTTTTATCGCAAACTGAGCTATTTAAAGTGTTTTAGGGTAAAACTTTCCCCTAAAAACCCTCCATAATGGGGGTTAACTCTTCTAATTATGTGGGCACTAATTGACCTGATAATGAAGGCAGTTACAACTGAGATGCACTGCTCCTTTGCAGTTGAAAACGCGGGCTTTGAGCTATGCTAGACACAAGCTTCGAACTCTGCATCTTGGCATTGCAGTGATGCTGGGACGTAGGTTTCGAGGCTCGCGTTTTGACACTGTGGTGATATTAAGACGCGGGTTTCGAACCTTGCGTTTTGACACTGCAGTGATGCTGAGACACGAGTTTCAAGCCTCGTGTTTTGACATTGCAGTGATACTTAGACGCTGATTTCGAGCTTTGTGTCTTGGTGTTGCATGAATGACTTTAATTATCCTTGCGTCTGAAGTATGGACTCTACTATCTAATGACTTGTCCTCAGTAATTTTTAAACAGTATATAATCTCTCAGTAGATGGAGATGATAAAGACCAAAGATGCATCAAAACGGGTAGAGGTTGATGCTACTCCACCATTTCCAGCTGGTTCAATTTCAGTTGAGAATTAACTGGATGTGACGCTGAGCGAAGATCATGTAGACGGTTTGGATGCTAAATATGTTGAAGAAAATGTCAAATTATTTGCAGTTATAAGAACCAAGATGAATCCAAGAAAGTGAGGGAAGAAGCATGAATCTCAAATTGGTGAGCTAGATCAGCTCGAGTTAAAGGTCGTTGTTTCCATGATGATCGTGATAAGGAAATTTATATGACTCAGCTAGTTGGGTTCGTTGCAGCAAATTTGATTTCAGTTGATGATTGAGCATTTCAAAGCACGCTTGTTTGAACTAAATGGAGCTTGATCTCTTGAGCAGAGGGTACGTAGGAAGATGTAATTGAAATGACCTAGAGGGGGTGAATAGGTGATTATGCTAATCAATGCACAAATTTAAAAATGAGATGATACAATGATCACTCAATGTAAGATTAGAAGCCAAATACCCCGTGAAGGGCTCTGAACTCCTTCCTCGTGATTCCTATAAATAAGAGTTTGAGGTGCGCAATGCAATCTTGTTGTGAGAATATAGATTGACAATATAAGAATGAATGAAAAACAAGTAAATAACACAAGTAAACTAATCGCAAAGATAGAGATTTGTTTCGAGGTTCGAGCACCCAACTTTATGTCCCCGCCGTCACCCAGAAGGATTTCCAATCCACTAGAACTTTTACAAAGGATTACAACCACTAGGGTGTACCCAACTCCTCAATCACACTCTTCTAGTCCGGAGGTAGTGGAGCTACAAATACAATAATCACTTGGTGATCAAAAGACCACAAACTCTTTTTTGAAAAACTTTTCTTTACAAAACCCTAGAGAATAATGTATAGGATTAAAGCTTAAGGTTTGTAAGTGAAAAATAAAACAAAGTAGAAGAGAGTTTTGATTCAAAAATTTCAGAGAAAATTCAGATATTAGAGCACAAAAACTGAGAATAAAAACTTCTTTCAAAAATTCTCAAGTTTTGATTTCTTTTGCAAATATTGTTGTAATTCTCCTCAATCCCATCCACCCCTATTTATAGGATATAAGTAGGGATTAAAGGGTAAACAATAATTTTGACTAATTAGGAAAGATAAGACCCAAAATCAGCTTTAAACCTTGTTTGGAGAATAATAATTGTACGCGCCGGAAAATCTGGTGGTCGAGAGTGTAAAAGGTTTCCTTGATTCAAGCGAAACGATTACAACAACAACAACTCTTCCTTCCTTTTCCGTTTACAAGGGAGAGAGGATGTTTGAATCTTCCCTTTGTTTAAGGCTGGGTTCTTCGTGTGGCGATGGAGAGTGAATCTTGTTCTCCGTTGACCAGATGACCGTCCTGGACCGTCGGGGATCTTCTCTTCGGTCGGTAGAAGGAGTAACTCAGCTCCGTCTACCAAAACTCTCAAAGAGGAGGTAGGCGAAGGGCAGCTAGTACGCAGTAAGCTGCTTGAAGAGTCTTCTCTCTTTTGTTGAAGTCGTGCTTCTCTCGCGTATGCCTGATCCTTGATTGATCTCTGACTCTTGATCTCCTTTATCTTCTCCCTAGCCCGCATGGCGGATGGGGCTATTTATAGGGGTCTCAAGGGGTGAACGTGCCCCCTGAAAACGCTCCCGATTGAGGGGCCACTACCCGCTACATGCGCGGTGATTGGCCCCGCAATCCGGGCAGTTGCAACTGAGACGCGGGCGTCGAGCCAAACGCGCCTTGATGCAGAGACGCGGGCTTCGGTGCCGACGCGCCTTGATGCTGAGGCGCGGGCTTCGGGCCGACGCGCCTTGATGCTGAGACGCGGGCTTCGGGCCGACGCGCCTTGATGCTGAGACGCGGGCTTAGGGTCGACGCGCCTTAATGCTGAGACGCGGGCTTAGGGCCGACGCGCCTTAATGCTGAGACGCGGGCTTCGGGCCGACGCGCCTTAATGCTGAGACGCGGGCTTAGGGCCGACGCGCCTTAATGCTGAGACGCGGGCTTAGGGCCGACGCGCCTTAATGCTGAGACGCGGGCCTCGATCCCTCGCGTCTAGAGCTCGAGACTCTGCTTCCTTAATGGCTTGTCTGTTGGTCATTTTTAGACAGCCTACAGAACCCCCTCCAAAGTTTTCGATATTCCGCAGTTAAATGGGACGGATTTCGGAATACTTTGGATTTTAGCCGTGTTCGCCTTTATGACTGGACTGTTGATGCTTCGGGTTTGATCTTATCCGGAATTGGTCTTCGTGAGTGTACTGTTGAACTCTTTGAAGCCATCAGAGTTGATCGCGTTGAGTGTCTAGATACACAGTCTAGACCTCCCCGATTGCTTTTTAGTCTGTCACGGGTGCGCTTTTGGCCGGGAGTGGTTGGTTGTCTGTTGGCGCCAGTGTACTGTTGAACTGGTTTGCAGACGCAGGGGACTGGACGCAGGTTCCTTTCTGAAAAGCAGAAGTTACTTTAAAGACGCAGCTTCCAAGGGGTAGACGCGATGTTTGGTCCGCTTGAGGGGACGCGTCTTTTGAATGCAGACGCGACTTCATAACGCGATGGTGCATTTATGATGATGCTGACGAGGCATGTCCATCGAAGAGCCGCGTACTTTGGGGCGCTCATCTGCGTCATGATTACGCCGCCAGCTGGCTTGGGGAAAACTGAGGGTGTCACTGTCATAGGTGTAATGTTTAACTTAACAGTGAGGATAATGCTAGAGGTGTAGTATTGAACTTGGCATTAGTCATCTCGGCTTGGACAAAGAAGTCAGTCGAGGAAAGGTCATGGCCATAGGTGTATTGTTGAACTTAGCAATGACTCGGATGCTAGAAGTGTATTGTTAAATTGGCATCGTCCATTTCAGCTTCGACATTGAAGTCTGAAGAAAGGTGGCTGTCAGAGGTGTAATATTAACTTGACGGGCGCTTGATGTACTGTTTAGAGGTGTAATGTTTAACTTAAACAGTAGTTTGTCAGAGGTGTGATATTAACTTGACAAGAATTCAGCTCGTGATAGGAGCAACTTGGGGACTAGTCATTCTATTGATGAGAATTGACAAGTGACTTTGAAGTGCCAGAGGTATAGTGTTAACTTGGCAACTTTGAAGTTTTGCTACTCTACGTAGAGGTGACAAGCGGAGCTTGTACTCGACAGGGAGTATTCATTACCAGAGGTATAATGTTTAACGTGGTAATGTTTGCATTTTGTGGTCCTACCATTCTATGAATGAGAATTGGTAAGGGATTTTGGAGGAAAGAGTGGAATCAAGTCCACTTAGGATTTTTAGCAAACCCTCAGCTATCAACGGATTTGAGATGCCTTTACCAACTACCGTTTGAGTTGGGCTAGCCATGCTATTTCCCTTAGCATGATAAGTTGTCGAAGATTTATGTTGGGCTTAAATGCCAACATTTTCCTCTATCCTTAGCCGTCAGAGGCGTTGGATGTCTTTGATCAGAGGTGTACTTTTAACTTGATCAGTAGGATTTTTAGCAAACCCTCAGCTATCAACGGATTTGAGATGCCTTTACCAACTACCGTTTGAGTTAGGCTAGCCATGCTATTCCCCTCAGCATGATAAGTTGTCGAGGACTTACGTTGGGCTTAGAAGCCAACATTTCCCTCTATCCTTAGCCGTCGAAGGCGTCGGATGTTTGATCAGAGGTGTATTTTTAACTTGATCGGTGGAAGAACACCATCTAGGGATAGTATTTCTTCAAGAATTTGCCATTGATTGGCATCATGAGTGTATCGCCATTCGAGGTTATGAGGCGATACGATCCATTTGAGTAGACTGACTCTACTACAAACGGTCCTTCCCATTTGGGTTGGAATTTTCCTTTCGTCTTGTGCGTCATGACCATGGGCCTTCGGACGGCTAAGACAAGGTCGCCTTTCTTGAAAGTTCGTGCTTTGACTTTCTTGTTGAAGGCTCTGGTGATGCGAGCTTGGTAAAGCTCGATTTGCTGCTGGGCCTGCAGACGCTTGTCGTCTAAGGCTTCCAGTTCTTGGAGTCGCTGTTGATGCTTCTCCTCTGTGGTCATCTCCGCTGTCAGGGCAACGCGTAGAGATGGAATTTGTATTTCCAGTGGGAGTACGGCTTCACATCCGTACACCAAGGAAAATGGCGTGGCCTTAGTTGGGGTCCGCACAGTCGTGCGATAGGCCCATAAGCATTCACCCAACTTATCGTCCCAGTCTCGCTGACTTTTCGAGACGAATTTCTTGAGAAGCTTGCCAATAGTCTTATTGAAAGCTTCCGCGAGGCCGTTGGCGGCAGGATAGTATGCCGTTGATGACACACTCTGGATTCTGAACTTAGCGCAGAATCTCTGGAAAGCCTGGCTGATGAACTGGGGTCCATTGTCATGGACAATCCGCCGAGGCACACCGAAGCGATAAATAACGTGATGTTTCACGAACTTGATCACGTTAGACGCTTTTACCTCCTTTAGAGGAACAGCTTCGGCCCATTTGGAGAAGTAATCGGTTATTGCTAGAATGAACCGATGTCCTTTCGACGATGGTGGGCTGATGGGGCCAACCACGTCCATTCCCCACATTTCGAACGGCCAAGTAGAGGTCGTAGAGTGGAGGTACCCTGGTGCTTGATGGATGAAATCGCCATGTATTTGACAGGCGTGACATCTCTTGGCGAGGGAGATAGCGTCGACAATCATCTTGGGCCAATAGTAACCCAATCTCTGGAGTCGATGTGCCAGCTTTGGGCCAGGTTGATGAGCTCCACACATACCATCGTGAGCTTCTTTCAACACTTCGCGGCCTTCTTTTGATGAGAGGCACCGGAGCAGGATCCCGTCATGCGATCGACGATACAGTGTTCGCGTGATCGCATTATAGTAGAATTTGGGGGCTTTCCTCCGAATGGCGGCCGCCTCTTTGGTGTCTTCAGGCAGAATGCCGTATAAGACAAAATCAATGTAGGGAAATCGCCAGTCTTTAAGCTCTGGAGCGATTGACACTTCAAGTGTTTCTTTACCGCGATGATCTCCCGTTAACCCTGGGTAATCTCCAGGGGAAATTTTTGGACAGTATAGGTCGTGGCTATAGACGAATACTTTCTCCATTGCTCCAGCTGGGAGAGCTAGGGAAGCAGCGAGGGATGCGAGTGCATCTGCATGCGCATTTTGGCTTCGCGGTACATGGTCAATGTAGAAGTTTGAGAACTTCTCAGCCATGTGGATTGTCGCGTTGTAGTAAGGTACTAGATCTTCATGTCTGACCTCGTACTCGCCGCGAACTTGGCTAACGATGAGTTTGGAGTCACCGTACGCCTCGAGATTTTTAACGCCAATCTCATCGGCGAATTGCATCCCAATCAGAAGAGCGTTGTATTCCGCCACATTGTTGGAACAGGGCTCGGTTAAAGAGATAGCTCGGGGGATCACGTAGTTTTGTGGGGAGACGAGTACTACTCCTACCCCCGCTACTGTGTGTCCCTTTGGGCTTGCCCTTGATGCACCATCGAAGAAAAGCTGCCATACTTGTCCTTCAAATGATATCTGAGTTAGGCAGACTTCGGCGACCTCATCTGGGAGATCCTCGTAGAGTTTAGCTGCCCTTGGATCTGGGTGTTCGGCTAAGAAGTCCGCCACCGCCTGTCCTTTAATGGCCTTCTGTGGCAAAAAGTGCATCTCATATTGGGATAGCAATATAGCCCATTTTGCCAGCCGGCCATTCAATGATGAAGGCTTTGTCATGAGTAACCTCAGAGGGTTGACTTTTGATATGACATTTATGGTTTGGCCTACCAGATAGTGTCGCATTTTCTGAATAGCGAACACCAGGGCCAAACATTCCTTCTCGATCGGGTTGTACCGATGTTCGGCTCCGATCATTGTTCTACTTAGATAGTAGATTGCTTGTTCCCGTCCTTGATCATCATTCTGAGCTAGTAGAGCTCCCAAAGAATGATCCATTGACCGGACGTACACCAGGAAGGGCTTTCCGGATACTGGAGCCGCAAGGACTGGTGGTAGGGTGAGGTATCGTTTGATCTCCTCGAATGCTTGCTGGCAAGCGTCGTCCCAAATGAACGAAACACCCTTCTTCATCAGCTTGGCGAAGGGTTGGCATCTTCCGGAGAGATTTGAGATGAATCTGCGGATGTATGCTAATCGTCCTTGCAATCCTCTGAGCTCTTTGAGGCTTCTTGGAGGTTGCATTTCCTGAATGGCGCGAACCTTCTCCGGATCCAAATGAATTCCGGTGGAAGTTACCACAAATCCTAGGAATTTGCCGCTGGCTACCCCCAGGAAGGATTTGGTGGGATTCATCTTTAATTGATGAGCCCGCATGATGTCAAAGACCGCTTTTAGGTCCGCTATGTGATCGCCTTTAGTGCGGCTTTTCACCGCGATGTCATCGACATAGCATTCCACCGTTTTGCGTATCTGCTGGTGGAAAATGGCATTCATGGCCCTTTGATATGTTGCCCCTGCATTCTTTAGTCCGAAGGGCATGACAGTGTAGCAGTATACTCCTAGAGGTGTCCTGAAGGAGGTGTGCTTTTCGTCGTCAGGGTACATCTTGATTTGATTGTATCCTGAGAATCCGTCCATGAAGGACATTCGTTCGAATCCACAAGTATTGTCAATCATGACATCTGTGATTGGCAATGGGAATTCGTCTTTGGGGCAGGCCTCATTTAGATCGCGGAAGTCGATGTAGATCCGGATCTTCCCGTTCTTCTTAGCAACGGGAACGATGTTGGCTACCCAATCGGGATGTTGTTCCTCCCTGATGAAGCCAGAGTCAATAAGCTTTTTGACTTCTAATTGGATGGCCTCCATTATTTCTGGACGAAACCGTCGCTGCTGTTGCTTTACGGGTTTTACGTCCGGACTGATGTTGAGGCGGTGCATAGCCACTTGAGGATCAAGTCCAGGCATATCCTCATAGTTCCAGGCGAAGACGTCTATATACTCTTGCACAAGAGATATTAGATCTTTCTTCTCTGAAGGTGACAGGCCGTCACTTATGAAGATGGGCTTAGGATTAGCCTCATCTCCTAGGTTGATCTGAACAACCTTGTCTTCTGTGGGTGGCTCACGCTGCTCGAAGCGGATATCCCAGAGAGCATTCAGATGTTTGATCCAAGGGTCTGTATCTGACTGGATCATTTCTTCATCTTCATCTTCCAGATGGCTTGTTGAAACCATGTTTACTGAAAGCCCTTTGAAGATGTTGCCAACACTGACATCTGACTCCCATGATGACGTGCCTGAAGAGCGATCATGGCCTGATGGCTCCTCAGAATCAGAGGCTGACGGGACTGGAGTTGATACATAGCCCAACCCCCTGCGGGTCTGATGATAATAATCAGGTGCTTTCCCTTTCGGCACAAAAGATCGGAGCAACGATCTTTTTCCTTTGCCGAAGTTTAACCCGGGTCCGTTGGCTAGATCGTACCCCATACGCTTCATCATCTTGAGCGTTTTTGGTTCGTAGTGATTGGACTGAGGAGGCTCTTCCTCGTCTTCTGATTCTTCGCAGGGCGCTGGTTCAGACGAGATTCGTCCAAAGAGGATTGGTCTCTGGCCTTTTCGTCTGGCTGGAACCAAGAATACAGACTTTTGAGCGTCACCATTATCCTGGTACGTCCCGAAAGATGACTTTATTGGTACGTGCAATGATGTCAAAGCATCCATTGCCGACCATACATCCTCGCCCATGTCGGTGCTAGTATCCGACGGTACTGAATCAGACTCGCACTCAGGAAAATACGCGAAATCTAAATCTTCATTAATATACCAACCGCCTGCATCATCGGTGGTATCAACATCGAGCTTATTAGTGCTCTTTACAAGTGGTTCTAGCTCCCACGGGCACTCTTCTTTCTCAGGCTCGATGTCAGCTTCATTACCAGAGTCTGGCTCCTCTGGTTGCGGGGTTTCATTGGTTTCCTCATATAAGAGGGAATCCGTGAAATAATTCTCAACCCCTTTGAACGGATGCCTTTCGGCAATCAACGTTCGAACCTGTCCACTTTCGTCAATGTATTTCATGACTTGGTGGAGAGTGGAGGGAACGATGGAATTACGGTGAATCCATGGTCGTCCCAGCAACAGGTTATAGGAAGTGTCAGCGTCAATGACGTAACATGTCACTTCCGATTTGAGGCTCCCGATCTGGCATTTGAGCTTGATCTTCCCCATCGGGCGGGAGCTGTTGGCATTAAACCCATAGATGGTCGTCTGGGTAGGGCTCAGACGATGGGTAGGAATGCCAAGAAATTGCATGACTCGGCGAGGTATGATGCTCAGCGCGGACCCGGGGTCTACCTGGATGCGGTTCACCTCGGATGACCCAATATACCCTGTAAAGTATAGGGGTCGGTCATGCTTCCCTTTAACCTGCATGTCATCTGTGGTGAAGGTGATGCAGGGAGCATTTGGGGAGGTGTGGAGGCAGTCCTCTACATCTTCCTCCCTCGGCACGTGGGTCATAAAGACCTCAGCGTTCGTCAGGGCTTCTTGTAGAGCTTCTCTGGTTGACTTTGATAGCCTCAGGAGCTCATACAAGGTAATGCGCACTGGGATGTTGGCTAGCTGAGTCAAAACATCGAAGCGGTATGGTGTGGTGGATCCTTCCGTCACACCTTTCGCAAGAACTCGAGAAAACCGAGTTTCTTTCTGCTTCTCCACGGGTGGCTTTGTGGAGGGTTTGGTTGGCTCTGCAACCGGTTGTGGAGGAATTACCGCCGTCTCGCCGTACTGCTTCAAGTACGCCTGCCCTGAGCGGGTTCCCACTGTCGGCTGGTTGGGCTCTGCTGCCAAGACTATCGTCTCCTCTTCTGAGTCGGTCAGCGAGGGAACATCAGCATCCGTTTCCTGAGAAGAGGCACAGATCACATGGCAAGATGAAGCCTTGCCTTTGCCCTTGGACTTCCTGTGGGTCACAGTCGTCCATTGTTGCTCGTCGACGAGGTCAGGGTGGACCCACATGATTTCCCCTTGAGGTGTAGGGACGGGCACCAAGCCTTTCTCCTGCTGGTGATGAGGGTCTGTGTTGACCACTCTCAGTTCTCCTTTCGGGACTGAGATCACCCCTACGGGTGTCGGGGGTCGTATCCCAAACTGGAGACTCGACGTCATGTTGGCCGTCATCCTTTTCTGCTCTGGTCGGAGTTTTAACACCTCCGCGTCAATCAGGGCTTGAAGGACGTCCTTGAAGACGTAGCAGCTTCTGGTAGGATGTCCGAGCATCCTGTGGTATAGGCAGTAGGTGGGATTGTCGGTCTTGCCGACTTCCTCCGGGCGCCTGATTTCAGGGAGCTTCAGTCGATTGCTCTTGTTGAGTAATTTGAAGAGCGAGTCGACGTGTTCCTCCTTGAAGGAATATTGTTTGTTGGCGCGGGGTTGGCTGGAAGAGCCACTCGCTCTGCCTGGTTGAGGCTTGACGGGAGATTTGGTCTCCGTCGCCAAGTTATCCTTCCGCTTTGTTTGGAGGGATGTGTCTGGCGCGCGCCTCGTCGACCTTTCGGGCCTAGGCTTGCCTTCTTCCGCTCTGACGCGGGCAACAATCTCCTCAGCCTGTTCACCTTGCTGGACTAACTGTTTCCAGGTGCGGCTTTCAGCAACTCCTATCTGAGCAAGGAGTGAGGTTTGGAGATTGTGGCGGCACGTTTCCACCAGGGTGGCCTGGGTCATGCCGCTTGGACATCGGAGTGCCGTGTTCTGAAATCTTTCTACGAAAGACTTAACGGACTCTCCCTTTCGTTGCTTGGTAGCTAAAAGGGTAGGCATTGTAACCTCCGAATCATCTTCGAAGAAGCGTGTTAGAAACAGCTTCTCCAAGTCGCCCCAGTTCTTGATGGAACCTTCCGGGAGCTTCATAAACCATTCAAAGGCCAACCCTTTCAGGGTGCCTATGAATAGACGTGCCAAGATGGCATCGTTATCTACTACATTCCCAGTTTGGGATTTGAAGTAGTAGATGTGCTGGTTGGGCGACCCCTTCCCGTCGAATGCCTGGAGGGTTGGAGCCTTGAACCTAGGAGGGTACGGGACTAAGTCCCACTCGGCCGGATAGGGCCGGACCACTCCAGCTTCTTGGAGATCCTTACGACTGGCAAGGGCGTTGAGTCGTTGCTTCAGTAGGCTCATTCTTTTAGCTTGAGCCTTTTCCGAGTCCGGGTCACTCCCTGCATGCGCTGAAGGCTTGGACACATCCGAATTAGTTCGTCGTGTCCCGTCGGAGGGTTCGGAAGGTGGACTTTCTCCTCTCCTTCCCCCTTTACCCCTTGACCTTCTAGGAGGAGATCTCTCTCTCTCTTCGAGCAATTTCTCAAGCATATACTTGAGATCGTCAATGGATCTCTGCTGAGAGGAGAGTATTTCCATTTGATGCTTCTGCATCTGCTCTAGATTCTTGGTTGTCTCCTCCGCGGTGCCGACCATGTGGGCAGAAGTTTCCTTCTCACCAGAGGAGTTTGAAGCCCATGATTCTATCACGACGGAGTGAGAATCGTCCTCCCTAATGCCGCGGGATAAGGCATTATAGTCAATTGGGGGGATGGTCCCCGTCCGGGTATGGGTGTGTCGATACACCCCCTCTGGCTCAGAGTTAGACCCCTCTGAATTGACCATTGGTTGTTTTCCCTTGCTTCTGCTTGTCATACATGCAGTAAGCTCCTGGTACTCGACGTCAGAAAAGGTTCTCCTTCTGTGGGAGCGTCTTCTTTTGGCTGACGGGGGAATCAGGGTCAGCTGTCTAACTAAAGACGGCTGGTGTACGCCTGACTCGCCATGGCATCCAGAGAGCATCTGGATGAGCTGTTGGCAGCAGCATGAAGAAGTGGCCTGATTGGCACTCCTTTTCCTTGTTAAATAATCCCTCAAATCCGTGGGAGGGGGATTAAATAGACTAGCCTCGCAACGTCGAAGACGGGAGGCAGTAAGGTGTTGCGCTGTCTGAACGCAGGTTTCAGAGACGCGGTTGTCACGTCGCTGCTGCGTTACGCGCATCTGGTGTCTCTGTTGGGATGAGATGCGGCTCTCGTGCTGCTGTCTGCTGCGTTGGAGCAGAGAGACTTGGGAGAGAGAGGGCCGCTGGGCCCTACGCCTAGGGGCGGATGCTTCCTGTGTTTGGCAAGACGCAGAAGCTTCGCTTTGGCGTTTGACAAGTTGGTCTTCAGAAGACTCAACTTGGGGAGTCTCGCGTTTGGGTCGCCAAACGCGGATCTCTCGCACTGGGCGAGGTGCAGGCAAGGCATCGATTTGAACGCCGCGTCCAACCCCGGTCAGAAAACCATCGGTTCCAACTGAGTGTTGACGCGCGCGTCTTCTCTGTCGACGCTCGGCATTCCGATTGCGCCGTGGAGGAGGAGAGAAGCCAACAACTTCCTGGTCTGCGAAACCAGGGTTCTTCACCACGCGGGTCTCCTGAGAGACGCGGACGCGGGCGGTCTGCGCGACGCGATTGATCGCAGCAGCGGCGGTTGTGCCGGGGACCACGCGGGCCTTCAGAGAGGCGTTGGCGCGTGTGTTCTGTGCGACGCGGTTGGTCGCAGCAGAAGTGTCCAAGGTTACGCGGGCCTTTGGGGAGGCGTTGGCGCGTGAACTGGACGCGGCACAGTGGACAGCAGTGCCCGACAGAGCCTTAGATTGGGCTGCTTCGGGGGCTGTCCAGTCGAGACCCTGCGGCAGACGCGGGTCTTTGGGCTCTTGGAGCCAGAAGAGAGGAACTCTTCATACTTCGCCTGGTCGAACTCGACGACGAGTGATTCGACCATTTTCCCCTTAAGGAGAACGTCATCTTGCACCACGGTGTGCTCGTCAGTAACGAAGTTCATCCCCAGCGGAGTCGCCATCTCTTGTACGCGCCGGAAAATCTGGTGGTCGAGAGTGTAAAAGGTTTCCTTGATTCAAGCGAAACGATTACAACAACAACAACTCTTCCTTCCTTTTCCGTTTACAAGGGAGGGAGGATGTTTGAATCTTCCCTTTGTTTAAGGCTGGGTTCTTCGTGTGGCGATGGAGAGTGAATCTTGTTCTCCGTTGACCAGATGACCGTCCTGGACCGTCGGGGATCTTCTCTTCGGTCGGTAGAAGGAGTAACTCAGCTCCGTCTACCAAAACTCTCAAAGAGGAGGTAGACGAAGGGCAGCTAGTACGCAGTAAGCTGCTTGAAGAGTCTTCTCTCTTTTGTTGAAGTCGTGCTTCTCTCGCATATGCCTGATCCTTGATTGATCTCTGACTCTTGATCTCCTTTATCTTCTCCCTAGCCCGCATGGCGGATGGGGCTATTTATAGGGGTCTCAAGGGGTGAACGTGCCCCCTGAAAACGCTCCCGATTGAGGGGCCACTACCCGCTACATGCGCGGTGATTGGCCCCGCAATCCGGGCAGTTGCAACTGAGACGCGGGCGTCGAGCCAAACGCGCCTTGATGCTGAGACGCGGGCTTCGGTACCGACGCGCCTTGATGCTGAGGCGCGGGCTTCGGGCCGACGCGCCTTGATGCTGAGACGCGGGCTTCGGGCCGACGCGCCTTGATACTGAGACGCGGGCTTCGGGCCGACGCGCCTTAATGCTGAGACGCGGGCTTAGGGTCGACGCGCCTTAATGCTGAGACGCGGGTTTAGGGCCGACGCGCCTTAATGCTGAGACGCGGGCTTCGGGCCGACGCGCCTTAATGCTGAGACGCGGGCTTAGGGCCGACGCGCCTTAATGCTGAGACGCGGGCTTAGGGCCGACGCGCCTTAATGCTGAGACGCGGGCCTCGATCCCTCGCGTCTAGAGCTCGAGACTCTGCTTCCTTAATGGCTTGTCTGTTGGTCATTTTTAGACAGCCTACAATAATACGTTTTAAAACATGCTTAAAAAAACTAGCCGTTAGGATGATAATACGCTCACGGTCGACGATCGGTCGATCAGTTTTCAAAAACTTTTTACTGTTGGCAGGGCCCGGTCAACCGCCCGGTCGACTGTCCCAAATATAGACTTGGGTGCAGTCAGTCGGTCCATGCTTCGGTCGCCCGACATGGGGTCCGGTCGACCGCTCGGCCGACCGGATAACGTGCACACATGCACGCACCCAACGGTCAGAACTGCGGTCGATCGCTCGGTCGACTGTTCTGACCTGTAATAGAGCCGGTCGACCGTCCGAACGACCGCAACAGGTCAAAACAGATTATTTTAAGGAAATATTTTTTAAGATATGTTTATTTTCAAAATAATTTTTGCCAAGACTTTGTAAACTATAATAAATTGAGTTTGCAAATACTGAAATAGGTCTATTAAAATATTTTATACAAGTGACAAAAATAATCTTTTGAAAAACATGTGCAATTTTGTGTGTGTCGAGAATTTGAGCTTCAACACTATATACTATCCTTTAACAAACTAAAATATAAAAACTATATAGAAAGAAGTTTCTGAACCGTGTTGCCGAGCCAGAGCCTCCTCTCCTATGAAAGAGTCCTATTGCGCCATCAACCTATCAACATGCTGTTAGCGCCATTAACCTTCAAATATGCTTAAAACCATCAAGAGTTATACAAATCTGAAATTCATTCTAGAACAACTTATTAGTGCCAAATAGCTTTTATATGTTTTGTTATCATCAAAACGTATATAAATAGAGAGTGTAACCATTTGGGCCAACAATCTCCCCCTTTTTGATGATGACAAAACATATAAGCTATAACACAAGATATAAAGGGAGGTAAAAACTCCCCCTCATTTAATGATATATTAAACAAAGTATAAAACAACTTATTATGAGAGAATTTTGAAAAACTTTGAAAAAAACCAAACATAAAACATAAACAAAACACTACACTATACCAAAACAAACAACACATATTTCTCCCTCATTTTGTCATACATCAAAAAGGGATATGATAGTAAGAAAACTTCCTTATTCAACAACACAAACATTTAGTTCACCACATATTAAAGAAAATCTATTATAGTCAAGTGGTTTAGTGTAAATATCGGCAAGTTGAAAATCAGTAGAAACATAATCAATATCAATATCACCTTTCTCAAAATGATCTCAAAGAAAGTGATATCGAATCTCAATATGCTTGGTCTTATTATGTTGATTTGCATTCTTAGTCATATAAATAGTATTAGTATTATCACAAAATATTTTGATATGGTCATAATGCAAATCATTATCAAGGAGAGTATGTTTCATCCAAAGGACTTGAGCACAATAAGCCCCCGCCGCAACATACTCCGCCTCAGCGGTTAAGAGGGCTACCGAATTTTGTTTCTTGGAAGACCATGAAACAAGACAATTACCAAGAAATTGACATGCTCCACTAGTACTCTTCCTATCCACTCTACAACCCGCATAGTCGGCATCCGAAAAACTCATCATCGAGAAGTCTCCAGTCTTCAGATACCATAGATCATTCCAATAATGCCCTTAATATAACGAATAATGCGTTTTACCGCAATTAAATGAGATTCTTAGGACAAGATTGGAATCTAGCATAAAGACACACGCTAAACAAAATATCCGGCCTACTAGCGTTTAAATACAATAAACTATCAATCATGCTTCTATATAATTTTATGTCAACACACTTACCTTGGTCATCCTTATCAAGCTTAGTGGTGGTGGCCATGGGAGTGTTGCAAATTTTTTAGTCTTCAAGCCCAAATTCCTTGATGAGTTCCTTTGAATACTTGGCTTGACATATGAAGATCCCATCATGCATTTGCTTGATTTGGAGTCCAAGAAAATAGTTCAATTCACCCATCAATGACATCTCAAATTCACGTTGCATACATTGTTCAAAATCCTTGTAAAGTAATTCATTAGTAGAATCAAAGATTATATCATCAACATATATTTGGACTATAAGAATGTCACTACCAACATGTTTAGTAAATAATGTAGTGTCTGCTTTGCCTTTAACAAAATCCTTTAATAGAAGAAAACTAGAAAGCCTTTCATACCAAGCTCTTGGAGCTTGTTTTAAACCATACAATACTTTATCTAGTTTGAAAATAAAATTTGGAAGTATATGATCCACAAAACTGGGGAGTTGTTCAGCATATACTTCCTCATCAATAAAACCATTTAAAAATGCACTTTTTACATCCATTTGAAAAAGTTTAAAATTTTTATAGGATGCATAAGCTAGTGTGATCTGTATGGCTTCTAGCCGTGCTACGGGTGCAAAGGTCTCCTCAAAGTCGATTCCTTCAACTTGAGTGTAACCTTGAGCCACTAACCTAGCCTTATTCCTAACAACATTTCCTGACTCATCCAACTTATTTCTAAAAATTCACTCAGTATCAGTTATTGGTCTACCATGGGGTCTAGGAACAAGGTGTCAAACTTGGTTGCGCTCAAATCGATTGAGCTCTTCTTGCATAGCAAGCAACTAATATGAGTCACCCTCAGCTTCGAGGATGTTTTTGGGTTCAAAATGAGATATGAATGCATAATGCCCACACAAATCATGGAGTTTGGAGCGAGTGGTTACCCCCTTTGATACATCACCTATGATGAGATCTTTGGGATGATTTGAGGCGTATCTCCAATCTTTAGGAAGTGGTTGCGATGGTTCTACTTCATCCTTTTAAACTTCACCATTAGGTTCTTGCTTGTCTTATTGGATGGGTGAGTCCTTCAAGGATATTTTCTCCATATCCTCACCTAATGAGTCAATCTCTACAACATTCTCAACAAATACATTAGATTCCTCAAATTTAACATGCATAGATTCTTCAATAGTAAGAAATAATTTATTGAACACTCTATATGCTTTGTTAGAATAGCCAACAAAAATTGCTTCATAAGCCTTAGCATCAAATTTACCCAAATTTTCTTTAGTGTTCAAAACAAAATACTTGCATCCAAAAACTTTAAAGTATGAAACATTTAATTTTTCTTAAATGATAAATTTCAAAAGAAGTTTTGAAAGTATTTTTACACAAATAAATTTGGTTGGATATGTAGCATGCGGTGTTTACGGCCTCGGCCCATTGATTAGTCTAAGATTATGCATTATTATATCGCATTTCCCCACCGATTTATGAATAAATTGTCGGTCTAAACTGTGTTTTGGTCTCTATTGCAAGTAAATCCAAAGTTCAAGGGTAAAAGAAAAATAAGAGCCTAATTAAACCCAATTTAGGTAATTAAATCCGCATTACTTGGAGGCCAAGCAAGGGATCATCTAGAAGATACGTTGAACCTAGACTCTTGTGCACATCAACAAATATTCGAGCGAAATTTTCAGAAACTGGATATACCAAGAACATCCTAGAAGCCAGACAGACCCCCGCACCAAAACCAGGGAGTTAACTCCCTGGTTTGGCTGCGGATTCGCGGCTATAGCCGCGGATCTGGGGCACTTTAGTGGGGCCACACATCGATTTTCAACGCGTGGCCCTGTCTCATCTTCTGGAGGCTTCTTATGCCTATAAATAACTCTGCATTTGGCCAAAACGGGAGCAGTTTTCATTTTTAGGAGTAGGTTCTGATTTTCTCTATGTTTTAGGTTATTGTAGGTAGGTGCTCTTCAGTTCATTTCTATTGTATTTTCTTTTCTTTTTAGATCTTGTAGTAGGGCTGAGAGATTCAGAGAGAGAGAGATAAAGAGGGATTGATGTAATAGATGGTGACAGTCTATGTAAAGGTGCCTCCTTTCTTCTCCAATGTAATCTCCTTCATCTTCTACATGATGCTTTGCTAACTTTTCTTCTCATGGCAATCTAACTACTAACCACGAACCATCTAACCACTTACTTGATAATCCACATGAATCGGGTAGCCTCTATATGGTTTTGTTCTTGCAAGAGCCATTGATGGCTCATGATGATGGGTTCTAACATCTAACTTGCTAACTTGCTAACTAAGCTAACACTCTCTTATTTCATGCTTTCTTTTATTAGTCTAATGAGTTAATGTTTGTATTAGCTTGATCTTGACGCAAGTTTGAATGTGATGAACCATCTATGTGCCATGCTTTGTATCGTCTCTTGAACCCAAGGATTAATGATGGCCAAGGATCAAAATATGAGACAACTATCATTAAGAGGTTAGCATGGTTAGTGGATCAATTAGTAGTTAGTAGCCATAAGTTTTCTTTTCCTTGGTTTTAAAAATCATTTTCAAACTTCTTTTCTCATTTTTCTATTGATGTTTTCACCATCCTCTTAGTTCACCTTAGCTCCATTTTCTTTTCTATTTATTTTTGAAACCACGCCTCTTTTGTTTTCATCGACGTTCTCATCATTCTCCTCACCTACCACATTCTGAATTTCCTTTTCTTTTTCTTTTCTTTTCTTTTTCATTCTTTTAACAAAGAAGAACTGTTAACATAAAACGTGAATAAAAACTGTTAATGCTTTTATCGCCTCCCTTCCCTGTGGATTCGACCCATTAAGCCAATGCTATAACGGAAGTATCGAGGGTACATTAGCACACATACGAGCTTTTATATTGATTTCACAAAAACAAACTTTTTGAGTGCTAGTTCCGCCCCGATCAAATTTTTTGGCGCCGTTGTCGGGGAAGGGAATGATTTTGTTTTCACGTTTTTGTTAAAATTGTCTTCTCTGTTTTGGTGTGCAAGACAATCTTTACAGGTGCTTAATATTGCAGAATAAACAGTAGCTTTACATCTCCCTGCTCTAGAAAGCAGGGACCCAGCTTCTAAAGAACCGCCGCACAAACGCGACTTTTGCCGCGAAAACGCGGCCTTGTTGTGACAATTGTGTATCTTGTTGTGCTGGGATGTGTATCTTGTAATAGCTAGTGGATTTGTATTGCTATTTTTCTGCTTTGATTGCCTACACACCATAATAAATAAAAGAACTAAAATACGGTATTTGGACGCCTTTAAAACGGTTTAGACATTTGCATTTAGGCACGTGTCAATTCAATTCTAATATACTGTATTTTGTTCTGTTATTGTGATCTAGATTGAGGTGTACATATGGCATTGCATATAGTATAGGACAAACACGTGGGTGATTTATGGCTTTGTGTTATATTCTTTGTCTATATTGCACACATGCACGAATTGAAATTAAGGGCAAAACCCAAACAAGATAAGGTGGGGATTTTATCACCCTTCCTTAGCCCAAAAATCATCTCCCACTCACACAACCTAAGCCCTAATAAAATTTGATAAACGTTGGCCCCTAGGGACATCTTGGACTCATTAAGAGATTGACCGAGGGTGGAACTTGTTTTGAATCTTACTCTTGTGAAATCGGTATCTAAGGCTGGGGATTAAGAGGTTACGCCTCGAAGATACCGTGGTTTGGCGTAATTAAGGCCCATTGCTTAAGCACGGATACTTCCCACCGTATTTTGCCCCTACCTGGCCGATTAGCTTGTGGTCGGATTCAAGCAACAACCTCCCCCGGGTAATCGACCAGTTAGGAGTCATCTAGGTCTAGGTTAACCCTACTATAGGCTTGGTTTTGATTTTTTCTTTTCTTTTTGTTTGTTGTTTGATTTTTTTCTTTTTGTTTGTGATTATTTGTTAAATGGAATTCAACAATAACAATTCTTTCAATCCAAATATGAATCCATATTTCACACCAAGCCCATTCGATTCGGATAATTTCAACCCGGTTTTTTATAATATGCATCAACCAGATACATCGGGTTGGCCTTATCCGAATCAATATAACCCATACCCACATTCTTATGAGTATAATTTTCAAAATAATTTCAACTCATCACAGAGTCATTGGGGATTCACCTCCCCCGAGTTAAATTTTTAACCCCATTGTCCCCCATATCAACCTTGTCCACAAGTTTCACAATATCCATTTTTCGATTTCGCTTCCTATAATCCTTTTTCTTGACCTCCCATTGAAGAAAAATCTGAGCTAGAAAAGAGTATAGAAGCCAATTTATAAGAGGTCGAGCGACTACTTTAGGAAAGGAGGGCCTCTCCAATTCCATAACATTTTCAAGAGTCTTCCTTAGTTCCACCTCCTCATAATAAACAATCATATATCCTGGAAACAAGTAAAGAACTCTTGTGTGAGTCCAAGTTTCAATCTCAAAACATTTTTGACTCACATTCCTCACAAAATTTTCAAAACCAAGATTCTTATACTCCAATTCTAGAGCAACCACTTGGAGATACATCAAGTCTAGAAAAGAGTATAGAAATCTTGCAGGAGTCTATGTTACAATTTCAAAAATCATTTGTCGAGTCTGTCAATAGGGTGGAAACACAATTGAGTCAATTGGCTCACATTTATAGGAATGAGGAAACTCTATCTTATCAACCTTTGACCAATTCAGCTATGCCAAACTCTATTGATCTGACCCAGGGCTCTTGTCGTTTTGAACATCAAGATTCAATTTTAGCACACCTACCTGAACTTGTCCAAACTTCAAATCCCATTGACATTTTGGCAAGTTATCCTTTTCCTAAAATTGAACTTGAGAATGAATATGATCATGAACCTCAAATTAGTGATTCAATTCTACTTCCTGATTCAATTATGACTCCGGTATCTTTACCTGATTTCAATCCTTTTCTCGAGTCAGTATTGGATTCAGTGCCAATCCATTATGAAATTGAATCACCAATCATTCATGATGATCATATTGAACTTGACCAATTTCATACTTTTGAAAGTCCCATTGATAAATTGGCAAGTTCTCATTTTTATGGAATTGAACTAAATGAGGAATGTGACTTTGATCCTCAAATTTGTGATCCAGTTCAAATTCCTGAATCACTATTGACTCCTGTTTTGTTACACAACTTGAGCAACATTTTAGAGTTAGTTTTGACTCCCATACCTATCATTTCTGAACTTGAATCACCAATCTTAGAAAGTCACATTCCATCATAGGGAAATAAATGTGGACTTGAGATTCATCTTCTTGATTTTGACCTACTTCCTGAACCGATCTCGACTCCCGAACCTTTACTTGACTTAAGTCTTTTTCCTGAGTCGGTATTAGTTCATGTACTTTCTAAGTCCAAATCAATCATTCCATTCTGGGATAAAGGTGTTGATAAATTTAAGACCGAAATTATTTTGAAAATTTAAAAATTGATAGGGGAAAATTTTTAATAAAAATCATAAATATAAACATCATTCTAGTGGGTTGTATTCTTGAGGTCTCTGGTGGGTTCCTCTGGACTCCACGCAAGTTAGATTGGGCCGCCTTTCGTGGACCAATCAGACCGTCACCGGAACCACCACCTTGAGGTGATTTTTCCTTCCCTCTCTATTTGTTTCATGCATACATACATCACGATGCATTGAGGACAATGTATGAGATAAGTGTGGGAGAGGGTATACTAACTTAGAGTTTTTAAATTTTCTTTCTTTTAAACTTCTTTTAGGATACCTTTAGAAATCTTCCCTTTTTGTATAGGAATTTTCTCTTTCTTTAAAAACTTTTTTAAATAAGAGACAAAGTTTTGGTTTATTTTTAAGAAAATTAAGATGTTATTAGAAATTAAGAAAGCCTTAATTATGACATCTTAAACCTAGTTGAAATTATGGATCTTGTTTAAAATTATAGGCTAAGTAAGATAAATTGGGGAGATAATTTTATCTTGAATTTTTGCCTTAGATAATATGCACTTCACACTTATACATTTTTTGGGATGGAAACAAAGACCTAAAATGCCATAAAGCAAAAAAATAAAAAATAATAATAATAAATATGAATAAAACATCACTTATTAAGCTGGATAACTATGCCTCAAGAAGCATGATTATTCACGCCTAACGATGGTCAAAAGAAACAAATAATCCCCTTAGTTTTGTAGCCTTGTTTACTCGAGTCCTTAAACCCGAGGGATGTTTTCTCATCTGGTGCCCTAAAACAATCTAGTCTGGGAGTCATCGGTTATAGGCTCGCTACATGGGTGAATTAGAAAGCCTAAGAAAACTAAGGGAAGAAAAAAGAAGAAAAAGAAAGATATATATATATATATATATATATATATATATATATATATATATATATATATATATATATATAAATGGCTTGATGGTTAGAGTTGAAATCCCAGAAATCTTCACTATCACAAAGTGCATATTATCTAAGTTTTATGAAAGATAAAATATTCAATCCAATTTTGAATTCTTACCTTAATTGAAAACAAGATCTTGCATAGAGACTAAATTTAAGGAAGAATGATTTTTGGTGGACTTATGACCTTAGATCACTTATATTTTTGCAAAAATATTTCATAAACTTGTCTCTCTTTCAATATGCATTTTCAAAATACTAATATTTGTCTTCTTTCTTTATGGATTTTGTAAGTGCAATCCGCTAAAAACCCTCAGGAGACAAGACTCCTCCTCTAGGGTAACCTAGAGGTTTAACGACTTGTTGCACACGCTCAGTGCAATCGCGTCACCTGCGAAAGTGGTATAATAACATTGTAGTATAGTTTTCTTTTCTTGTTTTGCTCGGGATGAGCAAAAGATAAGTGTGGGGGTGTGATTAGTCTATGATTATGCATTATTATATCGCATTTTCCTACCGATTTATGAATAAATTGTCAGTCAAAACCATGTTTTGGTCTCTATTGCAGGTAAATCCAAAGTTCAAGGGCAAAGAAGTAATAAGAGCCTAATTAAAGCCAATTTAGGGTAATTAAATCCGCATTACTTAGAGGCCAAGCAAGGGATCATCTGGAAGATACGTTGAACCTAGACTCTTGCGCATGTCAGACGAATATTCGGGCAAAATTTTAAGAAATCGGATATACCAAGAACATCCTAGAAGCCAGACAGACCCCCGCACCAAAACTAGGGAGTTAACTCCCTGGTTTGGCTGCGGATCCGCGGCACTTTGGTGGGGCCACGCATCGATTTTCGACACGTGGCCCTGTCTCGTCTTCTGGAGGCTTCCTATGCCTATAAAATACCCCTGCATTTGGCCAAAACGGGAGCAGTTTTCATTTTTAAGAGTAGGTTCTGATTTTCTCTATATTTTAGGTTAGTGTAGGTAGGTGCTCTTCATTTCATTTCTATTGTATTTTCTTTTCTTTTTAGATCTTGTAGTAGGGTTAAGAGATTCAGAGAGAGAGATAGAGAGGGATTGATGTAATAGATGGTGACAGTCTATGTAAAGGTGCCTCATTTCTTCTTGAATGTAATCTCCTTCATCTTCTATATGATACTTTGCTAACTTTTCTTCTCATGGCAATTTAACTACTAACCACTAACCATCTAACCACTTACTTGATAATCCACATGAATCGGGTAGCCTCTATCTGGCCTTGTTCTTGCAAGAGCTATTGATGGCTCATGATGATGGGTTCTAACATCTAACTTGCTAACCAAGCTAACTCTCTCTTATTTCATGCTTTCTTTTAATAGTCTAATGAGTTAATGTTTGTATTAGCTTGATCTTGATGCAAGTTTGAATGTGACGAACCATCTATGTGCCATGCTTTGTATCGTCTCTTGAAGCCAAGGATTAATGATGGCTGAGGATCAAAATGTGAGGCAACTATCATTAAGAGGTTAGCATGGTTAGTAGATCAATTATTAGTTATAGCCATGAGTTTTCTTTTCCTTCATTTTAAAAATCATTTTCAAACTTCTTTTCTCATTTTTCTATCGATGTTTTCACCATCCTCTTAGTTCACCTTAGTTCCATTTTCTTTTCTATTTGTTTTCGAAACCACACCTCTTTTGTTTTCATCGACGTTTTCATCATTCTCCTCACCTACCATATTCTGGATTTCCTTTTCTTTTTCTTTTCTTTTCTTTTTTATTCTTTTAACAAAGAAGAACTACTAACATAAAACGTGAATAAAAATTGTTGATGCTTCTATCGCCTCCCTTTCCTGAGGATTCGACCCGTTAAGCCAATGCTATAACGGAAGTATCGAGGGTACATTAGCACACATATGAGCTTCTATATTGATTTCATAAAAAACAAACTTTTTGAGTGCTAGTTCCGCCCCGATCACCCATAAGTATTGAGGGAGCCCATATTCACTCATCATAGTCCTATACATTTCTTGAAGAGTTCTATTCTTCCGTTCAACTACTCCATTTTGTTGTGGAGTTCTAGGACATGACATTTCATACTTAATTCTTTTTTTATCACAATAAATCATGAAGAGTTGGTTAACAAACTCACCACCTCTATCACTTCTTATGCATAAAATCGAAAAACCTTTTTTTTCAACCTTTTTTCAAAAAAAAACTTAAAATGTGAAAAAGTTTGATCTTTATGCTCCAAAAAGAAAACCCAAGTGAAATGAGAGAAATCATCGACTAAAACAAAAACATATCTATTTCCATTTAAGCTTTTAGCTTTAGTTGGTCCAAAAAGATCCATGTGAATCAATTGTAATGGCCTAGATGACATGATATCCTTGATTAGTTTGAAAGAAGACTTGGTTTGTTTCCCAAGTTGGTGTGTACCTATATCAAATAATTTAAAGCTTGATTTTGATACCCATATTTTCTTGGTTCTTAATGCGTTAGTATTTCGAATGCAAACATGATTATTGGTACTATTTATATGATCATAACAAAATTTAGTTAAATGACCATTTCGGCCACAATAAGTACATTTATAAATTCTTCCATATTTAAAAGCATAATGAGCATGTGGTTTATGAACATGTGATTTATAAGCATGGGATGTTTTTGCATGATTGACATGTGATGTGTTGTCATGATGAACATGAGGAGTTTTAGAAAGAGATGTTTTATCATGTTCAGTATGAGGAATATGCATGTGCTTCTTTGAAAACATTTCTTCTAATTTAGTATTGTTAAAAGAACATTCTTTTAAAACATTTTTCAAATCATTTATTCTAGTTTTTAACATAGAAAACTCATTTTCATCAATTTTAGATATTTAGCTTTGCAAGCAACTCTATAGGCATCAAAATCTCTTTGTGTTGAAACAGGAGTAGAAGATAATTCATCCTTTTCGTTTGAAGAAATAACAATTTGATTTTTAAGCATTTCATTTTCCTTTTTAAATTTTAAACAATCTTCCTTTTTAGTATCAAAACTTTCTGAAAGTTCAGTGAAATCTTGTAACAACAATTCTTTACTTATTTCACTATCATCATCATGTGGTTCAGTAGTTACCTTAGGTGTGTTTGCCATGAAACACACATTGGCCGTGTCAACTTTATCTTCGGGTTCACTTTCTGAGTCCCAAGTGGCTTTGTACACCTTCTTTTCAAATGGCTTCTTTTGCTTCAAGGAGGAAGATATCTTTCTCTTGAAATCTGGACAATCAGCCATGATGTGTCTGGGTTATCAATAGTTGTAACATATGATCTTTTTTTCCTCCTTCCCTTTGAAAGTACACCTAGAGGGGGGAGGTTGAATAGGTGTATCGCTAATCTAAAGAGCTAACAGCAGAAATGAAAAAACTTATTTGCAACTACACTTAATACAACCAACGAGTGTAGCCAAATTCCTCGTGAAGGGCTCTGGACTAACTCCTCTTGATTCCTCTGAATCAGAGTTGAGGTGCTATATGAAGCTGTCGTGGTTAAGTATAAGTGAGGCACACAAACACAAGCCAAGCATATAATGGATATATATCAATATGAAACAATGCAAGGCACAACACAAGCAAATATGATATGAATGAATGATGCTATGCACAACACAAAGTAAAGGAGAGAGAGTTTAGAGATAATGGATCAAACGCAAACACAAAGATATGTTCCGAGGTTCGAGCCCCTAGCTCTACGTCCCCGCCTTCACTAAGAAGGATTTCTAATCCACTAGGAGTACCGAACTCCTCTCTCAATCATACAACCTCCAATGAGGCAATACAACCACAATCCACCTCTACCGAAAAGGGATTAGGCCCGTAGCCAAACAATCACAAATCACCTCTACCGAAGAGGGATACAAACCTAACTCCACCTCTCACTAGAGGGAGCAAACAACAACCTCAACCTCTACCAAAGAGGGAGCAACCAAAAAAAGGTTTTTACAACAAGTGGTATATCTCAACCACAAACCACTTCCTTTTTCCCACAAACAAATGATCCTAAATAGATAGGATAAGAGATATAGCTCAAGTGAAAATCAAGGTGTTTTTAGAAATCAAATAACAAAGAAAAACTACTTGGGAAATCTCTTGTAAATGATAAAAATGAAAATCCAAAAACAATATCCCAAAAACCTAGTTTTCTTTAATTTTCCAAAACCCTTGAAAACAAAACAAAGAATAGCAATTAGACTTAAAAACTTTTTGTTTAAAACACTAGAAGAGATCAGGAATTTTTGGCTCTAAAAATCTTTTTGGGAATCCCCAAGAAATGGGGTTTAAATAGACCTCTCCAAAATATAGCCGTTGGGCTATTTTTACAGTCTGGCACGGCTGGCAGTCGACCGCCCGGTCGACTGCCAACGGTCAAAAAATCGACCGTTGGAGAACAGCGGTAGACCGGTTGGTCGACCGAAGTTTTCCAGAGAGCAGAGCTCTCTGGCCGGTCGACCGCCCGGTCGACCGGCCCAGTTGCCTGGCCAAACGTGCACAGACCTGTGCACGTCGGTCGACCAACCGGTCGACCGGCCCGGTCAACCGCCCGAGCCTGGCAGCCAGGTTTCTGGGTCAGAAAAACAGGTTTAAAAATATTTTAATAAATCCCATAAATCTTCTAAAAATCTATAAAAATAGTTTTATCATTTTATATTGAAATACAAACATGTGATAAAAATTTCAATACTAATATCAAACATTTTGAACCATTTTTGTGTCTAGTAAATTTTATCAAAAACCAAAAACTGTATTTTACCAAACTTGGATTTTTCAATAGGAAATCTGATTTTTCCTAAAACTTATTTAAATACAAAAACATTATATTTAAACACATTTAAGCATGTTGCATATGGACATATGTCCAATACATGAAACATATATATATATATATATATATATATATATATATATATATATATATATATATATATATATATATATATATATATATATATCATAGTTTTTGTCTTTAATTCCAAAAATATGTTTTGTTAAAAATACCAAAACATAACACGTGTGTGTATTGTGCACTTGAGCATATGCATCAACAATTCTTATCTTTATAAATGGATCTAAAACAAACTAAATTATGGATACCTAGGTCTTCTTGACGATCTTCCATCTTCAAGACGACTCGATCCGAAAACACCATCATCCAACGAGCAAGCCTATGTATCATCTTGATGCTTGGGCTCTGGAATCACAATGTAAAAGCTTCCAAACTCCTTTGTTGAAGCAATCATCAACTAATATCTTGCTTAATGATCTAAAACTAAAATCACAAGATTATTAGTAAACAAAACTACATGAGTTAATAATCATCAAAACTAGAGTGGAAGGCCTCTGGGCCAACAATCTCCCCCTTTTTGATGATGACAAAACTCATGGAGTTATATATGCATGGATTAAAGTTACGCTTCAAGGAAGCTCCCCCTTAACTCATGCATACCAAATAAAACATAAATATGCAATGAATAAATCATGCATAAAACAATAAAACATGTTCTTGATATCAATTAAATTTTCAAAAACAAAACATGCTCTTGAGATCAATAAATAAACTTAATATATGCAAAAACACAAATATGCATATATAAACTCAAAATCTTTCTCCCCCTTTTTGTCAATCATCAACAGAGGGGTCAAAACAAAATCAAATCAATAAATTCTTCTCCCCCTTTTGTTCGAAACAAAGAATCAACAAAGGGGTCAAAACAATAAAAACCAATGTTCTCCCCTTTTTTGTTTAAAACAAAAAGAATATCAATAAGGGGTACAATCAAATATGATACTAATAAAAAATATGTTAATGAAGTGCCTCTTGATACCAATTAAAAGTGAAAAATAAAATCTTGATACCAATTGATAAGTAAACAAATAACATACCAATGGTAAGTAAACAATCTTGATATCAATTGAAAGTATTGTACTTTAATAGCATATGATACCAAATTAAAAATAATATTCATTTATTTTTAATTCTTTTTCGATCGTAAAGTGTGGGAGTGGAAATCAAATACCAATTGAAAGACAAAATACAAATTTTCTCCCCCTTTATGAAATACCAATTAAAATAATGCATAAGCTTGTATATGAATACCAATTGAAAATAAATCAATTGAAACATGATGATCAGTAAAAATTCAAGCTTATCCATAAACAAAATTTGTGCTCAAGATATAGGGATATAATAAGCATAATTAAAACATATTTATGTATGAAAAAGTAGATACCAATTGATACTATTTGAAATGAAAGCATACATACATACAACATATGAGGATACAAGAAATGTCAATATTGATACCAATTGAAACAATAATAAGATCAAGTGCATATCTCATATATCTATCAAAACAAAGAATACGAACTAGTTAAATAGAAAAATTTGTTAACTAGTACGAAATCCTTCAAGCAAGGAATAAAACAAAACTATTTTTCATGAAAAACATGTAAATCACAAGATCACTAAAACGCTCAAAGTCCATAAAGCCCATATCATACTCATGAGATACACAATCATGAGAAACATAAAAATAAGGTGAAACATGGCATCATGAAATTTGGCAATAAGGCTTAATATTCCTTAAAACATGAAAATCATCAAAACTTATTTAATCTTCAAGGCATATGTATGTCTTATACAAACTAAAATATACATACATATCCAAACACAAGAGTCCACAAAAATATATGCATGAAGGCACGTGGCTCAAAAAGGATGTATATGTATAATCAATAGTTTGGATAAAATGGACATATACATGAAGTTAAACAAAAATTCATAAAACAATTCAAGAATGGGGAATACAAATTAAAATGCATGAATCATCAAAACTAGACTATACTAGCACATCTAATGGGTTCAAATAGGCGTTAAAGCACAAACATATAAAGATTTATTTGTGGCCCATTATATGTACAAGTATATATCTAGTCATAATGAAAACTAACATTTAAACACATATTCAAATCATGAAGCATAAAATGAGATACAAATCAACATGAAAAACATAAACATGATTATTATGCAAATCCACATGTTATTAGAGCTATGATAAACATGATAGCTAAACAATGGTGAGAACACAAAAAAAAATAGTCCATATTAAAATGGGTGTCTCAAAGGCTATACATGCATGTCAAGGGTCTAATAATCATGGCATATTCATAATGATCTATAAACATCAAAAACATGCTATAAATAATAAACATGAAAAGCATGCAAATGTAAATAAGGAGTAAGAGACCGTTACCAAAACCTATGAGGCAACTCTCCATGTCTCCAAAACAAGGTGGTCCTCCCACTAAACTTCTCTTGAAAGTGATGCATCCAAATAATCTCCATGAAGCTCGGAACACATGCACTCCAAGGTACCGATACTTGATAGGTAGTAAAAATTGCATATTTATCACTATATTTACTATCATGTTTCCTATTTATTCTTTTAATATTGCACTATTATTAAAGTTTTGTTATTTAATGTGTGAAGGCCTTGAGTATTTATTTAAATAAAGAATAAAAGCCTAAATGAGCACAAAAGCCCATGTCCGAGCCCAAGTGCAAAAGCGCAATTACCAAATGCAAAAGTTGCAATTACAATGTGCAAAAGTTGCAATTACTAAAAGAAGAGGGAAGGGATAGACTTCTATTCAACCCTAAATGCTTGGAGGATGAGGATAAATATAAAAGAAGGAGAGTGCAAAGATAAAATTCGTTTTGAAGAGATTTGGATTTAGGGTAACTTGCTTCCCAAGTTATCCCGAATTTTCAAATTAAAGAGTCGAGATGCCAGATCTAAAAAGATATATCCAGATGGACGGACCAGAGGAGGCCACGCGCAAAAGCGTGTGGCCAGGGACAAGGCTGTGGCCGCGGAAACGCGGCCAAAGCCGCGTTTCTGCAGCCATATAGATGAGATGGACTACCTGTTTTCGCAGAAGAGTTGTACTGGACTCTACATCTTCCAGCTCCTATAAATACCCCTGCAGAGTAACTGAGAGGGGGCATCTAGAGATGGAAAATTAGGGTTTCTTTAGTTTTTCTCTTTTCAAAATTTTGTAATTTTAATTTCGCTTTTAGCATATTGTGGAGAAGAATGAGCATTGTATTTGGACATGATTTCAAATAAAGGTTACCTCTTTTGCCATTTAAATTCTTGTCATTTAATTTTTATGCTGTGATCTTTTCTTTATTTGTTCTTCTTTCTTTCACAATTCTTCACATCAAACAAAATAAAAAAAATTGAAAATATAAAAAAAAGAAGATGATTACCTAATTCTAAAGTGTGGTTTGCTGATCTCTTAAGCAACCTAGAGCAGTTTAGTAATTGAATGGATTGATAATAATTTTTAGAAACCTTAGGTTTAAGACAGATTGCTTGAAGATTAAATTGATGATTATTTTTTCAAATCTAGGTTACAGCTCTAGACAATTCTTCACAACTTCATACTTAAGTACTTTGATAGCATAACCTTAAAGTAACACTTTTCTTATGCTGTACTTAGAAGTTAGGATGAATATTTATTGAATTTTTAGTAGTACAAACTAGTTAGATTCTAATATCATTTTTCTGGCTTGAATCTTTTCTAATAAACCTAGGATAGCTTTTATGCATTTCAAGATGATATTCAATATTCAAATATTCAAGACTTGCACTATGGGTTGTGGGATAAGATCAGTAAAACTACATATCTCCAATCATATATTTCAAATCTAATCTCTCTTTTGTTTTGTTCTAAGGATACAGAGAATCGTCCGAAAAGCTTGCATCGCATCCTTCCCTGTGGATCGACCCGCTTTGGCCCTTGCTGCAGCGGATATAATTGAGACTGAGAATTCATAACTTTAACTCTTACTTTTTCTTTGCAATATCAATTTTTCAATCAAAATTTTGGCGCTATTGCCGGGAAGGAACGGCACGATTTTCTCAAAACTAATTCTTTTATTCGTTCTGTTTACAGGTTTGGAGAACGGGAAAACTAATAGCAGCAAAGGACATATAGCAACTCTGTGCCTCTGCCCTTGAAGGCAGAGCAATAGAGCCTACTACAGAGCCGCGTTTATCAGTTGTTCACTACTTACTCTGTTTTCTGCAGGTTAGTGCAATTTGCAAGTTTAATTTTCTGCTCTGTTAAATATTCTCTGTGATCACCCTGCATACTGATAATTAATTAACAGTAACTTATTTGTTGAAAAATAAAAAAAATTGGACTCTTGCATTGTAGGCACGTGTCTATTTAATTTTTTTTAATTTTGTTAAAGAGTGCTGGCGACAAGGTATGGTTGCATTGCATAAAGATTAGGAAACACTCTTTGCTGATTTACTGCTTTTTGAGTGATTACTTATCTACTGCTTTACGCGTACACAAAAAAATTTTAAGGGCAAAATCCGTTAACAAGATAAGGTGGGGATTTCATCACCCTTCCTTAGCCCACAAATCATCTCTGTCACACTCACAACCCTAACCTTAAGTATAAATTGACTAGATGTTGGCCCTAGGTTAACTCGAACTCACTAGGAGATTGGCCGAAGGAGGAAGTTGTTCAAAATTAACTCTTGCCAAATCGGTGTCTAGGAAGGGGATTAGGGGCTGAAAGCTCGAAGATCGGTGGTTATTTAATTAAGGAACGTCTTTGATGGAAAACCTCCCACATGTCTTGCCACCTATCTGGCTGATTAACTTGTGGCTAAGGTCGGCAATATACCTCCTAAGGACATTCTAAAGTTAGGAGTTGTCTAGGTCAAGGCTTATCTTAGAATAGGAATTTTGACTGTTTTTCTTTTTTATTGATTGATTGGGTGAACTTGTTTGCTAATTGTGCATGTCCGCTTGGTCGAGAGACCCACTTACATCTAGACTAACTAGAACCAGTTCACCACCCGAGCAAAAGTCCGACTCACACATGGCACAACCACCGTCACTACAAGATAGGTTATATCCTATTAGGACCTCTCTTCCTTCTTACATTCAGTTATCCGATGAAGGTGTTGACCAATTTGAGCTCAAGCCACAATACATCAATACTCTTCCCAAATTTCATGCACTTGAATATGAGGATGCATACTTTTTCATAAGGGAATTTGAAGAAGTATGTCTCATGATGAAGATACCCAACCTAGGAGAAGATGCCATTAAACTATGGTTTGTCCCATTCGCTTTGAAAGACTTAGCAAAGAAATGGCTCTACACTCTAGAGGTCGGTTTAATATCTTCGTGAGATAATTTCGTTAAGGCCTTCTTAAAGAAATTTTATCCCATCCACAAGACTGCACTGATAGGAAGAGTATCTTACAGTTTAAGCAAACAACCAATGAACCTTTTTGAAATATTTCGAACATTTTAAGGACCTCCTTGCCCAATGCCCTCACCATGGGATAAAGAAATGGCGACTTTGTCAAGTTCTATATGATGGATGAGAATATCAAACTAAAACGCTATTAGAATCCATGTGCCAAGGAGGATTTCTGAAAAAGAACAAAAATGAAGGATGGTTATTATATGAAGAATTAGCTGATAATACCATCCAATGGGAACCAACTCCGGGAAAATTTAGGACTAATGACCCTACTTCTTCTAAAGGAGGTATCCATTCCATTGAGGCCAACATAGCTACCGATGCTAAGTTAGCTGTTGTGATGAGAATACTAGAAGCTCTTGAAATGAAAGAACCAGTCTCTGTGAACCAAGTCAGCCCAACACCTTCGGCGGGCTATACTTATTATCAAGACATGAACCATGTGTTCGAGGAATGTCCCGTTTTTATCGCGCATCAACCTTACCCGAATATATGAGTGCGGCCTTCACAAGGCCCGCCAACAATCCATATTCGCCCATCTACAATTCGGGTTGGAGAAATCATCCCAATTTTTCATGGGGCCCAAGCAACAATGATCAAACTAGGCCCAAATTCTCCAACAATTTCCAAAATCCGCCCTATCAACAAAATTTCTCTAGTCAAAATCCTCCACACTCTTTCCAATATTCACAAATGGAAACAAGACTCTCCAACATGGAAAGAAAGGTGGACACTCTAGTTAAAAGCCATGACACGTTGGCTCAAGTCTTGACCAGAATAGAGATCCAACTGAATCAACAAGAAAGAAAAAGAGGAACTCTATCAAGTCAACCATTGCCAAACCTTAGGAATCCTAGGCAAGCCAATGAGGCTCAAGACCAAAACAACTATAACTTGGTTCATACACTAAGATCAGGGAAACAAGTTGATAATCACGTATCCATGCCACAGGACCCATCTCAGTTGTCCAGTCCATCTAGTTCCACCCCATCTCCACAAAACTCCAAAGAAACTAAAGTTGAGAAATCAGCAGGACAGGTGCACCAGCCTATAGCCCCATTTTCGAATAGTCTTAGGAGTAATAATAATGTACATATAGAGAAACTTCTTGAGGTATTCAATCAGGTTAGGCTCAATATACCACTTTTTGATGCAATCCAACAGGTCCCTAGTTATGTGATAGGTAGTAAAAAAGTGCATATTTATCACTATATTTACTATCACATTTTCAAATTTATTCCTATAATTATGCATAATTACTAATGTTTTATTATTTAATGTGTGCAGGCTATGAGAATTTAATTAAATAAAGAATAAAGCCTTAAAAGAAGCCTAAAAGCCCATGTTCAAGCCCAATGCAAAAGTTGCAATTATCAAATGTCAAAGTTGCAATTACCCAAGGGAAATAGTTGCAAATACTAAAAGAAGAGGGAAGGATAGACTTCTATTCAACCTTAAATGCTTGCAGGATGAGGATAAAAGCCAAAGAAATAGAGTGCAAAGATAATGAAATTCGTTTTAAAAGATATTGGAAGATTTGGATTTAGGGTAATTTGCTTCCCAAGTTATCCCGAATTTTCAAAATAAAGAGTCGAGATACAACTTCCGGAAGGATAAACCCAGATGGACGGACCAGAGGATGCCACGCGTGAAAGCGCGTGGCCAGCAGACACTATTTGGACACGAAAACCTAGCCAAAGCCGCGTTTCTGCGGCAAACCAGATGAGTTTGGCCAACTGCTTCTGTGAAGGAATCGTACCGGGACTCTAAGTCTTCCAGCTCCTATAAATACCCCTGCAGAGCAACAGAGAAGAGCATACAGCGTAGTATAGAGCCAAATCTAGGGTTTTTCTTAGGCTAACTTGTAGATTGTAACTTAGGTTTTTTTTCCTTTCTTTTATGTAATTTTTGTAACTGAGAGGAGACGATGCTTTCATGGAGGACGGAGATCATGCCTGTACTGAGGCGACATCGGTGTAAGTCAAACTTTTCCTCCATTGTTAATAGAATCAACTCAAGGTTTGTTTTTGTTCTTCTATTCTTGTTTTATTTTTGTTCTTCTATTCTTGTTTTATTTTATTTTTTTCTCTCTGATGTCTTGCAAATCATGAGATCTGATCGCTTCAAGACTACTTAGCCGAAAAAGTGCCCTTGATGACTTATGGTGATGAACAAGCCTTCTCTTGCTAGTATAGTTTGTCTTTTCTTTTTGCAAGTAGATCGAGAAGGGGGAAGATCCTATACGCCATGCTTGAATGCCTTCAAAGACAAGGTAAGTCGTTGCAATGGTTCAAAGGTAAACAGGCTGAAGAGGTATGTTTTTAGTTTTTTTTGTCTTTCTTTTATTTCTAGTGTAAATCACAATATTCTTAATCTTTTTCACACTTCCTCAACTTCATTGTAAATATCGCTTCTATTTCTCCATCCTCTTAATCTACCACTTTCTTCCTAACCTGACTTTAACTATTATTTTTTATTTTTCTTTTAAAAATAACTAAAAGAAGAATTTTTTAGAGAACTTACTAAACAAGCTTCCATCGCTAGTCCCTCCCTGATGATCATCACCCGCATAGCCATTGCTACAGCGGATAGAATTGAGTACCTTGCACTATTATTTTAAAATTCTAAAATTCTGTATTTTTATGTGCAGGTTGTAACTCAATCAAAATTTTGGCGCCGTTGCCGGGGAGGGATGGTAAGTATTCTCTAAAAAGAAAAAAAACTAATTATTCTTTTTTGTAGGTTTGGAGAACAGGAAAACTAACAGCAGCAAATGACATATAGCAACTCTGTGCCTCTGCCCTCGAAGGTAAAGCAGCAGAGCCTACTATAGACCGCGTTTCCGCGGCAATAGCCGCTTTTTCGCAGCCTGAGTAGTGAACTACTCACTCTATTTTCTGCAGGTTACTGAAAATTTCAAATTTTTTTTACTGCTCTGTTAACTTTTCTCTGTCATCACCCTGCACACTGCTAATTAATTAACAATAACCTATTTGTTGAAAAATAAAAAAAATTAGACTCTTGCATATAGGCACGTGTCTATTTAATTTTTAATTTCTGTTGAAGAGTGCTGGAGACAAGGTACGTTCGCATTGCATATAGACTAGGAAGCACCCTTGGCTTATTTTCTGCTTTGAGTGAATATTTGTCTATTTCTTTACACGTGCACTAAATTGACTTAAGGGCTTGTCCTATAAATAAGATAAGGTGAGAATTTCATCACCCTTCCTTGGCCCACAAACAATCTCCTCACTCACTAACCCAAGCCTAACTAAAAATGAGTAGACGTTGGCCTTAGGGACATCTCGGACTCAATTAGGAGATTATCCTAAGGGGGAACGGTGTTGGAAATTGACTCCTGCCAAATCAGTGTCTAGGAAGGGGATTGAGGGCCGAAAGCCCGAAGATTTGTGGTTATTTAATTAAGGAACGTCTTTGACGGAAAATCTCCCACCAATCTTGCCCTGACCTCGCTGATTAGCTTATGGTCAAAGTCTGCATTATACCTCCCGTGGATAGTCTAACCAGTTAGGAGTCGTCTAGGTCATAGGTCTACCCTAACTTAGGTTAGAATTTTTTTTTTGTTTCCTTATTTGTTTGTTTTCTTTTTCTTTGTTTGTGTTTGTGTGATATGGCCTATAACAACAATTTTTTCAATTTTAATGAGAATCCATATTACACACCAACCTCTTTTTCGAATATTACCAACCCAGCATATCATAACTTTAACCAACCTAGTGTGCCAGATTGGTCTTATCCGAATCATTACATGCCCCAGTCCCAATACAATGAACAAGATTGGAATAATCATCACTATTCTTCACAGAGTCAATAGGGATTCAACACCCCTGAGCCATATGGTCAACCACCTGTTCAACCATTATCTTCATACACGTCTTTTCCTACATCACCAATGTTTCAGTCCTCCAATGATCCATTCGATGGGTTAGAAGAAAAAGTGGATCGTTTGCAAGATATAATGAATGATCAAATTTCTAGACTTTTAAACATTCTTGAACTAACCAACCAAGTTGATAGGAACCAAGAATCATTCTGTCTAGAAGATCTTGATCAAAATTCAATTTCATCACATCAATGTGAACTTGATCAATCCCAATCCTTGGACAAATTGGCTAGTTTTAATTTCACTGAGATTGAATTAGATTGCGAATGTGAACCCGATCCCCAACTTTATGATTCAGTTTCCATCTTCGAATCTATGTTGACTCCGGTATTCTTACCCAATTTGGACCAATTTTCTGACCCAACATTTATTCCCGTACCCATAGATCGTGAAATTGAATCACCCATTTTTGATGATCATCATGTTGAACTTGACCAATTTCATACTTTTGAAAGTCTCATTGACCAATTGGCAAGTTCTCATTTTAATGAGATTGAACCCAATGAGATATGTGACCTTGATTCTCAAATTTGTTGTGATCGAGTTTAGATTCCCGAATCAATATTGACTCTTGTTATGTTACCAGATTTAGCTATTATTTTAGAGTCAGTTTTGATTCCCACACCTGTCATCCTTAAACTTGAATCACCAATAGTAAGTCACATTCCATTGTGAGAAAATGATTGTGAACTTGAGTTTCAACTTCTTGATTTGGACCCACTTCTTGAACCAAGCTCGACTTCTGAACCTTTACTTGATTTAAGTCACCTTCCTGTCGGTATTAGTTCCTGAACCTATCATTCTTGAGTCCAAGTCAACCATTCTTCCAAGTCACATTCTTTTGTTGGACATAGGTATAAACCATGACGACTCTGTGATGATTTTCCAGGACAGGTCATGTAAAGGAAGTAAGTTTCACGATAGGATCTTCCATGATCCTATTCATACTGGGGACTGTAAACATGTAAATAGAAAAGAGGTCAATAAGGGTAGGTCCAGTGAACTACCACATTATCTTGGTTGGGTAGCAACGCTTGGCCCAATCAGACCACCACCGGAACCACCCCCTAAGGTAATATTTTTCTTCCCTTTCTTCTTTTTCATGCATATATGCATTCATTCATACATTGAGGACAATGCATGAGATAAGTAAGGGGAGGGTTTACTAACATACTAACATAGTTAGATACTAATAACCCAAAAAAAAAGAAAAAAAATTGATTAAAGAAAAGAGGATAATATTTTGACTTATCTTTTGAAAGAAATCTTAAGAATTAGGAAAATCATGATTAGGATTTCTAAAAACTTGGTCAAAATAAATAAATTGTTGAATTTTTAGGTATAGGAGGAAAAATTGAATAAGTAATTAGTCTTAATTTTTACCTTAATGAAATGTGCATACCTAATACATTTACATATATAGGATTCTAAGACAAAGACTCTTGTGCCCTATAAAAAAAATTGAAAAAAAAAGAAAAAAAGAAAAAAATTCACTGATTAAGCTAAATACATGTGCCTCAAGAAGCATAAGTATTCACGCCTAAAGGTGGTTTTATAAATAAAGTCCTTTGTTTTGTGGCCTAGTTCACTCGAATCCTTAAGTCCGTGGGGTGTTTTCTCACCCGGTGCCCTAAAACTGACCGGTTCGGGAGCCACCGACTTTAAATTTGCTACGTGGGTGGATTAGAAAGCCTAAGAAAATTAAGAAATATTATATGTATTAACATATCTAATAGTCAATTAGTTAGGTATGACGGCCTCAAGAAGCCTTGATACTTACACGAAAGAAAATTAGATGACTTATACATATTAAAAAATAATAATAATCATAATAATAATAAAGAGGCATGAGAGTCCAAGTTAAGGAATTCCTAGTAAAGATTTACAAGGATGCATATGACTTTTGGTAACGAAAAAGACTATACAAAAATTCAATTTTTATCCTTAGATAAAAAGGATAACAATTTATCATATAAAGGCTATGTTTAAGAATGAATAAAATTGATGATCCTAAAAACTTATAGATTACTTAGTCTCTTCAAACGTATTTCAAATATTTTCCTTTTTGTGGATTTTGTGAGTGTAATCCGTTGAAAACCCTCACGAGACAACACTCGTCCTCTAGGGTAACCTAGAGGTTTAACGGCTTGTTGCACGTGCTAAGTGCAACCGTGATTCCTACGAAAGTGAGTTAGGATATATTTATTTTTCTTTTCTTTCTGATTTTTACTCGAGGACGAGCAAAAAGATAAGTGTGGGGGTGTGATAGGTAGTAAAAAGTGCATATTTATCACTATATTTACTATCACATTTTCATATTTATTCTTATAATTATGCACAATTACTAATGTTTTATTTTTTAATGTGTGCAAGCCTTGAGTATTTAATTAAATAAAGAATAAAGCCTTAAAAGAAGCCCAAAAGCCCATGTTCTAGCCCAATGCAAAAGTTGCAATTATCAAATGTCAAAGTTGCAATTACCCAAGGGCAATAGTTGCAAATACTAAAAGAAGAGGGAAGGATAGACTTCTATTCAACCCTAAATGCTTGCAGGATGAGGATAAAAGCTAAAGAAGGAGAGTGCAAAGATAATGAAATTCGTTTTATAAAAGATATTGGAAGATTTGGATTTAGGGTAACTTGCTTCCCAAGTTATCTCAAAATTTCAAAATAAAGAATCGAGATACAACTTCCAAAAGGATAAACCCAGATGGACGGACCAGAGGATGTCACGCGCGAAAGCGCGTGGCCAGCAGACACTATTTGGCCACGAAAACACGGCCAAAGCCGCGTTTCCGCGGCAATCCAGATGAGTTTGGCCAACTTCTTTTGTAGAGGAGTGATTGGTAGTCAAAAGTACATTTTTATCATCATATTTACCATCACATTTTCATATTTATTCATTTAATTCTGCACATTTATTAATAATTTGTAATTTATTGTGTGCAGGCCTCGAATTATTATTTTTATAATAAATAAAGCCTAATGAAGCCCAAAAGCCCATATTTGAAGCCCAAGAGTCAAAGTGCAAATAGCAGATTGTTAAAATGCAAATATACAAGGGCTAAAGTTGCAATTATTAAAGATGAGTGAAGGATAGAATTCTACCCAACCCTAAACTCTTGCAGGATGAGCATAAAAGCCAAAGATGAGAAGGAAATTCGTTTAAAAGAGATTGGGAGAATACAAAGTCTAGATAACTTGATTTCCAAGTTATATCCATATCCCAATATAAAGAGCCAGGATCACACTTCCAGAAGAAAACGCCCACATGGACGGACCAGGAGAGGCCACGCACCAAAGCGCGTGGCAATCTGCCACAGTAATGCCGCAAATCCGCGGCAAATACAAGGATTCCGCGGCACTTTGATGACATCAGGATCCCAGATTTCGTGGGTTACTTCATCTAGGACTCTTCTCTCTTCTGCACCTATAAATATCCCCTGCAGTGCAACGTAAAGAGCGTCCAGAGGCGAGCAAAGGGCCAAAGTTAGGATTTTTAGGGTTTTTCTTCTTTCTAGGTTAGATTTTGTTTTCTTTTTATGTAAGTGAGGGAGATGGCTTTGTTGAGGGTGACACCGACAGATGCTTCTCTTCTCTTCCGTTGTAATCAGTAATAAAGGTAATTTTTATTTTGTTTTTATTTCATTGCTTTTCTTTGTTTTCTCTTTCTTTTCTACTTTGTTTCTTTTTGTTGATCTTTGCTGAGCATGCAAGCGATTACCGAACCACAAGTATACCGAAGATTGGTGGTGCCAACGATATTCCATGGAGATGTTCTCCTCCTCAAGGCGTATCAATTCATACTTGCCCACGGCTTGATGATCTAATGCGAACAACGGACTGAGCTCGATCCCAAGGTTTATTCGTTCAACGCCTCCGAAATAAGGTAGAAAGTGTTAGGTTTTCACATATTTTCTCCAACCAAGGTTAGTTTTCTTTTCTTTCCTCTTCTTTTCTTTTCTTTTCTTTTTGTAGATTAAATCATAACTCATCTCCATATTCTTTTCTACCACCCATTGTAAATACCACTATTTAACTAATAAAAATAAAAGCTTTAGAGTATAACTTGCTTAACCTTCCATCGCAGTCCCTCCTTGAGGATCACGACCCGCATAGCCCTGCTACCGCGGATTAGAATTGAGACTTGCACATCTATTCTTAAAATTAAAATATTATATTTTTGTGTGCAGGAAATCTCAGTCAACAAATTGGTGCCGTTGCCGGGGAGGGACGGTAAGTTATTCTCTAATAAAAAAAATTTAATTTTTAACTAATTCTTTATTCTTTTCTGTTGCAGGTTTGGAGAACAGGAAACAGAAAAACAGCAGCAGCAGTGGACATATAGCTGCTCTGTGCCTCTGCCCTCGAAGGCAGAGCACCAGAGGCTACTGTATTGCCGCGGATCCGCGGCCAGAGCCGCGGAAACGCGACAACAGTAGAGAACTACTGACTGCAATTTTTTGCAGGGTGCTTCAAATTAAAAATACTGCTCACTCCTCTATTCTGTTTTGTTCTGTGATATACCTGTAAATTGCTAATAATTCAACAGTAAATTATTGGTTGTTAAAAATAAAAATTGATTAGACGATTGCATATTAGGCACGTGTCTTTTCAATTTGTTTATTTTTACTGTTGAAGAGTGCTGGAGAAGCAAGGTACGTACGCATTGCATGTAGAATAGGATTCATCTCTTGGTTGATTTTCTGCTTTGAGTGATTCTTATCTATTTATCTTGTACACTTGCACTAATTCATCTTAAGGGCATAACCTATAAATAAGATAAGGTGGGGATTTCATCACCCTTCCTTAGCCCAAAAATAATATCCCGAGCACTCACTAACCCAAGCCTAACTTAAAAATTAGTAGACGTTGGCCCTAGGGACATCTCGGACTCAATAGGAGATTATCCTAAGGGGGAACAGTGCTGGAAGTTGACTCTTGCTAAATCAGTGTCTAGAAAAGGGATTGAGGGCCGAAAGCCCGAAGATTGGTGGTTATTTAATTAAGGAACGTCTTTGACGGAAAACCTCCCACCATTCTTGCCCTGACCTGGCTGATTAACTTGTGGTCAAAGTCTGCACCCGACCTCCCGTGGAAAGTCTAACCAGTTAGGAGTCGTCTAGGTCATAGGTCTACCCTAATTTAGATTAGAATTTTTGTTTTTGTTTGTTTATTTGTTTGTGTTGTTTGTGTTGGTGTGATATGGCATATAATAATAATTCCAATTTTAATCCATATTACACTCCTAACTATTATTCGGATATTACCAACCCGGCATACCCTAACTTTGACCAATCTAGTGTGCCGGAATGGTCTTATCCGAATGAATATAACCCACACCCTCCATCTTATGACTATAATTTTCATAATAATTTCAACTCGTCACAGAGTTCATGGGGTTTCGAGTCCCCCGAGTTTAATTCTCGACCAAATTGTCCTCCATATCCATCTAGTCCACATTCTTCCCAAGATTCATACTCAGATCCACCCATTCAGAATAGAAATCCATCTATCTTGGAAATGATGAGTATGAATGAGTCCAAGCAAAAATCACCATCAATCTTAGACATGATGATGCGTGAGTCCACCGACTCACAACTTCATCACGATTACCCGTCCTATTTTCAAGTCCAATCAGAACAAGATGCACCTATCGACTATGAAGGGATGCTTGCTGCCATGACTGAGGCTAAATTAGCCCGTGATCATGACATAGATTTGATGGTTCAATCTTTACATTCTTACCGTTCGGTCATTTCTGCTTTCGTTGACCACTCTTATAGAGCCGACGAATCAAGTTGCTTTGGACAACAAGATTCTAATTCAGTACCATCATGTGAACTTGTCGAAATTTCAAAATCTGATAACTTGGCAAGTTTTTCCTTTCCTGAAATAGAACTTTAGGATGAATATGATCATGATCTTTCACTTGATGATTCAATTTTATTTCCTGATCCAATAATGACTCCAGTGTCTTCACCTGATTTCACTTTTCCCGAGTCAACATTGGACCCTATTCTAATTCATCATGAAATTGAATCAACCATTCTTAATGATCATTTTGAACTTGACCAATTGTGTAATCTTGAAAATCCTATGGATAAATTGGCAAGTTCTTTTTATTACATTGAACCCAATGAGATATGTGACCTAGATTTTCAAATCTATGATCAAGTTCAAATTCCTGAATCATTATTGACTCCTGTTCTGTTACCTGAATTAGGTAATATTTTAGAGTCGGTTTTGATTCCCACACCTATCATTTCTGAACTTGAATCACCAACATTGAGTCACATGCCATTGTGGGAAGATGATTGTGGACTTGAGTTTCAATTTTTTGACTTGGACCCAATTCTTGAACCTAGCCCGACTCCTGAGCCCTTACTTGATTTGAGCTTCTTCCCTGAGTCGGTATTCGTTCCCGCACCTATAATGTCCAAGTCAATAATTCCATCTTTCCATACTCCATTTTGGGACAAGGAGGTTGAGACAATTAACTCTGAAATTTATTATGAAATTTGAAAATTTGATGGGGTGGAAATACTAAAAAAAGATTATATATATATTTTAGTGGGTTATGTAAGGAAAGTTTCTGGTGGGTTCCACCGAATTATCTGTTATCTTGATTGGGCCGCATTTCGTGGACCAATTAGACCACCTCCGGAACCACCACCCTAAGGTAACTTCCGCCTTCCCTTGTTCTGTTTCATGCATATATGCATTCATTCATACATTGAGGACAATGCATGAGATAAGTGTGGGGGTGGGCTTTACTAACATACTAACATAGATAGACACTAACTGCTAATAAAAAAAAAATGTTATAAAAAGGAAATATTTTGACTTATTTTTTGAAAGATGTCTAAGTTAGTTTTAAGGATTAGGAAAATCATGATTAGGATTTCTAAAAACTTGGTCAAAATAAATAAATTGTTTAAATTTTAGGTATAGGAGAGAAATTGAATAATTAATTAGTCTTAATTTTTACCTTAAGGAAATGTGCATACCTAATGCATATCTAGGATTCTAAGACAAAGACCTTTGTGCCTCATATAAAAAAAAAATAAATAAATAAATTCACTAGTTAAGCTGGATACATGTGCCTCAAGAAGCACAAGTATTCACGCCTAAAGGTGAGTGTAAAAAAAAATAAATAAAAAATAATAAAACCTTAGTTTCGTGGCCTAGTTCACTCGAATTTGAGTCCGCGGGGTGTTTTCTCACCTGGTGCCCTAAAGCCGACCGGTTTGGGAGTCACCGACTTTAAGTTCGCTACATGGGTGGATTAGAAAGCCTAAACTAAGAAAAAAATTACTTATATGTATTAACACATCTAATAATCAATTAGTTAGGTATTAGGGCCTCAAGAAGCCTTGATACTTACACGAAAGAAAATTAGATGAGTTATACATATCAAAAAAATATATATATATATAAATAAATAATAAAGAGGCATGAGAGTCTAAGTTAAGGAATTCCTAGTATAAATAAGGATGCATATTACTTTTGGTAACGAAAAAGACTATATTAGAAATTCAATTTTAATCCTTACCTAAAATGAATAACAATTGACGTTATTAAGACTAAGTTTAAGAATGAATAAAAATGATAATCCTAAAACTTATAGACTACTTAATCTCTTCAAATATAATTCGAATATTTTCCTTTTTATGGATTTTGTGGGTGCAATCCGCTGAAAACCCTCACGAGACAACACTCGTCCTCTAGGGTAACCTAGAGGTTTAACGGCTTGTTGCACGTGCTAAGTGCAATCGTGATTCCTACGAATGTGAGTTAGGTTAGATTAACTTTTATTTTCTTTTTCTTTTTCTTGTTTTTACTCGAGGACGAGCAAAAAGATAAGTGTGGGGGTGTGATTGGTAGTCAAAAGTGCATTTTTATTATCATATTTACCATCACATTTTCATATTTATTCATTTAATTCTGCACATTTATTAATAATTTGTAATTTATTGTGTGCAGGCCTCGAATTATTATTTTTATAATAAATAAAGCCTAATGAAGCCCAAAAGCCCATATTTGAAGCCCAAGAGTCAAAGTGCAAATAGCAGATTGTTAAAATGCAAATATACAAGGGCTAAAGTTGCAATTATTAAAGATGAGGGAAGGATAGAATTCTACCCAACCTTAAACTCTTGCAGGATGACCATAAAAGCCAAAGATGAGAAGGAAATTCGTTTAAAAGAGATTGGGAGAATACAAAGTCTAGATAACTTGATTTCCAAGTTATATCCATATCCCAATATGAAGAGCCAGGATCACACTTCCAGAAGCAAACGCCCACATGGACGGACCAGGAGAGGCCACGCGCCAAAGCGCGTGGCAATCTGCCACAGTAATGCCGCAAATCCGCGGCAAATACAAGGATTCCGCGGCACTTTGATGACATCAGGATCCCAGATTTCGTGGGCAACTTCATCCAGGACTCTTCTCTCTTCTGCACCTATAAATATCCCCTGCAGTGCAACGTAAAGAGCGTCCAGAGGCGAGCAAAGGGTCAAAGTTAGGATTTTTAGGGTTTTTCTTCTTTCTAGGTTAGATTTTGTTTTCTTTTTATGTAAGTGAGGGAGATGGCTTTGTTGAGGGTGACACCGACAGATGCTTCTCTTCTCTTCTGTTGTAATCAGTAATAAAGGTAATTTTTATTTTGTTTTTATTTCATTGCTTTTCTTTGTTTTCTCTTTCTTTTCTACTTTGTTTCTTTTTGTTGATCTTTGCTGAGCATGCAAGCGATTACCGAACCACAAGTATACCGAAGATTGGTGGTGCCAACGATATTCCATGGAGATGTTCTCCTCCTCAAGGCGTATCAATTCATACTTACCCACGGCTTGATGATCTAATGCGAACAACGGACTGAGCTCGATCCCAAGGTTTATTCGTTCAACGCCTCCGAAATAAGGTAGAAAGTGTTAGGTTTTCACATATTTTCTCCAACCAAGGTTAGTTTTCTTTTCTTTCCTCTTCTTTTCTTTTCTTTTCTTTTTGTAGATTAAATCATAACTCATCTCCATATTCTTTTCTACCACCCATTGTAAATACCACTATTTAACTAATAAAAATAAAAGCTTTAGAGTATAACATGCTTAACGCTTCCATCGCAGTCCCTCCTTGAGGATCACGACCCGCATAGCCCTGCTACCGCGGATTAGAATTGAGACTTGCACATCTATTCTTAAATTAAAATATTATATTTTTGTGTGCAGGAAATCTCAGTCAACAAGGAGTCGTACCAAGACTCTAACCACGGCCAAATCCGCGTTTCCGCGACAATCCAGATGATTTTGGCCAACTGCTTTTGTGGAAGAGTCGTACCAGGACTCTAAGTCTTCCAGCTCCTATAAATACCCCTGCAGAGCAACAGAGAAGAGCGTACAGCATAGTACAGAGCCAAATCTTGGGTTTTTCTTAGGCTAACTTATAGATTGCAACTTAGGTTTTTTTTATTTCTTTTATGTAATTTTTGTAACTGAGAGGAGAGGATGCTTTCATGGAGGAAGGAGATCATGCTTGTACTGAGGTGACATCGGTGTAAGTCAAACTTTTCCTCCATTGTTAATAGAATCAACTCAATGTTTGTTTTTATTCTTCTATTCTTATTTTATTTTTGTTCTTCTATTCTTATTTTATTTTATTTTTTTTTCTCTGATGTCTTACAAACCATGAGATCTGATCGCTTCGAGACTGCTTAGCTGAAGAAGTGCCCTTGATGACCTATGGTGATGAACAAGCCTTCTCTTGCTAGTATAGTTTGTCTTTTCTTTTTGTAAGTAGATCGAGAAGGGGGAAGATCCTATACGCCATGCTTGAATGTCTTCAAAGACAAGGTAAGTCGTTGCAACGGTTCAATGGTAAACAAGCTGAAGAGGTATGTTTTTAGTTTTTTTTGTCTTTCTTTTATTTCTAGTGTAAATCACAATATTCTTAATCTTTTTTACACTTCCTCAACTTCATTGTAAATATCGCTTCTATTTCTCTATCCTCTTAATCTACCACTTTCTTCCTAACCTGACTTTAATTATTATTTTTTATTTTTCTTTTAAAAATAACTAAAAGAAGAATTTTTTAGAGAACTTGCTAAATAAGATTCCATTGCTAGTCCCTCCCTGAGGATCACGACCCGCATAGCCATTGCTACAACGGATAGAATTTAGTACCTTGCACTATTATTTTAAAATTTTGAAATTCTATATTTTTGTGTGCAGGTTGTACCTCAATCATTATGACAAATTCCTTAAGGACATGTGCACCAAAAAAAGAAAGACAAATGTGCCTAAGAAGGTTTTCTAGCTACTAACATTAGTGAGCTATTGTCCAACCAGATCCCAGTCAAGTACAAGGACCCTGGTTGCCCCACCATTTCTTGCACAATAGGTCGAGCTGAAATCAATCGAGCACTCTTCGATTTAGGGGCTAGCATTAATTTGCTTCCTTTCTCCATATATCAACAACTTGGATTAGGAGAACTCAACCCAACCCAAGTTACAATCCAATTGGCTGATCGCTCAATCAAAGTTCCTAAGGGAGAGATCAATGATGTCCTCATACGAGTGGGATAATTCATTTGCCTAGTCGATTTCATTGTTTTAGAGACACAACCTGTGTCTAATCCTAGGACCCAAACTCCCTTTATCTTAGGACGCCCGTTGCTAGCAACCGCGAATGCAATTATAAATTATAGAAACAGATCCATGAGATTGACTTTTGGGGATATGACCAAGAAAGTCAATGTTTTCTACTTAGGTAAGCATCCCTACGACATGACCGACCAACCCTTTGAGGTTAACTTTATTGAAAACATGATGAGTGAGCACAATGAGGAGATCATACTAGAGTCAAAGGAAGAGGAAGAGTTAGAATCAAGTGATCTCAACCTTGATGAGATTGAATGGGCAGCAAATCCAAGTTCTATAGTGAGGGAAAATTCAAGCTTAACACCTCCACCCATCGAGCCACCTCCTTCATTGGAGTTAAAGGCCTTGCCTAAACATCTTAAGTACGCCTACCTTGGTGAACAAGAGACATTACCAGTCATAGTTGCCTCCAATTTGACTAATAGGCAAGAGGAAGACCTACTGGCAACACTTAGGAGACATAGGGAAGCCATTAGTTGGACTATGGCAGATATCAAGGGACTGAGCTCTACGATAGTCTAGCATCGAATCCATCTAGAGGAAGGGGTTAAACCGAAGAGGGATCCATAGCGTAGGCTAAACCCGCTTCTGCAAGAGGATGTACAAGCTGAAATAGTGAAACTATTAGATAAATGGATCATTTATCCCATTTCCGATAGTGAATGGGTTAGTCCAATGCATGTGGTCCCTAAGAAGTCCAGCTTTACTGTGGTAGAAAACAACAAGCATGCGTTAGTGCAAACACGATTGCCTACCAACGTTCGAGTATGCATAGACTATCGCAAGTTGAACGCCGCCACAAGGAAAGATCATTTTCCTCTCCCATTTATCGACCAAATGCTGGAACGATTAGCCGGTCATGAGTATTCTTGTTTCTTGGACGGTTACTCGGGGTATAACCAAATCTCAATAGCCCCGGAGGACTAAGAAAAGACAACGTTCACATGCCCATTTGGGACATTTGCCTATCGTCGAATGCCTTTCGGCCTATGTAATGCCCCCGCCACATTCCAACATTGTATGTTAAGCCTTTTCTCTGATATGGTCGAGCTCTTCTTAGAGATTTTCATCGACGACTTCTCTGTCTATGCAAATTCATTTGACCAATGTCTCCATCACTTGGAGCTAGTGCTGAATAGATGCACCGAAAAGAACTTGACCCTCAATTGGGAAAAGTGGCACTTCATGATGCAGCATGGGATTGTCCTAGGTCATGAGATATATAGGGAAGGGATCTAAGTAGACAAGGCTAAGTGGAGATCATAGCTAAACTTTCAATTCCACGATGCGTGAAGAACATTCATTTTTTCTTAGGACACGCCAGGTTTTACCGTAGGTTCATTAAGGATTTTAGCAAAATTACTAGACCCCTTACAAACCTCCTAGCTAAAGATGTGCCCTTCATCTTTGACGATATGTGTAATAGCGCGTGGGAGAAGTTGAAATTGGAACTCATCTCTGCGCATATCATCTCACCTCTGGACTGGTCCAACCCTTTTGAGATCATGTGCGATGCCTTCAATTTTGCAATAGGCACTGTCTTAGGACAGCGCAAGGATAACAAGCAACACGTGATCTATTATTCAAATAGGACACTCAATGATGCCCAAATGAACTATACTACAACTGAGAAGGAATCTTGGCAGTAGTGTTCACTTTGGAGAAATTCCGCCCATACCTACTTGGGACCAAGACCACGATTTTCACCGACCATTTTGCACTTCGATACCTAATGCTAAAAAAGGATGTGAAGGCCCGACTCATTCGTTGGATCCTCCTCCTTCAAGAATTTGATCTCGAAATTCGAGATAAAAAAGGTGTTGAAAATGTTGTCGCAAACCATCTCTCTCGTGTGCCAAACGCACCTTCCGACAAACTGCCCATCAATGACAATTTTCCTGATGAACAACTTCTAGCCATCTCTAAGGAACCATAGTTTGCCGACATAGTAAATTACTTAGTCACAAACCAACACTACCTAATTGGTCAAAACAGAATAGATACCGATTCTTGTCTCAAGTCCGGTATTAAATATGGGAAGATCCATACCTTTTCAAATATTGTAGCGACCAAATTATTAGGAGATGTGTCCCCGATGAGGAAACTAGAAGCGTTCTAGCCTTTTGTCATGAATTTGCTTGCAATGGACACTTTGGTCCCCGCAAAACTACCGAAAAGATCCTACAAAGTGGATTTTATTGGCCAACTTTGTTTAAAGACACAATCGAATTTTGCAAAACATGCACAAGATGTCAAATGATAGGAAGGATTTCTAAACGAAATATGATGCCCCTAAATCCAATTCTAGAAGTAGAACTTTTTGATGTTTGGGGCATTGATTTTATAGGACCCTTCCCTAACTCGGTTGGGCACTAATACATCTTGTTGGCCATAGATTACGTATCGAAATGGGTTGAAGCCGTCCCTTGCAAGACAAGTGACAACAAAGTTGTTGTTAAATTCTTGAAAGAAAACATCTTCTCGCGCTTTAGAACCCCTCGTGCCATAATTAGTGACAATGGTACACATTTTTGCAATAGAACTTTTAAAGCTCTTATGCGAAAATATGCCATAACTAACAAGTTATCTACGCCATACCATCCTCAAACCAGTGGACAGGTAGAAGTTTCCAATAGGCAAGTCAAGCTTATCTTGCAGAAAACTGTGAATCAGAATAGGAAGGACTTATCCACCAATATGGTGGATGCCCTATGGGCATATAGGACTGCCTTTAAGACGATTCTAGTGTTGGCCCAAAGGCCTTCCACTCTAGTTTTGATGATGATTAACTCATGTAGTTATATGTACTAATAATCTTGTGATTTTAGTCTCAGATCATTAATCAAGTTATTAGTTGGTGATTAGCTTCAACAAGATGGTTTGGAAGCATTCACATGTTGATTCAAGAGCTTAAGCATCAAAGATGACATCTAGCACTCATTGGAGTCAAGCTTGGTGAATCACGGTTTGGATCGAGTCGGTTTGGAAATTGCGCTCTACAAGAAGACTTAGGTATCCATAGTTTAGAGTTTGTGTTTTAGATCCATTTTGTAAAGATTAGAATAGTATGATATGCTCAAGTTTACAATACACACACATAAATTCAATATGTTTGGTTTTTGATTAAATCGGTTTTGGATTTCAAATACATATATTGGGTTTTGGATTTGAACCAGTTTTAGTTCTACTGATCTGCTTGACACCCTTCTATAGTTATTATCATAACTTTTTATTTTTATATTCAAATAACATGATTTAACTTGCATTTCAAAGATAACTTTCAGATCGAAATTTCTTATGTAATAACCATTTTCAGATTCTAATTTTAAAGTTGTCAAATATTTGGTTGAAATCTGTTCTTGTTCTGAAAACAGCTTACAGTTTCTGTTTTGACACCTGTCAGTGTTTTATTGATAACTTTCGCATCCAAACTGATATTGAGTTGATTGTAGTTGCATTAACAAGATAACTTAAAGATATACAAATTATTCCTATATACCTTTTTATGAATTCGAACGTTTTCAGCCTGAAAAATGTGCTCCAATCTGACCTATTTTGTTGCCTGCCAGGCTGGGCCGGTCGACCTGGCCGGTCGACCGGACGTGCACGAAACCGTGCACGTCGGCTGTTTCTGTAGACGGTCGACCGTGCGGTCGACCGACTCTAAGCAGATTGGTCTCTGTTTGTTTGGGTCGACCGCCAGGTCGACCGGCAGCTGTCAACGGCTATTTTTTGACCGTTTGACGGTCGACCGCACGGTCGACCGGCAGGGTACTTCTGGCAGTTCTGCTGCCAACGGCTAGTTTCCAGATTTGCCTATAAATACCTTATTGGAAAGAGTTTTTCTCTAAGAATTTTTGGGCTAAAATTTTCATTCTCTCAGGTGTTTTTGCTACAATCAAAATAGGTTTTTGGATTCATATTGAACAATCTTTTTGGTGTTTTCATTAGGGTTTGAAAAATCAAAGAAAAGCGTTTTGGGAAAAGCTTTTGAATTGAACTTCTCTATCTTGATTTCATTTATTTCCCAAAGATTTTCTTTAAGTTGCTGGTTTCAAATCCCTTGGTTTTCTCCACACTTGAGCTAAAATCTACTATCTTCTCTATAGGATTTTGTGTGGGAAAAAGAGATTGTTTTGTGGTTGTTGTTTGAAACCACTAAGTTGTAAACCCTATTTTAGCTTGGCTTTGTGCCTTTCCCTCATTGTGTTGAGGAGGTAGTGCTATTGGGTTGTATCCCTCAAGGTTGTGAGGTGATCCTTGTATTGGTTTGTGTAAATCCCTCAAGTTGTGAGGTGATTGTGGTTGGCTTGGAGTTGTGCCTCAAGGAGGAGGTTGAGTTTGTAAAGGAGAGGAGTTGGGTACTCCTTGTCATTGTGATTTTCCCAAATCCTCAATGGAGGTTCCCTTTGTGGGAGTTCTTTGTGGACAAGCTAGTGGATTGGAAATCCTTCGTGTGTCGAAGGCAGGGATGTAGAGCTGGTTGCTCGAACCTCGGAACATATCTTGTTGTTTGCGCTTGATCCATTGGCTCTCTCTCACTCTCTCTTTACTTTGTGCCTTGCATCTATTTATATTGCTCATTCATATTTGCTTGGCTTGGTTGTGTGCATCACTTGTTGATTGCACTTGAGTGTGAATTGCATTAAGTTTTTAAATCCGCATTTTATCCATAGATTAGCTATATCACCTATTCACCCCCCCCCTTTAGGTGATTTCAATTGGTATTAGAGCTAGCGCTCCTGATATTTAGGTTTAACCACCTAGGAGTAAGATCTTGGTTTGCTAATCTTTACTTGCATTTTCATTTGCACTCATACTAGTTTGCACTCATGGCTAGCCCTCCTATGTTTGACCACTTTAGACTTGATACTTGGAAGGTGGACATGACTAGGCATTTAAAAACACTAGGTCATCTTGTTTATCAAACCATTACCATAGAAACCCTCCCAAACAATAGCAAGCATAAGAAGGCCAATGCACTTGCACTTAGGGCACTTAGAGCATCTCTTAATGAACATCTATTACATGTTTTTGATCGATATGATTCGGCTTTTGCAGTTTGGATCATTTTTACTTCTCCCGAGCTTCCAACGATTATCAACAAGATGAGGAGATCTAGGAGAGACTTGTCTGAAGAGCATTGCCTTATGGTCCATGGGAATGACTCCCATGAGGTACGATCGGATTCTCAACTAGATGATTGCTCTATTTCTTATTGCCATGGATGTTTTGAGGTTCAAAATTTAAATGTTGAACTTGCCTCTAAGCTTGAAAAGTATATTGGAAAACATAACCTTTTAAAAGAAAAGCATTTTGACTTGCAAAAAGAAATGAAGGATTTTTGTACAACTTTTGAAACCGTTTTGCAAGAGAAGGGAGAGATTGCTAGTGAATGTGACTCACTAAGATCTCAACTTGAACTTGCCCAAAATGAAATTTAAATTTTAAAAGGCAAAAATGATTGTGATGATGTTTTGAAAAACAATAAAGTTTTATCTTCAAAATTGGATTGTGTTTTTAAAGAAAATCTTACTTTGAAAAATGAAATTGATTTCATAACAAAAGAATTCGATTTGATTTTGAATAAAAATAAATCTTTGCAAAATGATATTGATATTCATGTTTGCCATGCTAGTGTAACCTCTACTTCTTGCACACCTATAGCATGCTCCACTTTGTCTTCTAGCATAGAAAATGATATAAATGTTTTGAAGAAAAGTGTTGATTGTTTGGGCTCCACTTTGAGCCAATGTGCTTTAAATCATACACGTTTGGAATCCTTGGTTCATAAGAATCAAGTTCCATCTATGCATGCACACCCTTCACGGCATACACGTGCCTCTCATGATCACCACCATCACATGTATGCTCACGTGTACACTTGTACACATTGTGGTCGTAAAGGCCACCTTGCTAGATTTTGCTATGATAGATTACATGATGAAAATTTAGCATCTAATTTTGTTTGGGTTAGGAAAGACACTAACCCCCATGGACCCACAAGAAAATGGGTACCAAAGACCACCTCTATGCTTTTTGATGTAGGTGGAAGCTCTCGCATAACATGAAAGTATTGGTTCCTTGAGGTGGATGCGTTCCAAGCTTAAAAGAGAATCATTTGGATGCTTCACTCTCAAGGGAAATGTGGTGGGAGGACCACCGTGTTTTGGAGACATGGAGAGTTGCCTCTTCGGTCTTTGGTAACATTCTCTAAATTCCTATTTTGTTTACATGCTTCCATATCATTGTTTATAGCATGTTTTATTGTTACATGATTAGTATGTTTATTGTCATGTTTGTTAGATTTATACCTTACATGATTAGTTCTTGAGATCTCCCATGTTTTATATGGACCCATATTTTGTGTTCTCTTTATGTTTTAGCTATCATGTAAACTATAGATCTAATGCTCATGTCTTTAGCATAATGATCATATGGATGTTTGTGATATATCTTGTGTGCATTTCATTTGCATATTATTCATTCTTTGTTCGATCAATTCTCATACAACAAGGTTGCATTGCGCACCTCTAACCCATTAAAGGGAATCAGGAGGAAGGAGTTTAGAACCCTTCACGGGGTATACGGCTCTTAGTCTTGTTTTGAGAGATCGTTGCATCATTCATCCATCTTAGTTTTAAAAGGTCATTAATACTTCATATTTTTTATTATTATGATTGCATTTATCATATTGATTTTTGACCCATTTTATGCCTCATGATTTGATTACTTGCTTGAATGATATTTTTCATTAAGACTAGGATTTATACTTGTACAACTAGTGAGCTACAAATAGACCTTTATATGTTTGTGCTTAAACGCTCATTTGTATTCATTTGATGTACTAGTATAGTCTAGTTTTGATGATTCATGCATTTGACTTGTATTCACATTTGTGTTTTATCAACATGTGTTTTAACTTCATGTATATGTCTATCTTGTCTTAACTATTGATTATACATATACATTCTTGAGCCACGAGCCTTCATGCATATACTTTTGTGGACTCACTATGTTTTGGATATGTATGTATACTTTACTTTGTACATGACATACATATGCCTTGAAGTTTAATCGTTTTGATGATTTTCATGTTTTTAAGTAATTTCAATTAAAAATGAAAATTTAGCTTATCATGTGTTAATGTTTTAAAGGAATTTCATTTGAGCTTGAATGTAAAATTTTCATGACAATGTATTTCACATTACACTTGTTCACTCACTTTATTATGTTTCTCATGATTGTGTTTTCATGAGTATGATATGAGCTTTACGGATTTTGAGTGTTTAGTGATCATGTGATTTTCATGTTTCATGAAAAATATTTTTGTGTTATTCCTTGCTTGAAGGTTTTCGTACTAGTTAACAAGTTTTCCATTTAACTAGTTGCGATATTCTTCTTTGGTAGTAGTTTTCAAACATACTATATTTGTAAATCTATTTTTGAAAACCCTACCTTCCATAGGGTGGTTGGATGGGAGATCATGTTCATGTATGCTTTATAGTGAAAATCATTTTAAACTTGCACATGATTGGGAGGTTAGTTGATATGAGTTATACACTTGACCTTATCTTTGTTATTTCAATTGGTATCATTGAATTCTTTCAATTGGTAACAATATGACATCTTTTTGTATACTCATATATGTTTGTGTTTTATATATGTATGCTTGCACTTCATATAGTATCAAATTTCAATTGATATCTATCTTTTACATACATATATAGAGGATTTATTTGTGCTTACTATATCCCTATATCTTTAAGCACAAATCCTTGTTTATGCAAAAAGCTTAATTTGTAATGACTATCATGTTTCAATTGACTTAGTTTTCAATTGGTATCTTATTTCAAGAATACGCATATTTTCATATTGGTATTTCATAAAGGGGGAGAAAACTCGTACTTTATATTTCAATTGGTATTTTATCCTTCAATTGATATTTTGTTTGGTATTCCACTCCCTTGCTTTATGATAGAAGATAATGATTTCAATTGGTAAAGAATAATTTCAATTTGTATCTTATGTTTTAAAGAATAATAATTTCAAATTGGTATCAAGTTTGTTTGTTTACAATTGGTAGGTTATTTGTTTACTTATCAATTGCTATCAAAATTTTCATTTTTGTTTTCAATTGATATATGTTCTCGTTTTGATTTCAATTGATTTGTTGTTTTTCAATTGGTATCAATATGAACTTCATTGACACATTTTTAATTGGTATCATATTTGATTTAACCCTTTATTAGTTCTTTGTTTTGAACAAATGGGGGGAGAAGAATTTATTGTTTTGCTTTTGCTTTTTAACCCTTTTTGATGATTGACAAAAAGGGGGAGAAGAATTTAAGTTTTATATGCATATTTGTATATTTGTATTTTTGCATATAGTTTACATTTGATGTAAAGAAGCCTTGTTTATATGCATGTTTTATGTTTTATTTTAATTGGTATCAAGAGCATGTTTAATTGGTATCAAGAGCATGTGTATATGTTTTTTATATGTGTTTAGGAACATTCATTGCATATACTTATTGTTTATTTGTTATGCATGAGTTAAAGGGGAGCTTCTTTGAAGCTTAACTTTAATCCATGCATATATAACTCCATGAGTTTTGTCATCATCAAAAAGGGGGAGATTGTTGGCCCAAAGGCCTTCCACTCTAGTTTTGATGATGATTAACTCATGTAGTTATATGTACTAATAATCTTGTGATTTTAGTCTCAGATCATTAATCAAGTTATTAGTTGGTGATTAGCTTCAACAAGATGGTTTGGAAGCATTCACATGTTGATTCAAGAGCTTAAGCATCAAAGATGACATCTAGCACTCATTGGAGTCAAGCTTGGTGAATCACGGTTTGGATCGAGTCGGTTTGGAGATTGCGCTCTACAAGAAGACTTAGGTATCCATAGTTTAGAGTTTGTGTTTTAGATCCATTTTGTAAAGATTAGAATAGTATTATATGCTCAAGTTCACAATACACACACATAAATTCAATATGTTTGGTTTTTGATTGAATCGGTTTTGGTTTTCAAATACATATATTGGGTTTTGGATTTGAACCAGTTTTAGTTCTACTGATCTGCTTGACACCCTTCTATAGTTATTATCATAACTTTTTATTTTTATATTCAAATAACATGATTTAACTTGAATTTCAAAGATAACTTTCAGATCTAAATTTCTTATTTAATAACCATTTTCAGATTCTAATTTTAAAGTTGTCAAATATTTGGTTGAAATCTGTTCTTGTTCTGAAAACAGCTTACAGTTTCTGTTTTGACACCTGTCAGTGTTTTATTGATAACTTTCGCATCCAAACTGATATTGAGTTGATGTCAGTGGCATTAACAAGATAACATAATGATCTACAAATTATTACTATATACCTTTTTATGAATTCGAACGTTTTCAGCCTGAAAAATGTGCTCCAATCTGACCTATTTTGTTGCCTGCCAGGCTGGGCCGGTCGACCTGCCCGTGCACGAAACCGTGCACGTCGGCTGTTTCTGTAGACGGTCGACCGTGCGATCGACTGGTTGTAAGCAGATTGGTCTCTGTTTGTTTGGGTCGACCGCCAGGTCGACCGGCAGCTGTCAACGGCTATTTTTTGACCGTTTGACGGTCGACCGCACGGTCGACCGGCAGGGTATTTCTGGCAGTTCTGCTGCCAACGGCTAGTTTCCAGATTTGCCTATAAATACCCTATTGGAAAGAGTTTTTCTCTAAGATATTTTGGGCTAAAATTTTTATTCTCTCAGGTGTTTTTGCTGCAATCAAAATAGGTTTTTGGATTCATATTGAACAATCTTTTTGGTGTTTTCATTAGGGTTTGAAAAATCAAAGAAAAGCGTTTTGGGAAAAGCTTTTGAATTGAACTTCTCTATCTTGATTTCATTTATTTCCCAAAGATTTTCTTTGAGTTGCTGGTTTCAAATCCCTTGGTTTTCTCCACACTTGAGCTAAAATCTACTATCTTCTCTATAGGATTTTGTGTGGGAAAAAGAGATTGTTTTGTGGTTGTTGTTTGAAACCACTAAGTTGTAAACCCTATTTTAGCTTGGCTTTGTGCCTTTCCCTCATTGTGTTGAGGAGGTAGTGCTATTGGGTTGTATCCCTCAAGGTTGTGAGGTGATCCTTGTATTGGTTTGTGTAAATCCCTCAAGTTGTGAGGTGATTGTGGTTGGCTTGGAGTTGTGCCTCAAGGAGGAGGTTGAGTTTGTAAAGGAGAGGAGTTGGGTACTCCTTGTAATTGTGATTGCCCCAAATCCTCAGTGGAGGTTCCCTTTGTGGGAGTCCTTTGTGGACAAGCTAGTGGATTGGAAATCCTTCGTGTGTCGAAGGCGGGGATATAGAGCTGGGTGCTCGAACCTCGGAACATATCTTGTTGTTTGCGCTTGATCCATTGGCTCTCTCTCACTCTCTCTTTACTTTGTGCCTTGCATCTATTCATATTGCTCATTCATATTTGCTTGGCTTTGTTGTGTGCATCACTTGTTGATTGCACTTGAGTGTGAATTGCATTAAGTTTTTAAATTCCGCATTTCATCCATAGATTAGCTATATCACCTATTCACCCCCCTCTAGGTGATTTCATCTAGGAATGTCTCCCTACAGACTAGTCTTTGGAAAGGCTTGTCACCTTCCTGTTGAGTTAGAGTACCGGGCCTTATGGGCAATTAAGCAGCTGAATTTCAATCTAGATAAGGTCGATGATCTTCAAAAATTGTAAATTTTTGAACTAGAAGAATTGAGGAACGATGCATATGACAATGCGAAAATTGCGAAGGATAGGGTTAAGGTTTTTCACGATAAGTTCATCACGAGAAAAACTTTTGTCCAAGGACAAAAAGTGTTACTCTATAACTCTAGGCTTTATCTCTGTCCTGGCAAGTTAAAATCAAGATGGACATGGCCCTTCATTGTTAAGACTGTGTTTCCACACGGAGCCATAGGGATCTACGACCCAAAAAATGGCAGTACATTCAAGGTAAATGGTTAACGTCTTAAAATCTTTTTGGAATCAGTTCCGAAAGTAAAAGCAGTCTAATGTATCGGTAACTCTATCTCTCTGCCAATTCATGCATCCATGCATTTCATTCATACATCGGGGACAATACATGAGAAAAGTGAGGGGGAAGGATAAAATGTAAAAATAAAAAAATTTTAAACTTAAAAAAATATATAAATTTTTTTTTATTCTTTTTCTCTTTATTTGTTCTAACATAACTGATAGGTAGTGAAAAATGCATAATTGTCATCATATTTACCATCACATTTGCACATTTATTCATATTATAATGCACATTTATTAATATTTTGTTATTTAATGTGTGCAGGCCTCGAATTATTATAAATAAAGCTTAAAGAGCCCAAAAGCCCAGATTTAAGTCCATGTTTGAAGCCCAGGTGCAAAAGCGCAATTACAAGAAGTCAAAATGCAAATACAAGGGCTAAAAGTTGCAAATATCAGAGATAAGGGAAGGATAGACTTCTATCCAACCCTAAACACTTGCAGGATGAGGATAAAAGCCCAAGATAAGAAGGAAATTCGTGGATAGAAGATTTGGGATATTTGAGATCAAGGTAACTTGATTTCTAAGTTATCTTGAAATCCCAATATGAAGAGCCAGGATCAAACTTTCAGAAGCAGACGACCATATGGACGGACCAGGAGAAGCCACGCGCCAAAGCACGTGGCCTGAATCCACTAAACTGCCGCAGATTTGCGGCAAAAGCCGCAATTCTGCGGCAGAGTGGATGAATTTGGATACCAGATTTCGTCTGCAATCTTATCCAGGACTCTATCACCTTCTGCACTATAAATATCCCTGCAGGCGCAACGTACAGGGCATCCAGAGAGTAATTAGGGTTTCTTTTAGCTATTTTCTCTAAATTTCTGCCCGATTGTATTTTCCATTCATGTACGTTGTGGAGAAGAAGAAGCCATTGTAACTGGAGATTATTCTGCAATAAAGGTCATTGTTTTCTTCATTTAATTTTCTGCGATTCAATTTTATTTAGTGATCTTTCTGATTGGGTTTTTAATCTGTGATCTCTTCTGGTTTTCTTTTTCTTTATTTCCTTGCAATCTTTCTCATTAAATAATAAAAAAATAATAATAATTTGAAAAGAAAAAAAATAATGATGATGAACTAATCCTCTTTAGTGGTTTGCTGAGATTCTTGAAGAAACCCTAGAGCAGTTAAACCTTGATCTGATTAATGAACATCTCTAGAAACCCTAGGTTTAAAGGCAACTTTTCTAGAAGATTAAATAAATACCTAGAATTCCTAATCTAGGTTGCATGTTAAAAAGACTTTTCATGACTTCAAACTTAAGAACTAGGACAGCATAAATTTGAGATTCGTCTTCTATTAGGCTGTACCTAGATGTTAGGATGAACCATAGTGTGGCTTTTAAATAATGTAACTTAGCTAGAGTCTAGTATTGATTTTTCTTGCTTGAATTATTTGTAATAACCTAGGGTGAATCACATACATCTTAAGATGAAGATCAAGCTCCTTAACTTGCAATAGGGTTGTGGTAGAAAATCAGCAAAACCACATCTTTTATATCATACATCTCAAAATCTAATCTCTTCTCTCCTATTTTTGAAGATACAGAGGAATCGAGTCGAAAAGCTTGCATCGCATCCTTCCCTGAGGATCACGACCCGCTTGAGCCCTTGCTACTGCGGATTCACATTGAGACTAAGAATTCTGAACTCCATTTCAATTATTAAAATCTCAATCAAATTTTGGCGCCGTTACCGGGGAAGGAACGGCACGATTTCCTCGTTCTAATCATTCTTTATTCTTTCTGTTACAGGTACAGAGAACAGGAAAATAGAGCAGCAGCAAGGACATACAGCAACCCAGTGCCTCTGCCCTCGAAGGCAGAGCACCTGGGCCTACATATTTGCCACAGAAACGCGGCAAAGGCCGCAAATCTGCGGCAATTGTAGTGAACTACTAACCTGCTTTTCTGCAGGTTGCTCTGAATTGCAAAATTCTGATTTCTGCTGTGATTATATTTCTCTGTGATCACTCTGCAACTGCTAATAAATAATATTAACCTATTTGTTGAAAATAAATAAAAAAAAATTTTTAGACTCTTGCATTTTAGGGCACGTGTCTATTTTAATTTTTTAATTCTGTTGAAGAGTGCTGGCGACAAGGTACGTTTGCATAGCATATAGATTAGGAAACACTCTTGGTTGTTTACTGCTTTCTTGAGTGATTACTTTTCTACAGCTTTACACGTACACTAATTCATCTTAAGGGCATAACCCATAAAAAAGATAAGGTGGGGATTTCATCACCCTTCCTTGGCCCACAAATCATATCCGTCACACTCACAACCCTAACTTTAAATAAAACTTGACTAGACATTGGCCCTAGGTTAACTCGAACTCAATAGGAGATTGACCGAAGAAGGAAAATTGTTCGAAATTAACCCTTGTCAAATCGGTGTCTAGTAAAGGGATTGAGGGCCGAAAGCCCGAAGAACGGTGGTTATTTAATTAAGGAACGTCTCTGACGGAAAACCTCCCACCGGTCTTGCCCTGACCTGGCCGATTAGCTCGTGGTTGACGTCGACAATAGACCTCCTAAGGACAGTCTAAAGTTAGGAGTCGTCTAGGTCAAGGATAACCCTAGAATTGGATTTTTGTTTGTTTTTCTTTTTTTTGGTTGATTGGGTGAACTTGGTTGCTAATTGTGCATGCCCACTTGGTCGAGAGACCAACTTACATCCAGGCTAACTAGGACTAGTTCACCACCTGAGCATAAGCCCGACTCTCACATGGCACAACCGCCATCTCTCCAAGATAGGTTCTATCCTATTAGAACCTCTATTCCTTCTTGCATCAAGTTGAGTAATGAAGGTGTTGACCCATTTGAGCTTAAGCCACAATATATCAACACCCTTCCCAAGTTTCATGGACTTGAATCTGAAGATGCATACTTCTTCATAAGGGAATTTGAGGAAGTATGTTTAATGATGAATATTCCTAAGTTAGGAAAAGATGACATCAAACTTAGGTTTGTCCCCTTTGCTTTAAAGGATTTAGCAAAGAAATGGCTTTACAGTCTAGAAGTTGGTTCTATATCTACTTGGGACAGTTTTGTTAAGGCCTTCTTAAAGAAATTCTATCCCGTTCACAAGACTGCACTGATTAGGAAGAATATCCTACAGTTTAAGCAAACAGCCAATGAACCTTTTTGGAAATACTTCGAGCGTTTTAAGGACCTCCTTGCCCAATGTCCCCATCATGGGATAGAGAAATGGCGACTTTGCCAAGTTATATATGATGGATTAGATTATTCTACTAAAACACTGTTAGAATCCATGTGTCAAGGAGGATTTCTGCAAAAGAATGAAGATGAAGGATGGTTATTGTTTGAGGAATTAGCTGAAAAATCCATCCAATGGGACCCTACTCCTGAGAAATCTAGGACTAATGACCCCACTTCTTCAAAAGGAGGTACTCATTCCATTGAGGCCAACATAGCAAATGATGCTAAGTTAGCTGCTGTTATGCGTAGACTAGAGGCTCTTGAAACTAAAGAGCCAGTCTCTGTGAACCAAGTCAGCCCAACATCTTCGGCGGGCTGTACTTATTGTCAAGATAGGAACAATGTGTTCGAGGAATGTCCTGTTTTCATAGCACATCAAAGCTCACCCGAACATATGAGTGCGGCCTTCACAAGGCCTGCCAATAATCCGTATTCGCCCACCTACAATCCTGGTTGGAGAAACCATCCCAATTTTTCATGGGGGCCAAGCAACAATGAGCAGATTAGGCCAAAATTCTCCAACAATTTCCAAAATCTGCCCTATCAGCAAAGTTTTCCTAGTCAAAATCCGCCACCTTCTTTCCAATATTCACAAATGGAAACAAGGCTCTCCAACATGGAAAGAAAGGTAGATACCCTAGTTAAAAGCCAAGACACGCTGGCTCAAGTCCTAAGTAGGATAGAGATCCAATTGAGCCAGCAAGAGAGATAGAAGGGTACCCTACCGAGTCAACCATTGCCAAATCCTAGGATTCCTAGGCCAGCCAATGAGGCTCAAGACCCAAATCAGTGTCATATGGTTCATACACTCAGATCGGGGAAACATGTAACGCCCTGTAACGCCCCGATTTCACGGATACGGGGACGTCACTGCAACGTATATACGTAAGTCCGAAGTACCTTCCCGTATATACGCTAAGCATCAGTACAGACAAGAATCAGAGTACGGAAGCAAATGGTGCATTATACATTCCAACACATATAGTACAACTACACAGTTATCATCAGAAGTGATCACAATATTACATGAATATCATATCACTAACATGCGCAAATGCGAGAGTACAAAAGATATACAATATGTGAACGGTACAAAAGGGAGCTCACATACAGCCACATACAGATATACAAAGAATGTACAAGTATGAAAAGTATAAAAGAGCACTCACGAGTTTGCTAAGGGAAAACTCGAGAGGCATACAGGGGGCCTGGAAGGATGTGGCTCTGGACGGTCGGTTGGAGATCCTCGTTTCCGCTGCGCCACTCTGATCAGGAACGGGGGATATCCATCGCTCCAAGCTCCAAGACCTGGACGTGAGAATCCAGGGGAGTCAGTGAAACTCCCCAGGCGAGTAGTGAAGCAAAACCAAGTGGCGAAGCAGGGTGAGCACAATAATGCATATACAAATGATATCAAGTAGGAAATACTCAGGAGACAGATAGGCAAGAGTAGGTATAAACAGATATGACATGATAATCATAAAACGGGAAATCATAACATAATACTCATAAAACGGGAAATCCAATATAAAGTCTGGGAGAAGTAAATACGGTAAGGCACATCACAGATTCATAGATATTTAAGATGTAGGCTTTGGTATGCGTCCCATTCCACATACCTCTACTTACAACTTAAAGAGCCGGTTATTATGACACTTTATTATTACTCGTCTTATTCATATATCTAGGTATGTGTCTCGGTATATATCCCAACTCACATACTTCCATATATAAGCAAGTCGAGGTTGTTATTGGAAACAGCGGGGGTATCAACGAACTATGTTTACAGTGGGTCCCGTACATACCCGGGACCACGGCCAAGGATTGTTCCGTTGCATGGAAACGGAAGCCAGCCGCAAGGCTCAACAGGAGGGACTTATGTATGCCCTATAATAACAGGAATAAGGGAGCCAGCTCTCCCCTCGGTCCCCTGGAGGCCCTCAGGTCAGACCGGAAATAGTGCACAATACCTAATGCCACTGTAAACACGAACACATATCGATATCCGCATGTTTCCCCCGACCCAATACAAGTTGGTACTTTTTAGGATTCATTAGTTCAATTATCACTTTACGGGAAAAACAGGAAATGGACATGATCAGAAATCAGGAGTACATAAGTACTATATAGTCAGGTCACTGCATGTAAAGCAGGAATACAGGTCACTGATCATGATACAGGATAATAAGTCAAGTTCCCGTAAAGGTAATAATCACAAGTCGAATATATCATGCTGGGTGTAAAGTGATAGCATGACAGGATGGTGATATTTAACAAGCAACCAAGCATGAAAATAGATGGATAATAGTCTGGATAAGTCATGGTACAACATAAGGGTCTTGCCAAATAGTGGCATGCCAAGTAGTCAGGTGATAACACACTAGATGTCAGGTGATATACATGTGTTAAAAGGAAGCACAAAACTGACGGGTCTAAGTAATGGCAAGTGGTAACAAGGAAGTGACTCAAAGTCCAACGACCACGAAGGGTCGGCCACGCATGGTATATGATAAAGAAGTAAGCATATCAACAGCATGGCACAAGTACAAGATAAAGCTACTCTAATACAAGCAATAGCAGGGCAGTGGTAAAATATCGGAAACCAAGAATACAACGACCACGAAGGGTCTGCCACGCATAGTATGAAAACAGTAAAAGATATAAAGAATAAAGTATGTGAAAACATGAGGCGAAATACTTATCGTTCCGACGAAACGGAACACAAGAGAAGAGCGAGACTACTCGCCTAAATCACCAACATGCAGAAAGATCCAAAATCCGCTGAACTTGGGACGCGCCATAAAATATAATAAAATATAAATATTTATGGAGAGAGAAAGTGTTAGAAAACTAGAGAGAGAAAGGGAGACCTAGGGAAGAAGATCTAGAGAGAGTTAGAGAGAGAAACTGAGGAGAGAGAAAGAGAATGAGGAGAGAGAGAAGAGAGAGAGGACTAGAGTGAGAGAGAGATACACAGAGAGAGAGAAGAGAGAGAGAGAACAGGAGAGAGAGAGAGTTCAGGAGAGAGAGAGAGTTAGTTCAGGAGAGAGAGAGGGGAAAGAGAAAAGGAACCAGGGAGAGAGAGAGAGAGAGAAAGAAGGGGGGCTGCTGCCCCCCTCCCGCACCCACACAGTGCCCCCCCATTGGGGGCACTCGGCCCTGGCCGCCGGCCAGGCGGCGGCGCCGGGCGGCGCCGGCCGCCGGCAGAGGAAGGAGGGGGCGCCGCCCCCTCCACAGAACACAGGGGGGCCTGTTGCCCCCCCAGCAAGGAAAGAGGGGGGCTTTGCCCCCCTCAACAGAGAGAAAAGGAGAGGGGGCTTGCCCCCCTCTCCACCCCAGCACAGGGGCCCAGGTGGCCCCTGGCTGCCCGCGGCCGCCGGCAGAGCGCCGGCGGCGCCAGAACGGGGTGGCGCCGGCCACCCCAGGAGAGGAGAAGGAGGGGGCTGCGCCCCCTCCAGCAGAGAAAGAGGGGGGCTTTGCCCCCCTCAGCACAGGCACAGGGGCCCAGGCGGGCCCCTGGCCGCCCACGGCCGCCGGCTCACCGCCGGCGGCGGCCAGAATCGGGGTGGCGCCGGCCACCCCGAGGAGAAGAAGGAGGGGGCCCCGCCCCCTCCACACCGGAGCACAGGGGGCCCGAGGCCCCCTGGCCGCGCCCAAGGCCGCCGGCAAGGCGCCGGCGGCGGTCTGCCCTCGCCGGGGCAGCGCCGGAGGAGAGGAGTCGGCGGCGATGGTTCGTGGCCGGATCTAGGAGGAGGAAGAGAGAGAAGGAAGTGGGAGAAATTGGATGGTGGAGAAGATAGATGAGGAGATAGAGAGAGAGAGAGTTGAGGGAGAATTTGGGAAGAGAAGTGAGAGAGAGAGAGAATTTGGGGGAAGAAGGAGGAGGAGGTGGTTGTCGCTGGCGCCAGGGGAAGGAGAAGAAAGAAAGGAAGAAAGAGAAAAAGAAAGAAAAATGAAAAGGAAAAGGAAAAGAAAAAGGAAAAGAAAATAAAAAGGAAAAAGAGAAGATATTTTGGAGGGTTGTGTGGTGGAGGAATTTTTGGGGAAAAAGAAAAAGAGAATATAGAGGAAAAAGGAGTGGATGGGGAAAATGGGGAATGAAAGAAAAGAAAAATAAGTTAGATGATATTTTGGATCTGGGAAAATCCCAAAAATGCCGAAATGCTGGAAAATTGGACTGATTCGGAAAGGTCTCGAAATAATCTCAAAAATAGTAAATATTATTTTAAGGTATATAGTGAAATCGGTTTTCAGAAATAAAATCCCATTTTCAAATTAAAAATCCGGAAGTCAATCGCCGATACCGGTCTACACCGGGTCGGCCGGATTTTGATAAATTCTGAAAAATCCCAGAAAATGTATTAAAGAATAAAATATGATTTTAAGAAGTAAAGTGAAAGCGAAATTCAGAAATTCAATTCCGATTGTAAACTAAAAATCTTGGAATCAGCTACTTACCGACTCCGATGGAATTTTCATAAAATCATAAAATCCCCAGAAAAAGTACTTAGATGAGAAATGTGATTCTAAGAAATAAAGTCTAAAGGACCATCTAGAAATTCCTAACTGATTGTGAAATAAAAAAATACTGGAATCGGTTATCTACCGACTCCGGTGGAATATTCATAAATTCGTAAAATCTCCAGAAAAAGGATTTAGGTAGGAAATATTACTCTAAGAAGAAATGTCTAAAGACTCTTCGAGAAATTCCAAACAGTTTGTAAGATAAAAATTCGGGAATCGATCAGCGGCACTGGTCGACACCGGTTTTGAAGAAATTCCTTTTAATTCAGGAAAAATCCAGAAAATCATAGAAAATATATAATATTGGAAAATGATATTTAAAACTAAAATCGGTCAATTCCAATTATCAGAATATCGAAATCGAGTAATACTCTAGGATCGGGCCTTCGGTTCAGACTAAGGCTGACTCCGAATCCACGAATCCAAATCCAAGACAAAACAATCATATAAGGAATTTATAATACAGAATAAATACAGGAAACAAATCGAAAAATACGATCGAAAATCTGAATACGCAACTAAGTACGTATTCCGGGAACGGGGTATTACACGCCCCGATTCCACGGATACGGGGACGTCACTGCGACGTATATACGTAGGTCAGGAAATGCCCCCACGTATATACGCTAAGCATAAAAGTACAACAAAGATCAGAGTACACGACAAAGCGTGGTAATCATACATATGCCAACATGAAAGTACAATTACAAAGTTATACAGGATATGATAACTATTACACTTTACAAGTGTCTTTTATCACAACCAAGTCCAAAAGTAAAATTTACAAGATATATATACACAAAAGTGCTCACGAGTAAGATGGAAATCCCGTGAGTCAAAAGGGAGGAGTCTGGCACAGAAGGCTGGAACTAATCAGCCTGCCCGCTAAGATAAGCTTGATCTTCGGTGGATGGCTCCACTTCGATCCAAGCCTCAGAATCTGAATATGCAAATCCAAGGGAGTCAAGACATATTAACAATAAACAAACTACAGCCAAGTGGCTAAGAGACATGAATAAGTAAGATGGTACAGTATAGTATATGTCGAACAGCAAGTAAAGAAAGCATGAAGAGATAAAGTCATAATATAAAGGATCTACAATTAAAGTCTTATTATTATTACTTGTCTTACTGTGATATCTAGCTATGTGACCCAGCGTCCCAGAGCACATAGATCCATATCCTAGTAAAGCAAGGTTGTTATTGGAAACCAGCGGTTGTATCGACGAACTATGTTTACAGTGGGTCCCGTGCATACCCGGGACCACGGTCCAGGGTGTTCCGTTGCTTGGAGACGGAACCAGCCGCAAGGCCTATCAGGAGGGACTTATGTATGCCCTTTGTCATGACTGTATCAGGAAGAGGGAGCAAGCACTCCCCTCGGTCCCCTGGAGGCCCTCAGGTCAGACCGGAAATATAATTGTACAATATACCTAATGCCACTGTAAACACGAACACATATCGATATCCGCTTGTTTCCCCCTACCCATATGTAAGTTGGTCCATTTTATACAAAAGTCAAGTGTATCATGCTTGGTTCAAGTGATGGCATGATAAGTGGTGATATCCATTTCTTAACAAGTTATGGAATGAGACTATACAATAATAAGTTATGAAGTAACAAGAAGTAATGTCCATCAAGTAACATGTCATGTAATACCAGTCATGAAGCATAATCAAGAACAATATGTGATACATGTACCAATGATAAGATCTAAATTCAAAAAAGGAATCAACTATAACAAATAGCCAGAATTAGTCGACTAGGTGGAAGAGTCAGTCGACTAATAGTGGTCTCTAGTCGACTAACAGTCTGTATTAGTCGACTAAAACTGGGTTCCAGAGAGTTGAAATCTGGTTTCAGGAAAAGTTAGTCGACTAGGTTGAAAAGGTAGTCGACTAACAGGGACCTACAAGTCGACTAACAGATACTTAAGTCGACTAAATGCGTGATACAGAGAGTTTGGGTTTCTGATTCAGGAAAAACTAGTCGACTAGGGTCAAGGGTGTAGTCGACTAAGGGTCCTAAGTCGACTAATTAGTTAGGATGAGTCGACTGGAGCCGAGAGTTGGATATTCTGGTTCAGGAAAGATTAGTCGACTATTAATAAGGATAAGTCGACTAAAACTGTGTTTCCAGAGAAGGTTATGTTTCAGAACAGGTGGGTTAGTCGACTAATTCCTAGGTTAAGTCGACTAATCGTGGGGAAAACTGGGTACAAATTAGGGTTTTGTTGGTTGTGTTTGATGGTCTAAAAATATGATTTTTATGGTATATGTATACAAGATATGAAGAGACAAGTACACTAGGAATGAAACAAGTCTTGGTGAGTAAAAATACTCACCACGAATGGTTAAATCGAGGCTTTACGAGATCCGAAAAGGTCGTAGACGACGATATCACCAACTCGATCCTTGGCGATATTGTGGACGATCCCAAAACCAAGAGTTGTGGTTGCTTGAGATGGAGATGAAAACCTAGGTGTTTTGGAGTTAGGGTTTGAGTTGAGATGGAGGAGGAAGTGGTGAGGGCTAATTCTTGTTGAAGTGAAGAAAAGAGAAAAGAATTGTAAAGGAAAATATTATATAGGGTTTGATTTTGTAAAGGAGGTGCAAATAAGGAAATTGAGAGGGGGCTTTTTGCAAATAGGGGGAGATGAGGTGTCTCCCTTGGCCAATGGTGGCCGGCCATGGAGAGAGAGAGAGAGAAAGAGGGCATTAATGGTAGAAGAGTGTGGAACTTGGGATTTTTGTTGGAAAATTGGAGTTGTTGGAATTTTGGGAAATTGGAAATCCTAATGGCTTGTAGAGGAAGGAAAGGGAAAATAAGAGAAAGGAAAAAGGAAAAGAAATGATAAAGAGAAGATATTTTCTCTAACTTGAAAAATGAAAATATTGAAAACACGGATTCCCGGGTTTAAATCTAGTATGCGGAAAACATTTCAGAAAATACCGAAATCGTCCGAAATTCAAGTATTTCGGATCGACTCGTAAATTTTACCAAAAATCAATAATAATATACGAAGACTCATAGTGAAATCCGTTTGAAGAAATACTTTATAGTTTTAAAACTAAAAATCCTGGAATCAGTTACCTACCGACTCCGTTGGAATTTTCATAAATTCATAAAATTCTCAGAAAAAGTATTTAGATAGGAAATGAAATTCTAAGAGATAAAGTCTAAAGGACTTTCTAGAAATTCCTAACTGTTTGGAAAATAAAAATTCGGGAATCGATCAGCGACACTGGTCGACACCGGTTTTGAAGAAATTCATTTTAATTCAAGAAAAATCCAGAAAATCATATAAAATCTAAGATATTGGAAAATGATATTTGAAATTAAAATTGGTCAAATACAGGAAGTAAATCAAAAAATACGATCGAAAGACGGAATACACAACTAAGTACGTATTCTGGAAACGGGGTATTACAAAACAAGTTGATAATCAAGTATCCATGCCATCGGATCCATCCATGCCATCCATTCCATCTAGCTCCACTTCCATTCTATCTAGCTCCACTCCTGCTCCATCCAGCCCGAATGAAACTGAAGCTGAAAAGTCAGCAGGTCAGTTGCACCAGCCTATAGCTCCATTTCCAAATAGGCTTAGAAGCAACAACAATGCACATATGGAGAAATTATTAGAGGTGTTCAATCAAGTTAGGCTCAACATTCCACTTCTTGATGCAATCCAACATGTCCCTAGCTATGCCAAATTCCTTAAGGACATGTGCACCAAGAAAAGAAAGACTAATGTGCCTAAGAAGGTTTTTCTAGCCACTAACATTAGTGAGCTATTGTCCAACCAGATCCCTATCAAGTATAAGGACCCAGGTTGCCCCACCATCTCTTGCACCATAGGTCGAGCCGAAATCAATCGAGCACTCCTCGATTTAGGAGCTAGCATCAATTTGCTCCCTTTCTCCGTGTATCAACAACTTGGATTAGGTGAACTCAACCCGACCCAAGTTACTATTCAATTGGTTGACCGCTCTATCAAAGTTCCTAAGGGAGAAATCAATAACGTTCTCATAAGGGTAGGAGAATTCATTTACCCGGTCGATTTCATTGTCTTAGAGACACAACCTGTGTCTAATCCTAGGTCCCAAACTCCCGTCATCCTAGGAAGACCGTTCCTAGCAACTGCAAATGCAATAATCAATTATAGAAACGGATCCATGAGATTAACTTTTGGGGATATGACCAAGGAAGTCAATGTTTTCAACCTAGGTAAGCATCCCTACGATGTGACCGACCAACTCTTTGAGGTTAACTTCATTGAAAATATGACAAGTGAGCATAATGAGGAGATCATACTTGAGTTAGAGGAAGAGGAAGAGTTAGAAACAAGTGATATTAGCCTTGATGAGATCGAATGAGAATCAAATCTGAGTTCTATAGAGATGGGAGATTCTAGCTTAACACCTCCACCCATTGAGCCACCTCCTTCATTGGAGTTAAAAGCCTTGCCCAAACATCTTAAGCACGCCTACCTAGGTGAACAAGAGACGTTACCTGTCATAGTTGCATCTAATTTGACCAATAGGCAAGAGGAGGACCTGCTGGCAACCCTTAGGAGACATAGGGAAGCCATTGGTTGGACTATGGCAGATATTAAGGGACTGAGCCCTACGATAGTCCAGCATCGTATCCATCTTGAGGAAAGGACTAGACCGAAAAGGGATCCACAGCGTAGGCTAAACCCACTTATGCAGGAGGCTGTACAAGCCGAGATAATAAAATTGTTAGATAATGAGATCATTTATCCCATTTCCGATAGCGAATGGGTTAGCCCAATGCATGTGGTTCCTAAGAAGTCTAGCTTTACTGTGATAGAGAACGACAAGCATGAGTTAGTGCAAACACGATTGCCTACCAAGGTAAGAGTATGCATAGACTACCACAAGTTGAACGCAGCCATTAGGAAAGATCATTTTCCCCTCCCTTTCATTGACCAAATGTTGGAAAGATTAGCAGATCATGAGTATTACTGCTTTTTGGACGGTTATTCAGGGTATAACCAAATCCCTATAGCCCCGGAGGATCAAGAGAAGACAACGTTCACGTGTCCATTTGGGACATTTGCCTACCGTCGAATGCCTTTCGGCCTATGCAATGCCCCCGCCACATTCCAACGTTGTATGTTAAGCTTGTTTTCTGATATGGTCGAGCGTTTCCTAGAAATTTTCATGGACGACTTCTCCGTTTATGGAAATTCATTTGACCAGTGTCTCCATCACTTGGAGCTAGTGCTGAGTAGGTGCACCGAAAAGAACTTGACCCTCAATTGGGAAAAGTGTCACTTCATGGTACAACAAGGGATTGTACTAGGTCATGAGATATCTAGGGAAGGGATTAAGGTAGACAAGGCCAAAGTGGAGATCATAGCGAAACTTCCACTTCCTCGATGCGTGAAGGACATTCGGTCCTTTTTAGGACACGTCGGATTTTATCGTAGGTTCATTAAGGACTTTAGCAAAATTGCTAGACCCCTTACAAACCTTCTAGCTAAAGACGTGTCCTTCATCTTTGATGATAGGTGCCATAGTGCATGGGAGAAATTGAAAGTGGAACTTATCTCTGCTCCTATCATCTCACCTCCGGACTGGTCCAAGCCTTTTGAGATCATGTGCGATGCTTCTGATTTTGCGATAGGTGCTGTCTTAGGACAGCGTAAGGACAACAAGCAGCACGTGATCTACTATTCGAGTAGGACGTTAAATGATGCCCAAATGAACTATACTACCACCGAGAAGGAATTCTTGGCAGTAGTGTTCGCTTTGGAGAAATTCCGTCCATACCTACTTGGGACTAAGACCACAATTTTCACTGACCATTCTGCTCTGCGATACCTTATGCTTAAAAAAGATGTGAAGGCCCGACTCATTCGTTGGATCCTTCTCCTTCAAGAATTTGATCTCGAAATTCGAGATAAAAAAGGTGTCGAAAATGTCGTAGCTGACCATCTCTCTCGTGTGCCAAACGCACCTTCTGACGAGCTGCCCATCAATGACAATTTTCCCGATAAGCAACTTCTAGCCATCTCTAAGGAACCTTGGTTTGCTGACATAGTAAATTACTTAGTCACAAACCAAACACCACCTAGTTGGTCTAAACAGGATAGATACCGATTCTTGTCTCAAGTTCGGTATTACATGTGGAAAGATCCTTATCTTTTCAAATACTATAGCGACCAAATCATTAGGAGATGTGTCCCCGACGAGGAGACTAGAAGTGTTCTAGCTTTTTGTCATGAGTTCGCTTGCGGTGGACATTTTGGTCCCCGCAAAACTGCCGAGAAAATTCTGCAAAGTGGCTTTTATTGGCCAACTGTGTTTAGAGACGCATTTGAGTATTGCAAGACTTGCACAAGATGTCAATTGATAGGAAGAATTTCCAAACGAAATATGATGCCCCTAAATCCCATTCTAGAAGTAGAACTTTTCGATGTATGGGGCATCGATTTTATGGGACCCTTCCCTAGTTCGTTTGGGCACCAATACATCTTGTTGGCCGTAGACTATGTGTCGAAATGGGTAGAAGCTGTCCCTTGCAAGACAAATGACAACAAAGTTGTTGTCAAATTCTTGAAAGATAATATCATCTCAAGCTTCGGAATCCCTAGAGCCATCATTAGTGACAATGGCACACATTTTTGCAATAGAACTTTTGAAGCTCTTATGTGAAGATATGCCATAACCCATAAATTGTCTACGCCCTACCATCCTCAAACTAGCAGACAGGTAGAAGTTTCCAATAGACAAGTCAAGCTCATCTTGGAGAAGACTGTGAATCAGAATAGGAAGGACTGGTCCATCAAACTGGTAGATGCCCTATGGGCATATAGGACTGCCTTTAAGACGATTCTAGGAATTTCTCCTTATAGACTAGTCTTTGGAAAGGCTTGCCACCTTCCTGTCGAGCTAGAGCACCGGGCCCTATGGGCAATTAAGCAGTTAAATTTCGATTTAGATAAGGCCGGTGAGTTTCGGAAATTACAAATTTCTAAACTAGAGGAGTTGAGGAATGATGCATACGATAATGCAAAGATTGCGAAGGATAGAGTTAAGGTCTTTCATGATAAATCCATCACGAGAAAAACTTTTGTCCAAGGACAAAAAGTTTTACTCTATAACTCTAGACTTCATCTTTTTCCCGGCAAGTTGAAGTCAAGATGGACAGGGCCATTCATCGTTAAGACCGTGTTTCCACACGGAGCGATAGAGATCTACGATCCCAAAAATGGCAATGCATTCAAAGTTAATGGCCAGCATCTTAAGATATTTTTGGAGACGGTACCGGAAGTTAATGCGGCCATGGGTCTTTATGACCCACTGTATCGGTAACTGTATCTTTCTGCCAGTTCATGCATTCCATGCATTTCATTCATACATTAGGGACAATGCATGAAACAAGTGTGGGGGAAGGGTATGTAATATATGTATATTATAAAAAAAAAATTTAAAAAAAAATTTTCTCTTTATTTGATCTAAAAATAATAATAATAATAATTAAATTTAAAAAAAATAAAAAATATATATTTTTATAAAAAGGACAGTAATTTGACTTATTTTTGAAAGAAACCTAAGTTAGTTTTAAGGATTAGGAAAATCATGATTAGGATTTCTAAAGACTTGGTCAAAATAAAAAATTGTTTAAATTTTAGGTATAGGAGGAAAAATTGAATAAGTAATTAGTCTTAATTTTTACCTTAATGAATTATGCATACCTAATGCATATCTAGGATTCTAAGACAACGACCCTTGTGCCTCATATAAAAAAAAAAAATCACTAATTAAGCTGGATACATGTGCCTCAAGAAGCATAAGTATTCACGCCTAAAAGTGAGTGTAAAAAAAAATAAATATAATAAAACCTTAGTTTTGTGGCCTAGTTCACTCGAATTTGAGTCCGCGGGGTGTTTTCTCACCTGGTGCCTTAAGACCGACCGGTTTGGGAGTCATCGACTTTAAGTTCGCTACATGGGTGAATTAGAAAGTCCGAGGGAACTAAGGAGAAATTACTTATATGTACTAACACATCTAATAATCAATTAGTTAGGTATTAGGGCCTCAAGAAGCCTTATACTTACACGAAAGAAAGTTAGATGAGTTATACATATCAAAAAAAAAAAAATATATATATATATATATATATATATATATATATATATATTAATAATAAAGAGGCATGAGAGTCCAAGTTAAGGAATTCCTAATAAAAACATAAGGGTGCATATGATTTTTGGTAACGAAAAAGACTATATTAAACATTCAATTTTAATCCTTACCTAAAATAAATAACAATTGACTTTATTAAGACTAAGTCCAAAAGAAGAATAAAAATGATAATCCTAAAACTTATAGACTACTTAGTCTCTTCAAGTATAAGTCAAATATTTTCCTTTTTATGGATTTTGTGGGTGTAATCCGCTGAAAACCCTCACGAGACAACACTCATCCTCTAGGGTAACCTAGGGGTTTAACGGCTTGTTGCACACGCTAAGTGCAACCGTGATTCCTACGAAAGTGAGTTAGTTAGATTAGATTTTCTTTTTCTTTTTGATTTTTACTCGAGGACGAGCAAAAAGATAAGTGTGGGGGTGTGATAGGTAGTGAAAAATGCATAATTGTCATCATATTTACCATCACATTTGCACATTTATTCATATTATAATGCACATTTATTAATATTTTGTTATTTAATGTGTGCAGGCCTCGAATTATTATAAATAAAGCTTAAAGAGCCCAAAAGCCCAGATTTAAGCCCATGTTTGAAACCCAGGTGCAAAAACGCAATTACAAGAAGTCAAAATGCAAATACAAGGGCTAAAAGTTGCAAATATCAGAGATAAGGGAAGGATAGACTTCTATCCAACCCTAAACACTTGCAGGATGAGGATAAAAGCCCAAGATAAGAAGGAAATTCGTGGATAGAAGATTTGGGATATTTGAGATCAAGGTAACTTGATTTCTAAGTTATCTCGAAATCCCAATATGAAGAGCCAGGATCAAACTTCCAGAAGCAGACGACCATATGGACGGACCAGGAGAAGCCACGCGCCAAAGCGCGTGGCCTGAATCCACTAAACTGCCGCAGATTTGCGGCAAAAGCCGCAATTCTGCGGCAGAGTGGATGAATTTGGATACCAGATTTCGTCTGCAATCTTATCCAGGACTCTATCACCTTCTGCACTATAAATATCCCTGCAGGCGCAACGTACAGGGCATCCAGAGGAGTAATTAGGGTTTCTTTTAGCTATTTTCTCTAAATTTCTGCCCGATTGTATTTTCCATTCATGTACGTTGTGGAGAAGAAGAAGCCATTGTAACTGGAGATTATTCTGCAATAAAGGTCATTGCTTTCTTCATTTAATTTTCTGCGATTCAATTTTATTTAGTGATCTTTCTGATTGGGTTTTTAATCTGTGATCTCTTCTGGTTTTCTTTTTCTTTATTTCCTTGCAATCTTTCTCATTAAATAATAAAAAATAAATAAATAATTTGAAAAGAAAAAAAATAATGATGATGAACTAATCCTCTTTAGTGGTTTGCTGAGATTCTTGAAGCAACCCTAGAGCAGTTAAACCTTGATCTGATTAATGAACATCTCAGAAACCCTAGGTTTAAAGGCAACTTTTCTAGAAGATTAAATAAATACCTAGAATTCCTAATCTAGGTTGCATGTTAAAAAGACTTTTCATGACTTCAAACTTAAGAACTAGGACAGCATAAATTTGAGATTCGTCTTCTATTAGGCTGTACCTAGATGTTAGGATGAACCATAGTGTGGCTTTTAAATAATGTAACTTAGCTAGAGTCTAGTATTGATTTTTCTTGCTTGAATTATTTGTAATGACCTAGGGTGAATCACATACATCTTAAGATGAAGATCAAGCTCCTTAACTTGCAATAGGGTTGTGGTAGAAAATCAGCAAAACCACATCTTTTATATCATACATCTCAAAATCTAATCTCTTCTCTCCTATTTTTGAAGATACAGAGGAATCGAGTCGAAAAGCTTGCATCGCATCCTTCCCTGAGGATCACGACCCGCTTGAGCCCTTGCTACAGCGGATTCACATTGAGACTAAGAATTCTGAACTCTATTTCAATTATTAAAATCTCAATCAATAAAAAAAAAATTTTATAAAAAGGACAATATTTTGACTTATCTTTTGAAAGAAATCTAAGTTAGTCTTAAGAATTAGGAAAATCATGATTAGGATTTCTAAAAACTTGGTCAAAATAAATAAATTGTTGAATTTTTAAGTATAGGAGGAGAAATTGAATAAGTAATTAGTCTTGATTTTTACCTTAAAGAAATGTGCATACCTAATGCATATCTAGGATTCTAAGACAAAGACTCGTGTGCCTCGTAAAAAATAAAAAAAAACAAAGAAGTTCACTAATTGTAATATCCCTAATCTAATAATACTGTATTTTTATTTTTCTACAAGTATTTATTTTATTTTACTAGTTATTTTAGTATTATTTGCTTACTTGATTTATTATCATTATTAGTCTTAGTATTATGTATGACTTGTAAACTCTTATTGCTTATATTTAATTATTTTAAATTATTATTAATGGATAGTATTATTATTTTCATTCCAAGCCCAATAAGTCTAACCCATTCTCCTTTTCATTTCATTTTATTTTTCCTTTCATGTTAAGCCCACCTGAGCCAAGCCCACTTCTTATTTTCATTCTTTTTCCCCTTTCTCTATTTTTGTCTAAGCCCATAAGCCCACTATCTATTTTTCTCATTCTTCATATTATTTATTTCTTTTAATTAAAGCCCAAAACCCATTAACATGAGATTCTTACCCATTAACCAAAAACTCAATTCTAATCCTAACCCTAATCTTATTTTCAAAATCATGATCTTAATAAATCCTAATCCAAATCCAAATCTAGAATCTAATTTAAATATTTAATTCCAATCCAAATTTCCATCCTAATCCTATCTTACTAAATTAAGCAATCTAGCCTAATTAGAGTCCAGATTCAAAGAACCTAAACATTTCTTCTTCTTCTACCTCAAGAAAAACCTTAATCCAACTCTTTCCACCTTCATCCTTCTTTCTCCTCATGAACAAAAGGATCCAGATTTTGAAGTGCAAATTGAGGAGCATGCTAGGGGATCAAAGATCAAGTAAGTAATTTATTTTATCAAAATTTATTTGATATAAATTTGTTTATTAAAATCATGTCCTATTATAATCCCCATGAATATTTTTAGATATCAAAACCTAATCTAAAATCCAACTAAAATTCATGTGGAAGTATAGCAGTTTATAATTTAGATTTACATATTTTTCAGAATTTTTAACAAAGGATTTAAAAAAAAAAAAAAGGATTTTCTTTAGCTGCTCTCGGCCAATGGCCGAGAGTCTGTGCCGCACAGACCCAGGTCTGGGTCTGTGCGGGCCCAACCTGGTGCACAGTAGGCTGGGCGGCCCATTGTGTACAGATAAAAAAAAAAAAAAAAGATGTTTCAGGCCGACCAGACCCGGCCTGGCCTGGGTCGGCCTGGCCCGGGTCTGGCCGGGCTAGACTGCAAAGGGCCCTTGGGCCCTGTTTAATAAAAAAAAAAAAAGAAAAAAAAATGATAAGGGAATCTGGACCAGGACTGGGCCTGGCCTGGTCCAGGCTGGGCTGGATATTAAAAAAAAAAAGAAGAAAAGAAACCTGGGCCTGGGCTTGGGCTTTAGTGTAAAAAAAAAAGAAAGGGAAAGAAAGAAAGGAAGAAAGACACAAATTTCATATTTAAATAATTATTAAAAATATCAAATAAAATAGAGAAAAAATATAAATAATATTCTACAACACTTCTCCTTTCTAAGATAAAAATTTTAGAGTAATACCAATATAAATTAATTCAAATCAACCACTTTAAAGCCTTTTTCCTTAATTGTAAATTCAAACTCGTTAAATATTTTAATGATTAAGCCTATTAAAAATCTAACAAAAATTAGAAATTGGTTTAAATTAAATCTACTAAACTCATTAAACCTAAAGCATCATATCTCCAACTCCCAAACTAATTAACTAAGATTTAAACTCCTTAAAATATTCTTTTAAAAGAATCTAACAATTTCTATTTAATAATTTATGTAGATTTACTGGAGCCTTATGATTCTTGCGATCGAGCTCAAGTGAGTGTCTCTCTCCCTCTTTCTCTCTCTTTATTTATTAAGTGATTGCATATATTATTTTGTATGTGATGTAAATTGTTGAGTAGAACACTTATGTTACATGTTTATGTGTGGAGATCACCGAGCATGAAGGTGGTCGGTCATCTCCCGTTTATTTTACATGTTGGATGTATAGAGATATGATATGCGTGATTCTTGATACGTGTTAGAACCCCAATGTTTGTCTTATGTATATCTAGAGTATTGTTGTAGACATATCAGGATGTAGCATGAGGGTAATTGAGATGGATATTGGTGATAATGATTTGATCATGATAGATCTTAGATGCATGTACATGATATATTGTCGAGTGTTGGGATATCATAATTGATACTTATAGAAGAGGGAATTATGAAGTCTTATGAATCAGATATAGTTTGTCAGAGTGAGTAGACTAGTACTGATTATGGACATATGTTGGAACAGCCACTATTGCATCTGATTACTCGATGTGTATTGGCATTAGATGATCAAGTAACCATTGGGATATGAGTTGGTTGTGATGACCTGGATCTGTAGTTGAGTATATGAGATTTGTTAGATGATATGTCATTGATGTTAAGTGTCAGTAGTAGCTATTCTATATTGCAGTATTTGAGGACATATCAGATATGACTGAGTCAGCTGAGTTGTGACCTTAGATTGACCTTGAGTTAGAGAGTATTCAGAATTCATATTCTTTATATTGGGGCCTGATCTGTATTAAGGTGAGATTGACGTAGTTGGTTTATAGTTGTGATCATTTGGAATTGTTTAGATGATGTATTGTTGATGTTGAGTACCAAGAATAGATATTTTAGACCATATGTTGTTTGGGGATGTTTCATCTGTAGTTATGATTATGGAGTTTGTTGACTTGTTGATATTGAAGACATACCGTGTGCTTCATGTATAGTGACTGATCAATCCAGTTAGGGAGATAGAGTTATTATGAGAGTGATCTCATTGGTATTGGTGATTATAATATATATATATTCAGAGTTTGATAGCTTTTACTATTTGATCTTTATTATTGGTGACTCGAGGATTAGAGTAGATTGACATGATAAGAGAACTGGTTATTGATTCATTAACTTGTGGGTTACTGTACCGGATCACTATGGTATGGATGGATATTTGACAGTCAAGATGACTATTGAGGTTTAGTTCATGATTATTGAGATCGGCTATTTGTTATATGCAGTACAGGTATATGAGATATTGACTGGTTCCAGATGAAACTAGCTTTTGAGTGTTATCAGTTCTATTGTTATATTGGTTCATGTTATTGAAAGTTACTGGGAAAATATTGTCAGACTGTAACACATTCATTGATATACTGTTCTACCGTTTACACGGTATTATTGTTCACATTGTTATTGTCACATTGATATTGTTATTGTCACTGTATCGTCCCAGTAATCGAAATGACATGGACATTAATGGTTATAAATGATAATAATAAAGTAATTGGACAACTTACACTGGGATTGGGGAAATTGATGGAGGAGACAGCGTCTGTATTTTGGGTGGACCTAGGATACAGGTTGCGCAGCCGAGATACGGTTCCACTGCAGGGTTCCGGGGGATGACTGACATCCCATATTGTCCATATTGTCATTGTATTGACACATTGTTATTGTTATTGACTACCTAGCGGTAGGACCTGGTTCAGCGCCAGGTGATTGGGCCGTGGTTCCGGGTATGTACGGAACCCACCTAAAGCATGGACAAAGTCTCTTCCACTGATTTCAATAACTTAGGACGCTGATTGACACATGTAGTAGGCGTAGTATGGGATGCGTCCACTGCATGCGTCAATTGGTGTTCGCTGACATAATAAATGACAATAAACTGTTAATGTATTGTGACTGCCACTTATCACCTGATTGTACATATATATCACTGTGATAGATATATGACCAAAACCAGGACCATGACTTGGACCAGATTGGATATCAACCTAGTGACATGTGATAGGTTACCTATTGTGACATCAGTTGCTTGCTTACTATTGATCAGTTGTTGTCTATCTTTATCCGTATTGTTATCATGTTTATTACTGTTCTGTTATTTATCTGTTATATGGTCTCTTTTATCTGCAGTTGTTCTTATTACTATTTATGCACATTGTTTCTTCTGCACGAGTTCCTTCCCCTTTACATACACACTCATTATGGTCGCGTTCTGACGACCCTGGGTTTGCACGTCCAGCTATTGGACGGTTGTTCTAATGTGCAGGTATTTCGATGAGACGGTACGCATTGCGAGGAGTTAGACACAGTCTCCCTCTCTTCATTTTGGTACCCTCATTTCTCCCTTATTCCTGTTACTCCATGACTCTATCTGTATTGCATTCAGCTGCCATTTTCTTCTTGTCATTCATATTGCTATCATGTGTAGCTTTTATATGTCATATTGCAGTGATTATTATAGTTTTGATTATAGCTTGTTCAGGTTACAACTTAGGCTTAGCGCGTATACGTGGGGTATTTCTCTTGCGTATATGCGTCGCCATAACGACTCCGTATCTTTAGGATCGGGGCGTTACAGAGTGGTATCAGAGCCCAGGTTCGACATAAAAGGAGAACCTAATTCCTACCTGTAACCTGAGACAGTTATGTTGACACTGCAATATACATATACTATTCACGTGATAATATTGACTCCATTTGGAAATTGATCGTCCTTCCTTTGGAACTCCGTTCTTGATCTGTTGATATTCATGATTCCAACACTCCAATTAGAGTGATTTGGATGTCCATCTTGATTTCTATCCTCTTTCCGATTCTATTTCCCTATTTTTGTCTCTTGAGATTGGTCTCTCTGTATTGAAGCCAATAGCAAAGATCAGAGCGCGCAGCGGAAGCGTAGTGGAATCATGATGTACTCAGAAGCGACGTGAAAGCTTGTTCGTTTTCACTCTTGATTCTAATTTTCTACCATTCCCTACCTTATTTGAATTTCGAGGACGAAATTTTTATTAAGGTGGGTAGAATGTAATATCCCTAATCTAATAATACTGTATTTTTATTTTTCTACAAGTATTTATTTTATTTTACTAGTTATTTTAGTATTATTTGCTTACTTGATTTATTATCATTATTAGTCTTAGTATTATGTATGACTTGTAAACTCTTATTGCTTATATTTAATTATTTTAAATTATTATTAATGGATAGTATTATTATTTTCATTCCAAGCCCAATAAGTCTAACCCATTCTCCTTTTCATTTCATTTTATTTTTCCTTTCATGTTAAGCCCACCTGAGCCAAGCCCACTTCTTATTTTCATTCTTTTTCCCCTTTCTCTATTTTTGTCTAAGCCCATAAGCCCACTATCTATTTTTCTCATTCTTCATATTATTTATTTCTTTTAATTAAAGCCCAAAACCCATTAACATGAGATTCTTACCCATTAACCCAAAACTCAATTCTAATCCTAACCCTAATCTTATTTTCAAAATCATGATCTTAATAAATCCTAATCCAAATCCAAATCTAGAATCTAATTTAAATATTTAATTCCAATCCAAATTTCCATCCTAATCCTATCTTACTAAATTAAGCAATCTAGCCTAATTAGAGTCCAGATTCAAAGAACCTAAACATTTCTTCTTCTTCTACCTCAAGAAAAACCTTAATCCAACTCTTTCCACCTTCATCCTTCTTTCTCCTCATGAACAAAAGGATCCAGATTTTGAAGTGCAAATTGAGGAGCATGCTAGGGGATCAAAGATCAAGTAAGTAATTTATTTTATCAAAATTTATTTGATATAAATTTGTTTATTAAAATCATGTCCTATTATAAACCCCATGAATATTTTTAGATATCAAAACCTAATCTAAAATCCAACTAAAATTCATGTGGAAGTATAGCAGTTTATAATTTAGATTTACATATTTTTCAGAATTTTTAACAAAGGATTTAAAAAAAAAAAAGGATTTTCTTTAGCTGCTCTCGGCCAATGGCCGAGAGTCTGTGCAGCACAGACCCAGGTCTGGGTCTGTGCGGGCCCAACCTAGTGCACAGTGGGCTGGGCGGCCCACTGTGTACAGATAAAAAAAAAAAAAAAAAAAAGATGTTTCAGGCCGACCAGACCCGGCCTGGCCTGGGTCGGCCTGGCCCGGGTCTGGCCGGGCTAGACTGCAAAGGGCCCTTGGGCCCTGTTTAATAAAAAAAAAAAAAAAAAAAATGATAAGGGAATCTGGACCAGGACTGGGCCTGGCCTGGTCCAAGCTGGGCTGGATATTAAAAAAAAAAAGAAGAAAAGAAACCTGGGCCTGGGCTTGGGCTTTAGTGTAAAAAAAAAAAGAAAGGGAAAGAAAGAAAGGAAGAAAGACACAAATTTCATATTTAAATAATTATTAAAAATATCAAATAAAATAGAGAAAAAATATAAATAATATTCTACAACACTTCTCCTTTCTAAGATAAAAATTTTAGAGTAATACCAATATAAATTAATTCAAATCAACCACTTTAAAGCCTTTTTCCTTAATTGTAAATTCAAACTCGTTAAATATTTTAATGATTAAGCCTATTAAAAATCTAACAAAAATTAGAAATTGGTTTAAATTAAATCTACTAAACTCATTAAACCTAAAGCATCATATCTCCAACTCCCAAACTAATTAACTAAGATTTAAACTCCTTAAAATATTCTTTTAAAAGAATCTAACAATTTCTATTTAATAATTTATGTAGATTTACTGGAGCCTTATGATTCTTGCGATCGAGCTCAAGTGAGTGTCTCTCTCCCTCTTTCTCTCTCTTTATTTATTAAGTGATTGCATATATTATTTTGTATGTGATGTAAATTGTTGAGTAGAACACTTATGTTACATGTTTATGTGTGGAGATCACCGAGCATGAAGGTGGTCGGTCATCTCCCGTTTATTTTACATGTTGGATGTATAGAGATATGATATGCGTGATTCTTGATACGTGTTAGAACCCCAATGTTTGTCTTATGTATATCTAGAGTATTGTTGTAGACATATCAGGATGTAGCATGAGGGTAATTGAGATGGATATTGGTGATAATGATTTGATCATGATAGATCTTAGATGCATGTACATGATATATTGTCGAGTGTTGGGATATCATAATTGATACTTATAGAAGAGGGAATTGTGAAGTCTTATGAATCAGATATAGTTTGTCAGAGTGAGTAGACTAGTACTGATTATGGACATATGTTGGAACAGCCACTATTGCATCTGATTACTCGATGTGTATTGGCATTAGATGATCAAGTAACCATTGGGATATGAGTTGGTTGTGATGACTTGGATCTGTAGTTGAGTATATGAGATTTGTTGGATGATATGTCATTGATGTTAAGTGTCAGTAGTAGCTATTCTATATTGCAGTATTTGAGGACATATCAGATATGACTGAGTCAGCTGAGTTGTGACCTTAGATTGACCTTGAGTTAGAGAGTATTCAGAATTCATATTCTTTATATTGGGGCCTGATCTGTATTAAGGTGAGATTGACGTAGTTGGTTTATAGTTGTGATCATTTGGAATTGTTTAGATGATGTATTGTTGATGTTGAGTACCAAGAATAGATATTTTAGACCATATGTTGTTTGGGGATGTTTCATCTGTAGTTATGATTATGGAGTTTGTTGACTTGTTGATATTGAAGACATACCGTGTGCTTCATGTATAGTGACTGATCAATCCAGTTAGGGAGATAGAGTTATTATGAGAGTGATCTCATTGGTATTGGTGATTATAATATATATATATATTCAGAGTTTGATAGCTTTTACTATTTGATCTTTATTATTGGTGACTCGAGGATTAGAGTAGATTGACATGATAAGAGAACTGGTTATTGATTCATTAACTTGTGGGTTACTGTACCGGATCACTATGGTATGGATGGATATTTGACAGTCAAGATGACTATTGAGGTTTAGTTCATGATTATTGAGATCGGCTATTTGTTATATGCAGTACAGGTATATGAGATATTGACTGGTTCCAGATGAAACTAGCTTTTGAGTGTTATCAGTTCTATTGTTATATTGGTTCATGTTATTGAAAGTTACTAGGAAAATATTGTCAGACTGTAACACATTCATTGATATACTGTTCTACCGTTTACACGGTATTATTGTTCACATTGTTATTGTCACATTGATATTGTTATTGTCACTGTATCGTCCCAGTAATCGAAATGACATGGACATTAATGGTTATAAATGATAATAATAAAGTAATTGGACAACTTACACTGGGATTGGGGAAATTGATGGAGGAGACAGCGTCTGTATTTTGGGTGGACCTAGGATACAGGTTGCGCAGCCGAGATACGGTTCCACTGCAGGGTTCCGGGGGATGACTGACATCCCGTATTGTCCATATTGTCATTGTATTGACACATTGTTATTGTTATTGACTACCTAGCGGTAGGACCTGGTTCAGCGCCAGGTGATTGGGCCGTGGTTCCGGGTATGTACGGAACCCACCTAAAGCATGGACAAAGTCTCTTCCACTGATTTCAATAACTTAGGACGCTGATTGACACATGTAGTAGGCGTAGTATGGGATGCGTCCACTGCATGCGTCAATTGGTGTTCGCTGACATAATAAATGACAATAAACTGTTAATGTATTGTGACTGCCACTTATCACCTGATTGTACATATATATCACTGTGATAGACATATGACCAAAACCAGGACCATGACTTGGACCAGATTGCATATCAACCTAGTGACATGTGATAGGTTACCTATTGTGACATCAGTTGCTTGCTTACTATTGATCAGTTGTTGTCTATCTTTATCCGTATTGTTATCATGTTTATTACTGTTCTGTTATTTATCTGTTATATGGTCTCTTTTATCTGCAGTTGTTCTTATTACTATTTATGCACATTGTTTCTTCTGCACGAGTTCCTTCCCCTTTACATACACACTCATTATGGTCGCGTTCTGACGACCCTGGGTTTGCACGTCCAGCTATTGGACGGTTGTTCTAATGTGCAGGTATTTCGATGAGACGGTACGCATTGCGAGGAGTTAGACACAGTCTCCCTCTCTTCATTTTGGTACCCTCATTTCTCCCTTATTCCTGTTACTCATGACTCTATCTGTATTGCATTCAGCTGCCATTTTCTTCTTGTCATTCATATTGCTATCATGTGTAGCTTTTATATGTCATATTGCAGTGATTATTATAGTTTTGATTATAGCTTGTTCAGGTTACAACTTAGGCTTAGCGCGTATACGTGGGGTATTTCCCTTGCGTATATGCGTCGCCATAACGACTCCGTATCTTTAGGATCGGGGCGTTACACTAATTAAGCTGGATACATGTGTCTCAAGAAGAATAAGTATTCACGTCTAAAGGTGATTTTATAAAATAAAGTCCTTGGTTTTGTGGCCTAGTTCACTCGAATTTGAGTTCGTGGGGTGTTTTCTCACGCGGTGCCCTAAAACCAACCAGTTTAGGAGTGACTGACTTTAAGTTCGCTACATGGGTGGATTAGAAAGCCTAAGAAATCTAAAAAATATTATATATGTATTAACACATCTAATAGTCATTTAGTTAGGTATGAGAGCCTCAAAAAGCCTTGATACTTACACGAAAGAAAATTAAGATGAGTTATACATATTAAAAAAAAGAAGAAAAAAATAATCATAATAATAATAAAGAGGCATGAGAGTCCAAGTTAAGGAATTCCTAGTAAAAATTTACAAGGGTGCATATGACTTTTGGTAACGAAAAAGACTATACAAAATTTAATTTTGATCCTTACCTAAAATGGATAACAGTTTGCTATATAAAGATTAAGTTTAAGGATGAATAAAAATGATAATCCTAAAACTTATAGACTACTTAGTCTCTTCAAACATATTTCAAATATTTTCCTTTTTATGGATTTTGTGGGTGTAATCCGTTGAAAACCCTCACAATACAACACTCGTCCTCTAGGGTAACCTAGAGGTTTAACGGCTTGTTGCACATACTAAGTGCAACCGTGATTCCTACAAAAGTGAGTTAGCTAGATTAGTTTTTATTTTTCTTTTTGATTTTTACTCGAGGACGAGCAAAAAGATAAGTGTGGGGGTGTGATAGGTAGTAAAAATTGCATATTTATCAATACATTTACTATCATGTTTCCTATTTATTCTTTTAATATTGCACTATTACTAAAGTTTTGTTATTTAATGTGTGCATGTCTTGAGTATTTATTTAAATAAAGAATAAAAGCCTAAATGAGCCCAAAAGCCCATGTCCAAGCCCAAGTGCAAAAGCGCAATTACCAAATGCAAAAGTTTCAATTACAATGTGCAAAAGTTGTAATTACTAAAAGAAGAGGGAAGGGATAGACTTCTATTCAACCCTAAATGCTTGCAGGATGAGGATAAATACAAAAGAAGGAGAGTGCAAAGATAAAATTTATTTTGAAGAGATTTAGATTTAGGGTAACTTGCTTCCCAAGTTATCCCGAATTTTCAAATTAAAAAGTGGAGATGCCAGATCTAAAAAGATATACCCAGATGGACGGACCAGAGGAGGCCACACGCGAAAGCGCGTGGCCAGGGACAAGACTGTGGCTGCAGAAACGCGGCCAAATGGATGAGATGGACTACCTGTTTTCGCAGAAGAGTTGTACATGGACTCTACATCTTCCAGCTCCTATAAATACCCCTGCAGAGTAACTGAGAGGGGGTATCCAGAGACAGAAAATTAGGGTTTCTTTAGTTTTTCTCTTTTCAAATTTCTGTAATTTTAATTTCTCTTTTAGCATATTGTGGAGAAGGAGCAGTGTATTTGGACGTGATTTCAAATAAAGGTTACCTCTTTTGCCATTTAAATTCTTGTCATTTAATTTTTATGCTGTGATCTTTTCTTTATTTGTTCTTCTTTCTTTCACAATTCTTCACATCAAACAAAATAAAAAAATTGAAAATATAAAAAAAAGAAGATGATTAACTAATTCTTAAGTGTGGTTTGCTGATCTCTTAAGCAACCCTAGAGCAGTTTAGGAATTGAATGGATTGATAATAATTTTTAGAAACCCTAGGTTTAAGACAGATTGCTTGAAGATTAAATTGATGATTAGTTTTTCTAATCTAGGTTACAGCTCTAAACAATTCTTCACAACTTCATACTTAAGTACTTTGACAGCATAACCTTAAGGTAACACTTTTGTTATGCTGTACTTAGAAGTTAGGATGAATATTTGTTGAATTTTTAGTAGTACAAACCAATTAGATTCTAATATCATTTTTCTTACTTGCATCTTTTCTAATAAACCTAGGATAGATTTTATGTATTTCAAGATGATATTCAATTTTCAAGACTTGCACTATGGGTTGTGGTAGAAGATCAGTAAAACTACATATCTCCAATCATGTATTTCAAATTTAATCTCTCTTTTGTTTTGTTCTAAGGATACAGAGAATCGTCCAAAAAGCTTGCATCGCATCCTTCCCTGTGGATCGACCCGCTTTGGCCCTTGCTGTAGCGGATATAATTGAGACTGAGAATTCATAACTTTAACTCTTATTTTTCTTTGCAATCTTAGTTTTTCAATCAATACTCTCACGTCATGTGAGAGCCCACATGTACATCAAACACAAGAGGGGTGGTCTTTGGTACCCATATCCTTTTGGGTCCAAAGGGGTTAGTCCCTTCCCTAACCCAAACAAATTTATTTGCTAAATTAACATCATGTATTCTATCAAAACAAAATTTAGCAAGGTGGCCATTACGTCCACAATGTGTACAAGTATACACATGAGCATACAATGTGTGATAGTGGTGACCGTGAGTAGCATGTGTATGCCGTGGAGGGTGTGCATGCATAGATGGAACTTGTTTCTTTCGAAACAAAGATTCCAAATGTGAATGGCTAGAAACACAATGGCTCATGGTGGAGCCCAAACAATCAACACTCTTCTTAAGCATGGATATATTATTTTCAATTAAAGAAGAAGTATGGAATGCAATAGGTGGTGGATGTGAGACTACCCTAGCATGGGAAACATGTGAATCAATTTTATTTTCTAAAGAATTATTTTTCTTTAAACAAACTTCTAAATCTTTTGAAATAGAAATAATTTTCATTTTTAAAGAGTCATTTTCTTTTACAACAAAATTAAGTTTTGAAGTTAAAACTTTATTTTTCTTCGAAACATCACTACAATCATTTTTAAATTTTAAAAATTCATTTTCTTTTAAAACAAGATTAAGTTGAGATTTCAATGAATCCCTCTCATTAGAAATCTCCTCTTTCTCTTGCAAAACCAACTCAAATTTTGAAAACAAATCCTCTTTTTCTTTATTTAATTTACAAGTTTTCTTTTTCAAAACTTTATATTTTTCAAGGAGGCTCTCACAAACAATAGACAACTCTTCATTCAAAGCATTGGCATCCATACTATCATGATCATCAAATGGAGAGCTATCACTATCTAGTTGAGTATCCGAATGTACCTCAAGGGAGTCATTCCCTTGGACCATATAGCATCGTTATGGCTCGTATTCATCTCCACTAGATTACTCCAGTTGGATTGGCAATTGAAGCTTGGAGGTGGAGGTGGTTATCAACTTGTTCCATACTGCAAAGGCGGAATCAAAATTACAAACAAGCATAAGATATTCTTTTGAAAGCGTGCTTCTAATAGCCTCAAGGGCTGGTGCATTGGCCCCTATATGATTGTTATTACCAAGATAGCATTTCTTGATAGCGGTAAGGAAAACATGCAAGCCTAGGGTTTTCAAATAACTACTCATCATGGCCTTCCAAATATCAAGTCTAGAAATGTCAAACATAGGAGGGCTATCCATGAGGGCAAACTAATTGTGTGCAAATGCAAATGCAAAAGTAGATTAGCAAACCAAGATCTCACTCCTAGGTGGTTAAACCTAAGTATCAGGAGCGTAGGCTCTGATACCAAGTGAAAGTACACCTAGAGGGGGGTGAATAGGTGTATCACTAATCTAATGAGCTAACAGCGAAAATTAAAAAACTAATTTGCAACTACACTTAATACAACCAACGAGTGTAGCCGAATTCCCCGTGAAGGGCTCTGGACTAACTTCTCTTGATTCCTCTGAATAAGAGTTGAGGTGCTATAAGAAGCTGTCGTGGTTAAGTATAAGTGAGGCACACAAACACAAGCCAAGCATATAATGGATATATAACAATATGAAACAATGCAAGGCACAACACAAGCAAATATGATATGAATGAATGATGCTATGCATAACACAAAGTAAATGAGAGAGAGTTTAGAGATAATGGATCAAACGCAAACACAAAGATATGTTCTGAGGTTCGAGCCCCTAGCTCTACGTCCCCGCCTTCACCGAGAAGGATTTCTAATCCACTAGGAGTATGGAACTCCTCTCTCAACCATACTGAAATACACCTAGAGGGGGGGTGAATAGGTGTGATTGCTAATCTAATGCTCTTTTTAAACTTAATGAGATGAGGATGCAACGATCCCTCAAAAACACAACTAAGTGCCGAATGCCCTGTGAAGGGTTCTGAACACTTTCCTCCCAATTCCCCTTAAAATGGGTTAGAGGTGCGCAATGCAATCGTGTTGTATAGAGGATATGATCGAACAATTAAAGGATGAAATGTTATGATGAAATGCACACAAGTAATATAGCAAGAGAATTGAACAAGTTAGGATTGCACAAGTAAAGGGTTAGTTCTCAAGCAATAGATTGAAAGCAAATTAAAGCAAGAGAAAAGTAAGCAAGAAGAACGCAAAGGCAATCGCAAACAAGAATGATTTGTTTCGAGGTTCGAGCCCGTAGCTCTAGTCCCCGCCTTCACCTCCGTGAAGGGTTTCCACTATCCCCGTAGGATCCCGTACAAGTTAGGCCTTCCAAAGACCTCAAGCCCGTAGCTTCACCTTACAAAAACTCCACCGAGGAGCTTGTCTCCACAAGAACAAGAATTACAAATAGTGATCTCAACTAGACCACAACACTCTTTTACAAACACTCTCACTCTTTTACAACTTCACTTATAGAAAGAATATGAAATATTTGGCTCTATGAAGTGTGGTGAGAAAAGCTTCAGTTGTAGAGTGATATTAGAGATCAAACAACAACTGAAAAACCAATTTGAAAGAATGGAAATGAAAGCTTTAAACTATTTTTCTCTTTCTCTTGAAAACAATGAAAACTTGTATTTTTCTTGGTAAATAACTAAGGCCTATTCCCCACTATTTATAGGGAGAGAATAGGTTAAAAACTCTGATTTTTTCACCTAATTTGATCAGAAAAAGAGTCCCAACAACTCCTAAAAACTCTGTTAAAGAGAGAAGAAAAAACAGTTTTTCAGAACTGCCCAAAGAGGAAAGAGCCGTTGGGCTGTTTGCAGGCCTACCGGTCGACTGCCGGTCGACCGGGTCCCTGTTGGCAAAAGAGCCGTTGGAGCTCCGGTCGACTGCCAGTCGACCGACCAAAAGGAGGAAACACAGTTTCCTTCTATCGGTCGACCGACCCAGTCGACCGAAAAGATACAGAGAGCAAACCTCTATTTTCGGTCAACCGGTCGATTGGTCCGGTCGACCGACAGACATGCACATCCTGTGCATGTCCGGACACAGCAGCCGGTCGACTGGGCCGGTCGACCGGTCTGCCTGAAATACAGTTTTGGGCAGATTTTTGAGTTTGAAAATTTTGTAAAAAATTCTTTAAAAAATCTGAGACTAAGTGTTATGCTAAAAATAGTTTATATACATGTTTTAAACAAGTTTTTGAAGATGTAAAGCTTTGATTACATGTATGTATAAACTAAGGCATAAACTTAGAAATAAACATTTTCAAAAACATAGAAACATACGAAACAAATGTGTGTGCAAATCCTAGAGCCAAATTTCACATATTCAATCTTTAACATTCTAAACTCATAACTTACAAACTACTAGGTCTTCAAGATTTCAACATGGGCTATCTTCTCTTGATCTTCAATAATGCAACTTGAGCCCAATTTGAGTTGTCTTGAGTCCCATGTACCTTCCTTTAGGGAAGAATACATCTCTTTTAGATATGAACCTGAAACACACTTAAACAACAAATTATATTAGTACAAATAACTAATATGTTTTGTAATCATCAAAATACACTAAACATGGGTTGATTGTAACCTTGGGCCAACAATCTCCCCCTTTTTGATGATGACAAAACATATGAGTTATTAAACAAATAAAGGAGGAAAGAGCTTGGAAAGCTCCCCCTTAAACAATGCTATGTATTTAACATGAATATGAACAACTATGTAAGCATACATAAAGCATTGAAAAATATCATCACCATAAAATTTTGTCATAAAACTCAAATAAGGAATAACAAAATTTAAAACAACTTTCATATATTTTTCTCAAACTTATATATTTCTCCCCCTTTTTGTCATACATCAAAAAGGGTTAAAACAAAAAGATCATAAAAACAAGAGAATATTTTAAGACATGCTACAAACAAGAATAAGCAAACTAAAATTATTTTAAGTATCAATCAAACATATATTCAACTCTCCACAAATAAATGAAAATCTTGCATAATCTAAAGGTTTTGTGAAAATATCCGCGAGTTGAAAATCGGTAGAAACAAAATCTATATCAATGTCACCTTTTTCAAAGTGATCTCTAAGAAAATGATATCTAATGTCTATATGTTTGGTTTTACTATGTTGATTAGCATTTTTGGTCATGTGAATAGCACTAGTATTGTCACAATAAATCTTAACATGATCAAAATGTAAATCAAAATCGAGAAGAGTATGTTTCATCCAGAGTACTTGTGCACAACAAGCTCCGGCTGCTACATACTCCGCCTCGGCGGTTGAAAGGGCTACACTATTTTGCTTCTTGGAAGACCAAGACACAAGACAATTGCCCAAGAATTGGCAAGTGCCACTTGTGCTCTTCCTATCTACCCTACAACCGGCATAGTCGGCATCCGAATAACTAGTCATAGTAAATTGGTTAGTTTTCGGGTACCATAAACCTAAATCAATTGTGCCCTTAAGATACCTAATTATGCGTTTTACCGCTATTAAGTGTGATTCCTTAGGACATGATTGAAAACGTGCACATAAACATACGGAAAACATTATATCCGGCCTACTAGCCGTTAAATAGAGTAAACTACCAATCATGCTACAAAATAATTTGATGTCTACTTCCTTACCTTGTTCATCTTTGTCAAGTTTCGTAGTGGTTGCCATGGGTGTCTTTGCTACTTTGGATCCTTCAAGCCCGAACCTCTTGATGAGTTCTTTGGTGTACTTGGCTTGGTTGATGAATGTCCCATCACTACGTTGCTTGATTTGAAGTCCAAGGAAGAAGTTGAGCTCCCCCATCATAGACATCTCGAATTCCTTTTTCATGCATGACTCAAAATTCTTGCAAAGGGAAACATTAGTAGATCCAAAAATAATGTCATCAACATAAATTTGAACTATTAGTATGTCTTGATCTACATGTTTGATAAATAATGTTTTATCAACTTTACCTTTCTTGAAATCATTTGAAAGCAAAAATGAAGACAATCTTTCATACCAAGCCCTAGGGGCTTGTTTCAAACCATAAAGTGCCTTATCTAATTTGAAAACAAAATTAGGGTGTGTAGGATCAACAAACCCGGGGGGTTGTTCAACATACACCTCCTCATCAATATAACCATTAAGAAAAGCACTCTTTACATCCATTTGAAATAATTTGAAATCTTTAAATGAGGCATATGCTAAGGTCATCCGTATGGCTTCGAGCCGTGCTACGGGTGCAAAGGTTTCTTCAAAATCGATTCCCTCGATTTGAGTGTAACCTTGGGCAACTAACCTAGCCTTGTTTCTAACTACATTACCCGATTCATCCAACTTGTTCTTAAAGATCCACTTAGTACCAATAGTTGGTCTATCGTGGGGCCTAGGAACAAGATGCCATACTTGGTTGCGCTCAAATTGATTGAGCTCTTCTTGCATAGCAAGCAACCAATATGAATCGGCCTCGGCCTCGAGGACATTTTTAGGTTCTATGTGTGAAATAAATGCAAAATTACTACAAAAATCTTGAAATTTAGAGCGAGTGGTTACCCCTTTTGATACTTCACCTATGACGAGGTCCTTGGGATGATGAGGATTGAATCTCCAATCCTTTGGTAGTGGTTGAGAGGGCTCCTCTTCATTTGCTTGACGTTCATTTTCTTGGGCCTCTTCCACTTTGGCTTCACTTCCATCATCATCCTTTGGCTTGTCTCCCATGGTAGAAGCATCCTCCAAGGTCACTTTCTCCAAGCCTTCATCTAAAGCATCAATTTCTACACAATTCTTAACAAACTTGTTAGATTCCTCAAATTTAACATGAATAGATTCCTCAATAGTCAAAGTTGATCTATTGAAGACTCTATAAGCCTTACTAGTATTTGAGTAACCTACAAAAATAGCCTCATATGATTTTGCATCAAATTTTCCCAAATTAATATTTGTATTCAAAACAAAACATTTGCAACCAAACACTTTAAAATAGGAAACATTTGGTTTTCTAGAGTAATATATTTCAAAAGATGTCTTAGTAGTATTTTTACATAAGAAAACACGATTTGCAATGTAACATGAAGTATGAACGGCCTCGGCCCACAAATAATGTGGTAGACCGTATTCATTTAGCATAGTCCTAGCCATTTCTTGTAAAGTACGATTTTTCCGCTCAACTACTCCATTTTGTTGTGGAGTTCTAGGACAAGAAAGTTCATGTTTTATTCCATGTTCCTCACAAAAAGTGGTAAAGGGAAGGTTAATGAACTCACCTCCTCTATCACTTCTTATTCTAATTATTGAGGCGTCATTTTCCTTTTCAACTCTTTTCTTAAAGGCTTGAAAATGTGAAAAGGTTTGACTTTTGTGTTCAAGAAAATAAACCCAAGTAAAACGCGAAAAATCATCTACTAAAACATAAGCAAATCTACTCCCACTTAAACTTTTGGTTTGTGTTGGGCCAAATAAATCCATGTGGATTAACTCTAAAGGACGTGATGTCATGATATCCTTAATTGATTTGAAAGAGGACTTAGTTTGCTTCCCAAATTGACATGCGTCACAAACTCGGTCCTTTTCAAAATCCAATGAAGGAATACCCTTCACCATTTCCTTTGAGTTAAGCCTAGAAATATGATCAAATGAAATATGGCCTAATCTCCTATGCCACAACCAAGAGTCGTCATCGAGGGCTTTTAAACATGTTATATTACAAGACATATTTAACATATCTATCATATATACATTACTTTCACGAAAACCGGAAAACATACAAACATTAGAAACTTTATCAACTATTTTACAAACAAGATTATCAAAAATAACATTAAATCCTTTATCACATAATTGACTAATACTCAAGAGATTATGCTTGAGTCCATCTACTAAAACTACATTTTCAATTAAAGGAGAGGTGCCAAGTTGTACATTACCGATACCGATGATTTTACCCTTGGCGTCATCTCCGAAGGTGACGGTGCCACCTTCATAATATCTTGATAGGGTTGCGAAATTGTTGATGTCCCAAGTCATGTGCCTTGAGCAACCGCTATCAAGATACCATAAACCTCTACGTCTTTGAGCTTTGGATAGTACCTACATCATTTAAAACAATAGTTGACTTTGGTACCCAAACTTTCTTGGGTCCTTGAAAGTTAGTGTTACGAACCCAAACATTATGATGTGATGCACTTAGTCTATCATAACAAAAATTAGCTAAGTGTCCTTTCCGTCCACAATGTGAACATGAGTACACTTTTCTATACATGAATGCATGGTGTGTATGTGGAGTGTGAGCATGCTTTGGGGTTTACCATGATGCATAGGTTGTGTGGCATGTACATGAGCATGGGTATGAGCATGATGAACATTTTTCTTGGGAGCTTGTTTCTTAGGAAACATATTCTCCATCTTCTTCTTATCAAACTCACTACACTTTTTCAAAACAACATCTAATGAGTCTAATCTTTCCTTAAGCATGGCAATCTCATTAAAATCAACAAATGGGGTCTTTCCTTTACAAGACATCTTATATTTTTCAAAATCATTTTTAGTGGAAGCTAAAGAAGAATGCAAATCATTATTTTCTTTTGAAAGATTTCCAACTTGAATACTAAGAGATTCATTATCCTTTTTCATTTTCAAATACTTTTTCTTCATGAAGTCATAATTTTGAGAAAGTTCTATAAAAGCTTCACTTAACTCATCCATGGATAAATCTTCATCAAGAAAAGTTGAGGGGGTTACCTTGCTTGTGCTCTCATTTGCCATGAAGCACATGTTGGCGGTGTCGATCTCCTCCTCGGATTCACTTTTGTCATCCCATGTTGCTTTCATTGCCTTTTTCTTGTATGGCTTCTTGGATGAAGATGGCTTTACTTGATCCGGACACTCCGCTACTATGTGTCCCGGCTTTTGGCAATTAAAGCAAATGACCTTCCTTTCTTCTTTGCCTCCTTGCCATCTCCTCCTTCCTTGGAACTTCGCCTTGTTGTACATCCTCCGGACATTTTTGACTAGAAGTGAGAGTTCCTCGTCATCTTCTTCTTCGTCATCTTCGTCGGAGTGGATAACATGACTTTTGAAGGCAATAGTCTTCTTCTTGGAGGGTGCCATGTCCTCCCTTGCCTTCCTCTCCATCTCATGGGTTTTTAAATTCCCAATGAGTCCAATGAGCTCAATCTCATCTTTATCATTGAGTTCCTTCAATGTTGTAGCTTTCACTTCCCATGATGGAGGAAGAGCCCGGATGATCTTCCTCACCTTTTGATCATTGTTGATGTCCTCACCTAGAGAAGCAAGCCCATTAGTAATCTTGGTAAATTTAGTAACCATATCATCTATGGTTTCATGTTCTTGCATGCTAAAATTTTCATATTGGGACCGAAGAAGGTCTATCTTGGCCCTCTTCACTTGTGATGTCCCCTCATGTGTAACTAGCAAATGGGTCCAAATCTCATAGGCGGATTTGCAATGGATGACTCTAGCTATGTCATCATCATTGAGGGCTTGAAGGAGTGCATAATGAGCCCTAGCATTGGCATCAAACTCTTTGGTCTCAATTTCGGACCAAGTAGATTCATCACCATCGGGGGCACTAAATTCCTTGGTCACGGCCTTTGCAACTCGGCTACCTAGAGATTGCAAGAAAACGGTCATCTTAACCTTCCATATGGGAAAGTTAAGTCCATCAAACTTAGGGGGTGACTTAATGCTATCGGCCATGTTTACTAAGTGGAAATGAATGAAATGATTAGCAATATGAGGATCTCTCTAAGGTTGTTAAGCCAAATCCTAGAGTCCAAGCTCTGATACCAATTGAAATACACCTAGAGGGGGGTGAATAGGTGTGATTGCTAATCTAATGCTCTTTTTAAACTTAATGAGATGAGGATGCAACGATCCCTCAAAAACACAACTAAGTGCCGAATGCCCTGTGAAGGGTTCTGAACACTTTCCTCCCAATTCCCCTTAAAATGGGTTAGAGGTGCGCAATGCAATCGTGTTGTATAGAGGATATGATCGAACAATTAAAGGATGAAATGTTATGATGAAATGCACACAAGTAATATAGCAAGAGAATTGAACAAGTTAGGATTGCACAAGTAAAGGGTTAGTTCTCAAGCAATAGATTGAAAGCAAATTAAAGCAAGAGAAAAGTAAGCAAGAAGAACGCAAAGGCAATCGCAAACAAGAATGATTTGTTTCGAGGTTCGAGCCCGTAGCTCTAGTCCCCGCCTTCACCTCCGTGAAGGGTTTCCACTATCCCCGTAGGATCCCGTACAAGTTAGGCCTTCCAAAGACCTCAAGCCCGTAGCTTCACCTTACAAAAACTCCACCGAGGAGCTTGTCTCCACAAGAACAAGAATTACAAATAGTGATCTCAACTAGACCACAACACTCTTTTACAAACACTCTCACTCTTTTACAACTTCACTTATAGAAAGAATATGAAATATTTGGCTCTATGAAGTGTGGTGAGAAAAGCTTCAGTTGTAGAGTGATATTAGAGATCAAACAACAACTGAAAAATTAATTTGAAAGAATGGAAATGAAAGCTTTAAACTATTTTTCTCTTTCTCTTGAAAACAATGAAAACTTGTATTTTTCTTGGTAAATAACTAAGGCCTATTCCCCACTATTTATAGGGAGAGAATAGGTTAAAAACTCTGTTTTTTTCACCTAATTTGATCAGAAAAAGAGTCCCAACAACTCCTAAAAACTCTGTTAAAGAGAGAAGAAAAAACAGTTTTTCAGAACTGCCCAAAGAGGAAAGAGCCGTTGGGCTGTTTGCAGGCCTACCGGTCGACTGCCGGTCGACCGGGTCCCTGTTGGCAAAAGAGCCGTTGGAGCTCCGGTCGACTGCCAGTCGACCGACCAAAAGGAGGAAACACAGTTTCCTTCTATCGGTCGACCGACCCAGTCGACCGAAAAGATACAGAGAGCAAACCTCTATTTTCGGTCAACCGGTCGATTGGTCCGGTCGACCGACAGACATGCACATCCTGTGCATGTCCGGACACAGCAGCCGGTCGACTGGGCCGGTCGACCGGTCTGCCTGAAATACAGTTTTGGGCAGATTTTTGAGTTTGAAAATTTTGTAAAAAATTCTTTAAAAAATCTGAGACTAAGTGTTATGCTAAAAATAGTTTATATACATGTTTTAAACAAGTTTTTGAAGATGTAAAGCTTTGATTACATGTATGTATAAACTAAGGCATAAACTTAGAAATAAACATTTTCAAAAACATAGAAACATACGAAACAAATGTGTGTGCAAATCCTAGAGCCAAATTTCACATATTCAATCTTTAACATTCTAAACTCATAACTTACAAACTACTAGGTCTTCAAGATTTCAACATGGGCTATCTTCTCTTGATCTTCAATAATGCAACTTGAGCCCAATTTGAGTTGTCTTGAGTCCCATGTACCTTCCTTTAGGGAAGAATACATCTCTTTTAGATATGAACCTGAAACACACTTAAACAACAAATTATATTAGTACAAATAACTAATATGTTTTGTAATCATCAAAATACACTAAACATGGGTTGATTGTAACCTTGGGCCAACACATACAACCTCCAGTGAGGCAATACAACCATAATCCACCTCTACCAAAGAGGGATTAGGCCCGTAGCCAAACAACCATAAATCACCTCTACCGAAGAGGGATACAAACCAAACTCCGTCTCTCACTAGAGGGAGCAAACAACAACCTCAACCTCTACCAAAGAGGGAGCAACCAACAAAAAGTTTTTACAACAAGTGGTATATCTCAACCACAAGCCACTTTCTTTTTCTCACAAACAAATGATCCTAAATACATAGGATAGGAGATATAGCTCAAGTGGAAATCAAGGTGTTTTTGAAAATCAAATAACAAAGAAAAACTACTTGGAAAATCTCTTGTAAATAATAGAAATGAAAATCCAAAAACAATATCCCAAGAACCTAGTTTTCTTTGATTTTCTAAAACCCTTGAAAACAAAACAAAGAATAGTAATTAGATTTAAAAACTATTTGTTTAAAACACCAGAAAAGATCAGGAATTTTTGGCTCTAAAAAACTTTTGGAAAATTCCCAAGAAATGGGGTTTAAATAAGCCTCTCCAAAATATAGTCGTTGGGTTGTTTTTATAGCCTGGCATGGTGATTGTAACTCAATATTGCATATTTTACCTCATAATTCCCATGCATTTTGATAATAAATATATGATTTTTACTCATCTTCTCTATATATTTGCAGGTACACACTCTAATGGAGAGAAAGCAAATAATCACTTTAATTAGCAATAATTAAAGTGATTAAATCAAAGATGAAGATAAGCCCCAAGATTTGAAATCAAGATCTAGAGAGATCTGCGCGCCCAATGAAGAATCCAGATAGTCCACGTGGCAAACCACCTAACAAGAAGATCCCAACAGAAAATCTGGGCTCAACGGCCCAGATTCTGCCGCCAGATCTGGGATCTGGTCGCGCGCGCGCGGCCGTTACAAGGTGGTTGAGATCCAGATTTTGCGCTAACCACCTGGATCTCGAAGGTTCTCTCTGGGGCTATAAATATGGGACCTTGGACCTGCGAGCAAAAACGGAATGGAGAAGATAGGAGAATAGTTTAGTTGTTGTAATTTTCATAGGTTTTTTCTCTAGGTTTAGTTCTTTAGATCCCTCTTCTTCTTCCCTAGAATTCATTGTAAAAGAGAGAGATTGTGAGAGAGAGAGCTTGTGTAATCAAGGGTGACAACTTGAAGCAACAAGGATTCATCCATTCTCCTTCCTCTACTTGAGCTTGGTTCTAGTTTGATTGCTTTCTTTACTTGCTTTCTTTATTGCTTTCTTTAATTCCTTGCAAATTTACTTCATGCTTTGTTGTACTTTTCTTATGGCTTGTAGCTAATTTTTCTCCATGTACTAGCTAACCACTAGCCTTGCCATCTTCACTAACTCATGGGTGATTGCTTTATTTCATCTTGCAAGTTGTATGGTCTTCTCTTCTCCGATGGGTTAAACCACCCTTCATCTACATGAGAAAGTAATTAGATCAACACGCAAGACGAAACCTACGCCGATGGAGTGACAACATGAGGCACGCCTTCACTATCACGGAGTTTAGTAAGTATTGGTAAGGTAGTAAGGTAAGCTAGTCATGGTTTGTTTTCTTCCATTTCATTCTTTTTAGTATTAATACAAATCCAATCCTCTTCTTGATTTCTTTTCCGACTTTTTCACCATGAACATATCCATCCTTTCTTTAGTTTCTTTTTCATTTGATTCATTATTTTTATAAGACATAGAAGAATTCTCGTTTGTTGTCTTCACTACCACTCGTCAAAGCTTCCATCGCGAGCTCTCCCTGAGAATCGACTCGGTATAGCCTTATGCTATAACGGAGATAAGAAAGGGTACATTAAATACATTTCCATAATACAACACCTTTCTTATCTAATCAAAATGGCGTCGTTGCCGGGGAGAGCAACGTTTTAGGTTAAAGTGAAGTACTAAACGAATCTTCTTCTCTGTTGCAGGTTACAGGAGAAGAAAACAGGAAAATCTTCAATGCAGAAACATATAAGTGGACCTGGGCCTCTGCTCTAGAAAGCAGAGACCAGGATCCCTCAGCTTTGCCGCAATTTCTAGGCTTTTGCCGCAAATTTGCGGCAATCCTGAGATCACTACTGACCAAATTTCTGCAGGGCTTCTGGTTCTGTAAAATACATCTCCTGCAGTACTTAGTTTCCTGTATTCTTCACCATATTCCTGCTTAATTAAACAACAGTAAAAAATTGGTTGAAATTGTTAAAAATTGTTTAGACACTTGCATTCTAGGCACGTGTCTTTCAATTCTTTACTTTTACTGTTGAAGAGTGCTGGAGGCAAGGTACGTTTCGCATTGCATTTAGACTAGGACAAACTCTTTGCTTGATTTTCATGCTTTGAGTGAATCTTAGTTATATTTCTTGTACACTTGCACAATTCAATTTTAAGGGCATAACCCGTAAATAAGATAAGGTGGGGAGTTCATTACCCTTTCCTTAGCCCGAAAATCATTTTCCCAAGCACTCACTAACCCGAGCCTAATTTAATAAAAAAGTAGACGTTGGCCCTAGGGACATCTCGGACTCATCTAGGAGATTATCCTAAGGGAGAAAAGTGTTGGAATTTAACTCTTGCAAAATCAGTGTCTAGGAAAGGGGTTGAGGGCCGAAAGCCCGAAGGTTGCTGGTTACTTAATTAAGGAACGTCTTCGGACGGAAAACCTCCCACCAACCTTACCCTTCCCTGGCTGATTAGCTTGTGGTCAAAGTCTACACTAAACCTCCCATGGACAGTCTATCAGTTAGGAGTCGTCTAGGTCATAGGTCTACCCTAACTTAGGTTAGAAATTTTTTTTTTCCTTTCTTCTTTTGTTTGTTTGTTTTGTTGTTTTTGTGTGTATTGTGTGATATGGCATTCAACAATTCTTTCTATCCTAATAATAATCCATATTTCACACCGACTCCGTATTCGGATAATTCCAACCCGGTATTTTACAATATGCACCAACCAAATACACCGGGTTGGCCTTATCCGAATCAATATGACCCATACCCCCCATCTAATAACTATAATTTCCAAGATAATTTCAACTCTTCACCGAGTAATTGGGGATTCACATACCCCGAGTCAAATTCTCAGATTTCTTGTCCACCATATTCACCTTGTCCACAGTATTCATTTCCCGATTCCGCTTCATATACTCCTTTTTCTGAATCACCACTTGAAGAAAAATCTGAGTTACTAAGAAGTATAGAAGCCAATTTACAGAGAGTCGAGCAACAACTTCAAAAATCATTTGTCTCTCCAATTCCACAGTATTTTCAAGAATCTTACACAGTTCCACCTTTTCCTAATGAACAACCATTTGTCATGGAAACGAGTAAAGATCTCTTGTGTGAGTCTACTTTTCCATCACCACACATTTTTGACTCACAATTTCACCATCACTTCCAAGATAACACTTCATCTTTTCATCAAAATAATGAAATCATCAATTATGGAAAGATGCTTGAAGACATGACCCATGCTCAAAATGCTAGAAATCGTGACTTAGATTTGATGATCCAAACTCTTCATTCTCATTCTATTTCTAATGTCACTAGCCACCCTGTTAAAATCAAAGAGTCATGTAGTCTTGGAAGTCCAGATTCAATTTCAGTACACTCACCTGAACTTGTCCAAACTTCAAATCCCATTGACATTTTGGCAAGTTTTCCTTTTCCTGAAATTGAACTCAAACATGATTATGATCCTGAATTTTCATTTGATGATTCAATGTTTCTTCCTGATTCAATTATGACTCCAGTGTCTTCACATGATTTCACTTCATTTCCCGAGTCAGTATTGGATCCAGTTCCTATCCATTATGAAATTGAATCACCAATCATTTGTGATGATCATCTTGAACTTGCCCAATTCCATACTTTTGAAAGTCCCATTGATACATTGGTAAGTTCACATTTTTGTGGAATTGAATTACATGAGGAATATGATCTTGAACCCCAACTTAGTGATTCAATCCTTTTTCCTAATTCAATAATGACTCCAGTATCTTTACCTGACTTCAATTTTTTCCCGGAGTCGACATTGGATTTTTTCCCAATTCATAATGAAGTTGAGTCACCCATCTTTGAAGATCATATTGAACTTGACCAATTCATTGCTTTTGAAAATCCCATTGACAAATTAGCCAGTTCTCCATCTCCATGTATTGAACTACATATGGAATGTGACCTAGAATCCCATAATCTCTTTACTTCTGAAACTGATTGTACAATTCTAGCAGAAGATGTTGACTTAAGTTTTGAAGAATTGTATGGTGATGAGCTAGAATTTCTTAATATTGGAAGTAAAGAGATATCACCTTTAGAAAGTCACATCCCATTGTTGGACAATGATTGTGGACTTGAGCTTCATTTTCTTGACTTGGACCCAATTCTTGAATCCATTCCGACTCCTGAACCATCACTTGACTTCAGTCACCTTTCTGAGTCGGTATCAGTTCCAGTCCTTCCAGAGTCCAAGTCAACTGTTCTATCATTCCATACACCATTCTGGGACAAGGATCTTGACAAATTTGATTCTGAAATTATTTGGAAAATTTGGAAATTAGATGGGGTCATGTACATAATAAAAATCATACATGCATACATCATTCTTGTGGGTCATATTCTTGAGATTTTTGGTGGGTTCCTGAAAACCCAACGTAAAGATGATTGGACCATGTTCCGTAGACCAATCAGACCACCACCTTAAGGTAATTTTTGTTCCTTCCCTTTCCATTTTGTTTCATGCATACATATATCATGATGCATTGAGGACAATGCATGAGATAAGTGTGGGGGAGGGTTTACTAACATAGAGTTTTTAGTTTTTCTTTCTTTTACACTTCTTTTAGAAATAAATAAAAAAATAATAATAAAAAAATAAAAACTTTTTGAAATAAAAGACAAAGTTTTGATCTATTTTTAAGAAAATTAAGATGTATCTTAGAAATTAAGAAAGCCTTAATTATGACATCTTAAACCTAGTTGAAATAATAGATCTTGTTTGAAATTATAGGCTAAGTAAGAAAAATTGGTGAGATATTTTTATCTTGAATTTTTTGCCTTAGATAAGTATGCACTTTACACTTACACATTTCTTGGGATGGAAACAAAGACCAAAATGCCATAAAAAAATATAAAAAAATATATATATATATAAATAAAACATCACCTATTAAGCTGGAGAATTATGCCTCAAGAAGCATGATTATTCACGCCTAATGGTGGTAAAGGAAATAAATAATCCCCTTTAGTTTTGTGGCCTTTTTTACTCGAGACCTTAAACCCGAGGGATGTTTTCTCATCTGGTGCCCTAAGACCGTCTGGTTTGGGAGTCATCGGTTAAAGGCTCGCTACAAGGGTAAACTAGAAAGCCTAAACTAAGGGAAGAAAGAAAAAAAGCATAAAAAAATATATAAGTATAAATAAATGGCTTAATGGTTGGAGTTGAAATCCCGAAAATCTTCACTTACACGGTGTGCATACTATCTAGGTTTTATGAAGGATAAAATATTCAATCCAATTTTGAATTCTTACCTGAATTGAAGATAAGATCTTGCATGGATACTAAGTTTAAGAAAGAATAATTATAGGTGGACTTATGACCTTGGATCACTTACATTTTCGCAAAAATAGTTCGTAAACATGTCTCTTGTTCAAAATGCGTTTTCAAAAGACTAACATTTGTCTTCTTTCTTTATGGATTTTGTGGGTGTAATCCGCTGAAAACCCTCAGGAGACAACACTCCTCCTCTAGGGTAACCTAGAGGTTTAACGGCTTGTTGCACACGCTCAGTGCAATCGCGTCACCTGCGAAAGTGGTGTAATAAAATTGGTAGTTAGGATTTTCTTTTCTTTTCTTTGTTTTGCTCGGGACGAGCAAAAGAATAAGTGTGGGGGTGTGATTGTAACTCAATATTGCATATTTTACCTCATAATTCCCATGCATTTTGATAATAAATATATGATTTTTACTCATCTTCTCTATATATTTGCAGGTACACACTCTAATGGAGAGAAAGCAAATAATCACTTTAATTAGCAATAATTAAAGTGATTAAATCAAAGATGAAGATAAGACCCAAGATTTGAAATCAAGATCTAGAGAGATCTGCGCGCCCAATGAAGAATCCAGATAGTCCACGTGGCTAACCACCTAACAAGAAGATCCCAACAGAAAATATGGGCTCAACGGCCCAGATTCTGCCACCAGATCTGGGATCTGGTCGCGCGCGCGCGGCCGTTACAAGGTGGTTGAGATCCAGATTTTGCGCTAACCACCTGGATCTCGAAGGTTCTCTCTGGGGCTATAAATATGGGACCTTGGACCTGCGAGCAAAAATGGAATGGAGAAGAGAGGAGAATAGTTTAGTTGTTGTAATTTTCATAGGTTTTTTCTCTAGGTTTAGTTCTTTAGATCCCTCTTCTTCTTCCCTAGAATTCATTGTAAAAGAGAGAGATTGTGAGAGAGAGAGCTTGTGTAATCAAGGGTGACAACTTGAAGCAACAAGGATTCATCCATTCTCCTTCCTCTACTTGAGCTTGGTTCTAGTTTGATTGCTTTCTTTACTTGCTTTCTTTATTGCTTTCTTTAATTCCTTGCAAATTTACTTCATGCTTTGTTGTACTTTTCTTATGGCTTGTAGCTAATTTTTCTCCATGTACTAGCTAACCACTAGCCTTGCCATCTTCACTAACTCATGGGTGATTGCTTTATTTCATCTTGCAAGTTGTATGGTCTTCTCTTCTCCGATGGGTTAAACCACCCTTCATCTACATGAGAAAGTAATTAGATCAACACGCAAGACGAAACCTACGCCGATGGAGTGACAACATGAGGCACGCCTTCACTATCACGGAGTTTAGTAAGTATTGGTAAGGTAGTAAGGTAAGCTAGTCATGGTTTGTTTTCTTCCATTTCATTCTTTTTAGTGTTAATACAAATCCAATCCTCTTCTTGATTTCTTTTCCGACTTTTTCACCATGAAGATATCCATCCTTTCTTTAGTTTCTTTTTCATTTGATTCATTATTTTTATAAGACATAGAAGAATTCTCGATTGTTGTCTTCACTACCACTCGTCAAAGCTTCCATCGCGAGCTCTCCCTGAGAATCGACTCGGTATAGCCTTATGCTATAACGGAGATAAGAAAGGGTATATTAAATACATTTCCATAATACAACACCTTTCTCATCTAATCACATGGTTGGCAGTCGACCTCCCGGCCGACCGCCAACGGTCAAAAAATTGATCGTTGGAGAACAGCAGTCGACCGGTCGGTCGATAGAAATTTTCCATAGAGCAAAGCTCTCTGGTCGGTCGACCACCCGGTCGACCGGCCCAGTTGCCTGGCCAAACGTGCACAGACCTGTGCACGACCAACCGGTCAACCGCCAGAGCCTGGCAGCCAGATTTCTGGGTCAGAAAAATAGGTTTAAAAATATTCTAATAAATCCCATAAATTTTCTAAAAATCCATAAAAAATAGTTTTATCATTTTATATTGAAATACAAACATGTGATAAAAATTTCAAGACTATCAAACATTTTGAACCATTTTTGTTTCTAGTAAATTTTATAAAAACTAAAAACTATATTTTACCAAACTTGAATTTTTCAATAGGAAATCTGATTTTTCCTAAAACTCATTTAAATACAAAATCATGATATTTAAACACATTGAACATGTTGCATTTGGACATAAGTCCAATATACATGAAACATATATATATATATATATATATATATATATATATATATATATATATATATATATATATATATATATCATAGTTTTTGTCTTTAATTCCAAAAATATGTTTTGTTAAAAATACTAAAACCTAAAATGTGTGTGTATTGTGCACTTGAGCATATCAACTATTTTTATCGTTACAAATGGATCTAAAACAAACTAAACTATGGATACCTAAGTCTTCTTGACGATCTTCCATCTTCAAGACAACTCGATCTAAAAACACAGTGATGCAACGAGCAAGGCTATGTATCATCTTGATGCTCGGGCTCTGGAATCACCATGCGAAAGCTTCCAAACTCCTTTGTTGAAGCAATCACCAACTAATATCTTGCTTAATGATCTGAAACTAAAATCACAAGATTATTAGTAAACATAACTACATGAGTTAATCATCATCAAAACTAGAGTGGAAGGCCTCTGGGCCAACGCCCTTCCCATCGCCTTCTATGATTGAGCAAGTTCTTGTTGTACATTCTTTTTACGTTTCTCACAAGAAGAGATAGCTCTTCATTGTTGACACTTTAAAAAAAAGACAAGATTCTGACTGGCCTGAACAATGTCTAAACTTGTTGACATTTACAAAAGACAAGTGACAAACAAGCTGATGACCAGTTCTGTACTTGTTGACATTTACAAAAGACAAGTGACAAATAAGCTGACGACCAGTTTTTACCCATCCCCGAGAGACAAAGCACCAACTTGGACTCTACTGATCTAGTGAAGCAGACAGTAAGCCCAGATTGTCTCTAAATAGACCTATGTAGGTCTAAAATGCTAACACTTAGCATCACATGAGTCCAAAGGGATAACCTCGCCTGAGAGGCTAAGATCGACCAACTTCGCCTCGGAGCCGTTCAAAGCTCCATCAGGAAGCTAACTTACAACTTCGCCTGAAATGCTCAGTTAACTCGCAGAGAGAGTTAGCTTCGCTCGAAGCCACACGTAACCGCGCAGAAGGATGTTCGGTAACTTCGCCACAGATGTTATCTAGCTCTGCTGAAGAGCTTTCTTCTGACTTCGCCAAATGCGCCTTCCAGCTCCGCTGCGAGCTCGACGCGGGCAACTCTGCTGCAGGTCCGTCATGGTCAACCTTTAACCAATTAAATCTCCAGATGAGATCAAATCTATTCAGATCAAGATCAAATCTGAGATCAAATTTGCTAGTTGCTTGCCATAATCTCTTGACTCTCCTAAAACGAGTAAGAGGATCAAGGGAGATCTTCCAATTATATGGAAAGGATAAAAACAGATCAGGAGACCGATGTACCTGCTACTTCTAGGTTCGCGAAAGCTGATTCTAGCCTCGCAGCAAGGCTACTTTTCAGATTTAAACAGATTTGATTCAATCTATTTCTAGATTTTCAAGGGACAATTATACCCCTACTCTCCCTATAAATAGCCCACCAGAGGCATAAGGAGAGGGACCTCTACACGACGCAAGAGACGGCGTGCACAGGCAAAGAGAGGCTAAACAGAGAGCTATTCTCTTGCTTCCAAGAATTCAGAGAATTCAGATAATTACTCTCTAATCACGGTGCTGATACCCTAATACTTTCTTCTCAAGGAATCTTCAGAACCAGGCGAGGAATTCCTAAGTGGAGGCGGTTTTGAGAAGTAACAAGAGGGTTCTACAAACCTTTTGTTCTCCGATTCCCTGAACCAGGAGAGACGGGAATCTCATCAGTCGCATCGTTAAAGAGACAAAGTGATCGTGCGCTGACAAGACTCCTACCGGCACACTTTTCCAGAATTTCAGAGGAGATCTACTTGTAATCTTTTGTGTTACTTGTAATTTAGTTCCTCAAATTTTTTTTGTAAGTTTTTCCCTTTGCAAATCAATGGAAAACAAGATGGCGACTCCGCTCGGGATTGATTTCTCCACTGCTGAGAATCAAGTGTCACAATGTGACAAACAGACCTTCGAGTCTATCTCTGAATTCAAGGAAGCCAATGTGGCCAGAGCCCCTCTGGCTAAATCTTTAAAGCAAGTCTCTGAGGAGACAGATAAGGCTCTCTGCGAGCCTACTGCGATCCTCTAGCGCAACAAGGAAGCTGGCCAGCATGGCAAGGCCATCACTTTTGAGAACCTGGTCGTTCACTTCGACCAAGGAAAATTTGAAGAAGTCCTTTCTGGGGGTGGTCTAATTCTTCATGCACGGAAGCATAGAAAGGTCTCCATGACTAAGGTTTCAGAATAAAAACCAGAAGTAGAATTCTGCCAACACCCCTCAGCCTCGTGTGTGGCTAGTCAGGTTCCCTGTGAACCTATGTCTCCCTTGTCAAAGCAGGTGTGGAGGCCAACGCAGAAGGCTCTGTATAAAGCCTCAGGCGTAGATACACCACGAGTGCACCTCTCTCACAAAGAAAAAGGCAAGATGCTTGCCTACTCCAACAAGACTGCTAGCTGTGAAGTCACAACGGCGACCATACCTTCGCCCAATTCAAGAGCAGTAACGCCTAATGCCAGCCGCGTCCTCATAAGCGAAGCTACTATACCTCAGGGTACGAATGATGTTCATAGCCGCGAAGCTGGAACCAAAGCACCACAACATGCTTCCTTCCCCAGTTCTTCAAGTACTAAACTCGCTCTTTGCAGCAGAGCTAAGGGATTGTCCTTAAGTGTTGATAGCGTTGCTTATGCAGTTTCAGCGCCCATGGGCATTTCCAAAGCTTCTAGGCGCGAACTTAGAGCCAAAGCACTATCTAAGGCTAATCGCCTTCGCAGCAGCATAGTGGATAAAGCACCATAGCGTGCTCTGCTCCTCAGTCTATCAAGCGCTAAGCTCGCACTTTGTAGCGGAGCTAAGGGATCATCCCTAAATGTTGACAGCGTTGCTTATGCAGCTTCAACACCCAAGGACATTCCCAAGGTTCTTAATCGCGAAGCTAGAGCTGAAGCACTATTAAGTGCTAATCCCCTCTGCGGTGATAAAAGGAGTAGGACATCGTCCTATGTGCGATCCATCAGAGCCGCTGCGTTGGATCATTTAGGCCCAGCTGGGTCCGACTTACGAGAATTCTGGACAAGCAAACGGAAGTCAGAATCTTTTCGAACTTCTTCCTCCTGTTGTCAACAAGTGGAATGTCAGCTGATGATAGTCCACGCAGTCCATTACCACCTAGGACCAACCCCCGTCACTCCTCCAGGCCGACGATTAGTTTTAGATCGACTGTTGGTGCAGGCCCCGGTGAAACATCATAAAAGGAGCGTATCGCAAGACCGACCCTCTGCATTCATTAACATGACCAGAAGAGGACGAGAGCTGCGCGGGGGAGGACGAGCATCTCACGACACTCCCTACAGCTCCCCAGATCTAGATTATAGCCCCGGCTTGGGTGAAGTCTTGGTACATGAAGAGGGTGTCCTCTGAAACACCAGATCTAGGGTTGCAATACCCTACAGTTATGAACAGCCATCTTCTTCAGCTGCAGTAGCCTCGCCGGAACCAAAGAGAGGATCAGTCCAGCGGTCTGATGAAGAGGATGAAGATAGTGGGTATGCCTCTTCGGCGACAGTCAACTCAGTGCGAACAAACAAAGCATCAGTGAACATGGCTGACAATGGTAATGATGACCTTCATCAGCGTTTGGAAGCTCAGGAGCAAACTTCTAAAACCTAGCAAGAAGCTCTGGATAACATTCAACAGATGCTCGCTCAACTCCCCAATAATCGGAAAAACAATGATACCGGATGAAATCACGATGAGGAAGAACATCTTAGTAATGAACAACCAAGGACGGAGAAGTCGAGGGAGGGTTCTTCTTTGGATGTTGAAGTCCTCAAAGGCATCCAAGCTCAAATCACATCCCTACCTTGGAGGGATGAATTAAAGAAAGTAGGGGCAGTTCGTCCTTACCTGTTGGAGTGGGATTCAGTACCCTACCCACCAAAGTTCAAACCACCAACGTTACATACTTATGATGGTAAGAGCTCGCCAAACCAGCACATCTACTATTTTCGGTCTCAGACCGGTAGTGTTATAGACAATGATGCTATCTTGGCTAGGCTGTTCATTGGCACCTTAAAAGGGGTAGAATTTGATTGGTTCCGAAGTCTCCCTCCAGGCTCCGTCAATTCCTGGATCGACCAGAAAACCCGATTCCTTTCTCATTTCTATGAGGATGATACCGAGGTAACCATGGACAAGCTCCTCTCCACCGTGCAGAAGAAGGGCGAACTTGTCCGTGACTACATTGAGTGATTCAGAAACTTGCCTTTGATGTGCCCAGCAGGGATGCCATTACCTATGCTTTTACAGACATGCAAACACAACTTCTTAGACCAAGTAGAGGTTCGCATGGGGACTGTCAAAGCCCATACCTGGAAAGAACTGGTTGAGCAAGCTGAGATAGCCTAAAAGTCAGCTAAAAAGTTCAAATCATCCACCCCTAAAAGTAAATGGGGTATGAATAATAAAGGTCGTGGCGACATGGCGCAGCCTTCTCAAGCCAAAGGGAAGAAGACTATGTCCATAGAATTGTCAGGGGACGTGCAGTCAAATGCCAAGAAGAGCGACTTCAATAATTCAGAGTCTAAGTTCCCTCTGAAATAGTACTTCTTCAAAGACGATCAGGTGGTCGCAATATTCCATTTACTCCTCAAAGGGAATAAAATGAAGCTACCGGAGGCTCGACGTCCCAATGAAATACGACGCACGAATGATCCCAAATACTGTCTCTTCAACAGGATGATTCACCATCCTACCAACAAGTGCTTTGTCCTCAAGGACAGAATTCAAGCTTTGATCGACGCCGGGGTCCAGACACTGAAGTCAGAGCAGAAGAAAGTCACTGCCAATATGGTGACCCTCAAGTTCGGTAAAACCCCAAAGGTCACAGTTCCTGACGGGACTTATCCAGTCCCTGGACCGCGGCTGGAAGTCAAACATTCTGCGGCTAAAACTCAAGATAATAAGGATCTTATTCCCTTGACATTGGAGACAGGGAAAATCATGTGGATATACCCAGACCTTGTCCAAGATGAACAATGGGATTCAAAGAAGTCCAAGTCGAAGGGCAAATCTTTCAGTGTCATCTCCATCTTGCCAGACGATGACAACTTACGTCAGTCTCTCTTAGTGATTCTGAAGAGAAAAAGCACGCTTGCATGACGCAGGCTGATATACCTTAGCCGATGGGTACTCGATCTACAAAATTATACTTAAAACAGTATGAGAAAGCTACTGACGAGACACAATAGCAAACTACGTCAGTACAAGTACCAGCATCCGCTTCGGTTCCAACCAAGGGAAAAGAGAAGCCTAAAGAAGTCCGGTTCGACCATGTTCTGAAGAAGCCTTCAGGCCCAGGGCTTGACACGCCCTTTAGTTTTGACATATTGGCCGAGCTGACCAATATCCCGGCTCATATTACAATACACGAGCTCCTTCGTCTCTTAAAAGAGACAAGAGAAGCACTCAGGGATGCCATGGCTAATTCAGAATCATTTCTGATATATATATCAGAGACCCCTAAAGATGACGCTCAGTTTCTATGCCCTAAATGCCATCATGCACAATCAATGGTGCCCACTATTACCTTCACAGCGGAATATATGCTTTTCGAAGACAACAAGCACGATCGACCTTTGTACTACACTGGATACATCAGTTCAACATGCATTGAAAGGGTACAGGTTGACCCGAGATCTGGACACAGCATCATCCCCAAAAGGCTCCTCTACTTCCTCAGTATACCACTATATAGGTTGTCCGCAACCACTACTACAATATACGGTTTCAATGCGGGGAGTAGTCATCCACTTGAAAAATTCGACTCCGTTGTCGAACCGGGAGCCTGAAGTTAGAAGTGACGTGCTATGTCATTGACGCTGACACATCATACAACCTGCTGTTAGGACGACCATGGATCCATGCTAACTGGATCGTTCCTTCCACGCTGCACCAGTGCTTCAAATATGTTGAAGATGACGCGACAGTACGAACTGTCTTCGCTGAGAAGCAACCATTCAAAGGGGTGGAAAATTACTTCACTGACGCTCTCCTATATCAAGAGACCAGTGAAACATCTAAAGAATCATTGCTGGACGATGATGATAGTGGCAATGGGGCAGACTCAGAATTTGAAGCGGACATGCCAGCCATTTTGATTTACGAACCAATTATAGCTTGTCTTAATAATCCTCAATGTAACACTCCTCTTGAAGATGAGGACAAAAGGGTAATTAATGATAATATTTCTTTTGATTATCCTGTGAGTGTTGGGTTGTTTAAATCCATTATGGATAGCTCTCTGCACACACCTTTACATATACCAAATGCATCCAGCACACCCATGGAATCTGTAGAAGGGGCTGTTTTAGTGATCCCTCTATCCAAAGAAGGTCTGTTACTAATAATATTTGGTGGAGCCCAATCAAGAGGGTCCACAGCCATATATTCAAGTTCAGACTCAGACACCCCATAATTCTTCCACTACGCGTGACCAGTGCACCATATGATGAAGAAAATGGGGTACAACCTAAAGCATGGAGTGGGCCTGAATTTCGGAAAAGGATGGCATAGTTTGCTGCGAACTTTGTGCCAAAAGGGAAGCCTGCAAATTACTATGATAACATACGTAGGGGGTTGGGATACGTTACGCCCATACCGCCAGCAACGGTTCAATTCAAGGATGACAAACCAATTCCGTCACACTCTGTCTCATCCTCTGAGTGAGACTCAGATGTCAGTGTGGGAATGATGTTCGAGAATCTCACCGTTAATATGACCTCAAGCAATCAATTGGAGCCAGTGCAAGCTACTGATGAGGAACCATGGGCTCAGCAACTAGATCTCCAATGGGAAAAGCAATTCGAACTGTGCAAACCACCTACTGAAGACAAGGTGATGAAGGTCAACTTGGGCAGTCAACATTACCCTAAACCCTCTTTATAAGTGAGAGCTTATCACTTATAGAAAAAAGAATTAATAATACTCATAAAGGAGTATATTGACGTCCTCGCATGGAACTACGAAGACACGCCTGGACTTGATCCACAAGTAGCCATGCATTATCTAAATATCAAACCTTACGCCAAGCCAGTCAAGCGGCAATAACGTCGGTTTCGCCCGAATATTATGGAGGCTATTGAAGCTGAAGTTCAAAAGCTCATTGTATGTGGCTTCATAAGGGAGGAACAACATCTAGATTGGGTTACTACTATCATTCCCATCCTCAAGAAGAATGGGAAAATACGGATCTGCATCGACTACCATGATCTCAATACGGCTTGTCCTAAAGACGAATTCCCACTGCCCATCGCCGATGTCATGAATGACAACACATGCGGATTCGAAAGAATGTCTTTTATGGATGGCTTTTCAGGGTACAATCAGATCAAAATGTACCCCGATGACGAGAAGCATACTTCATTCTGAACACCCTTGGGGGTATACTGCTACACTGTGATGCCCTTCGAGCTAAAGAAAGCCAGAGCAACCTATCAGCGGGCAATGAGTACAATCTTTCGCGATTATCTCCAAAAAATGGTAGAATGCTATGTCAACAACATTGCTATCAAAAGCAACAATAAGAATAACTATCTTCATGACTTAAGAACGATGTTAGACATAATGCGGGCTCATTAACTGAAAATGAATCCGAAAAAATCCTTCTTGGGAGTTTTGAGTGGCAAATTCCTTGGGTTTTTTGTTACATCAAAAGGAATTCATCTTGACCCAGACAAGGTCAAAGCCATCCAGAGCATGCATCCACCGAGAAATCTTAAGGAGCTTAGAGGCTTGCAAGGTAAACTGGCTTATATTAGAAGATTCATCGCAAATCTCTCAGGCCGCTATCAACCATTCACCCGACTCATGAAAAAGGGTGCTTTCTTTGTAACGGATCAAGCTTGTCAGGAAGCTTATGAAGACATCAAGAGATATCTCACAAAATCGCCAGTCTTAGTGGCTCCCACATCAGGGAAACCATTCTTGCTTTATGTGAAAGCTATGGACCATTCTCTTGGCGCCCTCCTTGCTCAAAAGGATGACCATGGTCATGAACAGGTCATTTATTATCTGAGTAGGACTCTGATAGGGGCGGAATCTCGCTACAACCCTATTGAGAAAGAGTCCTTAGCTCTTGTCTTTGCCGTTCAGAAGACACGACATTATTTAGTCGGTCAAACCACACATGTCATCTCTAGAGTGAATCCTTTGCATCTTCTCGTGACGAAGCCAGGATCATTGAATTCGAGATTAGCTAAATGGGCACTTCTTTTGTCTCAATATGACATGATCTTTATCCCTCAAAAGGCGGTTAAAGACCAAGCCCTTGCGGAGTTCTTGGCTACTCATCCAGTCCCAGAGAACTTAAAACTTCACGAAGATATTTCGGATGAAGTCTTCGAGTCTAATATAACTTCGGAGGATGAAGTTTGGCAGATGTTCTTCAATGGAGCGTTCACGAAAAGGCCCTAAGGGCAAGATCATCGCCGACGTGGGGGTTGTGTTTATCTCTCCACAGAATCATATCCTTCCTAGAGCATTTTCTCTGACAGAATCATGCTCCAACAATATAGCGGAATATAATGCTCTACTTATTAGCCTTCAGCTCACCCACGGAATGGGGGTATGCTACCTTGAAGCTTTCGGCGACTCAAAACTTATTATCAATCAGGTTAAAGGCGAATATGAGGTCCGCCACGAGGATTTGGTGCCTTATTATCACACGGTCATCGAATTGGCTAATCTATTTCATGGTTTCTACATCGGGCATGTGTCTCGATCTCAGAATACTAAGGCAGATGCTCTTGCTGCATTAGTAACAACACTAGCCCTGCCAGTCGACACCGAGTATCACCTCACAGTTGTAACTCGACACGTCATCTGCTCTAAGCATATGTTAAGAACCAAAGAAGTCTACAATATCTCGACGGATCTTGAGCCGAGAGATTGATAATTTCCTTTCATCGACTATGCTCTACATGGTCTGCTGCAAGACGATCCTAAAGAAGCGGCATCTATAAGACGAATGTCTCTCCATTTTTACTACGATCCAACTCTGAAGACACTTTACCGTCATTCATACGGTGTCCTACTCCGTTGCCTCTCTAATTCGAGGCACAGAAAGTGCTCAAAGAAGCACATGACGGCATAGTGGAGCTCATCAGCCAGGTCCAAAACTTAAAGACAGGTTGCATAGGCTTGGATACAATTGGCCAACCATGATAGCCGATGCCATCCAATTTGCACGAAGGTGTAAAGCATGACAAATCCACGCGGACTTCATACACCAACCCCCGGAGTTGCTCCACCCAACTATTGCTTCATGGCCATTCAAAGCATAGGGAATCGATGTCGTAGGGCCAATCAGCCCCTCTTCGACAAGAGGTCACCGGTTTATCCTAGCAATAACCGATTACTTTTCAAAGTGGGCAGAAGCCATAACACTGGTTGAAATCAAAACCTCAAACGTGGTTAATTTCATCAAATACCATGTCATCCATCAATTTGGTGTCCCTAGGAGGATCATCCATGATAATGGTCCCCAATTCATAAGCCAGGTATTCTATCGATTATGTGATAAATACCGAATTCAGAATGTGACTTCAACTGCCTATAATCCCGCCGCTAATGGCTTGGCGGAAGCATTCAACAAAATGATCATCAAGTTACTCTAGAAGTTCGTCTTCTCGAATAAGCGAGATTGGGACAAAAAGCTTGGTAAATGTCTTTGGGCCTACCGAACCACAGTTCGGACCCCGACAGGAATACGCCTTTTTTCCTAGTGTACGGGTGTGAAGCAGTCATACCATTGGAAATCTAGATGCTGTCATTATGAGTTGCTCTGACCACTAAGATCATATCAGAGGACAATGATCGGTTGCGTCTTCAGGTGCTCGAAGCCCGAGATGAGAAGCGACTACAAGCTCAGCAACACATCGAGTTGTATCAAGCTCGAATCTCAAAAGCCTTCAATAAGAAGGTCAAACAAAGAGTCTTCCAGAAAGGAGATTTGGTTTTAGCTGTCAGACGACCAATGACCATGACACACAAAACCAAAGGTAAATTTCAGCCTACATGGGAAGGACCGTTGGTAATAGAAACAGTCTATTCAAACGGAGCATATCGCTTTATGACTTCAAATGGCGATTTACTCATGATGCCAATCAATGACAAGTTCTTAAAGAAGTATTATCCTTGATTAAGGATCCCTCTTATGATCAAGTTAACACTACACCTCTGATCAAGACCTTCAAATCTAAGGTACACAGAAGGAGCCCTCTCTTCCTCCAAACGAGATCATGCAACCATAAACCAGTAGGAACCTGGTCATACACTGGTTGTCTCAAAGGAGAATCAAGATTACACATGCACTAACCACATGATCTAACACCTTTAACGGTTAAGGATAGAGGAAAATGTTGGCCTTTAAGCCCTACATGAGTCCTCGGCAACCCATCATGCTGAGGGGAATAGCATGGCTAGCCCGACTCAAACGATGGTTGGTAAAGGCATATAAAACCCGTTGACAGCTGAGGATTTGTTAAAAATTCTAAGGGACCAGTTTCCAATTGATTCCGTCTCCAAAATCACTTACCAATTATCATCCATAGAATGGTAAGACCACATAAAAAAATCTTTTCATCCATTTCGCTGTTACGTTAACATTAAACCTATGACAGTGATTTCCTCGTTTCTCCCCGTGAGAACGAGACCCTTTCCATGCTATATTTAACAGTATAACCTCTGGCATCCATTTCGCTGTTACGTTAACATTAAACCTATGACAGTGATTTTCTCGTTTCTCCCTGTGAGAATGAGACCCTTTTCATTCTATGTTTAACAGTATAACCTCTGGCATCTATTTTGCTGTTACGTTAACACTAAACCTATGACAGTGATTTCCTCATTTCTCCCAGTGAGAACGAGACACCTTTCGTGCTATGTTTAACAATATAACCTTCAGCATCCATTTCGCTGTTACGTTAACATTAAACCTATGACAGTGATTTTCTCGTTTCTCCCCATGAGAACGAGACCCTTTTCATGCTATGTTTAACAGTATAACCTCTGTCATCCATTTCGTTGTTACGTTAACACTAAACCTATGATAGTGATCTCCTCATTTTTCACAATGAAAATGAGACCTTTTTCCAAATCCTTTCAAAACCTTGAGCTTGGTGGCTTCTCAATCGGTCATGTCATTGCGACCTCTGAACTGGCAGATAGCCAAGTCTCACCTTTCAGTCCGTCGAGGACTACTTTGAGCTTGGTGGCTTCTCAATCGGTTATGTCATTGCGACCTCTGAACTGGTAGATAGCCAAGTCTTACCTTTCAGTCCGTCGAGGACTACTTTGAGCTTGGTGGCTTCTCAATCGGTTATGTCATTGCGACCTCTGAACCAGCAGATAGCCAAGTCTTACCTTTCAGTCCGTCGAGGACTACTTTGAGCTTGGTGGCTTCTCAATCGGTTATGTCATTGCTACCTCTGAACTGACAGATAGCCAAGTCTCACCTTTCAGTCCGACAAGGACTACTTTGAGCTTGATGGCTTCCCAATCGGTTATGTCATTGCGATCTCTGAACCGGCAGATAGCCAAGTCTCACCTTTCAGTCCGATAAGGACTACTTCGAGCTTGGTGGCTTCTTAATCAGTTACGTCATTGCGACCTCTGAACTGGTAGATAGCCAAGTCTCATCTTTCAATCTGGCAAGGACTATTTCTTTGTCATCATATGACAGAGTTTCGAGCTTGATGGCTTCTCAATCGGTTATGTCATTGCGACCTCTGAACTAGCAGATAACCAAGTCTCATTATTCAGTCCAGTAAGGACTATTTTCTCAAATGGCTGCAATACAACTTGAAAGCGACAATTTAAAAGGTAAAACAAGTCGAAAATACAACAGGGGAGTCAAAATGAAATCACTTTTCATTGATTCTAAAAGGAGCGATACATGAAGACACATGTTACAAGCTATGATGGTGCTTCATAAGATTTGATCTGTACTTCAAGAATGGCCAGCCTTGTCTTCCTATCATCAGCAGCCCTGACAAGCGCCTGCGACCTCAGCTCAGCCTCATTAAAGCTCACTGTCTGGGCCAAGAGAGCTTCAACTTCAACCAAGGTTGCCTTCTGAGCTAGCTCTTGCTGTAATAGTTCGTTATTCTGAGCCCTAAGATGCTCAAGTCGGGCAGTCTCTTCAAGACGCATTGGTTCAGCCTTGGATAAAAGAAGATTTGCCTTCCTGATCATCTCCTTGGCCTTTTCAATTTTATCTTCAGCGTCAGGAAGAGCACTGCTAGAAGAGTCTATGGCGTCCCCGAGCTCTACCTTCCTTATTTTCAAGGATTTCAACTCAGAAGAAATGGCCTTAGCGACTTCCTGAGCGGCAAGATGAGCTTCATGCATCTGAGCAACAAGGTGCGCAAGCTGCTCATTAACCGAAGACTTCACGTCTGAATGGCTAAGAAGGCGCCATTCATCTACATCTCTCTCAAGTTGGTCCACCAGAAGTTCCAATGCAGCAGCCTGGTCATCCCTTCCAAAGTCTCAGATACTCTCAATGCTTTGAGAGAGGACCACCTTTAAAGTAGAGAATGAGGTAGTCGAGCCTTTCAAAATCAAAGCGATGGATCGCTTTAAGCTCTTATAAAAGCTATCGACTAACTCAGCCATAAATTATTTCTCGGCCTCAATCACTCCTGGCAGACGAGCAGCCCCTGAAGATTCCACTGGCTTTATTGATACCACTGTGGAAGGAATAGTAGAAGCACTGGCTGCAGCAACATGAGAGGTCGTCGGTGATCTCGGAGGAGTCCTCATTGAAACGAGTACACTAGCCACAACCGAGGTCGGACTAGTGACTATTTCTGGAAGAGCGGGCTTAACTACCAGTGTTGGGGAAGTAGGACTGGTAATCACCTTCAGCTCCGCACCTGGCAAGATTGGTGGCGCTGGCGAAACCGATGGCATCTCACTCACCGATATAGTTGGAAGTGAGATTGGTTTCATCACTATCATCCCCACAATTTCAGTTCCCCTGGCTGGTTCAGGCTAATAAAAGGCAGGTCTCCATGCAAAGCATCCAACTCAGCAGCATTCGCCGCGATCGAAGTGCTTACTTCACCCCTGAATCCCTCAGGAAGATCGGTTGGCTCTCTTGAAGTCGATGCACCCAAAGGCGGAACACCTGCAATAAGACATTGTTTAGGCACGGCATAACAAATAGCAAGTGTTAAAAAGTCAAAACAATACCAAAAGACGGTGTCGCCTCAATCGTCTTGACGGCTGCATCAGTCCCTACAGTCTCCATTGGGAAATCTTTGGTGGAGTCAACACGAATGGCCGGCCCGATTCGGCTTGCCGAACCCTCCGTGGTCTACCCAAAGGAGCTAGAAGCTTCAGGACTTCCTTTCGAGGTCCCAGCGCCCAAAGGACCTATGTCAGCCGCATCATCTCCAGACTCTTCTGAGACGGCGAAATAGCCAGCCTCATCGCCCTCTTTATAAGTAAATAAGGGATCATAATGCTCCCCATGTTCTCCGACAGCCTAAGCTCTCGGGCTTCTCACCGCCTCAGTTCCTGAATCATAAAGCAAATAATGAGCTGTCTGGAACATATAAAAAGTATATTACAAGGACGAAGCTGCTCTTACCCAGGTCCGGAGCGGCTTTACCAGTAGTCGATTTAGGAACAGACAATTCAGTTACAAATGGGGCAGGAGGAGGAGCCACTGTAGATAATTCGCCCTCTGCAACAACTGTAAGAGCGTAGCGACGAGGCTTCTTCACTACTCTCTTCCTACGAGATCCACCCTCCTGCTTTCGTTGGGAGTGGACGTCGGGATCTTCTTTCTCCACTTCTTCAACATCGGTATGTTCTACGGGGGCCGTGCCTGCCCCACCAGAAGTAGCTGCTAGAGTCTCAGCACCTGTTTCCACTTCAAAGCGAGGACTTCCTGCATCCGAGGCTTCACTATCATCAACGGCAATGAATTCCCTGAGGCCTGGGACACGAACCCTTTTACCCTCGCTCTTCTCAGTGACCTTTCGCTTCAGCCGCTGAGAAATTAACTTCACACCAGAAGAATTAACAGAAAATGTAGTGGGTGTGAGTTTGAGGCTGTATACCACTGGCAGAATCCCAGGGTCATCAGAAGGTTCAGAGTCATTAGCGGCATGCATAGCTGCGCTTCGGTACAGCCAGCAATGAAGAACCGCCAGGCACGGGCTCCATCGATGAGGCTCCCCATGAAGGCCACACTGCTATTTGGATTGCCTACATATAGTTGGTCATCCCAAATTGACAGGTAAACTGACTTGGAACATAGGGCTCCGGGTAACAGGTGTCTCCGCTTCTGTACAACAAATGTGAGGGCCGAATGCTGACCAGCCACTCAAAAATTTCCCGACTCAATGACGTCTGCCATTCTCTCACATCCTTGAATTCTTCACCATAACCCGCATCTCGATTATGGGGGAAGCAGTGGAAAAGGCTATAGACGTCATGGCAGCACAGTAGCTTACGAACCGCAGCCACGTAAGTCTTCAACCATGAACATCACTCGAATCGACGGAGAAGCACCATTCGAACACCTTCTCGGGGTTCCTCTCCAACTTGGATCATGGAAAGGCAGTGAAGGGCGAACCATGCCATTAGATAAGTATACGGCAGACCTATTCTGGGGTTCGGTCCGTCGCAGGGCAAAATAGTCCCCTTTCCCCGCTTCGTCGTTGGTGGCCTACAAAAAGCCTCCGTCAATACGCGAAGGCCTCTCTGAATACAACACACCATGGCTGGAAGGAGTCCAAGAGAACGACCATGGACTAGACAAGCGGCAGGCAACAAGACAGTCAGATGAATGACATCGCCCGATGAAGATGGCACCACGTATCTCTTCAACCAGACCGTCAAGAAACCTGCCAGAAGTGCCTTCCGGGAAGCCGGTCGACGAGCCTGATGGTGGAAATTCTGCAGAATATCGCCTTTTTCATAGGGGCCATCATCTTCTTCTAGAATTAGATGCCCTTGAGAATGCTCTTGCATCCAGCGAAAGATGTCTTCATCAGCAACTCCACAATGAGCCGCTTCAGGAGTATTTTCCATGTCAGGGAACAAATAATCTCCTTAGCTCTTCAAGCTGCATGAAGCTCCCTTACTACTCCCATGCATACTGGAGCAAATGTACAAGTGGCACATCAACTCCCAGTAGGTCTCAAACAAGGTGGGCTCCTGCTTCTCCAGAAGTGCCAATTCCGCCTCGCATGAAAATATTCTTCGTATAGGAGAGACCCCAAGGGCAGAGAAAAGACTTCCCACATCTCGTGTAGAGCTGATTAGACGGAAAAGGTATCGTATTATTAAGCAAATGTATTTGATGTACCCTTTCTTGTCTCCGTTATAGCATAAGGCTATACCGAGTCGATTCTCAGGGAGAGCTCGCGATGGAAGCTTTGACGAGTGGTAGTGAAGTTATTAAACGAGTATTCTTCTCTTGTTTATAAACTTAATGAATCAAGTGAAAAACAAATGAAAGAAAGATGGCTATGTTCATGGTGGAAAAGTCGGAAAAGAAATCAAGAAGTGGATTGGTATTCACAAGAAAAGGAAAGAAAACTTAAGAAAGCTTGAATGAAAAGCCATGACTAGCTTACCTTGCTAGCTTGCCAAAGATTACCAAACTCCGTGATAATGAATGCTTGCCTAATGTTGTCACTCCATCGGCGTTGGATTCGTCTCGCGTGTTGACCTAATTACTTTCTCACTTTGAAGACGGTGGTTTAACCATCGGAGAAGAGAAGATCATACAACTTGCAAGATGAACAAAAGCAATCACCCATGAGTTAGTGAAGATGGCAAGACTAGTGGTTAGCTAGTACATGGAGAAGAATTAGCTACAACAAGCCATAAGAAAAATACAAGGGAGCATGAAGTAAATTGCAAGTAATTAAAGAAAGCACATAAAGGAAAGCAAGTAAAGAATGCACATAAACTAGAACCAAGCTTCAAGTAGAGGAAGGAGGATGGATCAATCCTTGTTGCTTCAAGTTGTCATCCTTGATTACACAAGCTCTCTCCCTCACAATCACTCTCTTTTACATTGAATTCTTGGGAAGAAGAAGAGGGATCTAAAGAACAAAACCTAGAGAAAAAACCTAGAAAATTACAACAACTAAACTATTCTCCTCTCTTCTCCATTCTCTTTTTGCTCGCAGGTCCAAGTTCAGATATTTATAGACCAAGGTGAAGGATCCAGAAGATATTCTGTTGGCGCAAAATCCGAGGCCATATCTCCCTGTAACGGCCGCGCCTTCTCCAGATCTCCCAGATCCGGCGGCCAAATCTGGGCCGTTGAGCCCAGATTTTCTGGTGAGATCTTCTTGTTAGTTGGTTAGCCACGTGGACTATCTGGATTCTTCGTTTGTTGGGCGGATCTTTCTGGATCTGGATTTGAATTTGCCTTTATCTTTAATCTTGGATTAATCACTTAATTATTGCTAATTAAGGTGATTAATTGCTTTATCTCCTTTAGAGTGTGTACCTGCAAATATGTAGAGAAGAGGAGTAAAAATCATATATTTATTATCAAAATGTATGGGAATTATGAGGTAAAATATGCAATATTGAGTTACAATCACACCCCCACACTTATTCTTTTGCTCGTCCCGAGCAAAACAAAGAAAAGAAAAGAAAATCTAAGCTACCAATTTATTACACCACTTTCGCAGGTGACGCGATTGCACTGAGCGTGTGCAACAAGCCGTTAAACCTCTAGGTTACCCTAGAGGAGGAGTGTTGTTTCCTGAGGGTTTTCAGCGGATTACACCCACAAAATCCATAAAGAAAGAAGACAAATGTTAGTGTTTTGAAAACGCATTTTGAATAAGAGACAAGTTTACGAACTATTTTTGCAAAAATATAAGTGATCTAAGATCATAAGTCCACCTATAATCATTCTTCCTTAAACTTAGTATCCATGCAAGATCTTGTCTTTAATTAAGGTAAGAGTTCAAAATTGGATTGAATATTTTATCTTTCATAAAACCTAGATAGTATGCACACCGTGTAAGTGAAGATTTCTGGGATTTCAACTCTAACCATAAAGCCATTTATTTATACTTATATATTTTTTATGCTTTTTTCTTCCCTTAGTTTAGGCTTTCTAGTCTACCCTTGTAGCGAGCCTTTAACCGATGACTCCCAAACCAGACGGTCTTAGGGCACCAGATGAGAAAACATCCCTCGGGTTTAAGGTCTCGAGTAGAAAAGGCCACGAAACTAAAGGGGATTATTTTTTTATCACCGTTAGGCGTGAATGATCATGATTCTTGAGGCACAATTATCCAGCTTAATAAGTGAGATCACCGTTAGGCGTGAGTAATCATGCTTCTTGAGGCACAATTATCCAGCTTAATAGGTGATGATTTATTTATATATATTTTTTTCTTCTTTTTTTTTATTTATTTTATATGGTATTTTTGGTCTTTGTTTCCATCCCAAGAAATGTGTAAGTGTGAAGTGCATATTATCTAAGGCAAAAAACTCAAGATAAAAATATCTCACCAATTTTTCTTACTTAGCCTATAATATCAAACAAGATCTATTACTTCAACTATGTTTAAGATGTCATAATTAAGGCTTTCTTACTTTCTAAGATACATCTTAATTTTCTTAAAAATAGAACAAAACTTTGTTTCTTATTTCAAAAAGTTTTTATTTTTTTATTTTTTTATTTATTTTTTTTAAAAAGAAGTGTAAAAGAAAAGAAATTCTAAAAACTCTAAGTTAGTAAACCCTCCCCCACACTTATTTCATGCATTGTCCTCAATGCATCATGATATATGTATGCATGAAACAAAATGGAAAGGGAAGGAACAAAAATTACCTTAAGGTGGTGGTTCCGGTGGTGGTCGGATTGGTCCACGGAACATGGCCCAATCAACTTTTCTTTGGGTTTTCAGGAACCCACCAAAAATATCACTAATATGACCCACAATAATGATGAATGCATGTGTGATTTTAATTATGTACATGACCCCATCTAATTTCCAGATTTTCCTAATAATTTCAGAGTCATTTTCATCAACTACCTTGTCCAAAAATGGTTTATGAAATGACAGAACAGTTGACTTGGACTTTGGAAGGACAGGAACGAAGACCGACTCAGAAAGGTGACTGAAGTCAAGTGATGGTTCAGGAGTCGGAGTGAATTCAGAAATTTGGTCCAAGTCAAGAAAATGAAGCTCGAGTCCACAATCATTCTCCAATGATGGAATGTGACTATCAAAAATTGGTGATTCCAGTTCAGGAGGGATGGGAATCAAAACTGACTCTAGAATGTTACTCAAATTGGGTAATATAACCGGAGTCAATAATGATTCAGGGATTTGAACTGGATCACAGATGTGCAAATCTAGGTCACATATCTCATTTAGTTCAATTCCACAAAATGGAGAACTTGCCAAAATGTCAATGGTATCTTCAGAAGTGTAAAATTGGGCAAGTTCAACATGATCCTTAAAGATGGGTGATTCAACTTCATTGTGAATTGGGAAAGGATCCAAGGTTGACTCCGGGAAAGAAATGAAGTGAGGTAAAGATACCGGAGTCATTACTAAATCAGGAAAAAGAATTGAATCACTAAGTTGGGGTTCAAGATCACATTCCTCATGTAATTCAATAAAATGTGAACTTGCCAATTTGTCAATGGAATTTTCAGAAGTGTAGAATTGGTCAAGTTCAATGTGATCATCATCAAATATTGGTGATTCAATTTCACAATGGATGGGTACTGGATCAAATTCTGACTTGGGAAATGAAGTGAAATTATGTAAAGATATGGGAGTCAAAATTGAAACAGGAAGGAAAATTGAATCATCAAATGGAAGTTTAGGATCAAATTCATGTTTGAGTTCAATTTCAGAAAAAGGAAAACTTGCCAAATTGTCAATTGGATCAGAAGTTTGGACAAGTTCCGTTTTAGGAATTGAAAAACTTGCCAAAATGTCAATGGGATTTGAATTTTGGACAAGTTCAATTTTAGGAAATGAAAAACTTGCCAAATTGTCAATGGGATTTGAAGTTTGGACAAGTTCAGGTGAACGTGCTGAAATTGAATCAGGCTTTCCAAGACTACATGACTCTTTGGATTTAACAGAGTGGCTAGTGACATTAGAAATAGGATGAGAATGAAGAGATTGGATGTAACAGAGTGGCTAGTGACATTTTGATTAGACGGAAAAGGTATACGTATTATTAAGCAAATGTATTTGATGTACCCTTTCTTGTCTCCGTTATAGCATAAGGCTATACCGAGTCGATTCTCAGGGAGAGCTCGCGATGGAAGCTTTGACGAGTGGTAGTGAAGTGAACAAACGAGTATTCTTCTCTTGTTTATAAACTTAATGAATCAAGTGAAAAACAAATGAAAGAAAGATGGCTATGTTCATGGTGGAAAATTCGGAAAAGAAATCAAGAAGAGGATTTTGTATTCACAAGAAAAGAAATGAAAGACTTGGATGAAAGAGAACCATGACTAGCTTACCTTGCTAGCTTGCCAAAGCTTACCAAACTCCGTGATAATGAATGCTTGCCTAATGTTGTCACTCCATCGGCGTTGGATTCGTCTCGCGTGTTGACCTAATTACTTTCTCACTTTGAAGATGGTGGTTTAACCATCGGAGAAGAGAAGATCATACAACTTGCAAGATGAACAAAAGCAATCACCCATGAGTTAGTGAAGATGGCAAGACTAGTGGTTAGCTAGTACATGGAGAAGAATTAGCTACAACAAGCCATAAGAAAAATACAAGAGAGCATGAAGTAAATTGCAAGTAATTAAAGAAAGCACATAAAGGAAAGCAAGTAAAGAATGCACATAAACTAGAACCAAGCTTCAAGTAGAGGAAGGAGGATGGATCAATCCTTGTTGCTTCAAGTTGTCATCCTTGATTACACAAGCTCTCTCCCTCACAATCACTCTCTTTTACATTGAATTCTAGGGAAGAAGAAGAGGGATCTAACGAACAAAACCTAGAGAAAAAACCTAGAAAATTACAACAACTAAACTATTCTCCTCTCTTCTCCATTCAGTTTTTGTACGCAGGTCCAAGGTCAGTATTTATAGCATGGGAGAGAACCTTCGAGAGCCTAGTTTGTTGGCACGAAATCCGAGATCCAACGGCCCTATGATTGCCGCGCCCTTGCCGCGGATCGCGGCTCGATCCTGGCCGTTGAGCCAAATCTTTCTGTTGAAGGTTAGTTGAGAGTTTGTTATCCACGTGGTATATCTGGAATCTTCGTTTGTTGCGCGGATCTTTCTGGATCTGGATTTGAAATCTTTGGCTTATCTTTAATCTTTGATTAATCACTTAATTATTGCTAATTAAGGTGATTAATTGCTTTATCTCCTTTAGAGTGTGTACCTGCAAATATGTAGAGAAGATGAGTAAAAATCACATATTTATTTGTAATATGCATGGGGATTATGAGGTAAAATATGCACTTTTGTGTATCAATCACACCCCCACACTTATTCTTTTGCTCGTCCCGAGCAAAACAAAGAAAAAGAAAAGAAAAACTATACTACCAATTTTATTACACCACTTTCGCAGGTGACGCGATTACACTGAGCATGTGCAACAAGCCGTTAAACCTCTAGGTTACCCTAGAGGAGGAGTGTTGTCTCCTGAGGGTTTTCAGCGGATTACACCCACAAAATCCATAAAGAAAGAAGACAAATGTTAGTGTTTTGAAAACGCATTTTGAATAAGAGACAAGTTTACGAACTATTTTTGCAAAAATATAAGTGATCCTAGGTCATAAGTCCACCTATAATCATTCTCCCTTAAACTTAGTATCCATGCAAGATCTTGTCTTCAATTAAGGTAAGAATTCAAAATTGGATTGAATATTTTATCCTTCATGAAACCTAGATAGTATGCACACCGTGTAAGTGAAGATTTCTGGGATTTCAACTCCAACCATCAAGCCATTTATTTATTTATATATACTTTTTTATGCTTTTTTCTTCCCTTAGTTTAGGCTTTCTAGTCTACCCTTGTAGCGAGCCTTTAACCGATGACTCCCAAACCAGACGGTCTTAGGGCACCAGATGAGAAAACATCCCTCGGGTTTAAGGTCTTGAGTAGAAAAGGCCACGAAACTAAAGGGGATTATTTTTTTATCACCGTTAGGCGTGAATGATCATGCTTCTTGAGGCACAATTATCCAGCTTAATAAGTGAGATCACCGTTAGGCGTGAGTAATCATGCTTCTTGAGGCACAATTATCCAGCTTAATAGGTGATGATTTATTTATATATATTTTTTTCTTCTTTTTTTTTATATTTTTTTATATATATGGCATTTTTGGTCTTTGTTTCCATCCCAAGAAATGTGTAAGTGTGAAGTGCATATTATCTAAGGCAAAAAATTCAAGATAAAAATATCTCACCAATTTTTCTTACTTAGCCTATAATTTTCAAACAAGATCTATTACTTCAACTATGTTTAAGATGTCATAATTAAGGCTTTCTTAATTTCTAAGATACATCTTAATTTTCTTAAAAATAGATCAAAACTTTGTTTCTTATTTCAAAAAGTTTTTATTTTTTATTTTTTATTTTTTATTTTTTCTAAAAGAAGTGTAAAAGAAAGAAATTCTAAAAACTCTATGTTAGTAAACCCTCCCCCACACTTATTTCATGCATTGTCCTCAATGCATCATGATATATGTATGCATGAAACAAAATGGAAAGGCAAGGAAAAAATTTACCTTAAGGTGGTGGTTCCGGTGGTGGTCTGATTGGTCCACGGAACATGGCCCAATCAACTTTTCTTTGGGTTTTCAGGAACCCACCAGAAATCTCAATAATATGACCCACAAAAATGATGAATGCATGTGTGATTTTAATTACGTACATAACCCCATCTATTTTCCAAATTTTCCAAATAATTTCAGAGTCAAATTTATTAACTACCTTGTCCCAGAATGGTATATGAAATGACAGAACAGTTGACTTGGACTCTGGAAGGACTGGAACTGATACCGACTCAGGAAGGTGAATAAAGTCACATGAAGGTGCAGGAGTCGATGTGAGTTTAGAAATTTGGTCCAAGTCAAGAAATGAAAACTCAAGTCCACAATCATTCCCTAACAATGGAATGTGACTTTCTAAAGGTGAAATCTCTTTACTTCCAATTTTAAGAAATTCTAGCTCATCACCATACAATTCTTCAAAACTTAAATCAACATCTTCCACTAGAATTGTATGATCAGTTTCAGAAGTAAAGAGATTTAGAAAATCAAGGTCACATTTCTCATTGAGTTCAATTCCACAAAATGGAGAACTTGCCAATTTGTCAATGGTATCATCAGAAGTGTAAAACTGGGCAAGTTCAATATGATCCTCAAAGATGGGTGATTCAACTTCATTGTGAATTGGGAAAGGATCCAATGTCGACTCCGGAAAAAGATTGAAGTGAGGTAAAGATACCGGAGTCATTATTGAATTAGGAAAAAGAATTGAATCACTAAGTTGGGGTTCAAAATCACATTCCTCATGTAGTTCAATAAAATGTGGAGAACTTGCCAATTTATCAATGGGATTTTCAGAAGTATGGAATTGGCCAAGTTCTATGTGATCATCATAAAAGATTGGTGAGTCAATTTCACAATGGATAGGAAATGGATCCAATTCTGACTTGGGAAATGGATTGAAATCAGGTAAGGATATGGAAGTCATAATTGGATCAGGAAGTAGAGTTGAATCATCTGGTGGAAGTTTAGGATCAAATTCATGTTTGAGTTCAATTTCAGAAAAAGGAAAACTTGCCAAATTGTCAATTGGATCAGAAGTGTGGACAAGTTCATTTTTAGGAAATGAAAAACTTGCCAAAATGTCAATGGGATTTGAATTTTGGACAAGTTCTGTTTTAGGAAATGAAAAACTTGCCAATGTATCAATTGGATCTGAAGTTTGGACAAGTTTAGGTGAGTGTGCTGAAATTGAATCTGGACTTCCAAGACTACATGACTCTTTGGTTTGAACAGAGTGGCTAGTGACCTTAGGAATAGGATGAGAATGAAGAGTTTGGATCATCAAATCTATGTCACTATTCCTAGCATTTTGAGCATGAGTCATGTCTTCAAGCATCTTTTCATAATTGATGACTTCATTATTTTGATGAAAATATGAAGTGTTGTCTTGGAAGTGATGGTGAAATTGTGAGTCAAAAATGTGTGGTGATGGAAAAGTGGACTCACACAAGAGATCTTTACTCGTTTCCCAGGCAAATGGTTGTTCATTATGAAGAGGTGGAACTGAGTAAGACTCTTGAAAATACTGTGGAATTGGAGAGACAAATGGTTTTTGAAGTTGTTGCTCGACTCTCTGTAAATTGGCTTCTATACTCCTTAGTAACTCAGATTTTTCTTCAAATGGTTCAGAAAAAGGAGTATATGAAGTGGACTCAGGGAATGAATACTGTGGACAAGGTGAATATGGTGGACAAGGAATTTGAGAATTTGACTCGGGGAACGTGAATCCCCAATTACTCGGTGAAGAGTTGAAATTATTTTGGACATTATAATTATTAGATGGGGGGTATGGGTCATATTGATTCGGATAAGGACAACCCGGTGTATTTGATTGGTGCATATTAGAAAACACCGGGTTGGAATTATCCGAATATGGAGATGGTGTGAAATATGGATTATTATTAGGATGGAAAGAATTGTAATTGTAAGCCATATCACACAATACAAACAAAAACAAACAAACAAACAAAAAAAAAATTCTAACCTAAGTTAGTGTAGACTTAGGACCTAGACGACTCCTAACTGATAGACTGTCCACGGGAGGTTTAGTGCAGACTCTAACCACAAGCTAATCAGCCAGGGAAGGTCAAGGTTGGTGGGAGGTTTTCCGTCAGAGACGTTCCTTAATTAAGTAACCACCACCCTTCGGGCTTTCGGCCCTCAACCCCTTTCCTAGACACTGATTTTGCAAGAGTTAAATTCCAACACTTTTCCCCCTTAGGATAATCTCCTAATTGAGTCCGAGATGTCCCTAGGGCCAACGTCTACTTTTTTATTAAATTAGGCTTGGGTTAGTGAGTGCTTGGGAAAATGATTTTTGGGCTAAGGAAAGGGTAATGAACTCCCCCACCTTATCTTATTTACGGGTTATGCCCTTAGAATTGATTCGTGCAAGTGTACAAGAAATAACAAGGATTTACTCTATGTAAGAAAATCAAGCAAGAGTTTGTCCTAGTCTATATGCAATGCGAACACGTACCTTGCCTCCAGCACTCTTCAACAGTAAAAGTAAAGAATTGAAAGACACGTGCCTAATGATGCAAATGTCTAATCAATTTTTAACAATTTCAATCAACTTTTTACTGTTTTTTTAATTAAGCAGGTATATGGTGAAGAATACAGAATTTCAGGTATATCAGCAGCTGTGTTTTGCAGAACCAGAGGCCCTGCAGAAATTAGGTCAGAAGTGATCTCAGGATTGCCGCGGATCTGCGGCAAATTCCCAGAATCCGCGGCAAAGCTGAGGGATCCTGGTCTCTGCTTTCTTGAGCAGAGGCCCAGGTCCACTTTTATGTCACTGCAATGAAGATTTTCTGTTTCTTCAACCTGTAACCTGCAACAGAGAAGAAGAATCGTTTAGTACTTCACTTTAAACCAAAATAACGTTGCTCTCCCCGGCAACGGCGCCATTTTGATTAGACAGAAAAGGTATACGTATTATTAAGCAAATGTATTTGATGTACCCTTTCTTGTCTCCGTTATAGCATAAGGCTATACCGAGTCGATTCTCAGGGAGAGCTCGCGATGGAAGCTTTGACGAGTGGTAGTGAAGTGAACAAACGAGTATTCTTCTCTTGTTTATAAACTTAATGAATCAAGTGAAAAACAAATGAAAGAAAGATGGCTATGTTCATGGTGGAAAAGTCGGAAAAGAAATCAAGAAGAGGATTTTGTATTCACAAGAAAAGAAATGAAAGACTTGGATGAAAGAGAACCATGACTAGCTTACCTTGCTAGCTTGCCAAAGCTTACCAAACTCCGTGATAATGAATGCTTGCCTAATGTTGTCACTCCATCGGCGTTGGATTCGTCTCGCGTGTTGACCTAATTACTTTCTCACTTTAAAGATGGTGGTTTAACCATCGGAGAAGAGAAGATCATACAACTTGCAAGATGAACAAAAGCAATCACCCATGAGTTAGTGAAGATGGCAAGACTAGTGGTTAGCTAGTACATGGAGAAGAATTAGCTACAACAAGCCATAAGAAAAATACAAGAGAGCATGAAGTAAATTGCAAGTAATTAAAGAAAGCACATAAAGGAAAGCAAGTAAAGAATGCACATAAACTAGAACCAAGCTTCAAGTAGAGGAAGGAGGATGGATCAATCCTTGTTGCTTCAAGTTGTCATCCTTGATTACACAAGCTCTCTCCCTCAGAATCACTCTCTTTTACATTGAATTCTAGGGAAGAAGAAGAGGGATCTAAAGAACAAAACCTAGAGAAAAAACCTAGAAAATTACAACAACTAAACTATTCTCCTCTCTTCTCCATTCAGTTTTTGTACGCAGGTCCAAGGTCAGTATTTATAGCATGGGAGAGAACCTTCGAGAGCCTAGTTTGTTGGCACGAAATCCGAGATCCAACGGCCCTAGGATTGCCGCGCCCTTGCCGCGGATCGCGGCTCGATCCTGGCCGTTGAGCCAGATCTTTCTGTTGAAGGTTAGTTGAGAGTTTGTTATCCACGTGGTATATCTGGAATCTTCGTTTGTTGCGCGGATCTTTCTGGATCTGGATTTGAAATCTTTGGCTTATCTTTAATCTTTGATTAATCACTTAATTATTGCTAATTAAGGTGATTAATTGCTTTATCTCCTTTAGAGTGTGTACCTGCAAATATGTAGAGAAGATGAGTAAAAATCACATATTTATTTGTAATATGCATGGGGATTATGAGGTAAAATATGCACTTTTGTGTATCAATCAAGAGCCATACCCAATTGGCCAACAGGGGTAAAGAAGGTCCCTGTAGCCGGGCAGTACAACTCAAAGATGGTGTAGAAGTTCACTACGCTCATCTGAATACTATAACAGGTCACCCTGACGGCCTTATAAAGCCCCAGCCTCTCCAGATCTTCCTCAAAATGAGCAAGGACATATAGAGTCAAATCCCTCCACCATGCATTCAAAGGGTGAATCCACCCTGGAGTCCTGAAATCAGTGGCTGGATAGTTGCCACGAACCTTAAAAAATTAATTCCGAAAGGTCTGCGCCACCACAGGGTTTTCTCCCCCTGGGATGTCTGGGAGTACATTATCAGGGTGGACACCCATTATGCAGCGAGGAGGCCCTGCTCTTGTGTAACCAGGTGAGAGAATTATCAACTTTCCTACGTGAATGGATTCAGTAGTCCAGCTCACTTGCCATTGCATCTTCCGAGCCCTCGTCACGCATTGAAAGAAGGACAAAGAAAAATGCCGCTTGCTAGACGGGAGATAGAACTTCTCCCCATCTAATTTGAAAATCCATTACCCCTCTCCGGCTAGCAGCTGGCGATCATGGTCTGGTGCTGCATCTCCAAACATGAAGCCGAGCTTCCGATAGATTCATCGGTCAGAATCTTCAAGGGGAGCAGTAGTTAAGATGCTCCTCATGGTGTGTTGATCCCCACCATGAATAAGTGTATCCCGAGCAGGAGAGCTTCGTTCACTGAACAGTGAAGCCTGCCCCTGAAACTGCAGGCTGACATTGCCATCTAGCCCCTGGCTATGCCAAAGAGATTGTTCAGAGGACCAGGAGTATAGTGCACGGCAAAAACAAAGAAAAAACTATGATTAGTTCATCAGCCAAACAAAGGCTAAAACAAGAATGTAATTTTTGTTAAGGTATAGCCTCGCTCTTCGAGCGAAGCTGGCCTGATGATAGCTTCGCCCCGAAGCTTAGCTTCACAGCTGCAGTGTAAATTCGCACTCCACACGAAGGCAGGATGCAGGAAAATATCAAAGTGTTAGCTTCACTCTAGAAGCTTGACCTCGAACAACAAAATGCGACAAGGCCCCAAGGGCTAACTTCGCCAGAAAGGTATTATTACCTAAAGACTATTTTAAGGGCATCAAGGACCTTTTTAGTTACACTTCAAAGGACAGCTTCGCATCCTGTCATTAAACAGGATGTGAACCGCCTAAGGGATAGCTTCGCCTAGAAGCTTGAAGAAAAGACCCCTCTGTTCTAATATTCCCAGTCAAGAAATCAAGGGAAATTCAGGGAATTGAACTCCCTAAGATCAGATATCATTATTGATCATCTTGGGTTCATCGAAAGATAGCCAGAAATCGGCTTTAAGAGAGAGATGAAAATCTCTAATCAAAAGCGAGGAGATACCTACTGGCGATTGGTCGTTCGATGACCGGAGGAGGAGAAGGACCCTCAGTTGTAGAGGTTGCGACCTCCTTTCCCGCTCGTCTCTTAGGAGCCATTGAAGAACAGAGGAGGTTATTGGATTCCCAAGTAAAGAAGAAAGAAGAAGAAAAGAGTTAGAGTGCTCTGGAAATTTCAAAGAGAAGTGATGTCTTCTCTCTCAGCCCGATCAGGCTTTTATAAGCAGATGATCGCCTAAAATGATGCCTCGATAAGAGCACATGCTGTCGTTTCAAATTAATTTGAAATGGCGCCTAAAGCGTCTTCTCGAGAAGCGCTGATTCAGTCCCACTAAGGGCTAACGCCACCACGAGTCAAGTGTTGACTTCGCACGACGCATGAATAACTTCGCCGAAAAACATGCCTTAGCTTCGGTAAAAGCACAGTCCGAACTTCGCAGAAACTTCTTGTTAGTTTCGCGGCAAGTGTGTTCCTGATTCAGAAAGGATTCTGTCTTTAACTTCGCATGAAGTCTAGGTCTGTCGGACCAATTCAAGTGTTCTCAAATTAAAATGAGGGCAAAACAAATCAGATAAGCTGAAACTGAACTTTTATTGATTTAAAACGGAAGGTACATTGATACTACTACATAAAGGTTGTACAACAGAATCATTAGCTCAAATGGCATACAAGTGGTCCTATCTACTTCTAAGCCTAACCAACTGGACACAAAAGGCCTTCCTCCTGCACAAGGCTGTAACCCTTTGCCTAATTGCAGATTTTGCCATCAAGGAGCTGGATCGTCTTTGATGAAAATTGACGAAGGACCGATTGCCAGCAGAAGGCTAGATCTTCTTTGATGAAAATTGGCAAAAGAAGGATCCGAGACCTTACAGGTGACATCCGGTTTTTCGAAGTTGATCATCTCGAATAAGCGACTACTAGTCTCGCCTCGAAGTAGATCATCTAGGATAAGCGACTGCCAACCTCTTTTGGGAACACACATCAGCTGCCCCAGTTTGTTCCTCCTGCTTAGGATTAAAGTTTCAACTAAAAGATCAAGAGGCAAATCATTGATCTCTTTCATCAGATTGAAAGACTAGCGAACATAGCTCACTGCAATGCAAATTGAAACAAGTTAGCAGTTAAGCAAAGGAAAAGTAGCAAAATTGAAACGCTAAGTCAAATTCTTTTGGGAGAAACAATTTATATCTGATTCAGTTGCGCTTTAAGGATTGATTTCAGTTAAGCAAAAGATAGCCTCGCTTGCATAGTGATGATGGGCTAGCTCAGCATAAGCCAAATCCTAGCCTCGCCTATATGGCTAAACCAGACTGATCCTGAGGGACGCAGTCTTGACCCCACCTATATGGCAAGACTGGCTCAACCTTGAAGAGACTAAGTCCCAATTCTTGCCTATATGGCAAACTTAGCAGGCAATTATGCAGTTATCTTTCTTTGATCAAGTCAAAATGATAGCTTCGCCGGGAAGCTGGGAAACAGGGCTAAAGCCCTTCTCTGCAGATCAGTCAGATGTAAAATGAGAACAAGGGAAAACAATCCCTAAGCCAGCTGTTAAAGCTAATTTAAGGGAGATAAACTCCCTAAAGTTATATGTGCATTGGTAAAGTCTCTAGATAACCGAGATTCACCGGTTCTTGGCTGGATAATGACCAGAGTTGGCACCCCACTAGTTTAGAGATCTGAGTATCTCTTTAGGTAATCAAGAGAAGATATGAGCAGACCACTCCTCTTCAGAAGACTTCAAGTGTCCTATTTATAGGCCTCATGGCCTGAGTGCACTGCTGTCGCTTCAAGCATGGAAGCGCGAGCGAATTTAAGGCATTTACTGAGCCATGAGAAAGGGAACGATTTTCCTCGAAAATGCGCAAGGGAGGAATGATCTCCCCCGTTAATGTAAATTTATTGAGCCTTGAGAAAGGGAACGGTTTCCCTCGAAAACGCACAAGGGAGGAATGATCTCCCTCGTTAATGAAAGAGAAGTTATTTCAACTTTGGGAAAGGAAATAATCCTTCCCGTAATTAGCCAAAAGGTTGTTGGCCTCAGGAAAGGAACGGCGTTCCAACACCAATTTGAAGCGAGTATACTCCGGGAGGCTCGGACGTGGAGCTACCCAGACGCGGAGCTACCCAGACGCGAACCCACCCAGACGCGAAGTAACCAGAATCGAGAATCTACACAATTCTTCGGTGAATTTATCATAAAGCAGGATTAAAAGCGAAGCTGAACTCAACTATTATGGCGACGTTCATACTTCACATATCACCAATCAAAGCAATTCAAAGTATTTCGAAGTCTGAGCCATTGTAGACTTTCGAAAACTTTGAAGGGGGTCTTGTTAACACTTTCAAAAAAAAGACAAGATTCTGACTGGCCTGAACAATGTCTAAACTTGTTAACATTTACAAAAGACAAGTGACAGACAAGCTGACGACCAGTTCTGTACTTGTTGACATTTACAAAAGACAAGTGACAGATAAGCTGATGACTAGTTTTCACCCATCCCCGAGGGATAAAGCAGCAACTTGGACTCTACTGATCCAGTGAAGTAGATAGTAAGCCCAGATTGTCTCTAAACAGACCTATGCAGGTCTAAGATGCTAACACATAGCATCACATGAGCCCAAAGGGATAACCTCGCCTGAGAGGCTAAGATCGCCCAACTTCCCCTCGGAGCCGTTCAAAGCTCCATCTGGAAGCTAACTTACAGCTTCGCCTGAAATGCTCAGTTAACTCGCAGAGAAGGTTAGCTTCGCTCGAAGCCACACGCAACCGTACAGAAGGGTGTTCGGTAACTTCGCCACAGATGTTATGTAGCTCCACTGAAGAGCTTTCTTCTGACTTCGACAGGTGCGCCTTCCAGCTCCGCTGCGAGCTCGATGCGGGCAACTCCGCTGCGGGTCCGTCATGATCAACTTTTAATCAATTAAATCTCCAGATGAGATCAAATCTATTCAGATCAAGATCAAATCTAATCAAGATAAAATCTAAGATCAAATTTGATAGTTGCTTGCCATAATCTCTTAACTCTCCTAAAACGAGTAAGAGGATCAATGGAGATCTTCCAGTTATATGGAAATGATCAAAACAGATCAGGAGACCATTCTACCAGCTACGTCTAGCTTCACAGAAGCTGATTCTAGCCTCACAGTAAGGCTACTTTCCAGATTTAAACAGATTTGATTCAATTTGTTTTCAGATTTTTAAGGGACAATTATACCCTTGCTCTCCCTATAAATAGCCCACCAGAGGCACAAGGAGAGGAACCTCCACATGACGCAAGAGACGGCGTGCACAGGCAAAGAGAGGCTAAATAGAGACATATTCTCTTGCTTTCAAGAATTCAGAGAATTACTTCTCTAATCAGGGTGCTGATACCCTAATACCTTCTTCTCAAGGAATATCCGGAACCATGCGAGAAGAAATTCCTAAGTGGAGGCAGTTTTGAGAAGTAACAAGAGGGTTCTACCAACCTTCTGTTCTCCGATTCTCCGAACCAGGCGAGACGGGAATCTCATCCATCGCATCGTCAAAGAGATAAAGTGGTCGCGCGCTGACCAGACTCCTACCGGCACACTTCTCTAGAATCTCAGAGGATATCTACTTGTAATCCTTTGTGTTACTTGTAATTTAGCTCCTCGAATCTTTTTTTATAAGTTTTCCTCTTTGCAAATCAATTGAAAACATTCATTATCTTCTTCATCTTCTTCATCATCATAGTTGGTGGAGGTAGACTTGAAAGCTATAAACTTTTTCTTTTGAGGCGCCGCCTCTTCTCTAGCCTTTTTCTCCATCTCATAAGTCTTAAGATTTCCAAAAAGTCTTATGAGCTCCATCTCATCTTTATTATTCAATTACTTCAAGGTGGTACCTTTGATTTTCCATGATGAAGGGAGAGCACGAATCACCTTACGCACCTTTTGGTCGTTGTTGATTTCATCACCTAGAGAAGCAAGAGCATTTGTGATTTTAGTAAACTTAGTAATCATATCATCAATAGATTCATTTTCTCGCATTTTAAAGCATTCATATTGGGAATGCAAGAGATCAATCTTAGCTCTCTTGACTTATAATGTTCCCTCATGAGTGACCAATAAGTGTTGCCAAATCTTATAAGCAGATTTGCAATGTATAACCCATGTTAAGTCATCCTCATTCAATGCTAAAAGTAGGGCATTTTGAGCCTTTGAATTAGCATCAAATTCCTTGGAGGTAAGATCAGACCAAGTGTTCTCCTTACCTTTCGGTTTACTAAAAGACTTGGTCAAAGACTTAGCAACTAGGCTACCTAGAGATTGTAGAAAAATGTTCATCTTAACATTCCATATAGGAAAGTAGAGTCCATCAAATTTGGGAGGGGTCTTATGATTGGAACGAGAAATTGTAAAAGAAAAAGTTAAGATTAGCAAGTCTTAGTCTCATCTCAATTCTATCCGCTGCAGTAAGGGCCAAAGCGGGTCGATCCACAGGGAAGGATGCGATGCAAGCGTTTCGGATGATTTCTCTGTGTTACACTTAGAACAAAACAAAAGAGATAGATTGATTAGATTTGAATCAATTGAGATATGTAGTTCACTAATCTTCTACCAAAACCCATAGAGTAAGTCTCAAAGAGTGAATATCATCTTAAAACAAGTAGCATCTATCCTAGGTTATTAATGGGAGTTCAGGCAAGATAAATGATATTAGAATCCTAACTAGTGTGCACTAATAAAAATTCAATAGTTGTTCATCCTAACTTCTAAGTATAGCATAAGAGAAGTCTTAACTTAAAGTTATGCTATCAAAGTTCTTAAGTATGAATTTATGAAGAATCGTTTAGAAGTGTAACCTAGATTAGAAAAACCAAACTATCAATTAATCTTCAAGAAAACTATTTTAATCCTAGGGTTTCTAAAAGTGATATCAATCAATTCACTTTCTAAACTACACTAGGGTTGTTTAAAAGATTAGCAAACCACAAATTAAATTTAGTTATTCATCTTCTTTTCTTTTTATTTTCAGTTTTTGTTTAATGTGAAAAATTGTGTGAAAGAGAGAAGAAGACAAATAATAGATCACAACATAAAACAAAATTAAATGACAAAATTTAATAACAAAGAAGAAAAAGTAACCTTTATTTGAATGTCACTTCCAAATATAGTGCTCCTCTCCTCCTCCAAAATATGCTAAAAATGAAATTACAAGAATTTTAAAAAGAGAAAATCTAAAGAAAAATCCTAAGTTCCTGTCTCTGGATGCCCCCTCTCTGTTGCTCTGCAGGGGTATTTATAGGAGATGGAAGAAGTAGAGTCCAGGTATAACTCTCCCGCGAAAACTGGTACCCATCCTCATTCAAAAGGTCGTGAAAACGCGGCTATGGCCGCGTTTTCGCGGCTATAGCTTGGCCTCTGGCCACGCGTTTTCTCACGTGGTGGCCTCCTCTTGTCTGTCCATCTGGGTATAGCCTTCTGGATTCTGCATACGGCCTCTTTATTTTGAAAATTCGAGATAACTTGGGAAGCAAGTTATCCTAAATCCAAATCTTTTAAAACGATTTTTTTATCTTTGCACTCTTCTCCTTTTATCTTTAGCCTTGTCCTGCAAGCAACTAGGTTGAGTAGATGTCCATCCCTTTCCTCCTCTTTTAGCAATTAGGAGTTCTATCTTATCCTCCCTTTTCCTTCCTTAGATTTTAAATAAAGAGTTTAAAAATCCAAGATTAGATTAGGTTAGATAATATAAAAACTTCTAAATTACTACAACTTTTGCACATGGGCTTTTTGGGCTTCTGGGCTTCATTCAGGCTTTATTTCTTTATTTTTTAAATTACTCAAGGCCTGCACACATTAAATAATAAAACTTTAGTAATAGTGCAAAATTAAAAGAATAAATAGGGAAACATGATAGTAAATTTAGTGATAAATATGCATTTTTTACTACCTATCATCTTAATGTTATCGGCCATCTTTACTAGTGTATGAATGAAATGTATGAAAATAGTGATTAGGAAATTATAGGATCTCTCTAAGGATGGAAGCTAAAAACTAGAGTCCTAACTCTGATACCAACTGAAATCACCTAAAGGTGGATGAATAGGTGATTATGCTAATCAATGCACAAATTTAAGAATTAGATGATGCAACGATCACTCAAAGCAAGATTAGAAGCTGAATACCCCGTGAAGGGCTCTGAACTCCTTCCTCGTGATTTCTCTAAATAAGAGTTTGAGGTGCGCAATGCAATCTTATTGTGAGAGTATAGATCGACAATATAAGAATGAATGAAAAAAAGTAAATAACACAAGTAAACAAATCGCAAACACAAAGATTTGTTTTGTGGTTCGAGCATCCAGCTCTACGTCCCTGCCTTCACCCAGAAGGATTTTCGATCCACTAGAACTTTCACAAAGGATTACAACCATTAGGGACTACCCAACTCCTCAATCACACTCCTCTTGTGCCACAAATACAATAATCACTTGGTGATCAAAAGACCATAAACTCTCTTTTGAAAAAATTTTCTTTACAAAACCCTAGAGAATAATGTAGAGGATTGAAACTCAAGGTTTGTAAGTGAAAAATGAAATAAAGTAGAAGAGAGTTTTGATTAAAAAACTTCAGAGAAAATTCAGAGATTAGAGCACAAAAACTGAGAATAAAAACATTTTTTAAAAATACTCAAGCTTTGATTTCTTTTGCAAATGTTGTTGTGATTCTCCTCAACCCCATCCACCCATATTTATAGGATATAAGTAGGGATTAAAGGGTAACAATAATCTTGACTAATCAGGAAAGATAAAACCCAAAACCAGCCTTAAACAACGTTTGGAGAATAAAAACATGTTTTAAAATATGCTAAAAAAACTAGCCGTTAGGTTGATAATACACTCACGGTCCACCAGCCGGTCCACCAGTTTTCAAAAACTTTTGATCGTTGGCAGGCCCCGGTCGACCGTCCCAAACCGAAACTTGGGTGCAGTCAGTCCGTCGATGCTCGGCCGCCCGACATCAAGTCCGATCGACTGCCCGGTCCAAAGGATAACGTGCACACATGCACGCACCCAACGGTCAGAACAGCGGTCGATCGCTCGGTCGACCGTTCTGACCTATAGTAAAACTGGTTGACCATCCGATCGACCGCAACCGGTCAAAACAGATTATTTTGAGGAAATATTTTTGAAGATATGTTTATTTTCAAAAATGATTTTTGTCAAGACTTTGTAAACTACAATAAATTGAGTTTGCAAATACTGAAATAGGTCTATTAAAATATTTTATACAAGAGACAAAAATAATCTTTTAAAAAACATGTGCAATTTTGTGTGTATGGGTGATAGGTAGTAAAAAGTGCATATTTATTATCACATTTACCATCATATTTTCCTATTTATTCTTTTATTAGGCACTACTACTAATGTTTTATTGTTTAATGTGTGCAGCCCTTGAGTAATTAAAAAAACAAATAAATGAAGCCCAATTAAAGCCCAAAAGCCCAAAAAGTCCACAAGCCCACATGCAAAATTAATTATAGTAATTTAAAAATTTCTACCTTATCTAACCTAATCTAAACTTAGATTTTAAAGTCTAAGGTGTTGGCCCAAAGGCCATTAGCCCTATATCTTGATGGATATTTTGATGATAACAAACCATATCTAGTTATGTATTTAACAATTTTGTTTAAAAGGATTTCAGGTTCAAAAGGTTGATTTTACGGCTCCGCAATCAAGACTCACAAGTTTGGAGTCCGCCAAAGATTTTACATTCCCAAGCTAAAGCACAATAGATGCTTCGGGAACAAAACATTGAAGAGAAGACCAAGTCAAGATCAAGACTTTGAAGAAGTACCAAGATTTGTATTTTTGTTATTTTAGATATTTTGTCAAAACTAGATGTTAGAAGTAGAGTTATGGGATTTACACTTACACACACTTTTACTTTGGTTCATGACTTCAAAATGAGTTTCAAATTCTATTTCCAATTCAGATTTAAAAGATAACATGTTCTTGGAAATAAGTTTTAGAAACTTTAAGTTTTGGAAAAACAATATTTAGAAAAACAAGTGTTTTTATCAAAGGAATTTCAATCAAAATGTTTTAACCTATTAAAGTAGTGACATATGCTCACACTCTATGTTTTTACAAGATCCAATACCTTAAACCCAGACCTAAATCCAAAAATCAAGTTTTCAGGTTCTGGCAGTTCTGATTTTTCAGAACTGACAGTAACCGGTCGACCGACCAGTCGACCGACGTGCACAAACTGTGCATGTGCACGTCGGCCGACCGACCCGGTCGACCGAGCACTCTTCTGTGCTCACAGTTTAATCGAGTCGGCCGGGCAGTCGACCGATATCCCCCAACGGTCATATTTTTGACCGTTGGCGGTCGACCGACCGGTCGACCGGTAGCTGTCAGAATTTCTGACAGATTCCAACAGCTCTATTTTTCTGACAGATTCCTTTGGGATTTGACCCCAACGGATTTCTGGAGATGTTTTTGACCCCTATAAATAGGAGGTCACTTCATAGTGATAGGACATCTATTAGAAATATTTTTACAAGAGTTTTACAAAAGATTTACAAGTTTTCAAAAGGGTTTCTTTTAGAAAAGATTTTCTCTCCAAAAGCCCTAAAGTTTTAGACACCCACTTGAAGTCTTTACCTCTACTCCTCACTAGCTTTTGCACCACACAATCCCATAATTCATCATCTATACATTTGGTTCTAGGATTGTGCAAGTGAGCGTATTTTTGATCAAGTGTGATCATTTTCTTATTGAGTGAAGTTGTAGAGGCATTGGCCTCAAGCGAGCAAGTGTGCTCAAGGTGTTGTTGCGGCATCACGAGAGAAGGGACTAGTGTGTCCTTGTATTGGTGATCCAGTGGGATCTTCAATAGTGGAAATCCTTCAAGTGTGAAGGCGGGGACGTAGAGCGTGGCTCGAACCTCGGAAACATATCTGCGTGTTTGCGTTTGCTCAAATTTCTCTCAACTCAAACTCCTTTACTTCTTGCACTATTATCTGCTTCATTTATTGCAAGTAGTTTAATTTGAGCTAATTGTGTTAGTTAATTTTTAAATTCCGCATTTGTGCCATAATCTTATAGCCATCACCTATTCACCCCCCCCCCTCTAGGTGATTTCAATTGGTATCAGAGCCAAACCCTACATTTTTGGTCTAACAACCTTAGGGAGATCCATATTTATTGGCTATAGTTATTTGTTGCATTATTTATATTTTGTGCATCTCACTTATTGTGCATTCATGGCATCTCTAGACTTTTCTAGCATCAAGTCCCCACCCAAGTTTGATGGTTTGAACTTCCCCATTTGGAAGGTCAAAATGAACCTCTTCCTTAAGTCCCTAGGAGTTAGAGTAGCTAGGGCCATAACCAAAGATTTCATTGAACCTACCACTGATGAAAGCACATGGTCCGAGGATACCTCCAAGGATTATGAGGCTAATGCTAGAGCCCAATATGCATTAACCCAAGCATTAAATGAGGATGATTTGTCACGCATCATTAATTGCAAATCCGCATTTGAGGTTTGGAATATTCTTATTGTGACTCATGAGGGAACGTCACAAGTCAAAAGAGCTAAGGTTGACTTGCTACGTTCTCAATATGAGAATTTTTATATGTTTGATAATGAGAGCATTGATGACATGCTCACTCGTTTCACTAAGATCACTAATGCTTTATCTTCATTAGGTGACAAGATCGACAATGACCAAAAGATCCGCAAGGTCATTCGGGCTCTTCCCAAAGCTTGGGAAGTCAAGGTAACTACACTCAAGGAGCTTAACGACAAAGAGGAGATGGACTTCTCCGGTTTCATCGGAAATCTCAAGACACATGAGATGGAGATGAAAGTTAGAGAAGAAAGGGAGGCACCCAAGAAGAAAACAATCGCCTTCAAAGCCACTCCAACCAACATTGAGGAGGACGACTCATGGAGGATTGCGATGAGGACTTCGCCATGCTCATCTGGAAGGTGGGCAAGATGTTCTACAAGAAGGGAAGGCAAAGTAACTTCCGAAGAGGGAAACCTCAAGGAAGATTTGAAAAGAAAAGAGAAGAACCCGGTCCTTGCTTCCATTGCAAGAAGATCGGACATCTCATTGCCGATTGCCCCGCTCTTCAAGCGACCACCTCAAAGCATGAACCAAGGAAGAAGAAGAAGGCTATGGTAGTAACATGGGACGACACGGAGTCGGAATCCGAAGAGGAGCACGACGCCGCCAACATGTGCTTCATGGCACAAGGTGAGGATACTTCTAAGGTAACCCTTGATAGTACTTTAGAAGATGATGATCTTACAATGGATGAACTTGCACATTTCTTTGAGGAATTACAACATAGATATGAGATTTCACAATCTCATAATAAGAAATTGAAAAAGGAAAATGAAGCCTTGAAGATTAAATTTGAAATAGTAGTTAATGAAAAGAATGTTTTATCAAGTGCTTTTGAAAAGTTAAAAATTGATTTTGAAAAATATAAACTTGCGAATAAAGGAAAAACCCCAATGACTTCTTGTAATAGAAATGATTTTGTAGAGATTCAAAAATGTGTTGAAGTTTTATACTCTACCATTAAATCTTATGCTTTTGATTTAAAGAAGATTGCATCTAGATTTCTTAAGGGAGTTACCCAAGGGAAACATACACATCATACACATGCACGAAAACATGCACACACACACAAGCATGCTTATATGTATGGTAGTGGTAAGATATATGTTTGCACGCATTGTGGCCGCAAAGGCCATTTGGAAAAGTTTTGTTTTATTAAGAATAGTATACAAAATAAACATGTTTGGGTTCGCCCCGGTACTAACCCTATAGGACCCAAGAAAGTATGGGTACCAAAAGACTCACCAAATTTGAGTGATACAGGTGGATCTTGTTCCTCCAAGACGTAGGGGGAAACGGTGCCCGGGTGGTGGATGTAACAAAGCTCAAAGAACACATCAAGCTTGCATCACTATCGTGGAGGCACCTAATTTTGGAGATTGCCCATGTTCGGTAACTTCTCCATTTAAAAGTTTTTGATTTTTATATACATATATACAATTGTATAGGATTGTTAGTTTACCTTATGCTACATCGATATATGTTAGTGTAAACATACATCTCTATCATAATTGTGTATATGCCATGTTTGTTTTGATTTCATGTTTCATTTATTATATGTCCACATGTACAATTTTTATGATATACCTATACACACTTTAGTTCAAAGTTAAAAAGAAATTTTGTAAGATTGCATACTTAAAGCAAATACCTTAGAGATGGCAATTGCGCACCTCAACTCATATTCAGAGGAATCATGAGGATGAAGTTCAGAACCCGTCACTGGGTATACGGCTTCAACATCTCTAAAACTTTGCCTTGTATGAAAAAGAAATTAAAATGACTTGTATGTAATTTTTGAGTGATATGTTTAATTAATCAAGATTAAAACACATGTTTGATCTTGTATGTTTAATATATCGTATTTACATTTAATTAAATTTCCATTTAAATTTTTTTCCTTTAGGCAGATTGCTTCAGACTGTTTTTCAGGCAAAAACGGTCGACCGACGCTAGGGTGCGGTCGACCGAGTTTGCTTGAAATAAGTTGCCCCTATTTCTGTTTTGGTATCGGTCGACCGACAATAGGTCCTGGTCGACCGCTCTGAACTTACAGAGCTCTCGGGTTCTGCTGAGTCGACCGACCAGTCGACCGTCTGAACTTACAGAGCTCTCGGGTTTGTCTGGGTTGACCGACCGGTCGACCGGGCATCGTAATCATGCCCAGATCTGCTATATATTTGACTTTTTTTCTCTCTCTCTCCTCACTCACAGCCGACGAAGCCCGACTCTTTTCTTCCCCAAAAATTTTCTATCTTTCTAATCTCTCATCCGATCTAAAATCCTTTCAAAACCCACTTGCAATTCCTTCTTCCAGTTTGGGATCTTCAATTTCAGGACCATCCATCCTCCGGATTTGAAGATTTTCGAGATTCTCTGATTAGGGTTTTGGTTCTTCACAGATAAGGTAAAAATCCGATCTTTACTCCTGTTCTTCACTTCTAGCTTTGTGATCTACCTCTATTTGTCAAGATTTCAGGTTTCTAATCTTCCTAGATCAAGCCCCAACTTGTGTTGACCTAAAAATTCGATTTTTATTCATCATGTCAAAGAGAACCAGGTCTGAGAAAGGGAAAGCAGTTGCTAAACCTTCTCCTGCTGTTCCCAAACCCAAAAGACTTTTCATTAGTGAGGTTGCGGGACATCGTTTCATAAATCTCTCCAAGAAAAATATCATTTCGGGGAGATATGTTGTCGTTCAAGACTTTGAACACTTGGAAATCCCCCGCATCGTGCATAATAATTCCTTAGACGAGTTCTTAACCATTCGAGAACAAGTCTACACTTCTCTCGTGCCCTACTTTTATACAAACTTTTCTTTTGATGGGAACCGAATTTTCACTAGAGTCTTAGGTAGAGACATTGACCTTAGCATCGGTCAATTTGCTAAAATTCTTCATCTACCCACTGGTGGTGCTGATGTCTACACCTTTACTCTTCATGATTTTGAGTTTCCGGAGGGTGAGTCTGCGCTCACTGCATCCACTTTGATCCACGGGGATAATAACCCCGGTTTGGTTAGAAACGAGGTTGTGAGTAGATACACACTCACTTCTCAAGTTCTTGCCAAATTCATCTTTTTCAACATTGTCCCCAAATCTGGTGAATACAGTCATGCCAGGGGTCCAGTGCCATTGATCATCTATTGCCTTCTGCGAGGCATTAGAATAAACTTTCCCCGTCTCATAGCTTCACATATGGCTTCCGACCAGATTCGTTTGTCCGGGAGAAGCTTGCCCTATGACATGCTTATTACCCATATCCTCAAAGCTCTTGACTTTGATCTTTCTGATGTTGAGTCTCCTGATGATGCTACAATTGATATTGACGGCTCTCTTCTGAAGAGGATGGAAGCCCAGTTGCGTAGACACGCTCCTGAGCAACCTCCTGCTCCTCCTGCTGTCCCAAGTCCATCATCTGCCCCAGGGTCATCTTCGGCCCCAGGGACTTTATCTGCCCCAGTTTTACTTCCTGATTTTCAGTCTCTTTTATCCTCTGAGGTCCGCTCTCAGTTTGAGGCACACCAGGCCTGGATTGAGCTGCGAGATGCAGCGCTACGTGCAGAGATGGATGCACGATCCCAGCGCGAGGCAGATTTTCGTGCTGAGATGGATGTACGATTTCAGAGAGAGGCAGCTTCCCGTGCGGTCTTGGATGCACAGATTTATGGGATTCGTAATGATATGTCCTATTTTGCTGAGTCCATGAGATATGTGGATATGCAATTTGAGGCATTATTTATGAAATTCAACATGATGGTTCCAGACCCCACCTCTATTGCTGGTCCACTTCCTTCTGTAGGCCCTCCATTTCCACCCAGAGCTCGTTCTTCTGCTCCACCTCCACGGCCTAAGGTTATTGGCGCTGATCCGGACGAGGTCTCCTCTTCTTCTTCTTCATCTTCCTCTTCAGACGGAGACGATGATGGTGATGAGAAGATGGCTGAGGACACTGCTGCTGGTGACACGACGATGGCTGAGGGTACTCCTGCAGAGAGTTCTTCTTCTGAGGGTGATGACGATGAGGAGGATGACGGCGATAATGGTGATGCTGGTGCTGAGGAGTGACTTCCCCTTTTGATGATGTCAAAAAGGGGGAGAGTTATTTTGAGAGACATATTTTGTGTTGAGACATATTTGTGTTTTATGTTATTTGTGTTTTGTGTTGGACATGTATCTTTATTATGCTTTGTGGACATGTTTCTTTTCTTTATATGTATCTTTTATTTATGTCATGTATGAACATGTTTTATCATTATCTATGACATGAGTATATGTTGGTATGACATGAGTATTTGCTCTATGATTTGAGTGATTGTTGGCATGGAAATATGTGTTTATCATTTATCATTTGCTATACTATGCCTGAGTATGATTTTTAGTATATGCATGTGTTGAGGGGGAGCTTCATTTGAAGACTCTACCCAAAATATTTGTGAAAACTAAATATGTTTTGTCATCATCAAAAAGGGGGAGATTGTTGGCCCAAAGGCCATTAGCCCTATATCTTGATGGATATTTTGATGATAACAAACCATATCTAGTTATGTATTTAACAATTTTGTTTAAAAGGATTTCAGGTTCAAAAGGTTGATTTTACGGCTCCGCAATCAAGACTCACAAGTTTGGAGTCCGCCAAAGATTTTACATTCCCAAGCTAAAGCACAATAGAATGCTTCGGGAACAAAACATTGAAGAGAAGACCAAGTCAAGATCAAGACTTTGAAGAAGTACCAAGATTTGTATTTTTGTTATTTTAGATATTTTGTCAAAACTAGATGTTAGAAGTAGAGTTATGGGATTTACACTTACACACACTTTTACTTTGGTTCATGACTTCAAAATGAGTTTCAAATTCTATTTCCAATTCAGATTTAAAAGATAACATGTTCTTGGAAATAAGTTTTAGAAACTTTAAGTTTTGGAAAAACAATATTTAGAAAAACAAGTGTTTTTATCAAAGGAATTTCAATCAAAATGTTTTAACCTATTAGAGTAGTGACATATGCTCACACTCTATGTTTTTACAAGATCCAATACCTTAAACCCAGACCTAAATCCAAAAATCAAGTTTTCAGGTTCTGGCAGTTCTGATTTTTCAGAACTGACAGTAACCGGTCGACCGACCAGTCGACCGACGTGCACAAACTGTGCATGTGCACGTCGGCCGACCGACCCGGTCGACCGAGCACTCTTCTGTGCTCACAGTTTAATCGAGTCGACCGGGCAGTCGACCGATATCCCCCAACGGTCATATTTTCGACCGTTGGCGGTCGACCGACCGGTCGACCGGTAGCTGTCAGAATTTCTGACAGATTCCAACAGCTCTATTTTTCTGACAGATTCCTTTGGGATTTAACCCCAACGGATTTCTGGAGATATTTTTGACCCCCTATAAATAGGAGGTCACTTCATAGTGATAGGACATCTATTAGAAATATTTTTACAAGAGTTTTACAAAAGATTTACAAGTTTTCAAAAGGGTTTCTTTTAGAAAAGATTTTCTCTCCAAAAGCCCTAAAGTTTTAGACACCCACTTGAAGTCTTTACCTCTACTCCTCACTAGCTTTTGCACCACACAATCCCATAATTCTTCATCTATACATTTGGTTCTAGGATTGTGCAAGTGAGCGTATTTTTGATCAAGTGTGATCATTTTCTTATTGAGTGAAGTTGTAGAGGCATCGGCCTCAAGCGAGCAAGTGTGCTCAAGGTGTTGTTGCGGCATCACGAGAGAAGGGACTAGTGTGTCCTTGTATTGGTGATCCAGTGGGATCTTCAATAGTGGAAATCCTTCAAGTGTGAAGGCGGGGACGTAGAGCGTGGCTCGAACCTCGGAAACATATCTGCGTGTTTGCGTTTGCTCAAATTTCTCTCAACTCAAACTCCTTTACTTCTTGCACTATTATCTGCTTCATTTATTGCAGGTAGTTTAATTTGAGCTAATTGTGTTAGTTAATTTTTAAATTCCGCATTTGTGCCATAATCTTATAGCCATCACCTATTCACCCCCCCCCTCTAGGTGATTTCATAAGGGAGGAAGAGGAAGGATAAAATAGAACTCCTAATTGCTAAAAGGAGGAAGAAAAGGATAAGATGGACTTCTATTTAAACAAGATTGCTTGCACCACATGATGAAGATAAAGGAGTGAAAATCTGAATTTAATTCGGATTCAGACTGTACACGTTTTAGTATTCAGATCATAACTTTTGCTACAAATATTTCTATCCAATGATTCAAGATGCTCCAGAAAGAAGATTTAAAGGACTACAACTCTTATGTTGATAATACTTTCCAATTCAGACAGCAGATAAGCCATATTCAGCGATCAATATGATAACAAGTTGTAGGACATAATTGAACTTCTACGGATAAGTCAAAACAAGTTTGGAGATAAAAGAAGAATTCAAATTCAGAGATATTTTGCTTTTCTTATCTTCATACGCTTCTTATCCTCTGGTTTCCTCCTATAAATATCCCTGCATAGTAACAAAGGAAGGGCAGATCTCAGAAGCTCAAGATTAGGGTTTCTTTAGATTCTCTTGTACTTTTCTAGTTTTTATTTTTATTTTTTTTACTTTGAAGAAGAGTTGCAGAAAGGAGAAGACTTTGTATTGAGTTAATAATAGACTTAATAAAAGGTCATTCTTTTCTTTCAATCTCTTTGTTTTATTTTATTATTATTATTTGTGTTTCTTTTATTTTCTTTCATCTATTTTATGCAATCTTTTACCATGTCTTAATTCCACCATAATTATGTGTAACTAATTTCTTAATAGCTTGCTAACCCCTCCACTACTAAAACCTAGATCTATGAAGATAAGTTGATTGAACTCTATGCATGTTAAAAAACCTAGGGTAAGTAAATAATTCTCGAAGACTAGTCATCAATTGAGTTAACTAAGGTTTAGGTTATACTATTTAATAATTCGAGATAACTTGTGAAGCAAGTTATCCTAAATCCAAATCTTTTAAAACGATTTTTTTATCTTTGCACTCTTCTCATTTTATCTTTTGCCTTGTCCTGCAAGTAACTAGGGTTGAGTAGAAGTCCATCCTTTTCCTCTTCTTTTAGTAATTAGGAGTTCTATCTTATCCTCCCTTTTCCTCCCTTATATTTTAAATAAAGATTTTAAAAATCCAATTTTAGATTAGGTTAGATAATATAGAAACTTCTAAATTACTAAAAGTTTTGCACATGGGCTTGCATATGTGCTTTTTGAGCTTCTGGGCTTTATTAAGGCTTTATTTCTTTATTTTTTAAATTACTCAAGGCCTGCATACATTAAATAACAAAACTTTAGTAATGGTGCATAATTAAAAGAATAAATAGGGAAACATGACAGTAATTATAGTGATAAATATGCTTTTTTTTACTGCTTATCACACCCCCACAGTTATCTTTTTGCTCGTCCTTGAGTAAAAATTAAAAAGAATAAGAAAAGAAAAACTAATCTTTCCTAATTCACTTTCATAGGCATCACGGTTGCGATTAGCATGTGCAACAAGCCGTTAAACCTCTAGGTTACACTAGAGGACGTGCGTTGTCTCGTGACGGTTTTCAGCGGATTACACCTACAGAATCTATAAAAAGGAAAATATTTGAAATATGTTTGAAGAGACTAAGTAGTCTATAATTATCATTTTTATTCATTTTTAAACTTAGTCTTTATATAATAAATTGTTATCTATTTTAATTAAGAATCAAAATTGAATTTTTGTATAGTCTCTTTCGTTACCTTAAGTCATATGCATCCTTGTGAATCTTTACTAGGAATTCTTTAACTTGGACTCTCATGCCTTTTTATTATTATTTTCTATTTTTTTTAATATGTATAACTCATCTAATTTTCTTTCGTGTAAGTATCAAGGCTTCTTGAGGCCTCGTAACTAACTAATTGACTATTAGATGTGTTAGTACATATATAAATAATATTTCTTAGTTTTCTTAGGCTTTCTAATCCAACCATGTAGCGAACTTAAAGTCGGTGGCTTCCAAACTGGTTGGTTTTAGGGCACCGGGTGAGAAAACACCCCACGGACTTAAGGATTCGAGTGGACTAACCCACAAAACCAAGGATTTTATTTATAAAATCACCATTAGGCGTGAATACTTATGCTTCTTGAGGCACATGTATCCAGCTTAATCAGTGAATTTCTTTGTTTTTTTATTGTTTAATATTTTTTTTTATAGGGCACAAGAGTCTTTGTCTTAGAATCCTAGATATGTAAATGTATTAGATATGCACATTTCATTAAGGTAAAAATCAAGACTAATTACTTATTCAAATTTTTCTCCTATACCGAAAAATTCAACAATTTATTTATTTTGACCAAGTTTTTAGAAATCCTAATCATGATTTTCCTAATTCTTATGACTAACTAAGATTTCTTTCAAAAGATAAGTCAAAATATTGTCCTTTTTTATATCTTTTTTTTATGTTAGAACAAATAAAGAGAATTTTTTTTATTGTTATGTTAGAAAAAAAATTTATATATATCTTTTAATTTTTATTTTTTTATTGTTATGTTAGAACAAATAAAAAAAATTGTATATATTTGTTATTATTATTTTTATTTGTTTTTGTAAAAAAAATTTTTTAAAGGTTATACCCTCCCCCACACTTGTCTCATGCATTGTCCCCAATGTATGAATGGAATGCATGGATGCATGAATAGGCAGAGATATAGAGTTACTGATACATTGGGTCAAAAAGACCCATGGCTGCATTTACTTCCGGTACTGATTTCAAAAATATTTTAAGACGTTGAACATTTACCTTGAATGTACTACCATTTTTTGGGTCATAGATCTCTATGGCTCCGTGTGGAAACACAATCTTAACAATGAAAGGCCTTGTCCATCTTGATTTTAACTTGCCAGGAAAGAGATGAAGTCTAAAATTATAGAGTAACACTTTTTGTCCTTGGAGAAAAGTTTTTTTAGTGATGAACTTATCGTGAAACACCTTAACCCTATCCTTCACAATTTTCGTATTTTCATATGCTTCGTTCTTCAACTCCTCCAGTTCAGAAATTTACAATTTTTGAAGCTCACCGGCCTTATCTAGATCGAAATTCAGCTGCTTAATTGCCCATAAGGCTCGGTGCTCTATCTCAACAGGAAGGTGGCAAGCCTTTCCAAAGACTAGTCTGTATGGAGACATTCCTAGAATCGTTTTAAAGGCTGTCCTATATGCCCATAAGGCATCCACCAATTTGGTAGACCAGTCCTTCCTATTTGGATTCACAGTTTTCTTTAAGATAAGCTAGACTTGCCTATTGGAAACTTCTACCTGTCCACTGGTTTGAGGATGGTACAACATAGATAACTTGTGAGTTATGGCATATTTTCACATAAGAGCTTCAAAAGTTCTATTGCAAAAATGTGTACCATTGTCACTAATTATGGCATGAGGGGTTCCAAAGAGTGAGAAGATGTTTTCTTTCAAGAATTTGACAACAACTTTGCTGTCATCTTTCTTGCAAGGGACGGCTTCAACCCATTTTGATACGTAATCTACAGCCAACAAGATGTACTGGTACCCAAATGAATTGGGGAAGGGACCCATAAAATCAATGCCCCAAACATCAAAAAGTTCTACTTCTAGAATTGGATTTAGGGGCATTATATTTCGTTTAAAAATCCTTCCTATCATTTGACATCTTATGCAAGTTTTGCAAAAGTCGAATGCGTCTTTAAACAAAGTTGGCCAATAAAAACCACTTTGTAGGATCTTTTTGGCAGTTTTGCGGGGACCAAAGTGTCCACCGCAAGCAAATTCATGACAAAAGGCTAGAACGCTTCTAGTTTCCTCATCGGGAACACATCTTCTAATAATTTGATCGCTACAATACTTGAAAAGGTAAGGATCTTCCCATATGTAATACCGGACTTGAGATAAGAATCAATATCTATCCTGTTTTGACCAATTAGGTGGTGTTTGGTTTGTGACTAAGTAATTTACCATATCAGCAAACCATGGTTACTCAGAGATGGCTAGAAGTTTTTCATCGTGAAAATTGTCATTGATGGGCAGTTCGTCGGAAGGTATGTTTGGCACACGAGAGAGATGGTCGGTGATGACATTTTCAACACCTTTTTTATCTCAAATTTTGAGATTAAATTCTTGAAGGAGGAGGATCCAACGAATGAGTCGGGCCTTCGCATCCTTTTTTAGCATTAGCTATTGAAGTGCAGAATGGTCAGTGAAAATCGTGGTTTTGGTCCCAAGTAGGTATGGGCGGAATTTCTCCAAAACGAATACTACTGCCAAGAATTCTTTCTCAATTGTAGTATAGTTCACTTGGGTGTCATTGAGTGTCCTACTTGAATAATAGATCACGTGTTGCTTATTATCCTTACGCTATCCTAAGACAGCGCCTATCGTAAAATCTGAGACATCGCACATGATCTCGAAAGGGTTAGAACAGTCCAGAGATGAGATGATAAGTTCAAAGATAAGTTCCAATTTCAACTTCTCCCACGTGCTATTACACTTATCATCAAAGATGAAAGGCACGTCTTTAGCTAGAAGGTTTGTAAGGGGTCTAGCAATTTTGCTAAAATCCTTAATGAACCTACGGTAAAACTTGGCGTGTCCTAAGAAAGAACGAATCTCCTTCTCACTTTGTGGAATTGAAAGTTTGGCTATGATCTCCACCTTAGCCTTGTCCACTTTGATCCATTCCCTAGATATCTCATGACCTAGGAAAATCCCATGCTGCATCATAAAGTGGCACTTTTTCCAATTTAGGTTCAAGTTCTTTTCAGTGCATCCATTCAGCACTAGCTCCAAGTAATGGAGACATTGGTCAAATGAATTTCCATAGATGGAGAAGTCATCCATGAAAATCTCTAAGAAGCGCTCGATCATGTCAGAAAAAAGACTTAACATACAACGTTAGAATGCGGCGGGGGCATTACATAGGCCGAAAGGCATTCGATGATAGGCAAATGTCCCAAATGGGCATGTGAACGTTGTTAGCCCAAAGGTCATTAGCTCGACATTTTGATGATAACAAACCATATCTAGTTATGTTTTTTATAATTTTGTTTAAATGAGTTTAAGGTTTAAAAAAAGTTTATTTGACGACTCCACATCAAGACTCAAAATTTGGACGCCGCTAAAGATTTGGATTCCCAAGCCTTGCACGGTAGAAAAGCTTCGGGATCAAACAAAGAAGAAAATTCAAGATTTGTAATTTACCTTTTATTTTTAGATATTTTGTCAAAACCTAAATGATAGAGGTAGAATACTTGGGATTATCACTCACACACATTTAATATTGCTTCATGGCTTCAAAACAATTTTTATCAAAATTTCTAACTTAGTATTTTTAGAAAAACTATGTTCGGAAAAACAGTTTTTAGAAAAACCATTATCATTTTATCAAAAAGGATTTTTAACATATAAAGTTCAAAACTTGTTTGGGTGTTGATCTATGATCACACTCTAAGTTCTTTTAGTCCTAGAACCCTGTTTTAGTAATCCTTAACAAAAACATTTTAGCCGAAAATTTCCCCTTCCCTTTTTAGCAGACTCTGGAAAAACAGACCTGACAGAGTCCGATCGACCGACCCAATCGACCGACGTGCACGGCTGTGCATGTGTGCACGTCGGTTGACCTCCCCGGCCGACCGAGATCAATGTCTGTACTCTCTGTTTATTTCGGTCGACCAGGTCGGCCGACCGTTAGAGAGTTTTCTCTAAGGAAAAGTTGCGGTCGACCGGAGCGGCCAACCGTTTCCCCCCAACGGTCAGAAATATGATCGTTGGCGGTCGACCGGGCCGGTCGACCGTTAGCTGTCAGAAGTTCTGACAGACTCCAACAGCTCTATTTTCTGAGAGATTTTTTGTTGGGATTCACCCCAACGACTCTCTTGAGCTATATACCTTATTTTTCTTCCACTATAAATAGTGGGTCACTTCAACATAATTAAAGACAAGATTTGAAAAGAGTAGACAAGTTATTTTGCAAGAAAACATTTCCAAGCTAAAACTTTAGTTTTCTTTCTAGAAAAGATTTTCTCTCCAAAGCCAAAAATTCCCAGCACATTTTTGAAGCAATCCTTTACTTCTCTCTAGTCTTTTTACACTACACAATCCCAAGTATCATCTCCGTCATATTGGTTATAGGATTGTGCTAAGTGAGCTTTTTGATCAAGTGTGATCAAGTTTTTCTTCATTTGAGAAGTTGTAGAGGCATCGGCCTCAAGCGAGCGGGTGTGCTTTAAAGTGTTGCAGCGACACCGAGAGATAGGACAAGTGTGTCCTTGTATTGAGGATCCAGTGGGATCACCAATAGTGGAAATCCTTCAAGTGTGAAGGCGGGGACGTAGAGCGTAGCTCGAACCTCGGAAACATACCTTTGTGTTTGCGTTTGCTCAAATTTCTCTAAACTCTATCTCTCTTTATTACTTGCATTATTTATTGCTTACTATCTTGCAAGTGTCTTTTGTGCTAATTGTTTTAAGTAATTTTAAATTGCGCATAATTGTTATATTTTATAGCCATCACCTATTCACCCCCTAGGTGATTTCAATTGGTATCAGAGCCTAACCCTACTATTTGGTTTAACCTCCTAAGGGAGATCCTTATATTTGGCTATATCATTTGTTGCATTCTTCATTAGTTGTGCATCTTATTCATTACCCATGGATTCAATTGATTTTTCTAGCATCAAGTCCCCACCCAAGTTTGATGGCTTGAACTTCCCTATTTGGAAAGTCAAGATGAACCTCTTCCTTAAGTCCCTAGGAGTTAGGGTAGCTAGGGCCATAACCAAAGAATTTGTAGAACCTCTCACCGATGAGAGAACATGGTCCGAGGACACCACCAAGGACTATGAGGCCAATGCTAGGGCTCAATATGCATTAACCCAAGCCCTTAATGAAGATGACCTTTCCCGCATTATAAACTGTAAATTTGCATATGAGGTATGGAATGTTTTAATTGTGACTCATGAGGGAACGTCACAAGTCAAAAGATTTATGATTGACTTTTTGCGTTCTCAATATGAGAATTTTTATATGCTTGAGAATGAGAGCATTGATGACATGCTCACTCGTTTCACCAAAATAACAAATGCTTTATCTTCTTTAGGTGATACGATCGACAATGACCAAAAGATTCGGAAGGTCATTAGAGCTCTTCCCAAAGCGTGGGAAGTAAAGGCAACAACCCTCAAGGAGCTCAACGATCGGGAGGAGATGGACTTCTCTAGCTTCATTGGAAATTTCAAGACACATGAGATGGAAATGGAAGTTAGAGAAGAAAGGGAGGCGCCTAAGAAGAAAGCCCTCGCCTTCAAAGCCACTCCATCCAACCATAACGAGGAAGACTCATCGGAAGACTACGATGAGGACTTTGCCATGCTCATCCGGAAGGTGGGCAAAATGTTCTACAAGAAGGGGAGGCAAAGCAACTTACGAAGAGGGAAACCTCAAGGAAGGTTTGAAAGAAAAAGGAAGGAGCCCGGTCCTTGCTTCCATTGCAAGAAGATCGGACATCTCATCGCCGATTGCCCCGCACTCTAAGCCACAACCTCCAAGAATGGGCCAAAGAAGAAGAAAGCAATGGTGGCCACGTGGGACGATACGGAGTTGAATCCGAGGAGGAGAACGACGCCGCACACATGTGCTTCATGGCATATGGAGAAGATGCTTCTAAGGTAACTCTCGAAAGCTCCATAGAAGATGATGAATTGACTATAGATGAATTAGCACAATTTTTTGAAGAATTACAACATAGGTATGAGATTTCACAATCTCAAAAGAAAAAATTGAAAAAGGAAAATGACTTGTTGAAAAATAAATATGATATTGTTGTAAAAGAGAAAAATGATTTATTTAATGCTTTTAAGAAAATAAAAATTGATTTTGAAAATTATAAAATAGCTTGTAAAGGGAAAACCCCCATTTTATCTTGTAATAAAAATGATTTTATTGAGATTCAAAAACGGGTTGATGTTTTGGACTCAACTCTTAAAAAATGTGCATTTGATTTAAATAAGTTTGCTTCTAGGTTTCCCAAAGGTGTAACCCAAGGGAAACACACTCACCATCAACATGCATGGAAACATGCACACACACATAAGCATGCATACATGTATGGTAGTGGTAGGATTTATGTTTGCACTCATTGTGGCCGCAAAGGCCATTTAGAAAAATTTTATTTTGCTAAACTTAACATGATAAATAAACATGTTTGGGTTCGCCCAAGTACTAATCCTAAAGGACCCAAAAAGATATGGGTACCAAAAGACACACCAAATTTAATTGATACAAGTGGGTCTTTTTCCTCCAAGACTTAGGGGGAGACGGTGCCCGGGTGGTGGATGCATCAATGCTAAATGAACATATCATCGCTTGCATCGCTATCATGGAGGCACCTATTTTGGAGAATGCCCTCGGTTCGGTAATTTCTCCATTTAAAAGTTTCATTTTGCTTATATATGTATATGTGCATAGGATTGCTAGTTTACCATGTTATTGTATTAATATTTGTTAAAGTAAACTTGCACCTCCTTCATGCGTATATGTATGTTTGTTTTCATATTGTTTTTATGTCCACATGTTTAGATTTAATTGTATTTGTATTTTTGTTTTGTTAAAACTTAATAAAATTTATTTAAAACTTTTATAAAGCAAATACTTAGAGATGGCAATTGCCCGTCTCAACTCATATTTAGAGGAATCTCGAGGAGAAGTACAGAACCCTTCACCGGGTATTCGGCTTCAACATCTCTAAACCTTTATTTTATAAAAAGGTAAAAATATTTGTGTAAACTTTGTTGATAATTATAACTAATATAGTTTAAAAGATGTTTAAAACATTGCTTGAAATATTTTTTTATTATTTTCAAACTATAATTTTTTTTTGGGTTTTGCTGCTGACAGTTTTTTGGCAAGACCGACCGACCAGAGCTGATATCCGGCCGACCGACCTTGCCTGGAAGAATTTTTATTTCTTTCTCTGTGGCCGGCCGACCGGAGCGGTCGACCGATTCGTCTGTCAGTGCTCTCGGGTATTTTCGGTCGACCGGACCGGCCGACCGGGCGACGGGAATCTGCTTTTTACCTACCCTATTTAAAGCCCTAATCTCTCATTTCCTCTCTCACCTCCGCCGACTCTCCTTATTTCCTCTCTCAAAAACCCTAACCACTCTCTCTCATCTAAATCCAAACCAAATCCAACCCTAAAACTCCCAAATTTTTCCTGGATCTTCAGTCTCAGGCCCAGATTTATGTGTATTCTCAAAGAATTTCAGGTTTTTGGGCTCTTGATCTTCAATCGTCAAGGTAAAAATCATATTTTTCTTAGATCTTGCTTAAAATTTTGTTATCCATCTTCCTTTTGCTAAGATCCTTCATTTAGATTAGATCAAGCACTCACCTTATTATTTTTGGATTTTGTCCTAGATCTCACTTTTAACCTAAAAATATGGCTAAAAGATCTAGATCCGAGAAGGGTAAATCCATTGCCCCTTCTTCCTCTGCCAAAACCAAACCTCCTTTTGTTTCCTTCCAAGCAGAACATCGATACATTCTTCTTTCGGAGAGAACTATAATTTCTGGTAGATGTGTGGTTCTCCGAGATTTTGAACACCTTAATATACCACAGATTTTGAGTAACAACTCTCTTGATCAATTCGTGGCTATTAGGGAACCCGTTTACACCTCACTTATTCCATACTTTTATACAAACTTATCTTATGAGGGTAACAGGGTTAGGTCTAGGGTTATAGGGAGAGACGTTGATATCTCTCTACAACAATTTGCTGATCTTCTGCATCTCTCCTGTGGGGGAGTTGATGTCTATTCCTATGACCTTCATGACTTTGAGTATCCGGCCGGTGAGTCTGCGCTCACCGCGTTAACTTTGCTCCACGGGTCTGATAACCCCGGTATTGTGAGAAATGAAGAAGTGAGAAACTACACTCTCACTGCTTAAGTTCTCGCTAAGATTGTCTTTTATAACATCCTGCCCAAATCTGGTGAATATAGTCATGCCAGGGGTCCTGTCCCATTGATTGTCTATTGCCTTCTGAAAGGCATCAAGATTAACATCCCCCAGTTTATCATCTCCCACATGACCTCTGATAATGTTCTTGTCCCCATTAGGCATTTACCTTATGGGATGCTTATCTCCTATCTTATGAAACAACTTGATTTTGACTTGTCTTCTGTGAGACCCTCAGAACCCTCAGTGAACCTGAACAGCTCTCTCCTGAAAAGGATGGAGGCTGGGACGCGTCATGCTGCTGCCCAACAGCCGCCCATTCCTCCTACTCATGTTCCAGGGTCCTCTTCGTCTGCTCCAGGGTCATCTATTCCCTCAGACCTCCAGTCTTTCATTTCTTCTGAGCTTTGAGCTCAGTTCCAGGAGCATCATTCTTTGATTTCCGCTGAGATCCAGCACCACACCCAGATTTCTACGGAGTTAGCGGCACATTGTGAGGAGATGGACTCTCGCTACCAAGGACTTCGCAACGACATATGCTACTTTGTTGATTCCATGCGATACATGGATTCGCAATTTAGTGCACTCTATGTGAAGTACAATATGTGAGGCCCAGACCCCACGGCATTTGCCCGACCGCTTCCTTCCTCAGGCCCTTCATTTCAAGCTAGGCCCCCTTCTGCTCCTCCAACTTCACAGCCTGTTGTTGCTGCTATTGATCCTGAGGAGGAGGGTGATGAGGATGATGATGAGGATGATGATGATGGTGATGAAGAGGTTGTTGCAGGTGATGAGGACGACTTGTCTGAGGAGGATGACTCTGAGGAGGAGGACGATGAGGAGTGATTTCCCCATTGTTGATGATGTCAAAAAGTGGGAGAGATACTTATGAGAGACTCATTGGGCTGTATTACATTACCTTATTTTGTATTTTTTGTATTTTGGGTTGCAGTATTTTTTACATGTATTTATGTTTGTGGACATGTGGTTGTTGTATTTGTGTTTCTATGTTTTGTATGGATATGACTATTTTATTTATGACATCTACTTTTGTGTGATATCCATTGCATATGTATGGTTTGATTGACATGTGCTTCATTTCCATATACTATTTGTGATATTTATTTATGCCTGAGTATCTCTTTGATATATGCATGTGTTGAGGGGGAGCTTCACTTGAAGTCTTCATCCAAAATATTTGTGATAACTATATATGTTTTGTCATCATCAAAAAGGGGGAGATTGTTGGGCCAAAGGTCATTAGCTCGACATTTTGATGATAACAAACCATATCTAGTTATGCTTTTAATAATTTTGTTTAAATGAGTTTCAGGTTTAAAACAAGTTGATTTGACGACTCCACATTAAGACTTACAATTTGGACGCCGCTAAAGATTTGGATTCCCAAGCCTTGCACGGTAGAAAAGCTTTGGGATCAAACAAAGAAGAAAATTCAAGATTTTTAATTTACCTTTTATTTTTAGATATTTTGTCAAAACCTAAATGATAGACGTAGAATACTTGGGATTATCACTCACACACATTTAGTATTGCTTCATGGCTTCAAAACAATTTTTATCAAAATTTCTAACTTAGTGTTTTTAGAATAACTATGTTTGGAAAAATCAGTTTTTAGAAAAACCATTATCATTTTATCAAAAAGGATTTTTAACATATAAAGTTCAAAACTTGTTAGGGTGTTGATCTATGATCACACCCTAAGTTCTTTTAGTCCTAGAACCCTGTTTTAGGAATCCTTAACAAAAACATTTTAGCCAAAAATTTCCCCTTCCCTTTTTAGCAGACTCTGGAAAAATAGACCTGACAAAGTGCGGTCGACCGACCCAGTTGACCGACGTGCACGGCTGTGCATGTGTGCACGTCGGCCGACCGCCCCGGCCGACCGAGATTAATGTCAGTACTCTCTGTTTATTTCGGTCGACCGGGTCGGCCGGCCGTTAGAGAGTTTTCTCTAAGGCAGAGCTGCGGTCGACCAGAGCGGCCGACCGTCCCCCCCCCAACGGTCAGAAATATGACCGTTGGCGGTCGAACGGGACGGTCGACCGTTAGCTGTCAGAAGTTCTGACAGACTCAAACAACTCTATTTTCTGACAGATTTTTTGTTGGGATTCACCCCAACGACTCTCTTGAGCTGTATACCTTGTTTTTCTTCCATTATAAATAGTGGGTCACTTCAACATGATTAAAGACAAGATTTGAAAATAATAGACAAGTTATTTTGCAAGAAAACATTTCCAAGCTAAAACTTTAGTTTTCTTTCTAGAAAAGATTCTCTCCAAAGCCAAAATTCCCAACACATTTTTGAAGCAATCCTCTACTTCTCTCTAGTCTTTTTACACTACACAATCCCAAGTATCATCTCCATCATATTGGTTATAGGATTGTGCTAAGTGAGCTTTTTGATCAAGTGTGATCAAGTTTTTCTTTATTTGAGAAGTTGTAGAGGCATCGGCCTCAAGCGAGCGGTGTGCTTCAAAGTGTTGCAGCGACACCGAGAGATAGGACAAGTGTGTCCTTGTATTGAGGATCCAGTGGGATCACCAATAGTGAAAATCCTTCAAGTGTGAAGGTGGGGACGTAGAGCATAGCTCGAACCTCAGAAACATACCTTTGTGTTTGCGTTTGCTCAAATTTCTCTAAACTCTATCTCTCTTTATTACTTGCATTATTTATTGCTTACTATCTTGCAAGTGTCTTTTGTGCTAATTGGTTTAAGTAATTTTAAATTACGCATAATTGTTATATTTTATAGCCATCACCTATTCACCCCCCATCTAGGTGATTTCAAACATTGTCTTTTCTTGTCCTCTGGGGCTATTGGGATTTGGTTATACCCTAAGTAACCGTCCAAGAAACAGTAATACTCATGGTCGGCTAATCGTTCCAGCATTTGGTCGATAAATGGGAGGGAAAAATGATCTTTCCTAGTGGCGGTGTTCAACTTGCGATGGTTTATGCATACTCAAACTTTGGTAAGCAGTTGTGTTTGCACTATCTCTTGCTTGTCGTTTTCTACCACAGTAAAGCTGGACTTCTTAGGGACCACATGCATTAGGCTAACCCATTCGCTATCGAAAATGGGATAAATGATCCCATTATCTAACAGTTTCATTATTTTGGCTTGTACAACCTCTTACATGAGCTGGTTTATCCTACGCTGTGGATCCCTCTAAGATTTAACTCCTTCCTCTAGATGGATTCTATGCTGGACTATCTTAGGGCTCAGTCCCTTGATATCTGCCATGGTCCAACTAATGTCTTCCTTATGTCTCCTAAGGGTTGCCAGTAGGTCTTCCTCTTGCCTATTAGTCAAATTGGAGGCAACTATGACTAGTAACGTCTCTTGTTCACCAAGGTCGGTGTACATAAGATGTTTAGGCAAGGTCTTTAACTCCAAAGAAGGAGGTGGCTCGATGGGTGGAGGTGTTAAGCTTGAATTTTTCATCTCTATAGAACTTGGATTTGCTGCTCATTCAATCTCATTAAGGTTGAGATCACTTGATTCTAACTCTTCCACTTCCTTTGACTCTAGTGTGATCTCCTTGTTGTGCTCACTAGTCATGTTTTCAATGAAGTTAACCTCAAAGGGTTGGTCGTTTATGTCGTAGGGATGTTTACCTAAGTTGACTTCCTTGGTCATATCCCCAAAAGTTAATCTCATGGATCCGTTTCTACAATTTATGATTGCATTCGCGGATGCTAGGAATGGGCATCCTAAGATTATGGGGGTTTGGGACCTAGGATTAGACACAGGTTGTGTCTCTAAAACAATGAAATCGACTGGGTAAATGAATTCTCCCACCCGTATGAGGACATCATTGATATCTGTAGGATCGCTGAGATAAGGACTAATTGCGGAATTATCTCTTGAAGGCAACAATTATCTGAAATGCCTCAAGTCAACACAAATCTAAACAAGAAAGATTAGCGTTAAGAAAATAAACTAACTTGCATGTAAAGGAAAACAAATCTCAGAAATAACAAACGCAAACAAACGAGATTTATCCTGGTTCGGTCCTTGTGACCTACATCCAGTCCCCAAGCCACCCGCTTGAGATTTTACTTTAACTTGACTTTGCCACCCAAAATCAATACAACATGTACACCACTTGTCGAACACCCTTCTTCAAGTGTATACACCTTCTCTTCCACCAAGAGAACACCTTTTACCTTTGTACAACTACTTCTTCAACCAAGAAGCCTCCCATGTACATTGGTCGCCTTGTACAACTTGCCTCTTCAACCAAGAAGCCTCCCGTGTACAAATCACTTTGAGAATTTACAATGCTTTTCCTATAGCCTTGGTACAGATGTGTATGTGGACAAGATACAGTATAGGAAAGATTAACTTCAGAGACTTCACTAATGGAATTGTCTTTTGGTGAAGAATAGAAGTTAGGAATTCAGTTTTTGGTTTTCTGGAATTTGGCTTTGGAAAACTGAATGAAAACTCTTGTAAATCTTAACCTTTGGCCTTAGGAATAACTTCCCTATTTATAGCTGAAGACTAGGGTTAGTTAGGGTAGTTATGGGACCAATTCAGAGGATATAGTCGTTGAAAAACGTTGCCAAAAGGTTCAGATAACAGAAACTGTCCAACAGTCAGAAACTGCCTGTAGTCGACTAGGATACTGAGTTAGTCGACTAGACTAGGCAAAACTTCTACTATTAGTCGACTAGGTTTAGCTAGTAGTCGACTAGGGATATGTCTGTTGGTTGAAAGGTTTCTGGATCAACTACCTCAAGTCGACTGCAACTGCTTTATAGTCAACTGAGTCAAGGGATTAGTCGACTAGGTGTTTTCTATAAGTCGACTAGAAAATGGATTAGTCGACTTGGTTTACTGCTGGTCGACTAATTGAACAAACAGAGAGTTGGTCTGTTTCAGGACACAGAATTAGTCGACTAGGACTTTGGGTAAGTCGACTATAGTGTTTATTAGTCGACTATATTGGGACATCAAGTCGACTAACATGATACTGAAGTGTTGGTTTGTGTCAAGGCTTTTACACTCTATTTCCACTTTACAAACAACACTTAATCAACTCTCCTTGGCACATCTTGAACATGTCGGACTCTTGATTCTTCATGTGTAGAGCTCCAAATGATTTTGATCGTCACGAACGTCTTCATCGAAATAGGTTCCAACAATCTCTCCCTTAGGAACTTTGATTGAGCGATCAGCCAATTGGATTGTAACTTGGGTTGGGTTGAGTTCTCCTAATCCAAGTTGTTGATATATGGAGAAAGGAAGCAAATTAATGATAGCTCCTAAATTGAGGAGTGCTCGATTGATTTCAGCTCGACCTATTGTGCAAGAAATGGTGGGGCAACCAGGGTCCTTGTACTTGACTGGGATCTGATTGGACAATAGCTCACTAATGTTGGTTATTAGAAAAACCTTCTTTGCCTTTCTTTTCTTGGTGCACGTGTCCTTAAGGAATTTGGCATAACTAGGGACCTGTTGGATTGCATCAAGAAGTGGTATATTGATCCTAACTTGATTGAACACCTCGAGTAGTTTCTCCATATGTGCATTATTATTGCTTCTAAGCCTATTCGGAAATGGGACTGTAGGTTGGTGCACCTGTCTCACTGATTTATCAATTTCAGTTTCTTTGGAGTTTTGTGGAGATAGAGTGGAACTAGATGGAATGGACAAGTGAGATGGGTCCTGTGGCATGGATACGTGATTATTAACTTGTTTCCCTGATCTTAGTGTGTGAACCAAGTTACACTGGTTTGGGTCTTGAGCCTCATTGGCTTGCCTAGGATTCCTAGGGTTTGGCAATGGTTGACTTGGTAGAATTCTCTTTTGTCTTTCTTGTTGATTCAGTTGGATCTCTATCCTAGTCAAGACTTGAGCTAGCGTGTCGTGACTTTTAACTAGAGTGTCCACCTTTCTTTCCATGTTGGAGGGTCTTGTTTTCATTTGTGAATTTTGGAACGAGTGTGGAGGATTTTGACTAGGGAAATTTTATTAATAAGGTAGATTTTGGAAATTGTAGGAGAATTTGGGCCTTATTTGATCATTGTTGCTAGGGCCCCATGAAAAATTTGGATGATTTCTCCAATCGGGATTATAGATGGGCGAATATGGATTGTTAGTGGGCCTTGTGAAGGCCGCACTCATATGTTCGGGTAAGGTTTGATGTGCGATAAAGATGGAACATTCCTCGAAAACATGGTTCATGTCTTGACAATTAGTACAGCCCGCCGAAGGTGTTGGGCTGACTTAGTTCACAGAGACTGCTTCTTTAGTTTCAAGAGCTTCTAGTCTTCGCATCACCGTAGCTAATTTAGCGTCGGTAGCTATGTTGGCCTCAATGGAATGGATACATCCTTTGGAAGAGTAGGGTCATTAGTCCTAAATTTTTTCCGGAGTTGGTTCCCATTGGATGGTATTATCAGCTAATTCTTCATATAATAACCATCCTTCATGTTCGTTCTTTTTCAAAAATCCTCCTTGGCACATGGATTCTAATAGCGTTTTAGTTTGATATTCTAATCCATCATAAAGAACTTGACAAAGTCGTCATTTCTCTATCCCATAATGTGGGCATTGGGCAAGGAGGTCCTTAAAACGTTCGAAATATTTCCAAAAAGGTTCATTGGTAGTTTGCTTAAACTGTAAGATGCTCTTCCAAATTAGTGCAGTCTTGTGGACGGGATAAAACTTCTTTAAGAAGGCTTTGACGAAATTATCCCATGAGGATATGGAACCGGCCTCTAGACTGTAGAGCGATTTCTTTGCTAAGTCTTTAAAAGAGAATGGGACAAACCGTAATTTGATGGCATCTACTCCTAGGCTGAGTATCTTCATCATGAGACATACTTCTTCAAATTCCCTTATTGAAAAGTATGCAACCTCAGATTCAAGTCCATGAAATTTGGGAAGAGTGTTGATGTATTGTGGTTTGAGCTCAAATTGGTCAACACCTTCATCGGGTAACTGAATGCAAGAAGGAAGAGAGGTCCTAATAGGATAGAACCTATCTTGTAGTGATGGAAGTTGTGCCATGTGTGAGTCGGGTTTTTGTTCGGGTGGTGAACTGGTTCTAGCTAGTCTAGATGTGAATGGGTCTCTCGACCAAGCTGACAAGCATAGTTAACAAACAAGTTCACCCAATCAATCAATGAAAAAGAAAAAAGTAAAAATTCCTATTCTAGGGTAAGCCTTAACCTAGATGACTCCTAACTTTAGACTGTCTTTAGGAGGTATACTGCTGCCTTAACCACAAGTTAATCGGCCAGGTAGGTGGCAAGACTGGTGGGAGGTTATCCGTCAAAGACGTTCCATAATTAAGTAGCCACCGATCTTCGGGCTTTCGGCCCTTAATCCCCTTCCCAGGCACCGATTTGGCAAGAGTAAATTTCGAACAACTTCCTCCTTCAACCAATCTCCTACTGAGTCCGAGTTAACTTAAGGCCAACGTCTAGTCAATTTTTACATAGGGTTAGGGTTATGAGTGTGACGGAGATGATTTGTGGGCCAAGGAAGGGTGATGAAATCCCCACCATATCTTGTTTATGGGTCTTGCTTTTGTGTACTTGTAAAGTAATAGACAAGTAATCACTCAAAAAGCAGTAAATTAGCTAAGAGTGTTTCCTAATCTATATTCAATGCAAACATACCTTATCGCCAGCACTCTTCAACAGAATTAAAAAAATTTTTAAATAGACACGTGCCTAAGATGCAAGAGTCTAATTTTTTTTATTTTTCAACAAATAGGTTACTGTTAATTAATTAGCAGTGTGCAGGGTGATCACAATGAAAACTTATCAAAGCAGTAAACAAAACTTGCAATTTGCAGCAACCTGCAGAAAATACAGCGAGTAGTTCACTACTCAGGCCGCGAAAATGCGACTATGGCCACAGTTGCGCGGCTCTGTAATAGGCTCTGCTGCTCTGCCTTCGAGGGCAGAGGCACAGAGTCGCTATATGTCCTTTCTGCTGTTATTTTTTCTGTTATCTGAACCTGCAAACATAAAGAAAGAAAGAATTAGTTTTGAGAATATCGTGTCGTTCCTTACCCGGCAACGGCGCCAAAATTTTGATTGGAACGAGAAATTGTAAAAGAAAAGTTAAGATTAGCAAGTCTTAGTCTCGACTCAATTCTATCTGCTGCAACAAGGGCCAAAGAGGGTCGATCCACAGGGAAGGATGCGATGTAAGCGTTTTGAACGATTTCTCTGTATTACACTTAGAACAAAACAAAAGAGAGATTGATTAGATTTGATTGAATTGAGATATGTAGTTCACTAATCTTCTACCATAACCCATAGAGTAAGTGTCAAAGAGTGAATATCATCTTGAAACAAGTAACATCTATCCTAGGTTATTAATGGGAGTTCAAGCAAGATAAATGATACTAGAATCCTAACTAGTGTGCACTAATAAAAATTCAACAGTTGTTCAACCTAACTTCTTTGTATAGAATGAGAGAAGTCTTAACTTAAAGTTATGCTATCAAAGTTCTTAAGTATGAATTTATGAAGAATCATTTAGAAGTGTAACCTAGATTAGAAAAACCTAACTATCAATTAATCTTCAAGAAAACTGTTTTAATCCTAGGGTTTCTAAAAGTGATATCAATCAATTCACTTTCTAAACTACACTAGGGTTGTTTAAAAGATTAGCAAACCACAAATTAAATTTAGTTATTCATCTTCTTTTTTTTTCAGTTTTTGTTTAATGTGAAAATTTGTGTGAAAGAGAGAAGAAGAAAAATAATAGATCATAGCATAAAACAAAATTAAATGACAAAATTTAATAACAAAGAAGAAAAAGTAACCTTTATTTGAATGTCACTTCGAAATACAGTGCTCCTCTCCTCCTCCAAAATATGCTAAAAACAAAATTACAAGAATTTTTGAAAAGAGAAAATCTAAAGAAAAATGAAATACAGTGCTCCTCTCCTCTCCTCCCGTCTTTAGATGCCCCCTCTCTGTTGCTCTGTAGGTGTATTTATAGGAGATGAAAGAAGTAGAGTCCAGGTACAACTCTCCCGCGAAAACTGGTACCCATCCTCATCCATAGGGTCGCGGAAACGTGGCTATGGCCACGTTTTTGCGGCTATAGCTTGGCCTCTGGCCACACGTTTTCTCACAGGGACTCCTCTGGTCCGTCCATCTGGGTATAGCCTTCTGGATTCTGCATACGGCCTCTTTATTTTGAAAACTCGAGATAACTTGGGAAGCAAGTTATCCTAAATCCAAATCTTTTAAAACGATTATTTTATCTTTGCACTCTTCTCCTTTTATCTTTAGCCTTGTCCTGCAAGCAACTAGGGTTGAGTAGAAGTCTATCCCTTTCCTCTTCTTTTAGCAATTAGGAGTTCTCTCTTATCCTCCCTTTTCCTTCCTTAGATTTAAAATAAAGAGTTTAAAAATCCAAGTTTAGATTAGGTTAGATAATATAAAAATTTCTAAATTACTACAACTTTTGCACATGGTCTTGCACATGGGCTTTTTGGGCTTCTGGGATTCATTCAGGCTTTATTTCTTTATTTTTTAAATTAATCAAGGCCTACACAGATTAAATAACAAAACTTTAGTAATAGTGCATAATTAAAAGAATAAATAAGGAAACATGATAGTAAATGTAGTGATAAATATGCATTTTTTACTACCTATCATCTTAATGTTATCGGCCATCTTTACTAGTGTATGAATGAAATGTATTAAAATAGTGATTAGCAAATTATAGGATCTCTCTAAGGATGTGAAGCTAAAAACTAGAGTCCAAACTCTGATACAAATCCTAGAGGTGGATGAATAGGTGATTATGCTAATCAATGCACAAATTTAAGAATGAGATGATGCAACGATCACTCAAAGTAAGATTAGAAGCTGAATACCCCGTGAAGGGCTTTGAACTCCTTCCTCGTGATTTCTCTAAATAAGAGTTTGAGGTGCGCAATGTAATCTTATTGTGAGGGTATAGATCGACAATATAAGAATGAATGAAAAAAAGTAAATAACACAAGTAAACCAATCGCAAACACAAAGATTTGTTTCAAGGTTCGAGCACCCAGCTCTATGTAGGCTGTCTAAAAGTCACTAAAGGACAAGCCATCAAAAAGGAGAGTTTCAAGTCTTAGACGTGAGAGATAAACCCGCGTCTCAGCATCAAGGCGCGAGGGCTAGACACCCGCGTCTCAGCATCAAGGCGCGAGGGCTAGACACCCGCGTCTCAGCATCAAGGCGCGAGGGTCCAAACCCGCGTCTCAGCATCAAGGCGCGAGGGTCCAAACCAGCGTCTCAGCATCAAGGCGCGAGAGATACCCGCGCCTCAGTTATAACCGCCCTAGTTAAGGGGCCAGTCACCGCCCATATAGCGGGGAAGTGGCCCCTCATTGTGGAGCGTTTTCAGGGGGCACGTTCACCCCTGGGACCTCTATAAATAGCCATGTTTGCATCAACACAAAGGAGGAAGAAATCGATCAAGACACACATGGACGAGGCCAGGCATCGCACAGGCAACCGAGGCATCGTATCAGAAGAGAGAGGACCAAAGAAGAGAGGGCTCAACTCTTCAGCAAGCTTGCTGCGTACAAGCTGCTCTTCGCCTACCTTCTCTTTAAGAGTTTTGGTAGACGGAGCTGTGTTACTCCTTCTACCTGCCAAAGAGAAGCTCCCTGACGGCCCAGACGGTCATCCGGTCAACGGAGAACAAGATTCACTCTCCACTGCCACACGAAGAACCCAGCACTAAACAAAGGGGGGATTCAAGATTCAATATCCTCCCTCCCTTGTAACTGGAAAAGCAAAAGTTGTTCTTGTTGTAATCTTTGATCTGATTCAAGGAAATTTTACAGCAATACTTCCCTTCTTTTTCCGGCGCGTACAAGAGATGGCGACTCCGCTGGGGACTACTTTCGTTACTGACGAACAGATCGTGACGCAGGATGACGTCCTCCGTAAGGGGAAGATGGTCGAATCGCTCGTCGTCGAGTTCGACCAGGCGAAGTACGAAGAGTTCCTCTCTTCCGGCTCCAAGAGCCCAAAGACCCGCGTCTGCCGCAGGGTCTCGACGGGACAGCTCCCCGAAGTCCAATCCGAGGCTGCTGTTGCCCACTGTGTCAAGCAAGATACACGCGCCAACGCCTCTCAGAAGGCCCGCGTGGTCTCAGGCACAACTGCTGTTGCGATCAACCGCGTCGCACAGAACACCCGCGTCAGCGTCTCTCAGGAGACCCGCGTGGTTAAAATCCCTGGTTTCGCAGACCAGGATGTTGTTGGTTTCTCTCCTCCTCCACGACGCAACTGAAATGCTGAGCGTCGACAGAGGAGACGTGCGCGTCAGCTGTAAGTTGGAACCTCTGGTTGTCCAACTGAAGCTGGACGCAACGTACAATCTGGCGCCCTGCCCGCGCCTCGTCCAGTACGTGAGATCCGCGTTTGGCGGCCCAAACGCGAGATTCCTCAAGTTAGGTCCTCTGAGGACCAACTCACCAAACGCCAGGATGAAACCTCTGCGCCTCGTCAAGCGCAAGAGGCACGCGCCCATAAGCGTGGGGCCCAGCAGCCCGCTCTCTCTCAAGTGTCTCTGCCCTGACGCACCAGGCAGCAACGCGAGAATCGCGTCTCATCTCAAAAGAGACGCCAGCCGCGCGTTGCACAGCTGCGGCGCGAGAACCGCGTCCCTGAAGCCTGCGTCCAGGTTGTACAGCACATGGATACCTCCCGTCTTCGACGTTGCGAGGCTAGTCTCCTCGATCCCCCTTCTGTGGATCTGAGGGATTACTTGACGAAGAAAAGAAGTGCCAATCAGGCCATTTCGTCATGTTGCTGCCAGCGGCTTATCCATATGCTCTCTGGATGCCGTTGCGGATCGGGTGTAAACCATCAGTCCTTAATCAGACAGCTGACCCTGATCCCCCCGTCAGCTAAAAGGAGGCGCTCCCACAGAAGGAGAACCTTCTCTGACGTTGAATACCCGGAGCTTACTGCGAACATGACAAGCAGAAGCAAGGAAAAACAACCGAAAGTCAGCTCGGATGAGTCTGATTCTGAGCCGGAAGGGGTGTATCAACACACTCGTACCCGGACGGGGGCCATTCCCCCAATTGACTATAATGCCCTAGCCCATGGCATTAAAGTGAATGATTCTCACTCCGCTGTAGTGGAGTCGCAGGCTTCAAACTCTTCCGTCGAGAAGGAGGCTTCCGCCTACATGGTAGGTACTCCTGAGGAGACGACTAGACGTTTAGAACAGCAAGCCCAGATTCAGAAGAGACAAATGGAGATGATCATTTCTCAGCAGGAATCTATCGACTCCCTCAAGCAGATGCTTGCATAGTTGCTCGAGGACAGGAGGAAATCTCCTCCTAAGAAGTCGAAGGGCAAAGGAAGAAAGGGAGGAAGTTCATCTTCCGAACCTTCCGAAGAGACACGACAATCTACTTCGGATTCGTCCAGGCCTTCGTCACAGGTAAAGGGCGACCCAGACCAGGAAAAGGCTCATGCTAAAAGGATGAGTCAACTGGAGCAACGCCTCGAGGCCCTTACCAACCGAAAAGGCCTCCAGGAAGCTGGAGTGGTCCGGCCTTATCCGGCCGAGTGGGACTTAGTCTCGTACCCTCCTAAGTTTAAAGCTCCAACCCTCCAAGCATTCGACGGGAAGGGGTCACCCAACCAACATATCTACTAGTTTAAATCCCAAACCGAGAATGTAGTAGATAACGATGCCATCCTGGCGCGTCTGTTCATTGGCACCCTGAAAGGGCTTGCCTTTGAATGGTTCATGAAGCTCCCAGAAGGTTCCATCAAGAACTGGGGCGACTTGGAGAAGCTGTTTTTAACACGCTTCTTTGAAGATGATTCGGAAGTCACAATGCCCACCCTTTTAGCTACTAAACAACGAAAGAGAGAGTCCGTTAAGTCTTTCGTGGAAAGATTTCGGAACGTGGCACTCTGATGTCCAAGCGGCATGACCCAGGCCACCCTGGTGGAAACATGTCGCCACAATCTCCAAACCTCACTCCTTGCTCAAATAGGAGTTGCTGAAAGCCGCACCTGGAAACAATTAGTCCAACAAGGTGAACAGGCTGAGGAGATTGTCGCCCGCATCAGAGCGGAGGAAGGTAAGCCCAGGCCGGAAAGGTCAACGAGGCATGCGCCAGACACATCCCTCCAAACAAAGCGGAAGGATAACTTGGCAACGGAAACCAAATCTCCCGCCAAAACTCAACCAGGCAAGGCGAGTGGCTCTTCAAGCCAGCCCCGCGCCAACAAGCAATATTCCTTCAAGGAGGAACATGTCGACTCGCTCTTCAAGTACTCAACAAGAGCAACCGACTAAAGCTCCCTGAAGCTAGGCGCCCAGAGGAAGTCGGCAAGACCGACAATCCCACCTATTGCTTGTACCATAGGATGCTTGGGCACCCTACCAAAAGCTGCTACACCTTCAAGGACATCCTTCAGGCTCTGATTGACGCGGAGGTATTAAAACTCCGACCAGAGCAGAAGAAGGTGACCGCCAACATGACGTCGGTTCTCCAGTTTGGAAAACAACCCCCGACACCCTCGGGAGTGGTCCCTGTTCCAAAAGGAGAACTAAGAGTGGTCAATGCAGACCCTCATCAGCAGCAGGAGAAAGGATTGGTACCCGTCCCTACACCTCAAGGGGAAATCATGTGGGTCCACCCTGACCTCGTCGACGAACAACAATGGACTACTGTGACCAACAGGAAGTCCAAAGGCAAGGCAAAGGCTTCATCCTGCCATGTGGTATGCGCTTCCTCTCGAGAAGCAGAGACTGATGTTCCCTCACTGACCGACTCAGAAGAGGAAACAATAGTCTTGGCTGCAGAGCCCAACCAACCGACAGCGAGAACCCATTCAGGACAGGCGTACTTGAAACAGTACTGCGAAACGGCAGTAGCCCCTCCACAACCGGCTGTAGAGCCAACTAAGCTCTCCACAAAGCACCCTGTGGAGAAACAGAAAGAAACTCAGTTTTCTCGAGTTCTTTCGAAAGGTGCAGCGGAAGGATCCACGACACCCTACCGCTTTGATGTCCTGGCTCAACTAGCCAACATCCCAGCACGCATTACCTTGTATGAACTTCTTAGACTATCAAAGTCGACCAGAGAAGCTCTACAAGAAGCTCTGGCAAATGCTGAGGTCTTCATGACCCAGGTGCCGAAGGAGGAAGATGTAGAGGATTGCCTCCACACCTCCCCAAATGCTCCCTGCATTACCTTCACAGCTGATGATATGCAGGTTAAAGGGAAGCATGATCGACCCCTGTACTTCACAGGGTATATTGGATCATCTGAGGTGAATCGTATTCAGGTAGATCCAGGGTCCGCGTTGAGCATTATGCCTCGCCGGATCATGCAACATCTGGGCATCCCCACTTATCGTCTGAGCCCTACCCAGACGACCATTTACGGGTTCAATGCCAATGGAACCCGTCCGATGGGGAAGATCAAGCTCAAATGCCAAATCGGAAGCCTCAAGTCGGAAGTGACATGCTACGTCATTGACGCTGACACTTCCTATAACCTACTGTTGGGACGACCATGGATTCACCGCAATTCCATCGTTCCCTCCACTCTCCACCAAATCATGAAATATATTGACGGGAGTGGAAAGGTTCAAACGTTGATTGCCGAAAGGTATCCGTTTAAAGGGGTCGAGAATTATTTCACGGACTCCCTCCTATATCAGGATCCGGCAGAGACGAATGAAACCCCGCAGCCAGAGGAGCCAGACTCTGGTAATGAGGCTGACGCAGAGCCCGAGAAGGAAGAATGCATGTGGGAGTTAGAACCACTTGTAAAGAGCATTGATAAGCTCGATGTTGATAATACCACCGACGATGCAGGCGGTTGGTACATTAATGAAGAGTTAGATTTAGCGTATCTTTCTGTGTTTCCTTCTGATTCAATACCGTCGGATACTAGTACCGACGTAGACGATGACCTCTGGTCGGCAATGGATGCTTTGACATCGTTGCATGTACCAGTAAAATCATCCTTCGGGACCTACCAAGATAATGGTGAAGTGCAAAAATCCATATTTATGGTTCCAGCCAGACGAAAAGGCCAAAGACTAATCCTTTTTGGGCGAATCTCGTCTGAACCAACGCCCCACGAAGAATCGGAAGGCGAAGATGAATTCCCTCAGTTCAATCATTATGAACCAAAAGCGCTCAAAATGATGAAATGCATGGGATACGATCTAACCAACGGGCCCGGGTTGAACTTCGGCAAAGGAAGGAGAACGCTGCTTCGATCCTTTGTGCCAAGAGGGAAAGCCCCCGATTATTATCATCGGACATACCGGGGGTTGGGCTATATATCAACTCCAGTCCCATCAGCCTCTGATTCTGAGGGACCGTCAGGCCATAATTGCTCTTCAGACACGTCATCGTGGGAGTCAGATATTAGTGTCGGCAACATCTTCAAAGAGCTTTCAGTAAACATGATTTCAACAAGCCACCTGGAAAGCGAAGACGAAGAAATGATCCAATCCGATACAGATCCTTGGATCAAACATTTAAATACTCTGTGGGATACCCGCTTTGAACAGCGCGAGCCACCCACAGAAGACAAGGTTGTTCAGATCAACCTAGGAGATGAGGCTAATCTCAAGCCCATCTTCATAAGTGACGGCCTGTCATCTTCAGAGAAGAAGGATCAAATATCTCTTGTACAAGAGTATATAGACGTCTTCGCATGGAACTATGAGGACATGCCTGGACTTGATCCTCAAGTAGCCATGCACCGCCTCAACATTAATCCGGACATAAAACCTGTCAAACAACAGCAGCGACGGTTCCGTCCAGAAATAATGGAGGCAATTCAATCAGAAGTTAGGAAACTTATTGATTCTGGCTTCGTCAGGGAAGAACAACACCCCGACTGGGTAGCCAACATCGTCCCCGTTGCCAAGAAGAATGGGAAGATCCGGATCTGCATCGACTTTCGTGATCTAAACGAGGCCTGTCCCAAAGACGAATTCCCACTGCCAATCACGGATGTCATGATTGACAATACTTGTGGATTCGAACGAATGTCCTTCATGGACGAATTCTCAGGATACAATCAAATCAAGATGTATCCTGATGACGAAAAGCATACCTCCTTCAGGACACCTCTAGGAGTGTATTGCTACACCGTCACACCCTTCGGACTAAAGAATGCAGGGGCAACATACCAAAGGGCCATGAACGCCATTTTCCATCAGCAAATTCGCAAAACGGTGGAACGTTATGTTGATTACATTGCGGTAAAAAGCCGCACTAAAGGTGATCACATAGCTGACCTGAAAGGGGTCTTCGACATCATGCGGGCTCATCAATTGAAGATGAACCCCACAAAGTCCTTCCTGGGGGTGGCCAGCGGCAAATTCCTAGGATTTGTTGTTGATTGATACACAATATTGTATATTTTACCACATAATCCCCATACATTTAGCAAATAAATATATGATTTTTACTCATCTTCTCTATATATTTGCAGGTTCACACTCTAATGGAGAGAAAGCCAAATAATGACTTTAATTAACACTAATTAAAGGGATTAAATCCAAGATCAAGATAAAGCCCAAATTTGAATCCAAGATCCAGAGAGATCCGCGCGCCAATTGAACATTCTAGAAGGCCACGTGGATAACAACCTCTCAACCAACCTACAACAGAAATTTGTTGCTGAACAGAATCTGTTTTGCCGCGCCCTTGCCGCCAAAACGCGGCAGTATGGAGGCTGTTGAGATCCGGATTTTGCGCCAACAGAAAGGGCTCTCGAAGCTTCTCTCTCAGCCTATAAATATCTGCACCTGACCTGCGAGCAAAGACTGAATGGAGAAGAGAGGAGAAATAATTAGATTGTTGTAATTTTTAGTAGGTTTTTCTCTAGGTTTTAGTTCTTTAGTCCCTCTTCTTCTTCCCTAGAAATCTATGCAAGAGAGAGTTGTAAGAGAGAGAGAGCTTGTATCAATCAAGGAGTGACAACTTGAAGCATCAAGGATTCATCCATTCTCTTCTTCTCTACTTGAGCTTGGTTCTAGTTTACTTGCTTTCTTTACTTGCTTTCTTTACTTTCTTGCAATTTTATTCATGCTTTGTTTTATTTTCTTATGGCTTGTAGCTAATTTTTCTACCATGTACTAGCTTACCACTAGCCTTGCACTCTTCACTAACTCATGGGTGATTGCTTTATTTCATCTTGCAAGTTGGATGGTCTTCTCTTCTCCGATGGGTAAAACCTCCCGTCATCCAAGTGAGAAAGTAATTAGATCAACACGCAAGACAAACCTACGCCGATGGAAGTGACAACATGAGGCACGCGTTCACTATCACGGAGTTTAGTAAGTTTTGGCAAGGTAGTAAGGTAAGCTAGTCATGGTTTTCTTTCATCTAGATTCTTTAACAAGTTTTCTTTTCTTTTAGTGTGAATACCAAATCTCACTCTTGATTTCTTTTCCACTTTCCATCATGAACATATCCATCCATTCTTTTATTCTCTTTTTCATTTGATTCTTTATTATTATAAGCATAGAAGAATTCTCGTTTTACATCTTCACTACCTATCGTCAAAGCTTCCATCGCGAGCTCTCCCTGAGAATCGACTCGGTATAGCCCTATGTTATAATGGAGATAAGAAAGGGTACATCAAATACATTTTTATACTACATAATACAACACCTTTCTCTTCTAAATCAAAATGGCACCGTTGCCGGGGAGAGCAACGTTTTAGGTTTAAAGTGAAGTACTAAACGAATCTTCTTCTCTGTTGCAGGTTACAGGTTGAAGAAACAGGAAAAATAGCATTGCAGTGACATATAAGTGGACCTGGGCCTCTGCTCTCGAAAGCAGAGACCAGGATCCCTCCAAATTGCCGCAGAACCGCGGCATTTGCCGTGGGAACGCGGCAAGGAGGAGTTCACTTCTGACAATTTTTCTGCAGGGTCTTCAGCTCTGCAAAATACATCTGCTGCAGTACTTAGTTTCCTGTATTATTCATCCTATTCCTGCTAATTAATTCAACAGTAAAAAATTGGTTGTAATCGTTAAAAGTTGATTAGACATTTGCATTCTAGGCACGTGTCTTTTCAATTCTTTTACTTTTACTGTTGAAGAGTGCTGGATGCAAGGTACGTAAGCATTGCATGTAGACTAGGAATCATCTCTTGCTTGATTTTCATGCTTTGAGTGAATCTTAGTTTTATATTTTGTACACTTGCACAATTCAATTTTAAGGGCATAACCGATAAATAAGATAAGGTGGGGAGTTCATTACCCTTTCCTTAGCCCGAAAACCACAATCCAAGCACTCACTAACCCAAGCCTAATTTAATAAAAAAGTAGACGTTGGCCCTAGGGACATCTCGGACTCAATTAGGAGATTATCCTAAGGGGGAAAAGAGTTGGAATTTAACTCTTGCAAAATCAGTGTCTAGGAAAGGGATTGAGGGCCGAAAGCCCAAAGGTTGCTGGTTATTTAATTAAGGAACGTCTCTGACGGAAAACCTCCCACCAACCTTGACCTTTCCTGGCTGATTAGCTTGTGGTTAGAGTCTACACTAAACCTCCCGTGGACAGTCTATCAGTTAGGAGTCGTCTAGGTCATAAGTCTACCCTAACTTAGGTTAGAATTTTTTCTTTTTTGTTTGATTATTTGTTTGTTTTTATTTGTATTGTGTGATATGGCATTCAACAATTCTTTCCATCCTAATAATAATCCATATTTCACACCATCACCATATTCGGACAATTCCAACCCGGTATTTTACAATATGCACCAACCAAATACACCGGGTTGGCCTTATCCGAATCAATATGACCCATGCCCCCATCTAATAACTATAATTTCCAAAATAATTTCAACTCTTCACCGAGTAATTAGGGATTCACGTACCCCGAGTCAAATTTTCAAATTCCTTGTCCACCATATTCACCTTGTCCACAGTATTCATTTCCAGATTCCGCTTCATATACTCCTTTTTCGGAACCACCAATTGAAGAAAAATCTGAATTATTAAGGAGTATAGAAGCCAATTTACAGAGAGTCGAGCAAAAACTTCAAGAACCATTTGCCTTTCCAATTCCATAGTATTTTCAAGAGTCTTACTCAGTTCCACCTCTTCATAATGAACAACCATTTGTCTGGGAAACGAGTAAAGATCTCTTGTGTGAGTCTACTTTTCCATCACCACACATTTTTGACTCACAATTTCACCATCACTTCCAAGACAACACTTCATCTTTTCATCAAAATAATGAAATCATCAATTATGGAAAGATGCTTGAAGACATGACTCATGCTCAAAATGCTAGAAATCATGACTTAGATTTGATGATCCAAACTCTTCATTCTCATCCTATTTCTAATGTCACTAGCCACCCTGTTAAAACGAAAGAGTCATGTAGTTTTGGAAGTCCAGATTCTATTTCAGCACACTCATCTGAACTTGTCCAACCTTCAGATCCCATTGACATTTTGGCAAGTTTTCCTTTTCCTGAAATTGAATTTGAACATGAATATGATCCTGAACTTCCACTTGATGATTCAATTCTACTTCCTGGTCCAATTATGATTCCCATATCTTTACCTAATTTCACTCCATCTCCCGAGTCAGTATTGGATCCAGTACCAGTCCATTTTGAAATTGAATCACCAATCATTTATGATGATCATATTGAACTTGGCCAATTCCATACTTTTGAAAGTCCTATTGATAAATTGGCAAGTTCACATTTTTGTGGAATTGAGTTACATGAGGAATATGATCTTGAGCCCCAACTTAGTGATTCAATCCTTTTTCCTGATTCAATAATGACTCCGGTATCTTTATCTGACTTCAATCTTTTCCCGGAGTTGACATTGGATCCTTTCCCAATTCATAATGAAGTTGAATCACCCATCTTTGAGGATCATGTTGAACTTGACCAATTCATTACTTTTGAAAATCCCATTGACAAATTGGCAAGTTCTCTAATTATTGAACTCCATGAGGAATGTGACCTAGATTCTCACAATCTCTTTACTTCTGAAACTGATTGTACAATTCCAGCGGAAGATGTTGACTTAAGTTTCGAAGAATTGTATGGTGATGAGCTAGAATTTCTTAATATTGGAAGTAAAGAGATCTCACCTTTAGAAAGTCACATTCCATCATGGGAAAATGATTGTGGATTTGAGCTTCATTTTCTTGACTTGGACCCAATCCCTGAACTCACTTCGACTCCTGCACCTTCATTTGACTTCAGTCACCTTTCTGAGTCAGTATTAGTTCCTGTCCTTCCAGAGTCCAAGTCAACTGTTCTATCATTTCATACACCATTCTGGGACAAGGAGATTGATAAATTTGATTCAGAAATTTATTATGGAAAATGGAAAATGGAAATTAGATGGGGTCATGTACATAATAAAAATCATCCATGCATACATCATTCTTGTGGGTCATATTTTTGATATTACTGGTGGGTTCCTCAAAACCCAAAGAAAAGTTGATTGGGCCATGTTTCGTGGACCAATCCGACCACCACCGGAACCACCACCTTAAGGTAATTTTTTTTCCTTCCCTTTCTATTTTGTTTCATGCATACATATATCATGATGCATTGAGGACAATACATGAAATAAGTGTGGGGGAGGGTTTACTAACATAGAGTTTTTAGATCTTCTTTCTTTTACACTTCTTTTAGAAATAGAAAAAAAAATATAAAAATAAAAACTTTTTGAAATAAGAGACAAAGTTTAGATCTATTTTTAAGAAAATTAAGATGAATCTTAGGAATTAAGAAAGCCTTAATTACGACATCTTAAACATAGTTGAAATAATAGATCTTGTTTGAAATTATAGGCTAAGTAAGAAAAATTGGTGAGATATTTTTATCTTGAATTTTTTGCCTTAGATAAGTATGCACTTCACACTTAAACATTTCTTGGGATGGAAACAAAGACCAAAAATGCCATAAAAAGAAAAAGAAAAAGAAAAAGATATATATAAATAAAACATCACCTATTAAGCTGGATCATTATGCCTCAAGAAGCATGATTATTCACGCCTAACGGTGGTAAAGGAAATAAATAATCCCCTTTAGTTTCGTGGCCTTGTTTACTTGAGACCTTAAACCCGAGGGATGTTTTCTCATCTGGTGCCCTAAGACCGTCTGGTTGGGAGTCATCGGTTAAAGGCTCGCTACAAGGGTAGACTAGAAAGCCTAAACTAAGGGAAGAAAAAGAAAAAAAAAGAAAAGTATAAATAAATAAATGGCTTAATGGTTGGAGTTAAAATCCCTCATTCTAAGCTCAATGATCTTTGTGGTCATTATGCTTTTATTTCTAATTTTGAACCAAATAATTTCCTCAAAGCTGAGAGTGATTCATATTGATTGCTTGCCATGCAAGAGGAGCTCTATCAATTTGAGCGCAACCAAGTTTGGCATCTTGTCCCTAGACCCTATGATAGACCAACAATTGGCACTAAATGGATTTTTAGGAACAAATTGGATGAGACGGGTAATGTTGTTAGGAATAAAGTTAGGTTAGTGGCCCAAAATTTCACCCAAATTAAAGGTATCAATTTTGAGAAAATCTTTGCACCGTAGCACGGCTTGAAGTCATACGGATAACACTTGCTTTTGTTTCCTATAAAGATTTCAAACTTTTTCAAATGGATGTAAAACGTGTATTTTTAAATGGATTTATTGAAGAGGAGTTGTATGTTGAACAACCCCCTGGGTTTGTTGATCCTACACATCCGGATTTTGTTTTCAAAATAGACAAAGCTTTATATCGTTTAAAACAAGCTCCTAGTGCTTGGTATGAAAGACTTTCATCATTTCTTATTTCTAATAGCTTTGCTAAGGGTACAATAGATACCACTTTGTTTACTAAACATGTTGAAAATGATATTCTTATTGTTCAAATACATGTTGATGATATTATATTTGGTTCTACTAATGAAAAACTTTGCAAAGATTTTGAATCATGTATAAAGAAGGAATTTGAGATGTCTATGATGGGCGAACTTAACTACTTTCTTGGATTCCAGATCAAGCAAAGAACTGATAGAATTTTTATAAATCAAGCCAAATACACGAAGGAACTCATTAGGAAATTTGGGCTTGAAGGGGCTAAGACAAGCAAAACTCCCATGACTACCACAACAAAACTTGACAAGGATGAACAAGGTATAAATGTAGACATTAAACTCTATCGTAGCATGATTAGTAGTTTATTATATTTAATGGCTAGTAGGCCGGATATTATGTTCAGTGTGTCTTTGTGCTAGATTTCAATCGTGTCCTAAAGAGTCCCATTTGATTGTGATAAAATGCATTATTAGATATCTTAAGGGTATCATTATAATGGTTTGTGATATCCAAAGACCGGACAATTTTTCATGATGAGTTCTTTGGATGCTGACTATGCGGGATGTAGAGTGGATAGGAAGAGTACTAGTGGAACCTGTCAATTGTTGGCCCAAAAGCCCATCACTCTAGTTTTGAAGATGATCAACTCATGTAGTTATAGTACTAATGATCTTGTGTTTATTTAGTCTCAGATTTATGATCAAGATCTTAGTTGGTGTTTAGCTTCATCAAAAGATTTAAGTCAAGTTTTGGAGCTAGCATGGTTTGACTCAAGAGCTTGTGCATCAAGACCACATCAAGTACTCAAGAGGAGTCTAGCTCATTGGATCAAGTTTGGACCAAGTCAAGAAGGAGGAGAAGACTTCAAGTGAAGACTTCAAGATCAAGACTTGTGTTAGGTTTGTTTTTATTAAGATTTTATTTTTAGATAAAATGTAAAGGATAGAATAGTTGGTGGATTGCTCAAGTATACCATACACACACTCTCTTGATTTAGATGAGTTTTCATAAAAGAATTTTCATTTTGGAAAAGACCTATCATTTTGGCAAAATACCGTTTTGGTTTTGGAGTTTATTATATACATGTGTTTTTAACCAAAACTGTTTTAGAGTTTAATGTCAAAAACATAAATATTTCATCATGTATGTGTAGTAGATCATATCCATACACTCTATACTTTCAAAGTGTTTAAAATATCTTGTTTTTGTATTTGGAGAAGTTTTGGAAAAAATCTATTTTGGAGAAATACGATTTATATTTTTAGCCAAAATTTCTTAGTTACAAAAATAGTTCAAAATATTCGTTACATGTCTTGATTTTACTCAAATATGTTTGTATATCAAAGTACAATACTGAAACTATTTTTGTGCATTTTTAGAGATTTTATGAGATTTAATTAAAAATAAAATACCTAAGTTTTAAATCTTGAAAATGTCCTGCCAGGCTCTGGCGGTTGACCAACCGGTCGACCGGACTAGGAGCCCGTCGACCGGAACGGTCGACCGACGTGCACATGATGGGCCGGTCGACCGCACGGTCGACCGCCAGAGAGTGTCTGCTATCTGAAACGGCCCCGGTCGACCGGGTGATCGACCGACAGAGAGCTCAGCTCTCTGTATCCTTGCCACGGTCGATCGGCCGGTCGACCGCTAGCACAACAGTCAGAATTCTGAACGTTGGCCGATCGACCAGGCGGTTGACCGACAGGTCATCCTGGCTGTAACGGCTAGTTTTTGGATAGTCTATAATTTGGGTCTTTCTTGGGCTGTTTTAGCTAAGATTTGAGGAGAGTTTTAAACCTAGTTTTTCCCATCTATTTCAGAGTTTTCTCTACTTGTTTGAGAGCAAATATTTCCAATCAAAAGGGAAGTTTATCAAGAGTGTTTTCAAAGTGATTTCTTGTGTTTTTCTCCACACATTCTATTCTAGTTTTATCACACAACACTTGAGCTATCCGTTGATATATTCATCCTATAGGAGTGTTATTGTGAGATTGTTTTTAGGTGATCAAAGTGTTGTGATTACCAAAGACTTCTTCTTGTGCTTTGAGGAGGCGGACGTGTGTGTTCGCATTGTTTCGGGTTCTAGTGTGAACTCGGTGTTTGAGGTGCGGCCTCGGCGAGCTTGTGGGCTTGCGGTGCGTTCAGGAAACTGAGAGAGACTAGAGAGTCCAAGAGTTCTAGTGGAAACTCCTTGTAGGTGTTGCGGCACCAAGTGATCCGGTGGGATCGATTTTAGTAAAAATCCTTCAAGTGTTGAAGGCGGGGACGTAAAGCAAGTGTGCTCGAACCTCGAAACAAATCTCCCGTGTTTGTGATTGCTCTCTCTATCTCTTACTTGTCTTTATATCTTACATGCTAATATTGTCTTTATCTTTATATGCTTGATATATTGTGTGCTTATTGTTATATGCTTGGGGATTGTTTGCTAACACTTGTATTCAACCAAGAGAGCCAACGCGGCACCTCAACTCTTATTTAGAGAAATCTTGAGGAGTTAGTCTAGAGCCCTTCACGAAAATCCGGCTACACTCTTATGTTATACTTGGTGTTTAGTTTTAGAAGTTTTTAGTTTGCATTAAATAAGTTCTTAATTCCGCTTAATTGACAATTAGATTAGCTCATCACCTATTCAACCCCCTCTAGGTGATTACAATTGGTATCACAGCCAAATGCTCTTGATTTGGGTCTTACAACCAAGAGTTAAAGATTCTCATTTTTAGCTAATCACAATATTTATTTACACACACCATGGATTTCATGTCACCTCCCACTTTTGACATTCTTAATATCCAAACTTGAAAGGTTAAGATGTCTTTGTACCTCAATGCCTTAGGGATTCATGTTTATTTTGCCACTACTAAAGATTTTTATTATTTAAATGATAAAAATATTGAGGCTAATGCATAAGCCCTACATGCTTTAAGATCTACCCTAAATGATGATTATTTATCTAGGATTGCTAATCTTGATTCGACTTTTGTGTTTCGAATACCATACTCTTCTTTGGCGAAACAGAACAATACTATGCGGGGAACGACTCGGATGTAGGAAGTAACGCTTCCAACGTGTGCTACATGGTCCAAGGGGATAACCCCCTTGAGGTAAATACCGAATCTGAGGTAGAAGAAGATGTTGATATGTCTTATGATGAGCTTGAATCATTTTGTCAACAACTTCTAGAAAAATATGACATGCTTAAAAAAGATAATAAGAAAATGAAAAACAAATTTGATTGCATGTTAAAAGAAAAAGATTCTTTACAAGGTAAATTGGAATATTTTTCAAAAGAGAATGAAACTTTGAAAAATGAAAATATTTCCTTGCTTTCTAAATTGAATGATTTGTGTGAAGGAAATAATGCTTTGAAAAATAAAATTATTTTGGTGGAAAAATAAAAGGAAATTGCTTTACATGAAAACTCTTCTTTGAAAAGAAAAATTGTCGAAAAAGAAAAAGTAAAAGTTTCTAAAAAGAAAAAGATTGTTGATCATGCTCTTTAAGCCACAACCATTGATAAAAATGAAGTTAAATTTTTGAAAAATAAAATTGATTGTTTGAGCTCAACTTTGAGCAAATGTGCATTTAACCATAAAAGATTAGAATCCTTATTTCAAAAGAAACAAGTTCCCCATGTTCATGCACAACATCCACAACATGTTTATGCACATTTTGTATGTCATGATCATACTCATTCACATATGCATAGTAGAGTGTACAAGTGTACACATTGTAGTCGCAAAGGCCATTTAGTAAAGTTTTATTTTGATAAGATGCATCATATTAATTTTGCTAAGAAAAATGTTTGGGTTCCTTATAATGCTAACCCTCAAGGACCCAAAAGATAATAGGTACCATAATCCCCACCTTTTATATTCGATGTAGGTGCGGGCTCTCACATGACGTGAGAGTGTTGGTGCCTTGGTAGTGGATGCACATGGACTTGATGGGCATACGTTTGATGCACGCTATCAAGGAGGTTTGGTGAGACAATCACCATGTTTTTGAGAATTAGAGCATAGTTCTTTGGTTTGGTAACTATCTCTAAACTCCTATTTTATTTATTTACATGCTTGTTCATATATGATATTTTTAGCATGTTCATGTTTTATTTATTTTGTGCTTCATGTGGTAAATACAAGTTTAATTGTAGTTTCCATCAAAACTTGGATATATACGTGTAGAAGTAGTGAGCAACAAATTGATTCATATATGTTTGCACTTCATTGTTCATTTGTACTCACTATATGCACATGTATAGCCTAGTTTTGATGATTCTCTCATTTACACTTGTGTTGCCTATTTTCATGTTTTTATTTCATGTATATGTATTTTGTATTCAAATCTAATAAATATACATGTATGTCTCTTGAGTCTCTTACCTTCATGCAAATTATATCATAGACTCTTTTTATGTTTGGGATATGTGTGCATATTGTTAGTTTTGAATAAATCATACATATACCTAGAAGTTATGTTTAAATGAAAAATGAATTTTCATTTTTTGTTTGATAAAATGATATTTGTTTTAAGCTTTATTGACTATCTTCATGGAAAATGCTAATTACATGATTCTTGTACACTCACACTTTATTTGTTTATTCATTACTTTATTTCATGATTATTTTAAGCCTTATAGATTTCGAGTGTCAATTCTTGTGTATTTAGTATGTTTCATGATAGACATATGATTTGGGTTCATGTTTTTGAAGGATCTTTAACTAGTTTTTCAAAAATTATTTTAACTAGTTACTTATTCTTCATTTGGTAGTGTTTTCGCTATAAAATTATTTTTTCAAACTCTATTTTTGAAAACCCCGACCTACCCCTTTTAAAGGGAGGACGGATGGGCAAGTATGCCTTGTAAGCCTTATTGAAAATCTTTTATCTTGTGCATAAAAAGGGTGGTAATTATGAGTTATATACTTGATTTACATTATTATTTTGAATTGGAATCTCAATTGATATTTATTTTGTATATACTCATATTTTGTTTTCTATATATGTATGCTTTAATTCAAATAATATCAATTTCGATTGGTATTCTCTTTTCATACATATATATGATTTATTTGTGCTTGATTCTCAAGATATTTACATGTTTAAAGCACAAATTATGTTTATGTTAAGCTTACTTCAAATCTTAATTTTCAATTGATTTCTCAATTGGTACTTTTATATAAGCTTATGCATTATCTTTAATTGGTATTTTTTTACAATTAGTATTTTGTACAATATGTTTCAATTGGTATCTAATTGATCTATTTATTTCAATTGGTATCCATGAAAATTTAAATTGGCATCAAAATATAGAATACTTTCCTTCATTGGTATCAACATTTTATTACATTTCAATTGATAAAATGTTTTAATTACAATTAAAATTCAAAATTTGTAATGTTAATTTACAATTGGTATCTTAAAATTTGATTTACTAAGATATCTCAAAATTTGCTTTATTGAGAAAATTTAAATTTTGTTTTAATAAGAAATATTAAAAATGTTTTGATGTGTATTGCTTATATGCAAAGGGAGCTTAACATCTCTTCTACATATAGATTCATGTTGAGTGTATCTCATATTGAGGAGCTTGATAACTCTTCTTTATGCGGTACACGTGTGTAGGGGGAGCTTCACATCTCCTCTTATGCATTGCATATTATTTGTTAAGTGAATTAGGGCTTGTCATCCTTTTTTCATATAATACATGTATGTAGGGAAGTTAACTTAGCGTCTTCCTCTTCATGAATGTATACCGTATATATCTTTTATTGATAGATTTGAGCTCACCCTTTTGTTGATTTTTTTGTTTCTGTAACGCCCCGATTTCACGGATACGGGGACGTCACTGCGACGTATATACTTAGGTCAGAAGAAGCCCCCACGTATATACGCTAAGCATAAAAGTACAATAAGGAAACAGAGTACAACACAGAGCGTGGTGTATACATATACCAACTTACAAGATACAAGTACAAAGTTATACAAACTATGATAAAGTAATACACTTTACAAGCGTTATTTATCATATCCAAGTCCAAAAGAACATATACAAAGATATACACAAGGTGCTCACGTAAGAAATAGAGACTCGTGAGCCAAAAAGAGGAGTACGGCACGAGGGAACTAGAGCTGGTCAGCCTGCTCACTGAAGTATGCCTGATCTTCCGTGGAAGGATCCACTTCGTTCCAGGTCTCGGAATCTGAATATGCAAATCCAAGGAATCAAGACATGAAAGCAATAGATAGCTACAGCCAAGTGACTAAGGGACGTGTACAAGTAGGATGGAACTATATAAGGTATATCAACTAACAGATATGATAAGCATGAATAGATAAAGTCGTACAATAGATCTACAATTAACGTTTTATTATTATTACTTGTCTTACTGTGATATCTAGCTATGTGACCCAGCGTCCCAGTACACATAGATCCATATCCTAACAAAGCAAGGTTGTTGTTGGAAACCAGCGGTTGTATCGACAAACTATGTTTACAGTGGACCCCGTACATACCCGGGATAACGGTCATTGATTGTTCCGTTGCTTGGTGACGGAAGCCAGCCGCTAGGCTCAACTGGAGGGACTTATGTATGCCCTTTTCATGATGGTACCAGAAATAAAGGGAACAAGCACTCCCCTCGGTCCCCTGGAGGCCCACAGGTTAGACCGGAACATGGGTTGCACAACACTCCTAAAAGCCACTGTAAACACGAACACATCGATATCCGCATGTCTTCCCCCGACCCATGTGTAAGTTGGTCTATTTTATACAAAGGTCAATGCATCATGCTTGATATAAGTGATGGCATGATAAGTTGGTGATATTTGCTACTTTAACAATTTATGAAGTAAGAATTATAATAACAAGTCATGGAGTATCAAGAAGTAATGTCCATCAGGTAGCATGTCATGTATATCAATAATGAAGCATAAGTATGAACAATGTATCACAAGTATATAGAGGTTAGGATCCAAAATCAGAAAAGGAAACAACCAAGTTAAATAGTCAGAATTAGTCGACTAGGTGGGAGATTAGTCGACTAATAAGGGTCTTCAGTCGACTAATGGTCTGCAGGAGTCGACTAAAGTGGTTTTCCAGAGAGTTTGGTAGTCGACTTGGGTTGGAAGGGTAGTCGACTAGGGTGATCTATAAGTCGACTAATGGATACGCAAGTCGACTAAATCTATGATATAGAAAATTGGGATTTATTTCTGGGACATGTTAGTCGACTAAGGTACTATGTGTAGTCGACTAGAGGTTCCAAGTCGACTATAAAATTAGGATAAGTCGACTAGGTCCAAGAGTTGGTGTTTTTGGTTCCAAGGAAAACTAGTCGACTAGGGGTCAAAATGTAGTCGACTAGGGGGGTCTAGTCGACTAGTAATAAGGGGCTAGTCGACTAAAACTGTGAAAATCAGAAAAGCTACGTTTCAGAATAAAAGGGTTAGTCGACTAGGTTCTAGGTCAAGTCGACTAATACTGGGAAAAACAGAAAACAGAACTGAAATTCTGATGGTTGTTTGGTGGCTAAAAATACGATTTTTATGGCACAAGTGAACATGAATGATCAACACAAGTATACAAGGAAGTAGTCTAGTCTTGGTGAGTAAGGATACTCACTTGGAATGGTATATTTGAAGGTTCTACGAGTCTTGAAGGATCGTTTGTCGACGATGTCACCAACTAGGTCTTTGGCGATACCTCCGACGAAGTGAGATGCGATCCAAATCCAAGAGTTGTGGTAGCTTGAGATGGAAAGGAAAACCTTGAGATGGAAGAGGGAAAGTGTGAAGGCTCAATTCTTGATGAAATGAAGAAGAGAGAAAAGAAATGTAAAGGAAGGATTTATATAGGATTTGATTTTTGTAAAGGAGTTGCAATTAAAGGATTTGAGAGGGGTTTTATGTAAAAAGGGAAGAATGGGGGTGTCTCCCTTGGCCAATGGTGGCCGGCCATGGGGAGGAGAGAGGGGATTGCATTAATGGGGATATTTTGGAGGAAAGATATTTTGGAAGAGATATTTTGAGAATTTGTTGGAAGGAAAAGAAGGAAAGAAAAAGGAAAAAGAAAAGGGAAAAGAATTTGTAAAAGAGAAGATATTTTCTCAAATTTGAAAAATTAAAATATTGAAAACACGGGTTCCCGGGTTAAAGTCGGAAGTACGGAAAACATTTCGGAAAATACCGAAATCGTCCTGATTTCGAGTATCTCGGAACGACTCGTAATTTTCACCAAAAATCCATAATAATATATGAAGACTAAAAGTGAAATCCTTTTTTAGAAATACTTTATAGTTTTAAAGCTAAAAATCTCGGAACCAATAAAATACCGACTCCGAAAGAATTTTCATAAAATTATAAAATTCTAAGAAAAAGAATGTAGATAAAAAATATGATTCTAAAAGATAATGTCTAAAGGACTTTCTTGAAATTCCTAATGGTTTGTGAAATAAAAATTCGGGAATCGATCAGCGACACTGGTCGACACCGGTTTTGAAGAAATTCATTTTAATTTTAGAAAATTCCAGAAAATCACATAAAATCTAATATACTAGAAAATGATATTTGAAATTGAAATTGGTCAAATACGGAAAGTAAAACGAAAAATACGATCAAAAAGCTGAATACGCAACAAAGTACGTATTCCGGAAACGGGGTATTACAATCTACCCACCTTACAAAAATTTCGTCCTCGAAATTTCATAAGGTGAAGGGTAACAGGAATGGTAACAGATAGATAAGGCTAGGAAGAAAGATAACAATAGGAAAGAGTAAAAGGAAAGGGTCTTACCAATCAAGATGAGAAGAGTTGAGGATAACGCTCTCGGATGACGTCCTCTCGTTCCCATGTGGCCTCTCCTGGCGCATGGCGATTCCAAGACACCAACACTAAAGGTATGGCTTTGTTCTTCAGTGTCTTCACACTTCTATCCAATATGGCCATCGGCTGCTCCTGATATGATAAATCCGGTTGTAGCTCCAGCTCGGAATGATCCAAAATATGGCTGTCATCTTTAACATACCTCCTCAACTGGGACACGTGGAAAACATTATGAACTCCGTCCAACGATGGCGGCAATGCCAATCGATAAGACACATCTCCCACTCGTTCCAATATCTCGAATGGGCCGATATATCTCGGACTTAGTTTCCCACGAGTGCCGAACCGGATTACTCCCTTGGTAGGTGAAATCTTCAAGAACACATGATCTCCAACTCCGAATTCCAATGGCCTCCTCTGCAAATCTGCCCAGCTCTTCTGCCGACTCTGAGCTGCCTTGAGATGATCTCTGATAACTCTAACTTTCTCTGTGGTTTGGATCAGAATCTCTGGCCCCAACAGACTCCTCTCACCGACTTCATCCCAACAAATCGGTGACCTGCATTTCCTCCCATACAGTGCCTCAAAAGGTGCCATCTTAATACTTGCCTGATAACTGTTGTTAGAAGAAAACTCAGCCAAGTGTAGATGGTCCTCCCATGAACCCCTGAACTCAATCATGCAGGCTCTAAGCATATCTTCGAGGATCTGAATGGTCCTCTCAGATTGCCCGTCTGTCTGAGGATGATATGCTGTACTGAACTTCAGACGAGTTCCCAGACTCTCTTGGAGACTCTCCCAGAAATGAGATCTGAATCTGGTATCTCTATCTGATACAATACTGACTGGAACTCCATGCAGACGAACTATCTCCTTCACATACTTATCTGCCAGAACCTCTGTAGTCTGACCCACCCTGAATGGTATGAAGTGAGCTGACTTGGTGAGGCGATCAATGATGACCCACACAGCATTATTACCTTTGGGACTACGTGGCAATGCCGTGACAAAGTCCATAGTGATATGCTCCCACTTCCATTCGGGTATAGGCAAAGGATGAAGAAGTCCAGCTGATCTCTGATGCTCAATCTTTATCTGCTGGCACACCAAGCACTTAGCTACAAACTGAGCTATCTCTCTCTTCATTGCATTCCACCAAAAGTGCTTCTTCAAGTCCTGGTACATCTTGTTTCCTCCTGGATGTATAGAATAGGCTGAACTGTGTGCTTCCTCCAAAATCTTCTGTCTAACTTCCCCTTGGGGAACACAAAGTCTACCTCCAAAGTACAATGCACCATCCGGACGAATACAGATATCCGTCCTCAATCCAGTCTCTACCTGAGCTCGGAATGTCTGGAGTCTGGGGTCCTCCTTCTGAGCTTCCTTGATCTCTTCTATCAATGAAGACTGGATCTGCAAGGTCATAAGCTGTCCTGTCTTCTCAGCTCCTCGAACCACCATCAAGTCCAATCTGATAAAGTCCTGAATCAACTCCTTCTGTTGAGTGATTTGGACTAGCACTCTGTTCTCTGGCATCCTGCTCAGGGCATCGGGAACTGTATTGACCTTGCCTGGATGATATTGCAAGTCAATGTCATAGTCTGCCATCAGCTCCAGCCACCGTCTCTGCCTCATGTTCAACTCTTTTTGTGAAAAGATATACTTGAGGCTCTTGTGATCTGTATATATCAGCACTCTATCTCCAGAAGATAGTGCCTCCAAGTCTTCAAAGCAAAGATCACTGCTGCCAACTCCAAGTCATGAGTTGGGTAATTCCTCTCATGAGGCTTCAATTGCCTAGATGCATATGCTATAACATGATCATGTTGCATAAGCACACACCCAGGCCTTTACCTGATGCATCACTAAAGATGACCATCCCTCCTCTCCCTGAGGGAGTCTTCAAGATAGGAGCTGATATGAGCTTCTGCTTCAACTGCTCGAAGGCTGCATCACATTCCTCGGTCCAAATGTACCTTACTCCTTTCCGGGTGAGCTGGGTTAACGGAGCTGCAATCCGAGAGAAATCCTGGACAAAGCGTCTATAATATCCAGCTAGTCCAAGAAAACTCTTTATCTCCGTCACCGTCCTCGGAACTGGCCAATCCTTTACTGCCTGGACTTTGCTCGGATCAACCGAGATACCTTCTGCTGACACCATATGTCCAAGAAATGCTATACTGTCCAGCCAGAATTCACACTTGCTCCTCTTGGCATGAAGCTGCTCCTGCTGAAGTGTCTGCAACACAATCCTCAAGTGTTCTGCATGCTCCCTGTAGCTCTTTGAATAGATCAAGATGTCGTCGATGAAAACAACAACAAACTGATCCAAGAAGGGCGAGAACACTCGGTTCATCAAGTCCATAAATACTGCAGGGGCATTGGTGACTCCGAAAGGCATCACTAGAAACTCATAGTGGCCATATCGGGTCCTGAATGCCGTCTTCGGTATATCCTCCTTCTTCACCCTCAGCTGGTGGTAACCCGACTGTAAATCCAACTTGGAGAATACACAGGCTCCATGAAGCTGATCAAATAGATCATCAATCCTGGGAAGGGGATACTTGTTCTTGATGGTGACTTTGTTCAACTCCCTATAGTCAATACAAAGTCTCTTACCACCATCCTTCTTATTGGCCAACAGTACTGGAGCTCCCCACGGAGAAGTACTTGGCCTGATCAATCCCTTATCTGAATACTCCTGCAGCTGCTTCTTCAGGATCTCCAACTCCATCGGTGCCATCCTGTACGGAGCCTTAGATATAGGAGCTGCTCCTGGAACTGTATCGATGGAGAACTCTATCATCCTTTCCGGTGGTAGTCCTGATATCTCAGCAAACACCTCCGGGAATTCATCCCACACCGGCACCTTCTGCTTCTGAACCTCCGAAGTAGAAATCTGAGACTTTCCTTGGTGGTCTTCACTTCTCCACTAAACTGGAACTCGGGCTGAAGGGGAATTCTAAAATTGATCTTCTTCTCTCTACAATCAATTATAGCATAGTACTGACTGAGCCAGGTCATGCCTAAGATTACGTCGTACCCTTTGGTATCTAGTACGAGCATATCTATGGCCAGGGTCTTATCACACAGTTCTACTGGACAATCAGTACACATTCTAGATGATATAACTACCCCATTCCCTGTACTTATCTCCCATCTGTGGTCTAAAACCTTAACAGGTATTGAATGTAAAGCCACAAATTTATCTGAGATGTAACAGTGGGATGCACCTGAATCAAATAAAGCGAGAACAGGCTTTGCATAAACTCTGATGTTACCTGTAATCACCTCCTCTGAAGCCTCAGCCTCTGCTTCCGTCAGGTTGTAAGCCTGACCTCTGCCACGCCCTGCTGACGTCCTACCTCCTCTCTGCACCGGGCGAATGACATGCTGTGGAGGAAGGGGTGCTCTCCTCATCACCGGTCCCTGGCTTCTCTGCCCAAGTGGCCCTGGTACTGCCCGTTGTCCACTCGGTCCTGGAAGTGCTGGCAAAGTCTGGTTGGCTATCTCCAATCTCCTGTGTGGACAAGCCCCTATAGAATGATCTCTGGAACCACATATCAGGCACCACCCATTTGCTCTACGGCAATTTGCTCGAGTGTGTCCTGGTTTCAGACAGAAGTTGCAGAAGGTAGATGGTTGGGCTGTCTGGTAAGGAGCCGGTCTGAAAGGTTGCCTCTGAATCTTCGCTGCTCTAAATGGGCCCCCTCTTCCCATGGGTACAAACGGCCTCTTCATGGCCTGGTTCTCTTGCTTCCTCTGTAACACCCGCTCTACCTCTCGAGCGACGGTGAGAACCTCAGAATAGGTCTTCATCTGTTGGGACATCAAGAAGGCCTGTAAGTCCAACTGCAGGCCCTGCTGAAACCTGCTTGCTCTCTTCTCCTCGTCCGTTACCATATATGGTGCGAAGCGGCTCAATCTGAGAAACTCCGCGGCATACTCGTCCACGGACTTGTTCCCCTGCTGGAGTCTGATGAATTGTTCCTCCATATCTTTCTGCGCCGTAGCAGGGAAAAAGCGGCTGTAGAAACTCTTGGAGAACGTATCCCAAGAGATAGGTCTCTCCAAGCGGGCTTCCTCTGCAAGCCACCAAGTCCGAGCTATGTCCTTAAGCTGAATCTTGGCGACTTCGACTTGGTTCTCCTGTGGGACACGGGCTGCGTTCAGCAGGTCTGTTGTGTCCGTCAACCATTGCTCCGCCTCCAATGGTTTCTCGCTCCCCGTGAATATAGCAGGCTGTAGTCTTCTGAAGTCCGATACATTCCCGGGCTTCTGTTCCTTCGGGGCTGCTAACTCTTATCTAAGGAGCTCGGTCTGCTGCTGCTGATGTTCCATCTGCTGTTGCTGGTTCTGCATCTGCTGTTGCTGGTTATCCACCATAGTCTGAATGATTCTCAGGACATCAGCATTCTCTCCTCCTACGGGTCCATTGGGCACCTGCCCGATGTTGTTACGACCCGAACGTCTCTCCATACTGAATGATAACTGGAATTGGAAACAAAGGAAAGGAGTTTAGGATACGAAGGAATTGATCAATGAAGGAAGCAAGAAGGACTCTATAACTTTGTACATTGTAGTTGGCATAAGCAAATTACTAGAATTTGCCACTCTATTGTACTTTAGGTTTGAGAGCCTAGGCTCTGATACCAACCTGTAACGCCCCGATTTCACGGATACGGGGACGTCACTGCGACGTATATACTTAGGTCAGAAGAAGCCCCCACGTATATACGCTAAGCATAAAAGTACAATAAGGAAACAGAGTACAACACAGAGCGTGGTGTATACATATACCAACTTACAAGATACAAGTACAAAGTTATACAAACTATGATAAAGTAATACACTTTACAAGCGTTATTTATCATATCCAAGTCCAAAAGAACATATACAAAGATATACACAAGGTGCTCACGTAAGAAATAGAGACTCGTGAGCCAAAAAGAGGAGTACGGCACGAGGGAACTAGAGCTGGTCAGCCTGCTCACTGAAGTATGCCTGATCTTCCGTGGAAGGATCCACTTCATTCCAGGTCTCGGAATCTGAATATGCAAATCCAAGGAATCAAGACATGAAAGCAATAGATAGCTACAGCCAAGTGACTAAGGGACGTGTACAAGTAGGATGGAACTATATAAGGTATATCAACTAACAGATATGATAAGCATGAATAGATAAAGTCGTACAATAGATCTACAATTAACGTTTTATTATTATTACTTGTCTTACTGTGATATCTAGCTATGTGACCCAGCGTCCCAGTACACATAGATCCATATCCTAGCAAAGCAAGGTTGTTGTTGGAAACTAGCGGTTGTATCGACAAACTATGTTTACAGTGGACCCCGTACATACCCGGAATAACGGTCATTGATTGTTCCGTTGCTTGGTGACGGAAGCCAGCCGCTAGGCTCAACTGGAGGGACTTATGTATGCCCTTTTCATGATGGTACCAGAAATAAAGGGAACAAGCACTCCCCTCGGTCCCCTGGAGGCCCACAGGTTAGACCGGAACATGGGTTGCACAACACTCCTAAAAGCCACTGTAAACACGAACACATCGATATCCGCATGTCTTCCCCCGACCCATGTGTAAGTTGGTCTATTTTATACAAAGGTCAATGCATCATGCTTGATATAAGTGATGGCATGATAAGTTGGTGATATTTGCTACTTTAACATTTATGAAGTAAGAATTATAATAACAAGTCATGGAGTATCAAGAAGTAATGTCCATCAGGTAGCATGTCATGTATATCAATAATGAAGCATAAGTATGAACAATGTATCACAAGTATATAGAGGTTAGGATCCAAAATCAGAAAAGGAAACAACCAAGTTAAATAGTCAGAATTAGTCGACTAGGTGGGAGATTAGTCGACTAATAAGGGTCTTCAGTCGACTAATGGTCTGCAGGAGTCGACTAAAGTGGTTTTCCAGAGAGTTTGGTAGTCGACTTGGGTTGGAAGGGTAGTCGACTAGGGTGATCTATAAGTCGACTAATGGATACGCAAGTCGACTAAATCTATGATATAGAAAATTGGGATTTATTTCTGGGACATGTTAGTCGACTAAGGTACTATGTGTAGTCGACTAGAGGTTCCAAGTCGACTATAAAATTAGGATAAGTCGACTAGGTCCAAGAGTTGGTGTTTTTGGTTCCAAGGAAAACTAGTCGACTAGGGGTCAAAATGTAGTCGACTAGGGGGTCTAGTCGACTAGTAATAAGGGGCTAGTCGACTAAAACTGTGAAAATCAGAAAAGCTACGTTTCAGAATAAAAGGGTTAGTCGACTAGGTTCTAGGTCAAGTCGACTAATACTGGGAAAAACAGAAAACAGAACTGAAATTCTGATGGTTGTTTGGTGGCTAAAAATACGATTTTTATGGCACAAGTGAACATGAATGATCAACACAAGTATACAAGGAAGTAGTCTAGTCTTGGTGAGTAAGGATACTCACTTGGAATGGTATATTTGAAGGTTCTACGAGTCTTGAAGGATCGTTTGTCGACGATGTCACCAACTAGGTCTTTGGCGATACCTCCGACGAAGTGAGATGCGATCCAAATCCAAGAGTTGTGGTAGCTTGAGATGGAAAGGAAAACCTTGAGATGGAAGAGGGAAAGTGTGAAGGCTCAATTCTTGATGAAATGAAGAAGAGAGAAAAGAAATGTAAAGGAAGGATTTATATAGGATTTGATTTTTGTAAAGGAGTTGCAATTAAAGGATTTGAGAGGGGTTTTATGTAAAAAGGGAAGAATGGGGGTGTCTCCCTTGGCCAATGGTGGCCGGCCATGGGGAGGAGAGAGGGGATTGCATTAATGGGGATATTTTGGAGGAAAGATATTTTGGAAGAGATATTTTGAGAATTTGTTGGAAGGAAAAGAAGGAAAGAAAAAGGAAAAAGAAAAGGGAAAAGAATTTGTAAAAGAGAAGATATTTTCTCAAATTTGAAAAATTAAAATATTGAAAACACGGGTTCCCGGGTTAAAGTCGGAAGTACGGAAAACATTTCGGAAAATACCGAAATCGTCCTGATTTCGAGTATCTCGGAACGACTCGTAATTTTCACCAAAAATCCATAATAATATATGAAGACTAAAAGTGAAATCCTTTTTTAGAAATACTTTATAGTTTTAAAGCTAAAAATCTCGGAACCAATAAAATACCGACTCCGAAAGAATTTTCATAAAATTATAAAATTCTAAGAAAAAGAATGTAGATAAAAAATATGATTCTAAAAGATAATGTCTAAAGGACTTTCTTGAAATTCCTAATGGTTTGTGAAATAAAAATTCGGGAATCGATCAGCGACACTGGTCGACACCGGTTTTGAAGAAATTCATTTTAATTTTAGAAAATTCCAGAAAATCACATAAAATCTAATATACTAGAAAATGATATTTGAAATTGAAATTGGTCAAATATGGAAAGTAAAACGAAAAATACGATCAAAAAGCTGAATACGCAACAAAGTACGTATTCCGGAAACGGGGTATTACAGTTTCTAACAAAAAGGGGGAGAACATTTTTTTGTGTTTACTCTAATCCCTTTGTTGATGATTGATAAAAAGGGGGAGAAGTATTTTAGTATATATGCATGTTTTCCTTGCTTTATACATAAAGGGGGAGAAGAATTTTTATTTATGCATATTGTTTTTGTTTTGCAAAAAGAAAAAAAGAATTTGATGAGTTTTATGCTTGATTGGCATGTTTATCTCTTTATAATTTGTTTAGTCTTATGTGCTTCATTGTCATATATTATTTATTTATTGTGATGCATGAGTTAAGGGGGAGCTTCTTTGAAGCTTTACTTTAATCCATGCATATATAACTCCATGAGTTTTATCATCATCAAAAAGGGGGAGATTGTTGGCCCAAAGTCTCATCACTCTAGTTTTGAAGATGATCAACTCATGTAGTTATAATACTAATGATCTTGTGTTTATTTAGTCTTAGATTTATGATCAAGATCTTAATTGGTGTTTAGCTTCATCAAAGGATTTAAGTCAAGTTTTGGAGCTAGCACGGTTTGATTCAAGAGCTTGTGCATCAAGACCACATCAAATACTCAAGAGGAGTCTAGCTCGTTGGATCAAGTTTGGACGAAGTCAAGAAGGAGGAGAAGACTTCAAGTGAAGACTTCAAGATCAAGACTTGAGTCTAGATTTGTTTTTATTAAGATTTTATTTTTAGATAAAATGTAAAGGATAGAATAGTTGTTGGATTGCTCAAGTATACCATATACACACACACTCTTGATTTAGATGAGTTTTCATAAAAGAATTTTCATTTTGGAAAAGACCTATCATTTTGGCAAAATACCGGTTTAATTTTTGGAGTTTATTATATACATGTGTTTTTAACCAAAATCGTTTTAGAGCTTAATGTCAAAAACATATATATTTTATCATGTATGTGTAGTAGATCATATCCATACACTCTATGCTTTCAAAGTGTTTAAAATATCTTGTTTTTGTATTTGGAGAAGTTTTGAAAAAAAAAATTTATTTTGAAAAAATACAGTTTTTGTTTTTAGCCAAAATTTCTAAGTTACAAAAATAGTTCAAAATGTTTGTAACATGTCTTGATTTTACTCAAACATGTTTGTATATCAAAGTATAATACTGAAACTATTTTTGTGGATTTCTAGAGATTTTATGGGATTCAATTAAAAATAAAATACCCAAGTTTTAGATCCTGAAAATGGCCTGCCAGGCTCTGGCGGTCGACCGGACCAGGAGTCGGTTGACCGGAACGGTTGACCGACGTGCATAGACATGCACAGGATGGGCCGGTCGACCGCCGAGAGTGTCTGTGATTGAGATTTTAAGAGTTGAAATAGAGTTCAGAAATTCTTAATCTCAATGTGAATCCGCTGTAGCAAGGGCTCTAGCGGGTCGTGATCCTCAGGGAAGGATGCGATGAAAGCTTTTCGACTCGATTCCTCGGTATGCTTCAAGTAAGAACAGAGAGATTAGATTTGAGATAAAAGATGATATTAAAGACGTGGTTTTGCTGATCTTCTACCACAACCCTATTGCAAGTTAAAAATATTGATCATCATATTGAATATATGAATTCTATCCTAGGTTTTGTAGAAGATATGCAAGAAAGGGAAAAGATTTAGAATCTTACTAATGGCACTACCAAAAATCTAACACGTTTTCATCCTAACATCAAAGCACAACGCAAGAGAAGATTTTCCTTGAAGTTGCGTTGTCAAAGTACTTAAGCATGAAATGTGAAAAGTTATTTAGAGTTGTAACATTAGATTATGAAACTATTTATCATTTAGTCTTCAAGCAATCTACTTCAAACCTAGGGTTTCTAAAAAGTCATCAATCCGATCAATGCTTAACTGCTCTAGGGTTGCTTTAAGAATTTCAGCAACCACTAGAGAATTAGTTCATCATTATATTTAGTTTATTTATTTTTATAATTTTTTTATTTTATTTGATAAGAAAGATTGCAGAAAATAAAGAAAAGGAAAACCAGAGATAGATTGCAGAGAAGAAAACAACTTAAAAGACAATGCAAGAAATGATAAAAAGGTAACCTTTATTGCAGATGGTTCTCCAATTACAAGGCTCCTTCTTCTCCACAACGTGCTTGAGAATAAAAAATTACAACTTTTGCAGAAATTTAAAAATGGCTAAAGAAAACCCTAGTTCGTCTCTCGATGCCCCTCTCTGCTGCGCTTGCAGAGATATTTATAGTGCAGAATGTAGAGGAGTCCCGGATAGAGTCACCCACGAAATCTGGTAGTCAACTTCATCTGAAATGCCGCAGAAACCAGGGATTTGCCGCGGATTTGCGGCATTTCTGGCTCTTCTGGCCACGCGCTTTGGCGCGTGGCTTCTCCTGATCCGTTTATCTGGGCGCATGCTTCTGGAATATGCATCCTGGCCTTTTAATCTGGATTTTCGAGATAACTTAGTAATCAAGTTACCCTTAATCCAGATTTCTTCAAATCTTCTTTCCACGAATTTCTTTCTTATCTTGGGCTTTTATCCTCATCCTGCAAGTGTTTAGGGTTGGATAGAAGTCAATCCTTCCCTTATTTCTGATATTTGCAATTTTTAGCCCTTGTATTTGCATTTTGACTCTTTGTATTTGCGCTTTTTCACCTGGGCTTCAAACATGGGCTTGGATCTGGGCTTTTGGGCTCTTTAAGCTTTATTTCTTATTAAATTGATAATTCGAGGCCTGCACACATTAAATAACGAAATATTAATAAATGTGCATTATAATATGAATAAATGTGCAAATGTGATGGTATATATGATGACAATTATGCATTTTTCACTACCTATCACACCCCCACACTTATCTTTTTGCTCGTCCTCGAGTAAAAATCAAAAAGAAAAAGAAAAATCTAACCTAGCTAACTCACTTTCGTAGGAATCACGGTTGCACTTAGCATGTGCAACAAGCCATTAAACCCCTAGGTTACCCTAGAGGACGAGTGTTGTCTCGTGAGGGTTTTCAGCGGATTACACCCACAAAATCCATAAAAAGGAAATTATTTGACTTATATTGGAGAGACTAAGTAGTCTATAAGTTTTAGGATCCTCATTTTTATTCATTCTTCAAACTTAGTCTTAATAAAGTCAATTGTTATTTATTTTAGGTAAGGATTTAAAATTGAGTGTTTCATATAGTCTTTTTCGTTACCAAAAATCATATGCACCCTTATGTTTTTACTAGGAATTCTTTGACTTTGACTCTCATACCTCTTTATTATTAATATAATATATTATAGATATATATATATATATATATTTTTTGATATGTATAACTCATCTAACTTTCTTTCGTGTAAGTATCAAGGCTTCTTGAGGCCCTAATACCTAACTAATTGATTATTAGATGTGTTAATACATATAAGTAATTTTTCCTTAGTTCCCTCGGACTTTCTAATTCACCCATGTAGCGAACTTAAAGTCGATGACTCCCAAACCGGTCGGTTTTAGGGCACCAGGTGAGAAAACACCCCGTGGACTCAAATTCGAGTGAATTAGGCCACAAAACTAAGGTTTTATTTTATTTTTTTTTTACACTCACCTTTAGGCGTGAATACTTATGCCTCTTGAGGCACATGTATCCAGCTTAATTAGTGATAATTTTTTTTTTTTTTTTATATATGAAGCACAAGGGTCGTTGTCTTAGAATCCTAGATACGCATTAGGTATGCATAATTCATTAAGGCAAAAATCAAGACTAATTACTTATTCAATTTTCCCTCCTATACCTAAAGTTTAAACAATTTATTTATTTTGACCAAGTCTTTAGAAATCCTAATCATGATTTTCCTAATTCTTAAAACTGACTTAGGTTTATTTCAAAAATAAGTCAAATTATGTCCTTTTTATAAAATATTTTTTTTATTTTTTTAATATTTTTTTTATTTTTTTATTTTTTTTATTGTTAGACATGTTAGAACAAATAAAGAGAAAATATTTTTATTTATATATATATATTTTTTATTTTTTTTATTTTTATTTTTTTATTTTTTATTATTTTTTTATTATTTTTTTGTTAGTAAACCCTCCCCCACACTTATCTCATGCATTGTCCTCAATGTATGAAATGCATGAATGCATGAAGTAAAATGTAAAGAGAGGCAAAAAAATATATATATATATAGTATACCATTATATGTACAACACATGTAACAATCTCACCTAGAGCTGCTTAGGATTCATCCCTCTAGCTCGCTTCCCATCATTCCAATGGGTTCTCTTTATAAGGCACAATGGGGACACCAACATTTTTGTTTTAACTCTCTTTCTCCCCAGTTTCATCTTCTTTAGGCTTTTCCTCATCATATGTCCACATCCATTATTCAAAAATTTATCACACCTTTCAGTTGGAACTTCCTTACTATGAATGCTGAGAAATTCTAGCTCAGTTCCGTACATCTCCTCAAAACTCAAATCAACACTTTTCCCTAGAAGTGAATAATTAACCAACATCTCCTTAATCGATGTATCTAAACACAGGAGTTCTTCTTCAAAGAGGCTTTCGAAAGTTAAGTCAATCTGAGGTTCTTGAACTATATTCTCATGCGATATTTCAATGCTTGGCTCTTCGAAGATACTTAGGTCAAATCTTCGTTTTTTAAAGGGAACTTTAAAAGTATGATCCCCAACATGTGTCATCTTATCACCAAAATCGCACTGATCCTCAAATAACTTGTCAAGAAATAGAGACTCATTCTCACTTTCTTTTTCACAAATGTTCTCAATGAAATTCACCTCAAATGTTTGGTCTTTTATCTTACGAGATTGGTTTTCCAGGTTGAAAACATTGACCTCATTAGTCATGTTTCCAAAGGTCAACCTCATGGATCCATTCCTACAGTTTATGATCGCATTGGCAGTTGCAAGGAACGGACGTCCTAAGATAATGGGAGTTTGAGACCGAGGAGTGGATACAGGTTCGGTCTCCAGAACAACAAAATCTACTGGGTAGATAAGCTCCCCCACTCGGATGAGTACATCGATAATTTCTCCTTTGGGAATTTTTACGGATCGGTCAGCTAATTGGATTGTAACCTTAGTCGGACTAAGCTCGCCCAACCCAAGTTGTTGGTAGACTGAGAAGGGGAGTAAGTTGATACTTGCTCCCAAATCAAGAAGTGCATGCTTAATTGCAGTTTGACCTATTGTGCAAGAGATGGTCGGGCAACCAGGGTCCTTATACTTGACAGGGATCTGGTTGGACAATAGCTCACTAATGTTAGTGGCTAGAAAAACCTTCTTGGGCACATTAGTCTTTCTCTTCTTTGTGCACATGTCCTTAAGAAACTTAGCATAACTAGGGACTTGTTGGATTGCATCAAGAAGAGGTATATTGATCTTGACTTGATTAAAAATCTCACGTACCTTATCCATTTGTGCACATTGCTTATCCTTAAGCCTGTTTGGGTAGGGTGCTATGGGCTTGTGCTTATCTTCAGCTGACTTGTCTTTTTTAGTGTTGTTGGCATCAAGTTGAGATGGAGTTGGATCAGGCAAGCTGAATGCTTGTTTAGAACTTGATGGTGTTGATATTTGGTTATCAACTTGTTTTTCCGACCGCAATGTATGAATCGCATTGCAATGACTCATATGATTCTCTTGGGCCAAGTGAGCTTGACTAGAGTTCTTAGGGTTTGGGAATGGTTGACTAGGTAGAGTACCCTTTTGCCTTTCTTGCTGATTCATTTGCATCTCTATCCTAGTCAAGACTTGAGCCAGCGTGTCATTGCTTTTAACAATAGTGTCCACCTTTCTTTCCAGATTGGAGAGCCTTGTTTCTATTTGTGAATATTGGAAAGAGGGTGGAGGATTTTGATTGGGAAAACTTTGCTGATAGGGCGGACTTTGAAAATTGTTGGAGAATTTGGGCCTAGTTTGATTATTATTGCTTGGGCCCCATGAGAAATTGGGATGGTTTCTCCAACCAGGATTGTAGGTGGGCGAATATGGATTGTTGGCGGGCGGACTGTTGGTGGGCCTTGTGAAGGCTGCACTCATATGTTCGGGCAAGCTTTGATGCGCGATAAAGACAGGACATTCCTCGAACACATGGTTCATATCTTGACAATAAGTACAGCCCGCCGAAGATGTTGGGCTGACTTGGTTCACTGAGACTGGCTCCTTAGTTTCTAGGGCCTCTAGTCTTCGCATAACAGCAGCTAACTTAGCATCGGTTGCTATGTTGGCCTCAATGGAATGGATACCTCCTTTTGAAGAAGTAGGGTCATTAGTCCTAGATTTTTCAGGAGTAGGTTCCCATTGGATGGTATTTTCAGCTAATTCCTCATACATTTGCCATCCATCAGTTTCGTCCTTTTTCATAAATCCTCCTTGGCACATGGATTCTAACAGCGTCTTAGTTTGATATTCTAATCCATCATATAGAACTTGGCAAAGTCGTCATTTCTCTATCCCATGGTGAGGGCATTGGGCAAGGAGGCCCTTAAAACGTTCGAAATATTTCCAAAAGGGCTCATTGGCTGTCTGCTTAAACTGTAGGATATTCTTCCTAATCAATGTAGTCTTGTGAACGGGATAAAATTTCTTTAAGAATGCCTTAACAAAATTATCCCAAGAAGATATAGAACCCACCTCTAGACTGTATAGCCATTTCTTTGCTAAATCCTTCAAAGCAAAGGGAACAAACCTAAGTTTGATGTCATCTTTTCCTAACTTAGGAATATTCATCATGAGACATACTTCCTCAAATTCCCTTATGAAGAAGTATGCATCCTCGGATTCCAACCCATGGAATTTAGGAAGGGTGTTGATGTATTGTGGCTTAAGCTCAAATGGGTCAACACCAGCATCAGTAAGCTTGATGCAAGAAGGAAGAGAGGTCCTGATAGGATAGATCCTATTTTGGAGTGATACTGGTTGTGCCATGAGTGAATCAGGCTTGAGCTCGGGAGGTGAACTAGTCCTAGTTAGCCTGGATGTAAGTTGGTCTCTCGACCAAGTGGGCATACACAATTAGCAACCAAGTTCACCCAATCAACCAAAAAAAAAAAACAAAACAAACAAACAAAAATCCTATTCTAGGGTTATCCTTGACCTAGACGACTCCTAACTTTAGACTGTCCTTAGGAGGTCTATTGTCGACGTCAACCACGAGCTAATCGGCCAGGTCAGGGCAAGACCGGTGGGAGGTTTTCCGTCAGAGACGTTCCTTAATTAAATAACCACCATTCTTCGGGCTTTCGGCCCTCAATCCCTTTGCTAGACACCCATTTGACAAGGGTTAATTTCGAACAACTTCCTTCTTCGGTCAATCTCCTATTGAGTCCGAGTTACCCTAGGGCCAACGTCTAGTCAAGTTTTACTTAGGGTTAGGGTTGTGAGTGCGACGGATATGATTTGTGGGCCAAGGAAGGGTGATGAAATCCCCACCTTATCTTTGTTATGGGTTATGCCCTTAAGATAAATTAGTGTACGTGTAAAGCTGTAGAAAAGTAATCACTCAAGAAAGCAGTAAACAACCAAGAGTGTTTCCTAATCTATATGCTATGCAAACGTACCTTGTCGCCAGCACTCTTCAACAGAATAAAAAAAATTAAAATAGACACGTGCCCTAAAATGCAAGAGTCTAAAAATATTTTTTTTTTTTTTAACAAATAGGTTAATGTTATTTATTAGCAGTTGCAGAGTGATCACAGAGAAGTAATATCACAGCAGAAATTATAATTTTGCACTGCAGAGCAACCTGCAGAAAACTGGATTAGTAGTCCACTACTAATGCCGCGGATTCGCGGCTTTTGCCGCGTTTCTGCGGCAATTTAGTAGGTCCAGGTGCTCTGCCTTCGAGAGCAGAGGCACTGGATTGCTATATGTGCTTTCTGCTGCTCTGTTCTTGTTTCCTGTTCTCTGTACCTGCAACAGAAAGAATAAAGAATTATTAGAACGAGGAAATCGTGCCGTTCCTTCCCCGGCAACGGCGCCAAAATTTGATTGAGATTTTAAGAGTTGAAATAGAGTTCAGAAATTCTTAATCTCAATGTGAATCCGCTGTAGCAAGGGCTCTAGCGGGTCGTGATCCTCAGGGAAGGATGCGATGAAAGCTTTTCGACTCGATTCCTCGGTATGCTTCAAGTAAGAACAGAGAGATTAGATTTGAGATAAAAGTTGATATTAAAGACGTGGTTTTGCTGATCTTCTACCACAACCCTATTGCAAGTTAAAAATATTGATCATCATATTGAATATATGAATTCCATCCTAGGTTTTGTAGAAGATATGCAAGAAAGGGAAAAGATTTAGAATCTTACTAATGGCACTACCAAAAATCTAACACGTTTTCATCCTAACATCAAAGCACAACGCAAGAGAAGATTTTCCTTGAAGTTGCGTTGTCAAAGTACTTCAGCATGAAATGTGAAAAGTTATTTAGAGTTGTAACATTAGATTATGAAACTATTTATCATTTAGTCTTCAAGCAATCTACTTCAAACCTAGGGTTTCTAAAAAGTCATCAATCCGATCAATGCTTAACTGCTCTAGGGTTGCTTTAAGAATTTCAGCAACCACTAGAGAATTAGTTCATCATTATATTTAGTTTATTTATTTTTATAATTTTTTTATTTATTTGATAAGAAAGATTGCAGAAAATAAAGAAAAAGGAAAACCAGAGATAGATTGCAGAGAAAAAAATAACTTAAAAGACAATGCAAGAAATGATAAAAAGGTAACCTTTATTGCAGATGGTTCTCCAATTACAAGGCTCCTTCTTCTCCACAACGTGCTTGAGAATAAAAAATTACAGCTTTTGCAGAAATTTAAAAATGGCTAAAGAAAACCCTAGTTCGTCTCTCGATGCCCCTCTCTGCTGCGCCTGCAGAGATATTTATAGTGCAGAATGTAGAGGAGTCCCGGATAGAGTCACCCACGAAATCTGGTAGTCAACTTCATCTGAAATGCCGCAGAAACCAGGGATTTGCCGCGGATTTGCGGCATTTCTGGCTCTTCTGGCCACGCGCTTTGGCGCGTGGCTTCTCCTGATCCGTTTATCTGGGCGCATGCTTCTGGAATATGCATCCTGGCCTTTTAATCTGGATTTTTGAGATAACTTAGTAATCAAGTTACCCTTAATCCAGATTTCTTCAAATCTTCTTTCCACGAATTTCTTTCTTATCTTGGGCTTTTATCCTCATCCTGCAAGTGTTTAGGGTTGGATAGAAGTCTATCCTTCCCTTATTTCTGATATTTGCAATTTTTAGCCCTTGTATTTGTGCTTTTTCACCTGGGCTTCAAACATGGGCTTGGATCTGGGCTTTTGGGCTCTTTAAGCTTTATTTCTTATTAAATTGATAATTCGAGGCCTGCACACATTAAATAACGAAATATTAATAAATGTGCATTATAATATGAATAAATGTGCAAATGTGATGGTATATATGATGACAATTATGCATTTTTCACTACCTATCAGTCTGCTCTTTGGAAACGGCCCCGGTCGACCGGGCGATCGACCGGCAGAGAGCTCAGCTCTCTGTATCCTTGCCACGGTCGACCGGCCGGTCGACCGCTGGCACAACGGTCAGAATTCTGACCGTTGGCTGGTCGACCGATAGGTCATCCTGGCTGTAACGACTAGTTTTTGGATAGCCTATAAATTGGGCTTTCTTGGGTTGTTTTAGATAAGACTTGAGGAGAGTTTTAAACCTAGTTTTTTCCCATCTATTTCAAAGTTTTCTCCACTTATTTGAGAGCAAATATTTTCAATCAAAAGGGAAGTTTAGCAAGAGTGTTTTCAAAGCGATTTCTTGTGTTTTTCTCCATGCATTCCATCCTAGTTTTCTCACACAACACTTGAGCTATTCATTGATATATTCATCCTATAGGAGTGTTATTGTGAGATTATTTTTAGGTGATCAAAGTGTTGTGATCACCATAGACTTCTTCTTGTGCTTTGAGGAGGCGGACGTGTGTGTTCGCATTGTTTCGGGTTCTAGTGTGAACTCGGTGTTTGAGGTGAGGCCTCGGCGAGCTTGTGGGCTTGCGGTGTGTTCGGGAACAAGAGAGGGACTAGAGAGTCTAAGAGTTCTAGTGGGAACTCCTTGTTGGCCCAAAGGCCCATCACCCTAGTTTTGATGATGATCAACTCATGAAGTTATATTTACTAATGATCTTGTGTTTAATTAGTGACAGATTCATGATCAAGATCTTAGTAGGTGCATTGCTCAACAAAGGTTAAAATGACAAGATTTGGAGCTAGCACGATGTGATCCAAGGAGCTTTGGATCAAGCTTGGACCAAGTCTAGAAGATTTGAAGCTTCAAGTTGAAGACTTGGGTCTAGGTATAGAATTTGTATTTTTGTTTTAGTAAAAATGTAAAGGATAGATAGTTGATGGATTGCTCAAGTTATATCACACACACACACTCTTGATAGAACTCTTGAATTGCTTTCATAAAAGATTTCTTTTTAGAAAAGAATTTTTATTTAGAAAAAGATTTTTCTTTGAGAAAAAATATTTATCTTGGATTTTGGTATTTCATAGTTCATATCTTTAAACCAAAATCATGATTAGAGCTTTATGTCAAAAACATAGATATTTCATTTTGATTGTGTAGTGGATCATATCCATACACACTATGCTTTAAAATGAACTCAAATATCTTGTTTTCGTATTTGATGAAGATTTAGAAAAACAAGTTTGGAAAAACATGTTTTGGAAAAATACTTTTTAGTTATTGAGCTAATATTTCCAAGTTACAAAAATAGACCAAAACATCTATAACATGTCTTGATTTTGTGCAAGCATGTTTGTTCTTTCAAGTATATTGGTAAAACTATTTTTGTAGAATTTCTATGTATTTTTAGGATTTTATAAAAAGATTTTAAATCATGTTTTCAGACCTGGAGACTGGCTGACAGGCCAAGTCGGTCGACCGGACCGGTCGACCGATGTGCACAGTCCTGTGCACACTGTTAGCACAGTGGCCGGTCGACCGGGTCGGTCGACCGACCAAGAGAGTTTGCTCTCTGGAAATGTCCAGTCGACCGATAGGTCGACCGACAGTTCATTCCAGGTTATCGGTCGACTGGCCGGTCGACCGATGTGCTGCAACGGTCAGAAATTTGACCGTTGGCCGGTCGACCGGCGGTCGACCGACAGCCTGACACAGCCCCAACGGCTCTATTTTCTGGCAGCCTATAAAAAGGGGTTTTGTCAATTGTTTTGAGGTTAAGATTTTTGAGACATCTTGAGCAGATTTTATGATACTTTTAGAAGAGTTTCTCCACAAAATTTTAGTGCAAATACTTCCAATCAAAAGGAAGAGTTTTTATCAAGAGAGTGTTAAGTGATTCTTTGAGTTTTTCACCATAGTCTTTCCTTGATTTTCTCACACCACACTTGAGCTATTCATTGCTAGATATTCCTATAGGTGTGTTGTAGTGAGAGTGCTCTTTAGGTGATCAAGTGTTGTGATCATCAAAGAGATTTGTTCTTTGTTCTTTGAGGAGACGGGCAAGTGTGCTCGTTGGTGATTGGAGTTCGGTTGTGAACTCTTGGTGGTTCGAGGTGCGGCCTCGGCAAGCTTAAGGGGCTTGCGTGTGTACGGGACTTGGGAGTCCGAGGGTTTGTAGGTGTGCGGCACCGAGGAGAGATCCATTGGGATCTTGCATAGTGGAAACCCTTCGTGTGTCGAAGGCGGGGATGTAGAGCAAGTGTGCTCGAACCTCGAAACAACCCTTTGTGTTTGCGATTGCTTACTCTATCCCTCTTTCTCTCTTTGTCTCTTTTATATCTTGCATTATATTTTTGTCTATCTCTTTATGCATGATATATACCCTTGTGCTTAATTGATATATACTTGCGTGGGATTGTTGCTAACACTAGTATTCAACCAAGAGAGCCAACGCGGCACCTCAACCCATTAAAGGGGAATCACGAGGAGCTTGTCCAGAGCCCTGCAAAGGGAATTCGGCAACACTCTTGTGTTATACATAAGTGTTTAATTAAAAGAATTTTAATTTGGTCATCTTAGTTTTAAATTCCGCATTATTTGTTCATAAGTGACCATTAGATTAGCCAACACCTATTCACCCCCCCTCTAGGTGTTATTTCAATTGGTATCAGAGCTAGTACTCTTAATTCGGGTCAACAACCTAAGAGTTAAAGATCCTCTTTTAGGCTAATCACAATATTTTTTGTACACACACACCTCACCATGGACTTTATATCACCACCCACTTTTGACATCCTTAACATCCAAATTTGGAAGGTTAAGATGTCTTTATACCTCAAAGCCCTAGGCATTCATGTATATCTTGCCACAACTAATAATTCATATTGTTTAAATGGTAAGAATCTTGAGGCTAATGCAAAAGCCCTTCATGCTCTTAAATCAACCCTAAATGATGATTATCTATCTAGGGTTTCTAACATTGAGTTGGCTTTTGTAGTATGGAACACCCTCATCTCCCTTGGCGAAAATGAACAATACTATGCGGGGAGTGATTCGGATGTTGGAAGCGACACCTCCAACAAGTGCTACATGGTCCAAGGGGATGACCCCCTTGAGGTAAATACCGAATCCGATGATGAGGATGCTAGTATGTCATATGATGAGCTCACTACATTTTGCCAATTAGTGCTTGAGAAATATGACATGATTAAAAATAACAATAAAAATTTGAAAAAGGAACTTGCTTGCATGCATGTAGAACATGACTCTTTTAGAGATAACATTGCATGCTTAGAAAAAGATAACAATAATTTGAAAAAGAACATTGATTGCATGCATGTAGAAAATGATTCTTTTAAGAATAAACTTGCATGTTTAGAAAAAGAAAATAATGACTTGAAAAATGAGAATGTTTCCTTGATTTCAAAATTAAATAATCTTTGTGAAGGAAACACTATTTTGAAGGATAAGATTGCTATGGTAGAAAAACAAAAAGAAAGTGTTTTTCAAGAAAATAAGACTTTGAAAAGAAAGATTTGTGAAAAAGAAAAGGATTTTGTTTCACAAAAGAAAAAGAAAATTAATTCTTCATCTCATCATGCTTTTCATGCCACAACTAATGAGATTAAGAATTTGAAAAATAAGATAAATAATTTGAGCTCTAATTTGAGCACATGTGCATTTAATCATTCTAAGTTGGAATCCTTGTTTCAAAAGAAACAAGTTCCCTATGCTCATGCACATACACATTCTCATGCTTATGATGCACATCATGATCACAATCACACTCATAAGCATCATGCTAAGGTGTACGTATGTACACATTGCGGCCGCAAAGGCCATCTAGCAAAATATTGTTTTGATAAGAAATCATACTTATATTTTGCTAAGTATAATAGATTTTGGGTTCCTTACAACAATGCTAACCCCAAAGGACCCAAGAAAACATGGGTACCAAAACCCCCACCTTTTGATTTTGATGTAGGTGAGGGCTCTCACATGACGTGAGAGGATTGGTGCCTTGGTAGCCAATGCAATGGATATGATGGACAAACATTGGGATGCATTGCTATCAAGGATTTTTGGTGGAAAGACCACCATGCTTGGAGATTTGGAGTTGGTAACAACCTCTAAACTCCTACTTTTATGTACATGCTTTTAATTTCATATGTCATATAGCATGTTCATGATTTTATTTGATTTGTGCTTCATGTGGTATTTACATGCTTAGATGTAGATTTGTCAAACTTGTATGTATACATATACAAATAGTGAACTACAATTGATTCTTAAATATTTGGACTTCATGCTCACTTGTATCCACTTTATGTATTTGTATGGACTAGTTTTGATGACTCTCTTTTATACATGTCTTTGCCTATTTTAGTGATTTACTTCATGTATATGCATGTTTAATTCAAATCTAATAAATATACATGTATACCCGTGAGTCTCTTGCCTTAATGCAAACATTTAATAGACTCTTTTAATATTTGGGATATGTATGCATATTGTTAGATTTGTATAAACCATACATATACCATGAAAATTGTTGATTTATAAAAAAAAAATGATTTTAAGTTGATTTGTTTTTGTTGAACATGATTTCTATGTGTTAGATAATAAAATTTAGATAGTCATATTTGATTTGAGCTTCAATGACTAATTTCATGTAGATACTATTTACATAACCTTTGAACACTCAATCTTCAAGAAAATATATAATTTGGAGCTTTATGGAATATGAGTGCTTGAACTTTTATGTATTTAGTATTATTCATGAAATACATATGATTTCATAATTTTGAAGGATCTTTAACTAGTTTGTCAAAAATCCATTTAAACTAGTTATCTATTCTTCAAGTATTACACATGATTCAATCTTTTTCTTAAAATTTTGATGCTTCATTGTATTGAATATTAGTTTAGATGTTAGTATTTGTCAACGCTTGGATTTATACTTGTACACCTTATGGACCACAAATAAATCTATATATGATTGGGTTGAATGCTTATTTGTGCCTATTAGATGTACGAGTATAGCCTTGTGTTGATGATCATTACATTCTTAAACTTGTATTCCGATTTGGATTTATGTTATGATCATGTGATTTCATTTCATGTATATGTTATACTTTGCCAAAACATTAAATATACATGGATAACTCTTGAGTCATTTGCCTTTAATGCAAATCTACTTATATGGACTCAATTGTATTTTAGGGATATGTATGTATACTTAATGTCTTGTCCAAACATACATATATCTTGGAATATAAATTTTTTTTTTTAATAAAAATTTTGTGATTTTAAAATTAGTACTATAAAATTTCTGTGTTGGATGTCATGATTTCAAAATTTATGATTTAAAGGAATATTGAATTTTATTGCAATTTTCATGATGCCATGTTTCACATAACATTTGTACACTCACATCTTTTGAAATATTATATGGACTTTATGGATTAGAGTGTTTTAGTGCCTTGTGTTTCATTGATCTTTCATGAAAAACCTTTTATCTTATTCCTTGATTGAAGGATTCCGTGCTAGTTGTTAAACACTTTCATTTAACTAGCTCGAATTCTTCATATGTTAGATGTATACACTTATGCTTACATTTCAATTGGTATCATTGGACATTTTCAATTGGTATCAATATGACTTCATGTTGTGTATATTCGTATTTTGATTGTATGTATGAATGCTTTCAAATTTTATCAATTTCTATTGGTATTATCTTGTCATACATATATGTTATCTATTTGTGCTTATTTTACAATTAGTATCTTTTAAAGCACATAGATTGTTGATGCTAAGCTTTATTAGATTTCAATTTGGTATTTCATAAGAAGCTTGTGCATTGTATTTTAAAATTGATATCAAAATTCAAAATTTGATTAGTTGAAAGAATTCAAAATTTATTTCAATTTATTTCAATTGGAATTCAAAAAATTCAAAATTTTGGATTTGTATTGTCTATATGCAAGGAGAGCTTAACATCTCTTCCATGTGTAGATTCATGTTGAGTGTATTGTGTATTGAGGAGCTTAACATCTCTTCTTTATATGGTACACGTGTGTAGGGGGAGCTTCACATCTCCTCTTATTCATTACATAATGTGTGTTATGTGAATTAGGGCTTCACATCACTCTTTCATGTAATGCATATGTGTAGGGAAGCTAACTTAGCGTCTTCCTCTTCATGAATTTATATCGCATATAAATTTTATTGATTGATTTGATTAACCCTCCTTGATTTCTTTATTTTTGACAAAAAGGGGGAGAAAAATTTGTTTGATGTATTTTTCTTTGAACCCTTTGTTGATGATTGACAAAAAGGGGGAGAAGAATTTGTGATTTTATATGCATGATTTCATGATTTCCTTGCTTAAGGGGGAGTAAGATTTGTATTTATGCATATATATGTTGTCTTGCAATTAGGAGCAAAAGATTTGATTTATGATTTGATTTATATGATTGCATCTCCTACATTGCATACATACATGTCATGTGCTTTTATTGCTATATCTATTATTTTATTGTTATGCATGAGTTAAGGGGGAGCTTCTTTGAAGCTTTACTTTAATCCATGCATATATAATTTCATGAGTTTTGTCATCATCAAAAAGGGGGAGATTGTTGGCCCAAAGGCCCATCACCCTAGTTTTGATGATGATCAACTCATGAAGTTATATTTACTAATGATCTTGTGTTTAATTAGTGACAGATTCATGATCAAGATCTTAGTAGGTGCATTGCTCAACAAAGGTTAAAATGACAAGATTTGGAGCTAGCACGATGTGATCCAAGGAGCTTTGGATTAAGCTTGGACCAAGTCTAGAAGATGTGAAGCTTCAAGTTGAAGACTTGGGTCTAGGTATAGAATTTGTATTTTTGTTTTAGTAAAAATGTAAAGGATAGATAGTTGATGGATTGCTCAAGTTATATCACACACACACACTCTTGATAGAACTCTTGAATTGCTTTCATAAAAGATTTCTTTTTAGAAAAGAATTTTTATTTAGAAAAAGATTTTTCTTTGAGACAAAATATTTATCTTGGATTTTGGTATTTCATAGTTCATATCTTTAAACCAAAATCATGATTAGAGCTTTATGTCAAAAACATAGATATTTCATTTTGATTGTGTAGTGGATCATATCCATACACACTATGCTTTAAAATGAACTCAAATATCTTGTTTTCGTATTTGATGAAGATTTAGAAAAACAAGTTTGGAAAAACATGTTTTGGAAAAATACTTTTTAGTTATTGAGCTAATATTTCCAAGTTACAAAAATAGACCAAAACATCTATAACATGTCTTGATTTTGTGCAAGCATGTTTGTTCTTTCAAGTATATTGGTAAAACTATTTTTGTAGAATTTCTATGTATTTTTAGGATTTTATAAAAAGATTTTAAATCCTGTTTTCAGACCTAGAGACTGGCTGACAGGCCAAGTCGGTCGACCGGACCGGTCGACCGATGTGCACAGTCCTGTGCACAATGTTAGCACAGTGGCCGGTCGACCGGGTCGGTCGACCGACCAAGAGAGTTTGCTCTCTGGAAATGTCCAGTCGACCGATAGGTCGACCGACAGTTCATTCCAGGTTATCGGTCGACCGATGTGCTGCAACGGTCAGAAATTTGACCGTTGGCCGGTCGACCGGCGGTCGACCGACAGCCTGACACAGCCCCAACGGCTCTATTTTCTGGCAGCCTATAAAAAGGGGTTTTGTCAATTGTTTTGAGGTTAAGATTTTTGAGACTTCTTGAGCAGATTTTCTGATACTTTTAGAAGAGTTTCTCCACAAAATTTTAGTGCAAATACTTCCAATCAAAAGGAAGAGTTTTTATCAAGAGAGTGTTAAGTGATTCTTTGAGTTTTCACCATAGTCTTTCCTTGATTTTCTCACACCACACTTGAGCTATTCATTGCTAGATATTCCTATAGGTGTGTTGTAGTGAGAGTGCTCTTTAGGTGATCAAGTGTTGTGATCATCAAAGAGATTTGTTCTTTGTTCTTTGAGGAGACGGGCAAGTGTGCTCGTTGGTGATTGGAGTTCGGTTGTGAACTCTTGGTGGTTCGAGGTGCGGCCTCGGCAAGCTTAAGGGGCTTGCGTGTGTACGGGACTTGGGAGTCCGAGGGTTTGTAGGTGTGCGGCACCGAGGAGAGATCCATTGGGATCTTGCATAGTGGAAACCCTTCGTGTGTCGAAGGCGGGGATGTAGAGCAAGTGTGCTCGAACCTCGAAACAACCCTTTGTGTTTGCGATTGCTTACTCTATCCCTCTTTCTCTCTTTGTCTCTTTTATATCTTGCATTATATTTTTGTCTATCTCTTTATGCATGATATATACCCTTGTGCTTAATTGATATATACTTGCGTGGGATTGTTGCTAACACTAGTATTCAACCAAGAGAGCCAACGCGGCACCTCAACCCATTAAAGGGGAATCACGAGGAGCTTGTCCAGAGCCCTGCAAAGGGAATTCGGCAACACTCTTGTGTTATACATAAGTGTTTAATTAAAAGAATTTTAATTTGGTCATCTTAGTTTTAAATTCCGCATTATTTGTTCATAAGTGACCATTAGATTAGCCAACACCTATTCACCCCCCTCTAGGTGTTATTTCACTCCTTGTAGGTGTTGCGGCACTAAGTGATCCGGTGGGATCGATTTTAGTGGAAATCCTTCAAGTGTTGAAGGCGGGGACGTAGAGCAAGTGTGCTCGAACCTTGAAATAAATCTCCCGTGTTTGCGATTGCTCTCTCTCTCTATCTCTTACTTGTCTTTATATCTTGCATGCTAATATTGTCTTTATTTTTATTTGCTTGATATATTGTGTGCTTATTGTTATATGCTTGGGGATTGTTTGCTAACACTTATATTCAACCAAGAGAGCCAACGCGGCACCTCAACACTTATTTAGAGGAATCTTGAGGAGTTAGTCCAGAGCTCTTCACGCGGAATCCGGCTACACTCTTATGTTATACTTGGTGTTTAGTTTTAAAAGTTTTTAGTTTGCATTAATTAAGTTCTTAATTCCGCTTAATTGACGATTAGATTAGCTCATCACCTATTCACCCCACTCTAGGTGATTACAATTGGTATCAGAGCCAAGTGCTCTTAATTTGGGTCTTACAAAACCTAGAGTTAAAGATCCTCATTTTTAGCTAATCACAATATTTATTTACACACACCATGGATTTCATGTCACCTCCCACTTTTGACATTCTTAACATCCAAACTTGGAAGGTTAAGATGTCTTTGTACCTCAAAGCCTTAGGAATTCATGTTTATTTTGTCACTACTAGAGATTTTTATTGTTTAAATGACAAAAATATTGAGGCTAATGCAAAAGCCCTACATGCTTTAAGATCTACCCTAAATGATGATTATTTATCTAGGGTTGCTAATCTTAATTCAGTTTTTGTAGTTTGGAATACCATACTCTCCCTTGGCGAAACAGAACAATACTATGCGGGGAGCGACTCGGATGTTGGAAGTGACGCTTCCAACGTGTGCTAATGGTCCAAGGGGATAAACCCCTTGAGGTAAATACTGAATCCGAGGTAGAAGAATATGTTGATATGTCTTATGATGAGCTTGAATCATTTTGTCAACAACTTCTAGAAAAATATGACATGCTTAAGAAAGATAATAAGAAAATAAAAAACAAATTTGATTGCATGTTAAAGGAAAAAGATTCTTTACAAGATAAATTGGAATATTTTTCAAAAGAAAATGAAACTTTGAAAAATGAAAATATTTCCTTGCTTTCTAAATTGAATGATTTGTGTGAAGGAAATAATGCTTTGAAAAATAAAATTGTTTTGGTAGAAAAATAAAAGGAAATTGCTTTGCATGAATACTCTTCTTTGAAAAGAAAAATTGTTGAAAAAGTAAATGTTTCTAAAAAGAAAAAGATTGTTGATCATGCTCTTCATGCTACAACCATTGATAAAAATGAAGTTAAATTTTTAAAAAATAAAATTAATTGTTTGAGCTCAACTTTGAGCAAATGTGCATTTAACCATAAAAGATTGGAATCCTTATTTCAAAAGAAACAAGTTCCCCATGTTCATGCACAACACCTACAACATACTTATGCACATTTTGCATGTCATGATCATACTCATTCACATGTGCATAGTAGAGTGTGTGCATAGTAGAGTGTACAAATGTACACATTGTAGCCACCAAGGCCATTTAGTAAAGTTTTATTTTGATAAGATACATCATATTAATTTTGCTAAGAAAAATGTTTGGGTTCCTTATAATGCTAACCCTTAAGGACCCAAAAGAAAATTGGTACCAATATCCCCACCTTTTGTATTCGATGTAGGTGCGGGCTCTCACATGACGTGAGAGTGTTGGTGTCTTGGTAGTGGATGCACATGAACTTGATGGACACACGTTTGATGCACTACTATCAAGGAGGTTTGGTGGGACAACCACCATGTTTTAGAGAATTAGAGCATAGTTCTTTGGTTTGGTAACTATCTCTAAACTCCTATTTTATTTATTTACATGCTTGTTTATATATGATATTTTTAGCATGTTCATGTTTTATTTATTTTGTGCTTCATGTGGTAAATACTAGTTTAAGTATAATTTTTATCAAAACTTGGATATATATGTGTATAAGTAGTGAGCAACAAATTGATTCATATATGTTTGCACTTCATTGTTCATTTGAACTAACTATATGCACATGTATAGCCTAGTTTTGATGATTCTCTCATTTACACTTGTGTTGTCTATTTTCATGTTTTTACTTCATATATATGTATTTTGTATTCAAATCTAATAAATATACATGTATGTCTCTTGAGTCTCTTACCTTCATACAAATTATATCATAGACTCTTTTTATGTTTGAGATATGTATGCATATTGTTAGTTTTGAATAAATCATACATATACCTAGAAGTTATGTTTAAATGAAAAATGAATTTTCATTTTTTGTTTGATAAAATAATATTTGTTTTAAGCTTTATTGACTATCTTCATGAAAAATGCTAATTACAAAATTCTTGTGTAGTCACACTTTATTTGTTTATTCATGACTTTGTTTCATCATTATTTTGAGTCTTATAGATTTCGAGTGTCAATTCTTGTGTATTTAGTATGTTTCATGATAGACATATGATTTGGGTTCATGTTTTTGAAGGATCTTTAACTAATTTTTCAAAAATTATTTTAACTAGCTACCTATTCTTCATTTGATAGTGTTTTCACTATAAAAATATTTTTTCAAACTCTATTTTTTGAAAACCCCGACCTACCCCTTTTAAAGGGAGGACGGATGGGCGAGTATGCCTTGTAAGCCTTATTGAAAATCTTTTATCTTGTGCATAAAAAGGGTGGTAATTATGAGTTATATACTTGATTTACATTGTTATTTTCAATTGGTATCCCAATTGATATTTATTTTGTATATACTTATATTTTGTTTTCTATATATGTATGTTTCAATTCAAATAATATCAATTTCTATTGGTATTCTCTTTTCATACATATATATAATTTTTTTGTGCTTGATTCTCAAGATATTTATATGTTTAAAGCACAAAGTATGTTTATGCTAAGCTTACTTCAAATCTTAATTTTTAATTGATTTCTCAATTGGTATCTTTTATATAAGCTTAAGCATTATCTTCAATTGGTATTTTTTTACAATTAGTATTTTGTACAATATGTTTCAATTGGTATCTAATTGATCTATTTATTTCAATTGGTATCCATGAAGATTTAAATTGGTATCAAAATATAGGATACTTTCCTTCATTGGTATCAATATTTCATTACATTTCAATTGATAAAATGTTTCAATTACAATTAAAATTCAAAATTTGTAATGTTTATTTACAATTGGTATCTTAAAATTTGATTACTAAGATATCTCAAAATTTGTTTTATTGAAAAAATTTAAAATTTTATTTTAATAAGAAATATTAAAAATGTTTTGATGTGTATTGCTTATATGCAAGGGGAGCTTAACATCTCTTCTATATATAGATTCATGTTGAGTGTATCTTATAATAAGGAGCTTGATAACTCTTCTTTATGTGGTACACGTGTGTAGGTGAGCTTCATATCTCCTCTTATACATTGTATATTATGTGTTATGTGAATTAGGGCTTGTCATCCTTTTTTCATGTAATGCATGTATGTAGGGAAGTTAACTTAGCGTCTTCCTCTTCATGAATGTATATCGCATATATCTTTTATTGATAGATTTGAGCTCACCCTTTTGTTGATTTTTTTTGTTTCTATCAAAAAGGGGGAGAACATTTTTTTGTGTTTACTCTAATCCCTTTGTTGATGATTGATAAAAAGGAGAAGAAGTATTTTAGTATATATGCATGTTTTCCTTGCTTTATACATAAAGGGGAAGAAGAATTTTTATTTATGCATAATGTTTTTGTTTTGCAAAAAGGAGAAAAGAATTTGATGAGTTTTATGCTTGATTGGCATGTTTATCTCCTTATGATTTGTTTAGTCTTATATGCTTCATTGCCATATATTATTTGTTTATTGTGATATATAAGTTAAGGGGGAGCTTCTTTGAAGCTTTACTTTAATCCATGCATATCCATGAGTTTTGTCATCATCAAAAAGGGGAAGATTGTTGGCCAAAAGGCATATCACTCTAGTTTTGATGATGATCAACTCATGTAGTTATAATACTAATGATCTTGTGTTTATTTAGTCTCAGATTTATGATCAAGATCTTAATTGGTGTTTAGCTTCATCAAAGGATTTAAGTCAAGTTTTAGAGCTAGCATGGTTTGATTCAAGAGCTTGTGCATCAAGACTGCATCAAGTACTCAAGAGGAGTCTAGCTCGTTGGATCAAGTTTGGACCAAGTTAAGAAGGAGGAGAAGACTTCAAGTGAAGACTTCAAGATCAAGACTTGAGTCTAGGTTTATTTTTATTAAGATTTTATTTTAGATAAAATGTAAAAGATAGAATAGTTGGTGGATTGCTCAAGTATACTATATACACACACACTCTTGATTAAGATGAGTTTCCATAAAAGAATTTTCATTTTGGAAAAGACCTATCATTTTGGCAAAATACCGGTTTGATTTTTGGAGTTTATTATATACATGTGTTTTTAACCAAAATCGTTTTAGAGCTTAATGTCAAAAACATTGATATTTCATCATGTATGTGTAATGGATCATATCCATACACTCTATTCTTTCAAAGTGTTTAAAATATCTTATTTTTGTGTTTGGAGAAGTTTTGAAAAAAATCTATTTTGAAAAAATACAGTTTTTATTTTTAGCCAAAATTTCTAAGTTACAAAAATAGTTCAAAATGTTTGTAACATGTCTTGATTTTACTCAAACATGTTTGTATATCAAAGTATAATACTAAAACTATTTTTGTGAATTTTTAGATATTTTATGGGATTTAATTAAAAATAAAATACCCAAGTTTTAAATCCTAAAAATGGCCTGAAAGGCTCTGTCGGTCGACCGACCGGTCGACCGGACCAAGAGCCCGTCGATCAGAAAGGTCGACCGACGTGTACAGACGTGCACAGGATGGGCCGGTTGACCGCACGGTCGACCGCCAGAGAGTGTCTGCTCTCTGAAAACGGTCCCAATCGATCGGGCGGTCGACCGACAGAGAGCTCAGCTCTCTGTATCCTTGCCACGGTCGACCGGCCGGTCGACCGCTGGGACAACGGTCAGAGTTCTGACCATTGGCCGGTCGACCGACAGGCCACCGTAGCTGTAACGGCTAGTTTTTGGATAGCCTATAAATTGGGTCTTTCTTGAGCTGTTTTAGCTAAGATTTAAGGAGAGTTTTAAACCTAGTTTTTCCCATCTATTTCAGAGTTTTCTCCACTTGTTTGAGAGCAAATATTTTCAATCAAAAGGGAAGTTTATCAAGAGTGTTTTCAAAGTGATTTCTTGTATTTTTCTTCACACATTCTATCCTAATTTTCTCACACAACACTTGAGCTATCCATTGATATATTCATCCTATAGGAGTGTTATTGTGAGATTGTTTTTAGGTGATCAAAGTATTGTGATCACCAAAGACTTCTTCTTGTGCTTTGAGGAGGCGACCGTGTGTGTTCGCATTGTTTCGGGTTCTAGTGTGAACTCGGTGTTTGAGGTGCGGCCTTGGCGAGCTTGTGGGTTTGCGATGTGTTCGGGAATAAGAGAGGAACTAGAGAGTCTAAGGGTTTTGGTGGGAACTCCTTGTAGGTGTTGCGGCACCAAGTGATCCAGTGGGATTGATTTTTGTGGAAATCCTTCAAGTGTTGAAGGCGGGGACGTAGAGCAAGTGTGCTCGAACCTCGAAACAAATCTATTGTGTTTGCGATTGCTCTCTCTATCTCTTACTTGTCTTTATATCTTGCATGCTAATATTGTCTTTATCTTTATATGCTTGATATATTGTGTGCTTATTGTTATATGCTTGGGGATTGTTTGCTAACACTTGTATTCAACCAAGAGATCCAACGCGGCACCTCAACTCTTATTTAGAGGAATATTGAGGAGTTAGTCCAGAGCCCTTCACGGGAAATCCGGCTACACTTTTGTGTTATACTTGGTGTTTAGTTTAAGAAGTTTTTAGTTTGCATTAAATAAGTTCTTAATTTCGCTTAATTGACCATTAGATTAGCTCATCACCTATTCACCCCCCTCTAGGTGATTATATCAGTTTCTAGGAATTGTCTTATTTCATGGTCTTTCAAGAAGCAAATATCTATAGCCCGCTCAACCGCTGAGGTGGAGTATGTTGCGGCTGGGGCTTGGTTGTGCTCAAGTCCTTTAGATGAAACATACTCTTCTTGACTATGATTTACATTATAGCCATATTAAAATATTTTATAATAATATTAGTACTATTCATATGACTAAAAATACAAATCAACATTGTAAGACAAAGCACATTGACATTCGATATCACTTTTTAGAGATCATTATGTGAAAGGTGATATTAAAATTGATTATGCTTCCACCGATTTTCAACTTACAGATATTTTTACTAAACCACTAGATTATAATAGATTTTCATTTATTTGTGGTGAATTAAATGTTTGTATTATGGATTCATGATAATTTTGAAAATACTCTTCACAAATGTTTTGTCGACTTGACCCTTTTTGATGCATGACAAAAGGGGGGAGAAATACTTTTGAGTTATTTTTTCTTTTTCATGCATACTTTTCAATTCATAATTTGTAACATTCATTTTATTTGTAATTATACTTGATAGATAGCATGATTTGAGGGGGAGCTCTTTCAAGCTCCTTTCACATTTTTATTTAAATAACTCACATGTTTTTGTCATCATCAAAAAGGGGGAGATTGTTGGCCCAAGGTTACAATCACCCGATTTTAAAGTTTCGATGACCACAAAACATATATAGTTATTTGTACTAATTAAGTTGAAGTGTTTAAGATTATTTCAGGGTTTTAAGGATTCAAGAAGTTTCTCCCCTAAAGGAAGGTGGTGTTGACTCAAGATGACTCAAATACGGAATCAAGAATTCAACTCAACGATGCAAATGAAAAGGCCCAAATTGAAGATCTTGTAGTCACCTAGATCCTTATAAGATTTTAGTATATTAAAGAGTAAGGATATGATAGATATGCTCAAGAAATTACACACACAAAAATACACTTTTCAAAAATATAAATTTTTGGTAATATTGGTTTTGTTGCATGTTCGGTTAAAATACATGTTTCATAAATTTTTTAAATTTTTATATCAGGTTTAGAACATGTAATTTATCTCCTATACTATGCTACATAATTCTCAAACCAATGCAAAATATTTTTAAAATATTTCCAAATTCAAAAATCTATTTTAAAGCTATTTCAGGCCATAATGGTCGACCGACCGGTCGACCGTAATTGTTTCAGGCCAAAACGGTCGACCGATCGGTCGACCGGGCCTTGTGGCCGTAGGTGTGGACATTGTGCATGTTTGTCGGTCGACCAGGTCGGTCGACCGTCAACCCCTGCGGTCGACCGACCGGTCGACCGACTGCATGACACTTGCTCTCGGTTTGTGCCGGTCGACCAGCAGTTCAAAAATCTCTTTTTAAAATTGACCTATGATCGACCGGAGCCAACGACTATTTGCCAAGTGGCTTACCGGTCGATCGGCAGTTGTCCAAACTGGCACCAATGGCTCTATTTTGGATCTGTTTTGTTTTTTATGGGTTCCAACAGCTATTTCTTGTTTCTAAGTGGTTAAACTCACCCCTAATGACCTAGTATCACTTATGAATGGTATTTATCCTTTGCCTATAAATAGATGTCATGGGTCTTTAGTTTTCCATAAGAAAATATCCAAGTTTTCAGTGTTTTCAAGGGAAGAAGTGTTTCATTGCTTTCCATTTTCAAAGTTCTTTCAATTGCAAAATTTTTCAGTTGGTTTTCAAGTCTTCTAAATCTTTACTACTGAAAATTTTCTCTCACTTTACTTCTTGAGGCTAAAATCATACTCCACTCTATAAGAAGTTGTAAGAGAGTGTTTGTGGTCTTCCTATATCACCAAGTGACTTGTATTCCTTTGAGTTGTGGTTCCTCTTATGTGGAGGATAGAATTATTGGAGTTCGGTACTCCGATCTTGTGTAGACCAATTGTAATACCTTAGGTGTAAGGTTTCTGTGTGAAAGTTTCCTTTGTGGGTTTAGTTGAAATCTTTCATAGTGGTGAAGGCGGGGACATAGAGCAGTGGCTCGAACATTGAAACAAATTCTCTTGTGTTTGCGATTGGTTTCTTCGTGCTCTTTATTATTTTATATTCCTATACTTGTGATACTATTTGTCTTGTTTCCATATTATATTTATTTCATCTTCTTACATTTTTCGGTATACTCATATCAATAAGGAAGCAATTAAGCACCTCAACTCATTATCTAGAGGAATCAAAGAGGAGAGTTCTAGAGCCCTTCACCGGGAATTCGGCTTTAATTTCTTATTTTGAGTAACCACTTACATCATACATCTTAACTAGTTTTTAAAAGAGCATTTGATTAGCATAACACCAATTCAACCCCCCCCCCCTCTAGGTGTTTTTCACATTTGAGGTTGGTCGTAATTTGTTAAAAACCGCAGTCAAGTTGTGTTACTGATGACGTTGATCAGATTTGCAATCCTCAAAAAAGACACAATTGTGTATATTATTGAGAACTGTGATCAGTCGCAGTCCTCAATAAAACACACACTGTGTTTATGGATGAGGATTGTAATTATGGTCACATTTCAATATAGACTAATCAATAAGGCATTTTTGTGAGGACTGTGATCATTGTCATAATTCTAATAAAGACTAAAAAATAAAACTTTTTTAAGAGAACCGCGATCATGATCGCTGTCCTAATGAAGAGGACTACGATCAAAGTCAAAGTCCTATAAAAATTTAGAACACATGATATTTTTGTGAGGACTGTGGTCATGATCACACTCCTAATAAAAAACGCTGCGATCCTAATAAAAACTCATAAATATGATATTTTCGTGAGAACTGCAATCATGCTCGTATATCTAATAAAGACTCAAAAATGTGTCATTTTTGTGAGGACTGTGACAGAAATATGACATTTTATGAGGACTACGATTTCAACTTAATACTGTGGGGGCATTTAAGTCTTTTCACCGCTCCAAAATTTGCTCAATAACGCTTCTGCTCTGGACACGTTGTCGCGCGACTTTCATTAGCGCTTCTGTGCTTGACACATGGACGTGCGCACTTTCTTTAAAAAGGAGATGCTAAAGTGAATTAAATTTTGTGAGTGAGTTTTTTTTAATTATGATTTTGACATAAGTGGCTAAAACGAAATCCCAAAAACATAATTAGTTTACTAAGAAAAAAGGGATATACGCTTGGGCCAAAGCTCAATAGCTTGACTTTTTCAAGTTTTTGCTATAAAATTATTAAAAGCTCCAACAGTTCCCTCTCCTCCTCCCCACAAAAAAAAAAAAAAAATCTGGACAAAGAACAAATATATGTATGCATATGCAGGTTAAGCAACTTTGTACCATGAAATTGTCATAGATAACTTCTATCTTTGAACTGCTTTGTGATACTCTGTTGCAGTCTGTGGAACATAATGGACTACGTCTTGACTTAAGCCCCCTGTATCTGATTTAAAAAAAGTACGCAAAGGTGCATCCATCGTGTCAAAACGGATTAGAGCATTAATGTCCATTCTCACTAGCATCAATTCATGAGTGTTACCAGTAGGGGTGCCATCGGATCGGATACGGATCGGATATTGTCTTTACCATATTCATATCCGCACCCAACCTTCGGATACGGATACGGATATTGACGGATGTGAAAAAATGATATCCGTATCCGATAAAATCGGATATCGGATATAGATCCGATATTAGCGGATCGGATACGGATACTAATCGGATATATAAAAATGGATACGCTTAAGGAACAACTAAATAGATATACTTATATTACTTTTTATCTCGTTTACAACAATATTAAATGTGATACATATTATGATATTATTGTAGACATATCAATGCTTCCACCGTATCCATTGTCATTCGACTTCTATAGCAATATATTACACGAGCGCGGTGCTATATGTCGATTCGGATGGCATGATTGATGTCGAAAGATTCAAAATATCTCATGCTACTCTTACAAGAATCGAATACTTTTCACTATCACTTTTTCACCAACTCAATATATCAAAATTTATTGCCTCATTTCATTGAAGAATAGTCTCTTTCATACGAATATCATTGTCAAGCACCTAACTTTCGGATATCGGATCGGATACGGATAGGATATTGCTTTTACCATATCCGTATCCTCACCTAACTTTCGGATACGGATACGGATACGGATATTGACGGATGTGAAAAAATAATATCCGTATCCGGGTTGGAGGCGAATTCGGATACGGATATCCACGGATAATCCGTATCCGGTGGCACCCCTAGTTACCAGGGATCTCCATATGTCCACAAACTGCCTAATTAATATTCCTCTAACATAAAGTTGGCAATGAAAGCTCCGAAAAATTATGCATCAAACTTAGTAAGATAACACCACATCGGTGTTGGTACCCCGTATTCAACCCTTTTATGATCCCGAGACCATTCATTCAAACACACTCCAAACGTCCTCAAAATTTGCACACGCACGTTGCCAGACTCATTTACCAAATTTGGGAATTTTTCTTGGTTACTAGTATTTTTCTAATTGGGATTTTGGTCTAGGCAGCCAAGTCTTAGCCAGCCAGAACCATTTATCAAATTATTATTTTCCCCTTTCCCTCTCTCCCAAACGCCACCCTAGAATGTCTCGGCGGCCCCCTTTTTCATCTTCTTTAATAATTCAAAATTTCGCGCCTGTTTGTTTCGCTGCAAAACGTCGCAAGTCGTAAAATGAGAATAGAAAAAATGAACTATAACAGAGAAAATATATTGTGTTTTACAGTATTTGGTTGGTAAAATGAAAGTGTAAATGAAAAAGTATATTGTATTTTATGATGTTTGGTTTGTAAAGTGAAAGTGTGAATGAGAAAGTATATTGTGTTTCATGGTGTTTGGTTGGTAACTTGAAAGTGTAAGTGAAAAAATTGGCCACAAAATTAACTGTATCAGTGATTTAAATATTATAAATACTATTAAATTAAATATACTATTAAAAATTAAATTGTATTAATAAATTTGAGATAAAATATTAATAATTTTAATATTTTAATTATAACAATAATATTAATAAAATTAGTAAAATATTACTAAATATTAACTAAATAAATAATTATAAAATTTTTAGAAAATCTAAAGAACATTAATAAAATTTTAAGGATACTAATAAAACATAAATATTAAAAAAATCTTAAGAAAAATAATAAAATATAGTTATAATATTATAATATTATAAAACACTTAAGATTATTATAATATTAAATTTTATTATAATAATATTGTAATATTATAAAAATATAAAATTAACAAAGTAAAATATAATTATAAATTTAATAATAAAATATTATTATGATTTATTATAATGAATTATTACAATATTAACATAATAAAATATTAATATAATTTTAAAGTATATTATAATATTAATAAAGTAATTATTTATATTAAGAAATAAATAAATTAAATATATAATAATTTTATATTAAAGCATATTATTTTTATATTAATAAATATTAAATCTAAATAAAATATTAAGAAAATTTGTGTAAATATTAATAAAATAATAAAGTATTAAATAACAATATTAAATTAAAATATTAAAGTAAAATAATAAAATATTAAATATTAAAACAATATTAAAATAATAAAAAACTAAAAATACAAATATAAAATAATTAGGTAAGAAATTAAATACTATTAAAAATATTAAATATTTAATAATATCAAATTATATATTGATTATCAAGTAACTGCTTTGGGACTGCAAGTGTATTACAAGTAGAATTTACATGACCACAAAATTAACTGTAGCAGTTGCAAGTGAGAAAATTTGAGTGTAAAAGTGAGATTTAAATGACCACAAATTTAACTGTAGCAACTGTAAGTGAGAAATGAGAGTTGTATTTTGTAAAATGTTTTACAATGAAAAGTGAAAAAGAAGTTTTACGACTTGCGATTTTGCGACCTTTTGTGGGGAAACAAACATGCCCTTCCTCTTTCTATTTCTTATAATTTTCTCAAAACTCTTGGTTGGGACATTTGCACGACGAGACCTTGGCCGCCCAAAGTTTCTGAAAGCGTGTTTGGATGCAAGGAAGTGGGCGGAAGTAAGGAAATCGGGAAGTATAATTGCTCACTTCCCTATCTATCCAAACACCGGAAAGGGAAAATAAGAAAACCCATTTTCCGTTTTTCTTCTCTCTTTTACACAATTATTTCCTCACTTTCAGAGTGCTACAGTTAATTTTGTGGTCATGTAAATCTCATTTATAATAAGTTGTAGCATAAAACAGTTAATTTTTGGTCATGTAAATCTCACTTGCATTCTAATTACAATCTATTTTTTATTTTTCTTAATTAATTTTTATTTTAATATTATTTTATAGTCAACTTTTTCACTTCCACTTTCCATTACTATTCAAATATCGGAAAAGACAAAATATTTTTCAAACCACACTTCCCAACAACATCCAAACACTGAAAAACTTACTAACCAAGTCTCAAATTCCAAAAGGAACTAATATCACTTCCTCACTTTCTTACTTTCTCACTTTCACCCTTAACTAAACAGGCGCTCAGGGTCTAACTTAGAGTCCTCGTCATATTTGGGAGCCTTGACTACGGGAACTGGGTCTCAGGTTTGGGCGGCCAAGACTTGACCGCTCAGACTGGCTTTTTCCAGCTCTAAAAACAGACCCTGTTTAACCCCATATCACCCGGAAACTTGAAAATCTTTTCCCCATGCCTGCACAAATCAAGCAAGTCAGCGTTTATAAAAAAAAAAGCACGAATCACGAGCAATCTGTCGAAAATCTAGGGCTTACGCTATTAACATTTGCTCAATGGTTGGTGCCCAATAATTAAATATTTTCTCTATTATGTTGCTGCTGAATGGGAGTTTGCAAGCATGGGGGAACGAACTCTCGTCGTCAGAAGAGAGAAGCTTTCTTAACTTTTTCTCTCTTTAATTATTTTTCTTCGCCTTCTTAGATAATTGCATGGTTAGGTTTTATTTGCTTTCATAGACTAAATTATTTTATTTTCTAGATGGCATGTTAAGGATTGTTCTGCATTCTTAGCATATAGCTCTAGAGTTTCTTTTCCACTTGCATATTAAATCTCCATGCACTGTTTTTAACATAGGCTGTACCGGTGGATCATCCCGTTGGTAAGGAATGTTAGCTTCTTTTTCAATCATTGCTTATTTCTTGGAAAACATTTCTGTACTATAACCTCTCTAACCTCCCGCCTATTTTTTTTTTTCGTTTCTTTTGTAAGGTAACCAAGGTGATCTTCCGTCCGGGGGAGAGGTGCAAGAGAGAAGATAAAAATTAGAGTTTTTTAAAAAAAACTCAGTTGAAGTTAGCCTGGAGACTGGAGCAGTGCAGGACCTAATTGATATAATCAACAGAAGCAGAAGGATATCTATGATGAATTTGGAGTCTTCATGTAGCACCCCATTCCCGAGATACGTACCCAGATACGTGTCCCAACTTTTTCGATCATGTTATTGTAATTTTCTTCTAATATTAGTTTTTAAGTTGTGATTTCTCATATTATTGAGTATCAGATCTGGATTCTCAGATCTACTGTAAGCTCTGACCCGGATCGGGGAACCGATACCAGCCAATAGCCTGATTTGACTTTCTGGTAGTCCGAATGGACCGATTTCAGTTTCAGAGACTGTTTTATTATATTTTAGATTTTTAATGATTTTCTGAAATTTTCTGAAATTTTTCTGCAAAATCTCCAAAACCGGTGTTGGTCGGCATCGCTGACTGATTCTCAGATTTTTAGTTTTCAAATGGGATTGAATTTTCAAAAACGGCTTTCACAGTATATCTTAGAATATCATTTTCTAACTAAAAACATTTTTTTAGGATTTTTCAAAATTTATCAAAATTTGACTGATCCTAGTGTCGGCCGGTATCGCCGGAAGATTCCAGGATTTTTATTTTCAAAACTACACTATATTTTTCAAATCCAATTTCACCAAACATCTTAGAATAATATTTGCTATTTTTGAGAATTTTTCGGAAGGATTCTGAAACAGTCAAATTTTCACCTTATTAAAATAATAATATTTATTATCGGTCTTAACTTTTCGTGCTTTTTCTTCCCTACCCCACTACTTATACTTTCAGAAATTATAATAAATAAATTACTTAATAATAAAAAAATTTTAAACTATTTTATTTTATTTTATTTTATTTTATTTTATTAATTTCCTTTTTGACTTTCTCCCTTTTTTCTTCTTCTTTTCTTCTCCTTCAACTACTCCCATCCCTTCACCACCTAACGCAACCAGGCAAGGGGGAGGAGCAGGGCATGGTTTGAATAGGAAGCAACCACCACCATTAATTCACCATCTCATCTCATCTCTATTAAAAACCATACCCATTTCATTTTCAAATATCAACAATTCAAAACAAATCAAAAATACCTCTTCATCTTCAACCTCCAAACTCCTCCACTCACTCTGCCGCCGCCTCAACCGGCACCACCGCCGCCCAAGCCGCCGCCCAAGCCGCCACCACCACACCCCCCAACACCCCACAACCCTTCTCCAACCTCCAACACCCCAAATCACCACCACCATCCTCAATTTCTCCCAAAACCCACCACCACCCACCTTCAATTTCTTCCAAATTCTCCCTCACCATCACCAATTTCTCCCCTCCAACTACTCCATCACCACCTCCTCCACCTCCTCTATCATCCCAACACCACCAAACACCACCACCACCACCACAACCACCACCACCACCACCCATCACCTCCATCAAAACAACAACAACAACAACAACAACTTACCTCAACCCAACCTTCCTCCTCCACCTACGCGCGCGCCACACCCTTCTCGCCGGCGGCGCCGCCGCCGGCCTGCCGCCGCCGGCTTGCAGCCGGCCGGCCATCCCCCTCCTCTTTTTCTTTTCTTTCTTTCTTTCTTTTTCTTTCTTTCTTTCTTTCAACTCTTCTCTCTCTCTCTCTTTCATTCCCTAAAAACAAAAAAATAAACCCCTCATTCCAAAAATAGCCCCACTCCTTTTCTAAAAAATTACTTCCCTCTACCCTCCTCCTTTAAATCCCAAATTATTTCAAAATAACACCTCTTTTTCCCTTCTTTTTCCTACAAATTTCTCCCTCCTCTCTCTCTCCTCTCTCTTCCCTCTAAAAATATTTATGTAAATAATTATAATTATATATTTTAATATATATTGTGGGCTTGAGGATTTCTTGGACGGTTCGCTGATTTTCGGATCCTAACCGGTATTTTACCCGGTTTCAGGCGAGTACAGTCTCATTTTTGGACATACGGCTATTTTATCATTATACAAATATTTTTGATATGTTTAAAAATAAACTCTCTTGTATTTTAAGCATGGGATTGAGATATGAATATGTTAGCATGCTTAGTATTTATTATTGTAAATTTAATACATGATATCATGTTATGTAAATTAATAAATGATGTTGCACTCGGTATTTACCCGACCTTGGACATGTTACGCCTGATATGTGATTTATGACACCGGCACTTGGCACTTACACCGGTACATGATATTTACACCGACACTTGGCATGTTACACCAGGGATAAGATTTTTGTCACCGGCACTTGGTGTTTACACCGGCACACAATAATTGACACCGATATTGCCATGCTGTGTTTGACACCGACATCTTTCATGCTATATTTGGTACTAATACTTGACATGCTGTATGTGATATACGACACCTGGTATTGATACTTGCCATACTATGTTCGACATATGATACCCGACTCTGATACTTGTCTTGCTACACTTATCACTTGACATTGGACACTGGTACTTGATACTTGACGCCTGCTCTTGACATACGGTATATGCTATATTTTCATGTGGTACAAGACCTGGACCTGACATTATGACTCTTGACCGGACACTACCACCCCTGATGCCTGACTATAGACATATCCATGACTATCACTGTTACGGGGACATGACATGATCATTATATTATTATTACCAGATATTTGGTACTCCTGGACTCCTGTACTCCTGTATACTTGACCCCCCTGAAATAGGGAGGCTCCTGAGATTACTCCTGATACTATACTCCTGTTGACCCCGTAATAGGATAACCATGAATATGGGTTTACTATGAATACTCTGTGGACATTAGCACTGGATAAATTATAATAAATGGACAACTTACACCTGGTTTGGGAGAAACTGATGGGCCCTGATTAATCATGTTTATGGTGGTCTTATCGAGCCGCGCGTGGCCACATACTTGAGGGATCACCTGGCGGCCACCAGGGATTCCGTGGGGTGTGCTGGCACCCCTACTCCTGTTTATTCCTGCCGGGTATGCACACGCCCTAGGCCTATTTCTATGGGATCTGCGATACTCTATTCCTGTTCGGGCGTACAATAAGTCCCGGTACCTAGCGGTACGTTCCGGCTCAGCACCGGATACTCCTTGACCGTTGTCCCGGGCATGCACGGGACCCATCCGAAACATGGTTCATCGATCTTCATCAGTTAACTTACTCCTCGGTCTGTATGCTGAGGTATGTGGGATGGGACACATACCGATGTATACAAATCAGATGAGTCTTAATAACTAATAATAACCTGCTCTTGATATATGACTAGCTATACTCTTGACCTATGCTGCCCATCACTTATACTTGTGCTATCTTGTTGGATTATTTGATTGCTTCCATATTGTTTCATTATTATATTGTTGTGAAGGAAAAGTCAGATTATATAAACTCAGATTACAGTGACGTGATATATAGGGTATATATATGAGGGTTTCCTTGTTTGGATTATTCCTTCGACGTACTAATCTCACTGATCGGTAATGTGATCTTATATAACTGATTTCCTGTAGTTGCTTTACTCACTGTCTATTTCATGTTCTTACATGCTTATATCCATGATACACATTCCTGTACACATGCATCTGTTATGCACGCCATCTGGCTTTATTCTTTGTACTCGCTGGGGTTGCTAACAACCCTGGATTTCCATGTCCAGATTCTAGAGCCTGGATCACGGTGGCTTACTGTAGCAGATCAGAGCGGCGCAGCGGAAGCTTGATCACGTCGTAGTTCTTCCCCCCGGGTTTTCTCCTGTTTGGCTCCCGAGGCCCTCTTGCTACTTGGAGCACATCTTTATTTTTGTATATCTCTTCATGTATTATGTACTTTTGTCTTCCTGGTAATGTAACATTCATGTAATGTTGTATTATTCTCTGTGATAACCATGTACTTGCGCTATTTCTGTTGGAATGTATGTATCACTGTGCTTCCATCTCTGATTATTGTCTGTATTGATGCTTAGCGTATATACGTAAGGGAATATCTGACCTGCGTATATACGTCGTAGTGGCGTCCCCGTACCCGCCGGATCGGGGCGTTACACTTCATAAAACTTGTAGGTAACTGAAATATATTTATAGTGGTTTTTAAATCATCAAATTCTAATAAGAAACGAGAGATCCTGATTGGCGGTTTGTATTGAGAGTTTAGGGTTGGCTTGTTTGAGGGAATTATTTTAACAAATTGCGTAGTTTCCTTATTTAGATTGATCAATTTAGATCTTCAGATCAATTTGTAACCTTTGTAACTCTATTGTTTTGAATAAAATCTTCTCCCTTCTGTCTCGAGGACGTAAGCAAGTTGCTGAATCCCGTTAAATCTTGTGTTCTCTCTTTTTATTAGTTCATGCTATATTGGTTCATAATTGACTTGACATTATTACTCTAATCTTAGTGATTGGCGTATGTTAGATTCCTCAATAGGGCGCAATATGTGGTATCAGAGCTCCCAGATTTGGCTAGGGATTGTGTGTCGATTCCAAGAGCATCGTGGTCTATTCGGCAGAAATCATGTGTCAATCTCAGAACAGTGTTAATCTGTTCAGGAGATCGTGTGTTAATCTCAGAACAACCTTGGTTCTGTTCACTGTGATCAGTTCAGCTGGAGTAGATCATTCAAAAACACATCTAGGGTTTCACTTTGAGGTAAATGTTTGATTTTTATCTAGTTTGGATATATTTTTTCATTGATTTTTTGTATTGTAATTGGTGTTTTCTGGAGAAGATGGCCGAGGTTAATCTGCCCACAGTGAAGACCGTGAATATCCACCTTTCAAGGATTGAAGCGGTGAAGTTTGATGGCACGAACAAGGGCCAGGGAGATTTTGAAAAGTTCAAAGCTAATCATCATCAATTGGGAAAGAATTAGTGTATTTACTATAAGAGGAATGACACTGGAAAGTTGATTGTCCAAAGTTCAAGAAGAAGGAGTCAAAATAAGAGGCCAATGTCGTAAAGGAGGATGGATTGATTCTGACTCATCTGTAATTTAACTTTCTATCAACCCTACACTTTGCTATTCAGAGGAATCTGAGTGAATTTTAGATATAGGTGATCCCTATCACGCTTGTTCCGAAAGGGAGTGGTTTTAGTTTTGAAAAACTAGATAGAAGCTTTGTGTCGTTCGGTGACGGTCATACATGTAATATGGAAAGGATAGGTACAGTTCACATCAAGTTGTCAGATGGTGAGAGAGTTGAAGGATGTGAGGTATGACCTTAATTGAAGAAGAGTATAATTTTGATTGGAGCTTTGGAGGCACAGGGCCTGAGAGAGACTCTTAGAGAAGGCATTCTTAAGATGTTCAATCGCTCATTGGTTATTTTGAAAGGCATTCGTCACAACAACTTATACTACTTGAAGCGTAGTGCAATTACTGAAAATTTGGCAGCTTCAAAACATTTGGATGGTGATTCTACTAGGTCATAACATTCGAAGCTGAGACATGTTGATTTGGATTCCCGGCAAGCATTGGCAACGCAAGGATTATTGAAAGGTGCGAAGAACTGTAATTTGGAGTCTTGTAAGCATTATGTTCTGGGCAAGAAGACTAAGGTAATATTTGGCACCGTTATTCACCACATGGAGGGTCTTCTTAATTTGGTTCACATGGATGTTTGGGAACCAACCAAGACGGCATCACTTGGCGGTCATCGATACTTTGTCTCCTTTGTTGATGATTGTTCTAGACATTATTGGGCATACCTTTTAAGGTAAATGTTTGAAGTTCTAGATTTGTTCGTGAAGTGAAAGAAGTTGGTGGAGAAACAGACTGGCAGGAAGATCAAATTGTTCTAATATGATAATGTTTGGAAGTATAATAGGGATCAGTTCTTGCAATTTGGCAGAACAATGGTATTGATATACACTTCACAGTTCGAAAACAGATTGGGGTAGCTAAAGAGTTGAACCATGCCTTACTGGAGAAGGTTCGGTATTTTTTGTCTAATGCACAGTTAGACAACTCATTTTGAGCTGAAGCTTTGGTATATACTAGCCATCTTATGAATAGATTGTCATTGTCTATGATATGAGATAAAACTCTGTTGAAATTTTGGTCAGGTGAAGCTGCTCAAATCTATGGTTTGCTAAAGATATTTAGATGTCCCGCCTACTTCTGTGTCAAAGAAAGTAAATTAGATCCTCGAGTAAAAAAGTTTGTGTTTTTAGGTATCAAGAGAAATTTGAAAGGTTACAAGTTGTTAGACCCAAAGACAAGAAATTTGTGTTGAGCATATATATCATGTTCGATGAGGCTTCAATGTTGAGACCTAACTCTTAGCAGGTGGAAAGTATGAAGACCAAGACGGTATCCCAGCGGGTGGAGGATGATACTACTCCTCGTTCTCCAGTTGGTTTAATATCATATGGGATCTCACCAGATGTGATACCATATGGAATTCATGTAGCCGATTTAGATGCTGAACATTTTGTGGATTTGATTATAGTTAGAAGAACCAAGTTGAATCTACAAAAGTAGGTTGTGAAGAAGCGTGGATCTCAAGTTGGTGAGCTATCAGCTCAAGTTGAAGATCGTTGTTCTCCATGACGATCATAATGAGGAGATTCATATGATTCACCTAGTTGGGTTCATTGCTACAGATTTAGTTTCAGTTGATGGTTGAGTTTTTTTGGTGCTCATTTGGATGAATTATGTGTGGCTTGATCCCATGGGCGGGGGGTACATAGGCAGCTGCAATGGTGCAGCCCGTTTGCTGAGCTGAAATTAATTATTTGATTTGTTTGGCTTAGATTGAGAAACATTAACAGAGTTGGAGAATTATATGAGGAGAAGAAAAAAATTAGAGTTTTTTTTTTTAACTCTATTAGAATTAGCCTAGAGAGAGGAGCAGTGCATGACCCAATTGATATCATCAACATACCTATAAAGAGGTCTCAGATGAATTTGGTGTCTTCATAAGAATTGTAGGTAACTCAAAATCTTTACATTAGTTTTTGAATCTCCAAATTCAGATAATAAATGAGAGAGATATAATGGTTTGAAGTTGGACCTATTTTCACTTTAGAGAGCGAATTCGACCCAAATTCTATTCATTCAAGTTGAATTCTGATTCCGTTTTTGACCTAAATTCTAGATATTTGGTCTCTTTTCTCTGGCTATAAATATGGGATCCTTTGTGATCATTGTATCAAGTTGTAACCTTAATTGGTGGTTTGTATTGAAAGTTATAGGGTTAGTTTTTTTGAGGAATTTTTATGGAAAATTGCGTAATATCTTTATATGGATCAGTTTTGTTCAATTTGAATCTTTGGATCAATTTGTAACCTTTATAACTCTATTGTTTTGAATATGATCTTCTCCCTTCTTCCATGAGAATGTAGGCAAGTTGTCAAACCCCGTTAAATCTTGTGTTATCTCTTTGTATTAGTTTCTACTATATTGGTTTGTGATTGGCTTAACGTTGTTACTATGATCTTGGAGATTGCTCTGATACCAATTGTTGAGTTGGGTGTCGAACAAATAGTCCCACATCAGCTAGATATAGGGATGGTCTTGGGTACATAATGATTTGAGCAACTCGACGTAGAAGGCTAGTCTTTTGGGATGATGCCCCAAGTCATTACAAGTGTATCAGAGCCATGCCCCAAACTTTGTCGTGTGTGTAGGTGATGTTCGTCGCCCCAAATAGGCGCAAAATAGACGCATTTGATGAGCCCATGTGAAGCTAGTTGGGCTCTCGAGGATTTGGCATCTGATTAGTCGTCAATTCTGCATTTTATTATCATATTTCTCTGCTAGTTTATGAATAAAATACTGCTTCTTACCCGTGTTTTGGTCTCTTATACAAATTATGAAGGATAGAGGCAAAGTTGAAATTAAAAGCTTAATTAAATCCATTTTTCAGGTAATTAAATCAGATTTCTTGATAACCAAGTCAAGAGCTTCTAGAAGAATTCATTGGATCCCGAATTGAAGATCGTATTTGAAGAAAATATGGATCCAAATGCCCAAAACAGAATATATACAGAAGCTTTTCGAAACTGGACGAACATGGCCAGATCAGGGTCAGTGGCCCTGATTTCGATACGTGGCCTTGTCTAGTGAAACCCTAGCCTCCAGTGCCTATATATATTGCATGTAGGATCCATAATATAACAGAGGAGGCCAGGATTAGGGTTTCTTCTCCATAGTGTAAATTAGGATTTTCTCTTTCTTTTCTTTGTAGATCTTTTATTAGACCAGAGATTGATTCATAGGAGAAATAGAGTGTTGATGTCATAGATGAGTGACAAATCTATGAAAGCTTTCTCCTTTTCTTCTCTTCGCTTCTTCTCTAACTTCAACATGATTTTTAGTTTGTTTTTTCTTATGGTGACCTAACTACTAACCCACTAATTCTCTAACTCTTGATTGATAACCCACATGAATCTCATAGTATTATACAAGGCCTTGTCCTTGCAAGAGCCATTGATGGCTCATGATCGTGGGTTCTAACTTGCTAATTTGTAACTAATTCTCTTATTTCATGCTTGCCTCTAACCGATTTTGATAATTTTATGTTTGTATTAGCTTACTTGTAATGCAAGTTTGATTTCATCCACTCACATTTAGCTCATATAATTTATGCATTTGTTTCTCATCCCATACTTACCTTCTAATGGATCTTGATAGGTGACTGTGGTTTTACCTGCACACAAGAATACAGAATTTCAGAACTTAAACATAGAATATGTAAGTACTCAATACTATCGTGATAGCAAGTAGCTATGCGGGTCGTGATCCACAAGGAGGGACTAGTGATGAAAGTTCTTTAGTAAGTTCTCTTTTAAGCTACAAAGAATGGTTAATGTTCTTCTTTTGTTCTTTAAAAGAAAAGAGAAAAATAAATTATAGTCATGTTAAGAATAAAGTAGTAGATTAAGAAGGTGAAGAAAATGTATAATAGATTTATATAAAGAAATTAAAAAGAGTGATAATAGAGTTAGGAGATTGTTGTGTTGGTGATCTAAACTAAAAAGTTAAAAGAAAAGAAAGAGAACCTAAAAGAAAAACTTACCTCAGATAGTTGATGACTTACCTGAAAACCTTGCATGTTTTACCTTACTTTGGAGGCGATCAACGCATAACCCATAAGATTGAGCTCAGTCCCCATTCGCATTACATCATCAAGACGAACAAGAATGAAATGATACGAAATCTTGAGGAGGATAACATCACCGTGGAATATCGGTGGCACTCACACAAACAAGACTATACTGATGCTTCTAGATTCACTTGGACATTCATCAAACCAAAAGAGGAATAGAAAAAAGAAGAATAACATATAAGCAAAGAAAAGCATAAAGATGTTACTTTTGATTACTTGTAGAAACGATGAAACAAAGGAGGAGGTTACATCGGTGTCACTCTCAACATAAACATCTCTCTCTTATTTACATGAATTTCAATCTAACCTATTCTTACAAAAATATAAAAGTTACATAAAATGAAAATAAAAACATACACTAAAAAGAATGATAAACTGGCCTAAAATCTATCTCTACTTGATACTCTATCTGGTCTCTGAAAAACCCAATATTTATATGCAAAACTCAACGGGAAGGAGCGTACGAAGAAATGGGGGAGAAATGCTCCCCCAACAGCCTCAATAGAGCCGCATAAATGTGGCTTTGGCCGCATTTGTAGCCTGGGTGTGGCCAAGTGGCCACATCCGGGAGTACAGCTCCTCATTCAGCGATTTTTCTTTATCTGGTTCTGAATTTCCCGTTTTAGCTCCTAGATTTGACGAAACTGTCTTTGATCTTTAGATTTAACCAATTGATTTTGGAAGATTTGTTTTAACTAGTTTTCAACTTCTCTGATTTGCCGTGATCTTCCTAGATTTTTTGGTTTTGAATTAATTCTGAATTAAATCAGAATTTTGATGGGCTTTTGGGTTCGTTTCTCTTTCCTTTCTTTTAACAATGAGCCTGCATATAAATTAGACAATAATTAGGATTAAAAGCAGAGTTTTTTATATAATAAGTATGAGAATATGATAATGAATGTGCAATATCAGCGACCGATCACTCCCCCATACCTATCTTTTGCTCGTCCTCGAGTAAAACAACAAAAATAAACCAAAAATTATTGGACCATTTTTGCAGGTCATGCTATTGCACTGAGCATGTGTAACAAGCCAAAACCTCTAGGTTTCCCTTAGAGGATGAGTTTTGTCTCGTGATATTTTTCAGTGAATTGCACTCACCAAATCCATAAAGAAAGAGAAAAATGTTAGTATTTTGAAAGGACATTTTGAAAGAAAAAAATATTTAAAATATTATTGTAAGAATTAAGTAATCTATAAGTTATAGGAAAATTAAAATTTTCATTCCTAAACTTAGTCTCTATTCAAAAATTTGTTATCAATCAAAGTAAGGAGTCAAATTGTACTTCTCATCTAGTCTATTAATTTACCCTAAGTCATATGCACCTTTGTGACTGTTAAATTTTGACTCGGGGTTCTTTAACTCTAACTCTTATGCCTTATTATTATTATTATTATTATTTCTCTTTTATTTTTTATTTTTTGGTGATATTATTCTTTAGTTCTATTAGTCTTTCTAATATGCCCATGTAATGAGCTTTTAATTGGTGACTCCAAAACCAAACGATCTTAGGGCATCGGTGAGAAAACACTCCAATGACTTAAGAACTCGAGCAAATTAGGCCACAAAACTAAGAATTTTATTATATGAAACGCTTTTAGGCGTGAATGCTTATACTTTATGAGGCACAGATACCAGCTTAATCAGAGGATTTTTATTTATTTATTTTTTTCTTTTTTTCTTTTTTATAATAAGACATAAGAATTTTTATTTTTGAGCCCTAGGTGTGTAAGTGTATAAAGTATGCATATATCATTAAGGTAAAAATCAAGACTAAATTACTTTTTCAAATTATCTTCCTAACCTTGGAAATCAAACAAATAATCTTATTTTGACCAAGTATAAGAAATCCTAATTATAATTCTCCTATTCCTTAAAATTGACTTAATTTCTTATAAAAAATATATCAAAATATTGTTCTATTTTTGAAAATTTTTTAAAAGTAAAGAAAATGTTAATAGTAATTTTTTAAAATAATAAAATGAAAATCTAAGTTATGTTAGAACTCTCCCCCACACCTATCTTATGCATTGTCCTCAATATATGAATTAATGCATAGATGCATGAAAAAAAAGAAAGGGAAGGAAAATTTATCATAAGGTGGTGGTTCTGGTGGTGTTCTGATTGGTTCACGAAATGTAGCCCAATCTAATTTACGTGGAGTTCAGAGGAACCCACGAGAAACCTCTCTAATATAACCCACTAAAATGATGTATATATGACTGATTTTTATTAAGAATTTTACCCCAACTAATTTTCAAAATTTTAAACTAATTTCAGAGTCATTATTATCAACACCTCTGTCCCAAAATGTGTTGGCCCAGAGGCCAATCACTCTACTTTTGATGATGATTAACTCATGTAGTTATAGTTTATTAATAATCTTATATTTAAATAGTTTCAGTGATTGACCAAGATATTAGTAGATGTTTGGCTTCAACAAAGGAGTTTTGGAGCTAACACATGTTGATTCAAGAGCTCGCACATCAAGATCACATCTAGCACTCGGTTAGAGTCAAGCTCGTTGGATCGTGTTAGGATCGAGTCGGATTAGAGACAAGAAAACTTCAGTTTGTATTTAGTTTGTTTAGGTCTTGTGTAAAGATTAGATAGTATTGATATGCTCAAGTTCACATACACACAAAAGTTTAAAGTCTATTGGTTTTGATTTTTAGTTTAACCGGTTTTAGATTTTATGTCAAAAACATAGATATATATCTTACATGTATATTATATTTTATCCATATACAATATGCCTCAAATTTGTTTCAATATCATGTTTTTGGATCCATATGAGTTTTGGAGAAAACGATTTTCCATTTCAAAAATCTAAGTTTTGGAAAATACCGATTTTAGTTTAAAGACAAATATCAATATCACAAAAATAGTTAAAATTGTTTGTAATATGTGTTGAATTTTAGTCACACATACTTGTACTTCAAAGATCTTAAAAGAACTTATTTTTATGAAATTTATGTGATTTTATGGGAATTTATAGAAGTTAAAAGGACAAGTTTTTCTACCCAAAAATCCCAGCCAGACTGACCGGCGGTCAACTGGACCGGTCGATTAGACCAGTGGTCAGTCGACTGGAGCGATCGACCGATGTGCACGAGGACATGCACATGGCTAGCCAACTCGGCCGGTCGACCGCGCGGTCGACCGACTAAAAGCACCCCACTCTCAGGTGGGGGCCAGTCGACCTGGCGGTCAACCGGAGGCACAACGATCATAAATATGACCATTGCGCCAGTCGACCGGGCGGTCGACCGGAGGGGCATTTCTGCCCTTGGCAAACTGCCAATGGGCAGATTTTTGAGAGGCTGCATATATGCCTTCTCTTGAGTTGTTTTGAGCAAGTTTTTAGAGAGCATTTTTTTCATCTTTACAAGTGTTTAACAATAAGTTTTTAAAAGAGTTTTTGAGCTAAAAGATTTATCTTTATTTGTTTTTAAGGGTTAGAAAATTGAAAGAATAATAGAGTATTTGGGATACTGGTTTTGATATTCATTTCTATCTTATTCTAGTTATTTTTTCAAGTATTTTTCTTTGTGATTTGTTTTCTAAATACCCTTATTTCTCACACTTGAGCTATCATATCTATCCTATCTATAGGATCTTATTTGTTTTGGGAAAATTGATTTGTGATTGTTGAGACCACCAAGAGTTGTAATCTTTCTTTACTTTGGGTATCCCTCTTGTGTAGAGGTGATTATGGAGGAGTGTTGAGTTGGTTGGTATCCCTCTAAGTGTAGAGGCGATTATTATTTGGCTTTGTGCCTTGTCCCTATAGTGAGAGGTGATTGTGTTGGCTTTGTGCCTATCCCTCTATTGAGAGATTGATCTTGTGTTGCTTAGTGCCTTGCCTCTTGCATAGAGGTTGTTGTTATTTGAGAGAGAAATTGTGTACTCTAAAGTTGTATTACCCAAATCCTCAGTGGAGATTCCCTGTGTGAGAAGTTCTGTGTGGACGAATAATGAAAATCCTTCTGTGTGAAGGCAGAGACGTAGAGCAGTGGCTCGAACCTCGAAATATATCTTGGTGTTTGTGTTTGATCTACTATCTCTTAACTCTCTCTCTTTTATATCTTGCATTGATTCATATTGCTTATATCTTATATGCTTGGTATTGTTTGTGTGCCTCACTTGTGTTGAACCAAGAGAGCTTTACATAGCACCTCAACTTATTTAAAGGAATTTAGAGGAAATAGTTCAGAGCCCTTCACCAAAAATTCGGCTACACTCTTTGGTTACACTAAGTGTGTTGCAATTTAGTTTTAATTCCACATCATTTGTCATTAGATTAGCCATACACCTATTCAGCCCCCTCTAGTGTACTTTCAATTGGTATCAGAGCTTACGTTTCTGATATTAGGTTTAACCACCTAGGAGCGAGATCTTGGTTAGCTAATCTACATTTACATTTGCACATATATAGTTTATACACTCATGGATTTCATGACCCCTCATATGTTTGATGCGTCCAACATTGATATATGGAAGATTAGGATGAATGCTTATCTTAAAGCCCTAGGTTTGCATGTTTACCTTGCCGCTACTAAGAAATCCTATCTTGGTAATTGCAAGCACATAGAGGCCAATGCACAAGCCCTAGAGGCACTTTAGGCTCACACTAAGTAAAGAACATTTGTGTATGGTTTCTCATTGTGATTTTACTTTTGCTGTGTGGAACACTTTGACCTCTCCCGTGCTACAAACGATAAAATATGTGGAGAAAGAATCTAGTGAGGACGAATTCGAACAAGCTTGCTACATGGTTCAAGGGAATGACATCCTTGAGGTAAATTCGGATACCCATCTAAATGATAGTGCTAGTTCTTCAGATGATGATTATATGGACGCTGATGCTTTGAATGAAGAACTATCTTTAGTGTGTGAAAACTTACTTGAAAAATACCAAGTTTTGAAAAAGAAAATATTAAATTAAATAAAGAAAATATTAAATTAAATAAAGAAAATAAGGATTTATTTTCAAAACTTAATATGGTTTTACAAGAGAGGGATAAGATTTCTAATAAAAGGGACTCATTGAAATCCCAACTCGACCTTATTTTAAATGAAAACAAAATTTTAAAAAACAAAAATAATTGTGATGAGATTTTGAAGAAAAATGAGGCTTTGTCTTCAAAACTCGATTTTGTTTTAAAAGAAAATGAATCTTTAAAAAATAAAATTGTTTTAATTTCAAAGAAATTGGATTTAAGGAAAATATTTCCTTGAAAAATGATTTAGATTTTCATGTTTGCCATGCTACTATACCTTCACATTCTAGTGTACCTATTGCATGCTCCATCTCTTCTTCTCTTATTGAAAATGATATATGTGCTTTAAAGAAGAGTGTTGATTATTTGGGCTCCACTTTGAGCCATTATGCCATGAACCACACGCGATTGGAATCCATGTTTCACAAGAAACAAGCTCCATATATACATACACACAAACCACGGCATACACATACGTCTCACGTTTATACACATGACACTATGTATGCTAATGTGTACACTTATACACATTTTGGACGTAAGAGCCACCTTGTAAAATTTTGTTATGATAGACTAAATACTTCAAATTGTGCAAACAAATTTGTTTGGGTTAGGAAAGGTGCTAACCCCATGGACCCAATAGAGTATAGGTACTAAAATCCATTGCTATTTTATTTGATGTAGGTGTGGGCTCTTACTTGATGTGAGAGGCATTGGTGCCTTGATGGTGGATGCTTTTGTGCTTGATGGGCACTACTTTGGATGCATCACTTTCAAGGAAGTTTGTTTGCAAAAGCATGGAAGGACCACCATGGTTTGAAGACCTAGAGATAGCCCTATTGGTTTTGGTAACTATCTCTAACTCCTTATTCATTTTTATATGCTTTTAGATTATTGATTTTTTAGCATGTCATATTATAATGTTCATTATGTTATATGTCATGATAATTAGACTTATGACATACATGCATAGTAATTGAGATACACCCATATTCATTTGGATCCATATTTTGTGTTTTTATTATAGTTTAACTATTGTGTATATCATAACTCTAAAACATGTGCATTTACATAATGATCATAGTGGCTTATGTTTTTCGTTTTATACTTCATGTTTTGATTACTTGTTTAGATGTAGTTTTCATTAAAACTTGTGTCAATACTTGTACAACTAGTGAGCCACAAATTGATTATTATATGTTTGTGTTATGTTGCTCATTTGTACTCATTAGATGTAATAGTGTAGCCTAATTTTGATGATTCTTACATTCAACTTGTATTCTCTAGTTTGTACATGTTTTTCATCAATATGTGTTTAACTTCATATATATGTCAATTTTGTCTAAACTTTAGATATACATGTATACCCTTGAGTCACTTGCATTTCATGCAAATTTTTATTATGGACTCATTTGTGTTTGAGATATGTATGTATACTTCTAGTTTAGACAAAACATACATATGCCTTGAAGTTTGTATTATTTTGATGAAAATTAAATTTTCATGTTTTTCATATTTATAAAGGAATTTCTTATATGTGCCTTATATAACTTGAATGTCAATTTTGTGTCAAATGCATGCTTCATGAAATATATGATTTGGTTTCATGCTTTTGAAGAATCTATAATTAGTTATTTCAAATTATCTTAAACTAGTTCATATTCTTCATTTGGTAGAGTTTTCAAACTTGTTAAATTATTTTTAAATTCATATTTTTGAAAATCCCTACCCTTAAAGGCCGGTTGGATGGCCGACCATGCCTTGTATGCTTAAACTAAAAATCTATTTAAACATGTGCATGAATAGGGTGGCAGGTATGAGTTATACACTTGATCTCATTATATTTTCAATTTGTATCACAATTGATATTTTTATGTTTGTATACTCATATTTGTATTGTCTATATATGTATGCTTCAAACTTCAAATAGTATCAACTTCGATTGGTATTTACTTTTTCATACATATATATATATAATTTGATTGTGCTTACAATATATTTACATTTTAAATACAAACTATATTCATGCTAAGCTTGATTTAGCCCTTAATGTCAATTATTTTTCAATTGATATCTTATACAAGATATGCATTATTTTTATTGGTATTTCATAAAGGGGGAGAAAAATTCATGTTTTATCTTTCAATCGGTTTTATTTTTAGTTGGTATCTTGCTCTCACTCTTTATGATAAAAAATACTTTATTTTGGTATATGCTAACATTTTCAATATTGCTATCAACAATCTTAAATTTATATTATTCTCTATTTGGTATCTCTATTGCAAAATGATTTTAGTATTTATCCAAAAAGTTGGTTTGTTTTTCAATTGGTATCATGTTTCATTTTAAATTGGTATCTATATTGATATGAGTTGTGTTTACCTAAAATTTTTTGTTTTTACTTTCAATTGATATCAAAATTTACAATATATATTTCAATTGGGATAAAAAACATAGAATGTTTCATTTTCTATTAATATAAAAAATTTACAAGATATTTTCAATTTGTATCTTTTGGTATCTTAAAATTTTAGTTTATTTTCAGTTGGTATCATAAATTGGTAACATAATTGTTTTCCATTAATTTTGCAAAAAAGGGGAAACTTACAAAAAAAAGGGGTCGAGGAGCAAAATTATAAGTAATTCTTTTGCAATAAAAAGATTACAGGTAGATCTCCTCTGAGATTCTAGAGAAGTGTGCCGGTAGGAGTCTGGTCAGCGCGCGACCATTTTGTCCCTTTGATGATGCGATCGATCAGACGGTCGGACTGCTGCCTAATGGGATTCCCTTCTCGCTTGGTTCGGGAATCGGAGAACAAAAGGTTGATAGAACCCTCTTGTTACTTCTCAAACTGTCTCCACTTGGGAATTCCTTCTTGCCTAGTTTTGAAAATTCCTTAAGAGGGAGGAAGATTTTAGGTATTAGCACTCTAATTAGAGAAGTAGTTCTCTGAATTCTTGAAAGCAAGAGAATAGATCTCTGTTTAGCCATCTCTTCTCCTTCTTTCAGCCTCTCTCTCTCTCTCTATGTGTTCGTATGCCCCTGGTGGGCTATTTATAGGGAGAGCAGGGGTACAATTGTCCCTTTGCAAATCTAAAAACATATTAAGTCAATCTGTTTAAATCTATAAAGTAGCCTTGTCGTGAGGTTAGAATCAGCATCTGCGAAGCTAGGAATAACAGGTAATGTCGATCTCCTGATCCGTTTTGATTCTTTCCAAATAATTGAAGGATCTCCCCTGATCTTCTTACTTGTCTTAGGAGAGTCAAGGGATTATGGTAAACAACTGCCTAATTTGATCTCAGATTTGATCTTAATTAGATTTGATTCTAAATAGATTTGATCTCATCTGGAGATTTAATTGGTCAAAGTTGACCATAACAGACCCGCAGCGAAGCTGTCGCGTCGAGCTCACAGCAGAGCTGGAAGGAGCATCTGGCGATGTCAGAAGAAAGCTCTTCAGCGGAGCTTGATAAACATCTGTGACGAAGCTACCGACCATCTTTCTGCGTGTTTGCGTGTGGTTTCGAGAGAAGCTAACTCTCTGCAGAGTTAACTGAGCACTTTAGGCGAAGCTGTAAGTTAGCTCTCTAATAGAGCTTTGAACAGCTTCAAGGCGAAGTCGGACAAACTTAGCTTCTTAGATGAGGCTATCCCCTTGGGCTCATACGATGCTAAGTGTTGAGCTAACTTAGCATCTTAGGCCTACTTAGGTCTCTTCAATGACAATCTGGGCTCACTGTCTGCTTCACTGGATCAGTAGAGTCCAAGTTGCTAATTTGTCCCTAAGAGATGGGTAAAAAACTGGTTGTCAACTTGTCTACCACTTGTCTTTTGTAGTTGTCAACAAGTTAGACATTGTTCAGGCCAGTTAAGAATCTTGTCTTTTTTTTGAGTGTCAACAATAATGTTTCGATATATAACTTAATCATAAATTCTAAGTGTGAGGATGTGTTTAGTCTCTAAAACTGCATATTTCATACCACATCTTGACATTTATTTCATATTAAATTCTGCTAATATAGCTTTGCTTGCTTGATCCTAGGTCTATGGTGTGTGAAATGAAGAAGAAGACCATATATCACCATTTAATGGGTGATTAAAGGAGTATCAAGTAGTCATTGACCTTAGAGAGGAGATTTTATCAGCTCAGGACATCAAATCAAGAAACCGGGACTTTCATCTGACAGGGGACAGACAAGACAGCGCGCAGCAGCAAGCGCCACGAGCGCGGTCCTAGTAGGGTTGCGAAAATGCGGCTTAGGCCGCGTTTCCGCAGCCGTACGGGCGCGGGTGCGCCCGGGCTTCTGGCCAGCTGTTGCCAGCCTAGCCCCCTTCCCTGGTGCCTATAAAAACCCCCTAGGTTATGGAGTTGGGAGATATACAGAGAGTAGTGTAGTTTCTTCCATGCTGTAGTTTAGGGTAGTTTAGTTCAGGTTAGTTCTTCTTCTTCCTTTATATTTTTCATTTCTTTTAGATCTTGTAATAGGAGAGAGAGTGATACATGATAAGGAAGCAAGAGTGGTTGTAATAGAAGGTGACAATTTATGACAGGTGCTCACTTAAATTATCTTTGTTTTTTTTCTCTAACTCCTTTTACATCTATAGCTAATTTTCTCTCATGGCAACTAACTATTGACCGCTAACTTGCTAACTTCTTACTTGATAATCCACATAAATCTAATAGTCTCTACTTGGTCTTGCTCTTGTAAGAGCCATTGATGACTCATGATGATAGATCTAACACCCTAACATCTAAATCTCTAACAAACTAACATTACTTTATTTCATGCTTGCTCTTATTGGGTTTTGATGATTTAAATGTAGCTTGCACTTGTTGGTTGAATTTGGATGTGAAAGTTAACATATGAGCCATGCTTTGTAAAGCTCTTGAACCAAGGACTAGTGATGGCCAATGATACATGTGAGAAAATATCACTAAGAGGTTAGCATGTTAGTGGAGTCATTAGTAGTTAGTAGCCATGAGTCTTCTTTATCTTTTCACTTTGTTTTAGAAATACTTTCAAAAGCCACAAACATTTTATCTTCTATGTTCTCACTTCTTCGTGTTTTACCGTACTCTTCTCTTACCATTCTTTGTTTCCTTTTCTTTTGATTCTTTAACACATTGAAGAACTTTAACACACACATGAATCAACTGGTAAAGCTTCTATCGCCTTCCGTCCCTGTGGATTCGACACATTTTAGCCTCATGCTATAACGGAAGTATTGAGGAAGCCAAAGCACACACACTTTAATTTTTGATTTCAAAACAAACACTTTTTGTCCGCAATTTTTCCCGATCAAATTTTAGCGCTGTTGTCGGGATGGGAACAATTTGATATCATGTTTTCTTGTTAACCTTTCTTCTTTGTTTTTAGTGTGTTAGTAAAAATTTTAGCATTGCAGAAGTCTACACTTGCTCTTGTGTGGTTGGGTAAATTCTTGTATATTCTTATATTCTACTGTTAATTCTTTGTTTATATTACCTGTATACTGTAAATAATTTTAAGAACTAAAATACGAAAATTGGATGCTTTAAAACGGTTTAGACATTTGCATCCAGGCACGTGTCAATTTTCATTCCAATATACTGTATTTTGTTCTTATGTTGTGATATTGATAGGAGGTGTACATATGACATTGCATATAGCATAGGACAATCATGTGGGTGATTTACTCTCTTTGTGTGTTCATTCTTATCTATATTTGTAACACCCTGCTTCCGAAATACGTACTTAGTTGCGTATCCAGATTTTTCGATTGTATTTTTCGATTTACTTCCCGTATTTATTTTGTATTGTGAATTATTTATATGATCGTTTTGTCTTGGATCCGGATTCCCGGACTCGGAGTCAGCCCTAGTCTTAACCGAAGACCCGATCCTAGAGTATTGCTCGATTTGGATATTCTGGTATTCTGATTTCACTGATTTCAGTTTTAAACATCGTTTTCCAATATTCTGGATTTTCTATAATTTTCTGAAATTTTCCTGGATTAAGTTGAAAATCTTCAAAACCGGTGTCGACCAGTGCCGCTGACCGATTCCCGGATTTTTAATTTACACACGAATTGGAATCACTAGAAGTGTCTTTTTACATTATTTCTTAAAATCACATTTTCTATCTAAATACTTTTTCTGGGGATTTTATGAATTTATGAAAATTCCACCGGATTCGGTATCGGCCAGTATCGCTGGTTGATTCCAGGATTTTTAGTTTACAATCGGAATTGAATTTCTGAATTCCGCCTTAGTAGTGTATCTTAGAATCGTATTTTCTTCCTTAATACATTTTCTGGGATTTTTCAGAATTTATCGAAATCCGGCCGACCCAGTGTAGACCGGTATCGACGGTTGACTTCCAGATTTTTAATTTGAAAATGGGATTTTATTTCTGAAAACCGATTTCAAATTATTCCTCAGGATGATGTTTTCTACCTCCGGGTATTTTTGGAGATTTTTCTGGAACCGTCGATTTTTCGCAACCATATTATAATATTATTATTTTATTCAAATCTTATCTTTTCTTCTCTTTCTTTCCTTTCTTTTCTCCCACCAATCCAGCCCACTCCCCTCCACTTGGGCCACATCCCATCACCACACCCCCCTCACCTACCCCCTTTCCCATCAATCCCATCCCTCTATCATCACCCCCTTTCTTTTTTTTTCTTTTTCTTCTCTTTTTCTTTCTCTTCTTCTTCTCTCCTCCTCATTTTTCTTTCTTCTTCTTTTCTCCATGAGAGGCCAGCACCTAACCGGCCACCACCACCTCCGGCCACCTCGACGCCGGCGAGGAGGACCCCCATCTCCGGCGGCCAAGCTTCCTCTCCTCCATCACCAACAACATCCACCATCACCCTCATCTCCTTCCTCCTCAAAACCACCACTAAATCCACCCTCTTCTTCTTCAATTAACCACCTCCACCACCATTTTCTCCACCCAAACTCTACCCCTACAACACCCAACTCCTCCTCCTCCTCCCATCTCCTCCAATTTCTCCATCACCTCCTCAAAATACCACCACCATCAAAACCTCTTCACAAAACCACCATCCCGTCATCTCCTCAAGGGTCGGCCACTCCTTAGGATTGGGGCCGAGCTCCTTTTTGTCGGTAATATTTCCGGTGATCATTCCGGTAATCGTTCACGATTATTCCGGTGATCATTCCGGCTCCGGTGATTATTCTGATAATCGTTCACGATTATTCCGGTAATCATTCCGGTGACAATTGCAACTCTCCGATGGTTATTCCGGTAATCGTTTACGATTATTCCGGGACAAACACTAACATCACCACCACCAAAGAAATCACCTTCCCTCCTCTCTGTTTGTTTCTTGACGCGGATCTCAAACCCCGCGTCTAGGCAATTCCTTAACGCAATTCGCGCGTTCCTGTATTGATACGACGCGGAGCCCATGCCCGCGTCTGTGTTCTTCTTGTGTTAACGCGACGCAGAACCCACGTCCGCGTCCGCGTTTTCCTCACATCCGCACTTGAACGCAGACCTCGCGTTTGTGGCATCTATGCGACGCGAACCCCGCGTCTGCTATTCCCGCGTTTGCCATTCTTGCGACGCGAACCCCGCGTCTGCTATTCCCGCGTATGCCATTCTCGCGACGCGAACCCCGCGTCTGTTATTCCCGCGTCTGTGATTCCCGTGTCTGTTATTCTCGCGACGCTAACTCCCGCGTCTGCGAACCCCGCGTCTCACTTTCAAAACCCGCGTCCCCCTGTACATATTCTCTCTCTTTCTCTCTCCTCTTCACTTTCTCTCTCTACATATTTATATCATATTTTATGGCGCGTCCCGAGTTCCATGGATTTCGGACTTTTCGGCATTTCTGGTGATTTAGGCGAGTGTTCTCGCTTTCTTCTTGACTTTCCTATTTCAGCGAGTGTTCTCGCTCTCGCCTCCTTTTGGGTTTTCCCGCTTCGTCGGGTCGACATGTACTTTATTCTATGTTTTCATGTATTATGTAATGGGCTGAGTCCCTGTATTTGTATGTCCGAGTGCCAATGTCTGGACATGTATTGCTCTGTGACGAATGCTTGTATTATGGTAGTTTAATTCTTGTTCATGTGGTACTAACATCGCAGGTACTCTCGTACCGACTCTGGGTTTCTGCCCACTCCTAGGATGGCTAGCAGCCACCGAGAGTGCGCTTCAACCCCGAGCGTACTCGGACCCTTCAGCCTCCGGTCACTCACTATCTCGAAAGGGAAGTGATTGGGACCGACAGGTTTCTCCGTTCTTCAGCCTCCGGTCACTCACTATCTCGAAAGGGAAGTGATTGGGACCGACATGTTTCTCCGTTCTTCAGCCTCCGGTCACTCACTATCTCGAAAGGGAAGTGATTGGGACCGTCAGGTTCTTCGGCTCCGCCTGGTTATCATGATCAGCGTTCAGCGCTTTACCACTAGATTCGTCTAGGCGAGATGCTGCCGGATTTTCTACTCGCACTTTAAGCCGAGTTGTCCCGGTAACCTTGCCAGACGCTCCAGTGTTAAATACTGTTTGCTGTCTGTACTTCCAGCTTGCTCAGCTCCGCTTGGTTGTGCTCAGCTACTACTTTACCATATGCCATGCATTTACCTGATTAGTTAACACTTGACATGCCATTACCTCATACCTGTCATTTACATGTTACTATTTAATACTTGTTGCATTACATGACAACTGATGTGTTATCATCTAACACCTGACATGCTACTACTTGGCAAGACCCCTTGTTATGACATGACTTACCACCAGACATATATAAATAATTTTTCCTTAGTTTCCTTAGGCTTTCTAATCCACCCATGTAATGAACTTAAAGTCGATGACTCCCAAACCGGTCGGCTTTAGGGCACCGGGTGAGAAAACACCCCACAGACTCAAATTCGAGTGAACTAGGCCACAAAACTAAGGACGTTTATAAACTCACCTTTAGGCGTGAATACTTATGCTTCTTGAGGCACATGTATCCAGCTTAATTAGTGATTGATATTATTATTTTTTTTTATGAGGCACACGGGTCTTTGTCTTAGAATCCTAGATATGCATTAGGTGTGCACATTTCATTAAGGTAAAAATCAAGACTAATTACTTATTCAATTTCTCCTCCTATACCTAAAAATTAAACAATTTATTTATTTTGACCAAGTTTTTAGAAATCCTAATCATGATTTTCCTAATCCTTAAAACTAACTTAGATTTCTTTCAAAAGATAAGTTAAAATATTGTCCTTTTTATAACATTTTTTTTTATTTTTTTTATTTTTTAAGCAAATTTGTGTTAGTTTCTATCTATGTTAGTAAACTCTACCCCCATACTTATCTCATGCATTGTCCTCTATGTATGAATGAATGCATATATGCATGAAAAAGAACAAGAGAAGGCAGAAGTTACCTCAAGGTGGTGGTTCCGGTAGTGGTCTAATTGGTCCACGAAAAGCGGCCCAATCAACTTTTTGTGGAATTCGGAGGAACCCACTAGAAATTTTTCTTATATAACCCACTAAAATGTATGTATAATCATTTTTTAATAATTCTACCCCATCAAATTTGCAAATTTCATAATAAATTTCAGAGTCAATTGTGTCAAACGCCTTGTCCCAAAATGGAGTATGAAAAGATGGAATGATTGACTTGGACATGGGAAGTACGGGAACGAATACCGACTCAAGAAAGAAACTTAAATCAAGTAATGGTTCAGGAGTCAGGCTAGGTTCAGGAAGTGGGTCCAAATCAATAAGTTGAAGCTCAAGTCCACAATAATCTTCCCACAATGGAATGTGACTCAATATTGGTGATTCAAGTTCAGGAATGATAGGTGTGGGAACCAAAACTGACTGTAAAATATTACCTAAGTCGGGTAACAAAACAGGAGTCAATAATGATCCGGGAATTTGAACTTGATCACAGATTTGAGAATCTAGGTTACATATCTCATTGAGCTCAATATCATAAAAATGAGAACTTGCCAATTTTTCTATGGGACTTTCAAAATTGCAAAATTGGTCAAGTTCAATATGATCATCAAAATTGGGTAATTCAATTTCATGATGAATTGGTACAGGATCCAATGTTGACTCGGAAAAAGTGAAATCAGGTGGAGACACCGGAGTCATTATTGGATCAGGAAGTAAAATTGAATCATCAAGTGGGAGATCATGATCATATTCATGCTAAAGTTCTATTTCAGGAAAGGAAGAACCTGCCAAACTATCAAAAATTGGAGATTCAGCAAGTTCGAATGATGGTGCTGAAGTAGAATCTTGTTGTCCAAAACAACGTGGCTCGTCGGCTCTAACAGAATAGTCAGTGATATCAGAAATGGCCGAACGGTGAGAACATAAAGATTGAAGCATCATATCTAGTTCATGCTCACGAGCTAATCTAGCCTGTGTCATGGCTTCAAGCCTCTTTTGTGATTGGACTTGAAAAGAGGAAGTGTAATCGTGATGAAGTTATGAGTCGGTGGACTCACGCATCATCATACCTAAGATTGATGGTAATTGTTGCTTGGACTCATGCATACTCATCATTTCCCGGATAGATGGTTTTCTATTCTGAATGGGTGGATCTGAGTATGATTCTTGGGAATATCGTGGACAAGGTGGAGACGGAGGACAAGTCGGTTGAAAATTGGACTCAGGGGAAGCGAAACCCCATGAACTCTGTGAAGAGTTGAAAGTATGAAAATTATGGTCATAAGATGGGGGCATGGGTTATAGTCATTAGGATAAGACCGTTCCGGCACACTAGGTTGGTCAAAGTTATGATATGCCGGGTTGGTAATATCCGAAAAAGAGTTAGGTGTGTAATATGGATTAAAATTGGAAAAATTATTATTATATGCCATCTCACACAAACACAAACAAATAAAACAAACAAATAAATAAACAAAAAACAAAAAAAATTCTAGCCTAAGTTAGGGTAGAGCTATGACCTAGACGACTCCTAACTGGTTAGACTGTCCACGGGAGGTAGGGTGCAGACTTTGACCACAAGTTAATCAGTCAGGTCAGGGCAAGATTGGTGGGAGGTTTTCCGTCAAAGACGTTCCTTAATTAAATAACTACCAATCTTCGGGCTTTCGGCCCTCAATCCCCTTCCTAGATACTGATTTGGAAGGAGTCAACTTCCAGCACTGTTCTCCCTTAGGATAATCTCCTAATTGAGTCCGAGATGTCCCTAGGGCCAACGTCTACTTAATTTTAATTAGGCTTGGGTTAGTGAGTGCTTGGAATCTGATTTTTGGGCCAAGGAAGGGTGATGAAATCCCCACCTTATCTTGTTAATGGGTTATGCCCTTAGAATAAATTTGTGCAAGTGTACAAAATATGTAAATAAGATTCACTCAAAGCATGAAAATCAACCAAGAGATGAGTCCTATTCTACATGTAATACGAACGTACCTTGCTCCAGCACTCTTCAACAGTAAAATAAAGGAATTGAAAAGACACGTGCCTAATATGCAAACGTCTAATCAATTTTTTTATCTTTTCAACAAATATTTTACTGTTGATTAATTAGCAGTATGCAGGGTTATCACAGAACAAATTTTAACAGAGCAGAAAACAGATATTGCAATTTGTAGCAACCTGCAGAAAAATATGTCAGTAATTCACTACTCTTGCCACGAAAACGCGGCTATTGCCGCGGACCCGCGGCAAAGGAGTAGGCTCTGCTGCTCTGTCTTCGAGGGCAGAGGCAGAGAGTTGCTATATGTCCACTGCTGCTATTATTTTTCCTGTTCTCCAAACCTACAAACATAAAGAATAAAAGAATTAGTTATTTTTTTTATTTAAAGAAAAACTTACCGTCCCTCCCCGGCAACGGCGCCAAAATTTTGATTGAACTTTTACCTGCACACAAAATAGAGAAGTTTAGATTGAGAAGTAAAGGTGTGCGAGGTGCTCAATACTCAATACTATCCGCTGTAGCAAAGGCTATGCGGGTCGTGATCCTCAGGGAGGGACTAGCGATGGAAGCTTTGTCAATAAGTTATCTCTAAAGTTTTTATTAATTTAAAGTTAAGTTAGAAAGAAAGAAGATGGAGAATTAGAAGTGATATTTACAATGAAAGTGAGGAAAAGAAATTGGGAATATGGTGGTGTGATCTAAACTAAATTTAAAAAGAAAGAAAACTATAACACATACATACCTCTTCTACCCTGCTTACCGTTGATCTGTTCGCGACGACTTACCTTGTCTTGGAATGCGTATAAGTATGGCGTATAGGATCTTCCACCATCACGATCTACACTACGAAAAGAAAATAATGACAATAGAAGGCTTGTTCATCGCCATAGGCCATCAAGGGCACTTCTTCGGATAGGCAGTCTCGAAGTGACCAGTTCTCATGGTTTGCAAAATATTAGAGAGAAGTAATAAAAGAAAACAAGAACAGAGAAACACAAGAATAAACAAGCATAAAAGAACATAAAATAATAAAAGAACAAAAACGAATCTCGAGTCGATTTATTTAACAATGGAAGAAGAGCAAGACTTATACCGATTGTCACCCTCAGTACAAGTAGATCTCCTTCCTCCATGAAAACATCCTCTCCTCTCAGTTACAAAAATTACAAAATAAAAACGAAAATCTAACCTAAACTACAAACGAGAAGAAAGCCTAAAAACTCTAACTTTTTCTCTGTAGCTCGCTGTACGCCCTTCTCGGTTGCACTGCAGGGGTATTTATAGGTACAGAAGGAAGTAGAGTCCAGGTGAAACTCCTCCACGAAAATTGGTACTCTGGGTCATCCAGATTGCCGCAGAAACGCGGCTTGGGTCGCGTTTCCACGGCCATACAGTGGCAGATGGCCACGCGCTTTGGCGCATGGCTTCTCCTGGTCCGTCCATCTGAGTGTAGTCTTCTGGAAGCTGCATCCTGGCTCTTTATCATGGGATTTCGAGATAACTTAGGAAGCAAGTTACCTAGATCCCAAATCTTTTATCCACGAATTTGTGATCTTAAATTCTCCTTCTTTGACTTTTATCCTCATCCTGCAAGTGTTTAGGGTTGAATAGAAGTCTATCCTTCCCTCTTCTTTGTATTTGCAACTTTTGCCCTTAGGTAATTGCAATTTTGACAATTGATATTTGCAACTTTTACATTGGGCTTTAAATGTGGGCTTTTGGGCTTCTTTTAACCTTTATTCTTTATTAAAATAAAAACTCAAGGCCTGCACACAATAAATCATAAAATATTAGTAAATGTGCAGAATTATATGAATAAATATGAAAATGTGATGGTAAATGTAATGATAAAAATGCACTTTTCACTATCAATCACACCCCCACACTTATCTTTTTGCTCGTCCTCGAGTAAAAATCAAAAAAGAAAAAGAAAAGAAAAATTAATCTAACCTAACTCACTTTCGTAGGAATCACGGTTGCACTTAGCATGTGCAACAAGCCGTTAAACCCCTAGGTTACCCTAAAGGACGAGTGTTGTCTCGTGAGGGTTTTCAGCGGATTACACCCACAAAATCCATAAAAAGGTAAATATTTGAAATATGTTTGAAGAGACTAAGTAGTCTATAAGTTTTAGGATTATCATTTTTATTCATTCTTCAAACTTAGTCTTTATAAAGTGAATTGTTATTCATTTTAAGTAAGGATCAAAATTGAATTTTTGTATAGTCTTTTTCGTTACTAAAAGTCATATGCACCCTTATGAATTTTTACTAGGAATTCCTTAACTTAGACTCTCATGCCTCTTTATTATTATATATATATCCTTTGTTTTTTTTAAAATATGTATAACTCATCTAATTTTCTTTCGTGTAAGCATCAAGGCTTCTTGAGGCCCTCATACCTAACTAATTGACTATTAGATGTGTTAGTACATATATAAATAATTTTTTCTTAGTTTCCTTAGACTTTCTAATCCACCTATGTAATGAACTTAAAGTCGATGACTCCCAAACCGGTCGGCTTTAGGGAACCGGGTGAGAAAACACCCCACGGACTCAAATTCGAGTGAACTAGGCCACAAAACTAAGGACGTTTATAAACTCACCTTTAGGCGTGAATACTTATGCTTCTTGAGGCACATGTATCCAGCTTAATTAGTGATTGATATTATTATTATTTTTTTTATGAGGCACAAGGGTCTTTGTCTTAGAATCCTAGATATGCATTAGGTGTGCACATTTCATTAAGGTAAAAATCAAGACTAATTACTTATTCAATTTCTCCTCCTATACCTAAAAATTGAACAATTTATTTATTTTGACCAAGTTTTTAGAAATCCCAATCATGATTTTCCTAATACTTAAAACTAACTTAGATTTCTTTCAAAAGATAAGTCAAAATATTGTCCTTTTTATAACATTTTTTTTATTTTTTTATTTTTTTAAAGCAAATTTATGTTAGTTTCTACCTATGTTAGTAAAGCCTACCCCCACACTTATCTCATGCATTGTCCTCAATGTATGAATGAATGCATATATGCATGAAAAAGAACAAGGGAAGGCAGAAGTTACCTCAAGGTGGTGGTTCCGGTGGTGGTCTAATTGGTCCACGAAATGCGGCCCAATCAACTTTTTGTGGAATTCGGAGGAACCCACTAGAAATTTTTCTTATATAACCCACTAAAATGTATGTATAATCATTTTTTAATAATTCTACCCCATCAAATTTCCAAATTTCATAATAAATTTCAGAGTCAATTGTGTCAACCGCCTTGTCCCAAAATGGAGTATGAAAAGATGGAATGATTGACTTGGACATGGGAAGTACGGGAACGAATACCGACTCAAGAAAGAAACTTAAATCAAGTAATGGTTCAGGAGTCGGGCTAGGTTCAGGAAGTGGGTCCAAATCAATAAGTTGAAGCTCAAGTCCACAATAATCTTCCCACAATGGAATGTGACTCAATATTGGTGATTCAAGTTCAGGAATGATAGGTGTGGGAACCAAAACTGACTGTAAAATATTACCTAAGTCGGGTAACAATACAGGAGTCAATAATGATTCGGGAATTTGAACTTGATCACAGATTTGAGAATCTAGGTCACATATCTCATTGAGCTCAATATCGTAAAAATGAGAACTTGCCAATTTTTCCATGGGACATTCAAAATTGCAAAATTGGTCAAGTTCAATATGATCCTCAAAAATGGGTGATTCAATTTCATGATGAATTGGTACAGGATCCAATGTTGACTCGGAAAAAGTGAAATCAGGTGGAGACACCGGAGTCATTATTGGATTAGGAAGTAAAATTGAATCATCAAGTGGGAGATCATGATCATATTCATGCTCAAGTTCTATTTCAGGAAAGGAAGAACTTGCCAAACTATCAAAAATTGGAGATTTAGTAAGTTCGAATGATGGTGCTGAAGTAGAATCTTGTTGTCCAAAACAACGTGACTCGTCGGCTCTAACAGAATAGTCAGTGATATAAGAAATGGCCGAACGGTGAGAACATAAAGATTGAACCATCATATCTAGTTCATGCTCACGAGCTAATCTAGCCTGAGTCATGGCTTCAAGCCTCTTTTGTGATTGGACTTGAAAAGAGGAAGTGTAATCGTGATGAAGTTGTGAGTCGGTGGACTCACGCATCATCATATCTAAGATTGATGGTAATTGTTGCTTGGACTCATGCATACTCATCATTTCCTGGATAGATGGTTTTCTATTCTGAATGGGTGGATCTGAGTATGATTCTTGGGAATATCGTGGACAAGGTGGAGACGGAGGACAAGTCGGTTGAAAATTGGACTCGGGGGAAGCGAAACCCCATGAACTCTGTGAAGAGTTGAAAGTATGAAAATTATGGTCATAAGATGGGGGGCATGGGTTATAGTCATTCAGATAAGACCATTCCGGCACACTAGGTTGGTCAAAGTTATGATATGCCGGGTTGGTAATATCCGAAAAAGAGTTAGGTGTGTAATATGGATTAAAATTGGAAAAATTATTATTATATGCCATCTCACACAAACACAAACAAATAAAACAAACAAATAAACAAACAAAAAACAAAAACCAAAAAAAAATTCTAGCCTAAGTTAGGGTAGACCTATGACCTAGATGACTCCTAACTGGTTAGACTGTCCACGGGAGGTAGAGTGCAGACTTTAACCACAAGTTAATCAGCCAGGTCAGGGCAAGATTGGTGGGAGGTTTTCCGTCAAAGACATTCCTTAATTAAATAACTAACAATCTTCGGGCTTTCGGCCCTCAATCCCCTTCCTAGACACTGATTTGGCAGGAGTCAACTTCCAGCACTGTTCCCCCTTAGGATAATCTCCTAATTGAGTCCGAGATGTCCCTAGGGCCAACGTCTACTTAATTTTAATTAGGCTTGGGTTAGTGAGTGCTTGGAATCTGATTTTTGGGCCAAGGAAGGGTGATGAAATCCCCACCTTATCTTGTTAATAGGTTATGCCCTTAGAATAAATTTGTGCAAGTGTACAAAATATGTAAATAAGATTCACTCAAAGCATGAAAATCAACCAAGAGATGAGTCCTATTCTACATGCAATACGAACGTACCTTGCTCCAGCACCCTTCAACAGTAAAATAAAGGAATTGAAAAGACACGTACCTAATATGCAAACGTCTAATCAATTTTTTTATCTTTTTCAACAAATATTTTACTGTTGATTAATTAGCAGTATGCAGGGTTACCACAGAACAAATTTTAACAGAGCAGAAAACAGATATTGCAATTTGTAGCAACCTGCAGAAAAATATGTCAGTAATTCACTACTCTTGCCGCGGAAACGCGGCTATTGCCGCGGACCCGCAGCAAAGGAGTAGGCTCTGCTGCTCTGCCTTCGAGGGCAGAGGCAGAGAGTTGCTATATGTCCACTGCTGCTGTTATTTTTCCTGTTCTCCAAACCTGCAAACATAAAGAATAAAAGAATTAGTTATTTTTTTTATTTAGAGAAAAACTTACCGTCCCTCCCCGGCAACGGCGCCAAAATTTTGATTGAACTTTTACCTGCACACAAAATAGAGAAGTTTAGATTGAGAAGTAAAGGTGTGCGAGGTGCTCAATACTCAATACTATCCACTGTAGCAAAGGCTATGCGGGTCGTGATCCTCAGGGAGGGACTAGCGATGGAAGCTTTGTCAATAAGTTATCTCTAAAGTTTTTATTAATTTAAAGTTAAGTTAGAAAGAAAGAAGATGGAGAATTAGAAGTGATATTTACAATGAAAGTGAGGAAAAGAAATTGGGAATATGGTGGTGTGATCTAAAGTAAATTTAAAAAGAAAGAAAACTATAACACATACATACCTCTTCTACCCTGCTTACCGTTGATCTATTCGCGACGACTTACCTTGTCTTGGAATGCGTATAACTATGGCGTATAGGATCTTCCACCTTCACGATCTACACTACGAAAAGAAAATAATGGCAAGAGAAGGCTTGTTCATCGCCATAGGCCATCAAGGGCACTTCTTCGGCTAGGCAGTCTCGAAGCGACCAGTTCTCATGGTTTGCAAAATATTAGAGAGAAATAATAAACGAAAATAAGAACAGAGAAACACAAGAATAAACAAGCATAAAAGAACATAAAATAATAAAATAACAAAAATGAACCTCGAGTCGATTTATTTAACTATAGAAGAAGAGCAAGACTTACACCGATTGTCACCCTTAGTACAAGTAGATCTCCTTCCTCCATGAAAACATCCTCTCCTCTCAGTTACAAAAATTACAAAAGAAAAATGAAAATCTAACCTAAACTACAAACTAGAAGAAAGCATAAAAACCCTAACTTTTTCTATATAGCTCGCTGTACGCCCTTCTCGGTTGCACTGCAAGGATATTTATAGGTGCAGAAGGAAGTAGAGTCCAGGTGAAACTCCTCCACGAAAGCTGATACTCTGGGTCATCCAGATTGCCGCGGAAACGCGGCTTGGGCCGCGTTTTCGCGGCCATACAGTGGCAGATGGCCACGCGCTTTGGCGCGTGGCTTCTCCTAGTCCGTCCATCTGAGCGTAGTCTTCTGGAAGCTGCTTCCTGGCTCTTTATCTTGGGATTTCGAGATAACTTGGGAAGCAAGTTACCTAGATCCTAAATCTTTTATCCACGAATTTGTGATCTTAAATTCTCCTTCTTTGGCTTTTATCCTCATCCTGCAAGTGTTTAGGGTTGAATAGAAGTCTATCCTTCCCTTTTCTTTGTATTTGCAACTTTTTCCCTTAGGTAATTGCAATTTTGATAATTGATATTTGCAACTTTAACATTGGGCTTTAAATGTGGGCTTTTGGGCTTCTTTTAACCTTTATTCTTTATTAAAATAAAAACTCAATGCCTGTACACAATAAATCATAAAATATTAGTAAATGTGCAGAATTATATGAATAAATATGAAAATGTGATGGTAAATATAATGATAAAAATGCACTTTTCACTACCAATCAGATAACAAGCACGATCGACCTTTGTACTACACCGAATACATCGATTCGACATGTATTGAAAGAGTACAGGTTGATCCGGGGTCTGCACTCAGCATCATACCCAAAAGGCTCCTCTACTTCCTCGGTATACCACTATATAGGTTATCCGCAACCGCTACTACAATATACGGTTTTAATGCCAGGAGTATGTTGGCCCAAAGGCCTTCCACTCTAGTTTTGATGATGATCAACTCATGTAGTTATGTTTACTAATATTCTTGTGTTTTTAGTCTCAGATCATTTAGCAAGATATTAGTTGGTGATAGCTTCAACAAGATGTTTTGGGAGCTTCACAAGTGATTCCAGGGCCCGAGCATCAAGATCATACCTTTCCTAGCTCATGGATCACGGAGTTTTTGGATCGAGTCGACTTGAAGATGAAGATCGTCAAGAAGACTTAGGTATCCATAGTTTAGTGTGTTTTAGATCCATGTGTAAAGTTTAGTATAGTTGATATGCTCAAGTGCACAATACACACACGTTTTGATTTTGATATGTGTTTTCATAAATAGTAGATTAAAACAAGTTTAATTGGTTTATGTATATTAGATATGTTCTATATACATGCATGCTTAACTTTTTATACAAACTTAGTTTGTCTTACCTATTCATGTGTTTTTATGTTTTGGTATTTTTACAAAACATGTTTTATGGATTTAAAGACAAAAACTATGATATATCTTGTTTCATGTATATTAGACCTATGCCCATATGCAATATGCTTAAATGTGTTTAAAATATCATATTTTTGTATTTAAACAAGTTTTAGGAAAAATCTGATTTCCTATTGAAAAATACAAGTTTGATAAAATACAAGTGTTGGTTTTGATAAAATTTGCAAGACACAAAAATGATTTAATTTGTTGATATATGTCTTGAAATTTTTTATCACAAGTTTGTTTATCAAAGTAAAATGTTAAACAAGTTTTATGAAATTTTAGAAGAGATAAAGAATTTTTAACATAATTGTTTCACCCATGTTCTGACCCAGACTGTGGCTGACAGGCCAGGTCGGTCGACCGCAGGGTCGACTGAACCAAGGGCCGGCCGACCGTTGCGGTCGACCGACGTGCACAACCGCGTGCACGTCTGGCAGACACAGATCCGGTCGGCCGGACGGTCAACCGGACCAGAAAGCCTTGCTCTCTGTATCTACACGGTCGACCGTGTGGTCGACCGGACCAGAGAGCCCTGCTCTCTGTATCTGGGCGGTCGGCCGGACGGTCGACCGGATTGCTCCAACGGTCGGATTTTTGACCGTTGGCGGTCGACCGGTCGGTCGGCCGGACGGTCTGTCAGACTGACAGATCAGCCTAATGGCTAGTTTTCTATTGGGGCTATAAATACCCCATTTCTTCATAGTTTTAACTAAGATTTTTAGAGCTAAAATTTCCTGACTTTCTCTATTGTATTAAACAAGTTTTCAAAAGAGTTTTGTGCCAAAAAGATTTATCTTATTTGTTTTTAGGTTTTTGGAAAAATCAAAGAAAATAGGAATTTGGGATATTTGTATTGGTTTTCATTCTCTATCTTTTACAAGAGTTTTCCCAAGTATTTTCTTTGAGTTCTTGTTTTCCAAACACCTAGTTTTCCACACTTGAGCTATCATCTATCCTATTCTATAAGATCATTTTTTTGTGGGAAAAGAGATAGAGTTTGTGATCTTTTGAGATCACTTGTTGTACACCCTCCTTGACTTGTTGTATCCCTCTTTGATAGAGATTGATCGGAGTGGTGTTTGCTCCCTCTTGTAAGAGGTGGAGATTGTTTGTTGGCTACGGGCCTTATCCCTCTTCAGTAAAGGTGGAGTTGTGGTTGTATTGCCTTATTGGAGGTTGTAAGGTTGAGAGAGGAGTTTGGTACTCCAATAGTAGATTGAAAATCCTTCATGGTGGTGAAGGCGGGGATGTAGAGCTAGGGGCTCGAACCTCGAAACATATCTTGTCTTAGCGTTTGATCCATTGTCTCTCTAACCCTTTCTCTCTTTATTTTGTGCAAAGCATCTTCAATCAGTACATTTCATATCATCTCTATTGCTTGCATTTGTGCCTTGCATATATTCATATTGCTTATTCATATTATATGCTTGGTTGTTTGTGTGCCTCACTTATACTTAACCAACAATAGCTTCACATAGCACCTCAACCCATATCTAGGGGAATCAAGAGGAGTTAGTCCAGAGCCCTACACGGGGAATTCGGCTACACTTGTTGTGTTGTATTAAGTGTGTTGCAATAATTATGTTTAATCTTCCACATTTAGAGCACTTAGTTTCTAGATTAGCATTTACACCTATTCACCCCCCTCTAGGTGTTTTTCAATTGGTCTCAGAGCCTACGCTCCTGATATTTCGGCTTAACATCCTAGGAGTGAGATCCTTTGTTTGCTAATCTTGCATTTGCATTTGCTTGTTTGCACACATATAGTTTATACCCATGGATTGCTTTTCACCTCCCATGTTCGATGCCTCCAACATTGTCACATGGAAATATAGAATGTCCATGTACCTAAAGACCCTAGGCTTGCATGTTTTTCTTGCCGCTACCAAGAGATGTTATCTTGGTGACAGCAAGCATATAGGGGCCAATGCACAAGCCCTTGAGGCTATTAGAAGCACATTATCTAAAGAATATCTATTGCGTGTTTCTAATATTGATTCCGCATTTGCAGTGTGGAACTTGTTGACAACCACAACCACCACCTCCGAGCTACAATTGCCAATTCTACAAGAGGAGGAATCTAGTGGAGAATCCGAATCACAATGCTTCATGGTCCAAGGGAATGACTCCCTTGAGGTACAATCGGAAACTCAACTAGATAGTGATGATTCTAGTTCTTCATTTAATGACTATATTGATGCCCATGCTTTAAATGAAGAACTTTCTATTGTGTGTGAAAAACTAATAGAAAAATATTAAGTTTTGAAAAAGAAAAGTCTAGGAATTAATAATGAAAATAAAAATTTGATTGCTAAACTTGATGTTGTTTTGCAAGAGAAAGAGGAGATTTCTAATGAGAGGGATTCATTGAAATCTCAACTTGATCTTGCACTTAAAGAAAATAACTTTTTAAAATCTAAAAATGATTGTGAAATAATTTTAAAGAAGAATGAAAACTTGTCTTCAAAAATTGATTTTGTTTTAAAGGAGAATGTTGCTTTGAAAAATAAAATAATTTCTATTTCAAATGATTTAAATGTTTGTTTAGAGAAAAACATTGTTTTACAACATAAAATTGATGCACATGTTTGCCATGCTAGGTTAGTATCACACACTTCACCTATTGCATGCTCCACTTCTTCTTTGATTAATAATGATATAAATGTTTTAAAGAAGAAAATGGATTGTTTGGGCTCCACTATGAGCCAATATGCCATGAACCATACACGCTTGGAATCCTTGGTTCGAAAGAAGCAAGTTCCATCTATTATGCATGCACACCCTTCACGGCATACACATGCTCCTCACGGACACCATCACACTATGTATGCTCATATGTACACATGTACACATTGTGGACGTATGGGCCACCTTGCTAAATTTTGCTTTGATAGATTATATGTTTCAAATTTAGCAAATAAGTTTGTTTGGGTTAGAGAAAGTACTAACTCCCATGGACCCAAGAAAATATGGGTACCGAAGACCACCCCTCCTATTTATGATGTAGGTGTGGGCTCTCACATGACGTGAGAGTTGTCGTACCTTGGAGTGGATGCGTTCTGAGCTTCATGGAAATCAATTGGATGCATCACTTTCAAGGGATGTTTGGTTGGAAGACCACCTTGGTTTGGAGAACTAGAGCGGTGCCCTCATTGGTTTTGGTATCGAATCTCTAACTCCTTATTTATATTAGCATACTTTTCATGTCCATTGATTTATAACATGTTATTGTTTATTGTTCATTATGCTATGTCATATTTATTAGATTAGTGATATACATGTTTAGTTGCTTAGAGACACCCATGTTCAATATGGATTTATATTTATGTGTTCTCTCTTTAATGTTTGAACTAATATGTATATCCTAGATCTAATGCATATGCATACACATAATGATCATATAAATGTTTATGATTTGTATTTCATATTTTTGATGTTTATAGATTATTGTGAAAATACCATGACTATTAGATCCTTGACATACATGCATAGCATTTTGAGACACCCATGTTTTATATGGACTATTATTTAGTGTTCTCACCTTAGTTTAGCTATCATGTTTATCATAGCTCTAATAACATGTGAATTTACATAATGATCATGTTTTGTTTATCATGATGATCTTTATCATGTTTTGATGCTTCATGATTTGAATATTTGTTTAAATGTTAGTTTTCATTAAGACTAGGATTTATACTTGTGCATATAATGGGCCACAAATAAATCTATATATGTTTATGCTTGATTGCTTATTTGTTCCTATTAGATGTGTTAGTATAGTCTAATTTTGATGATCCATGCATTTTAAACTTGTATTCCTATTTGTAAATTTGTTTTTATAATTATGTGTTTCACTTCATGTATATGTTTATTTTGCCAAACTTTAAGATATACATGTGTACCCCTTGAGTCATTTGCTTCTCATGCAAATCTATATATATGGACTCAATTGTGTTTAGGGATATGTATGTATACTTATTGTGTTGACAATTCATACATATACCTTGAAATTTGTGTTAATAAACATTTAGTTTTTCATGTTATTCATGATTTCATGTGTTTTAGTTTAACTTCATGTATATGTCCATCTAGTCCAAACTTTTGATTATACATATACATCCTTTTTTAGCCACGTGCCTTCATGCATTTATCTTTGTGGACTCGTTGTGTTTGGATATGTGTGTATACTTTAGTTTGTATTAGACATATATATACCTTGAAGATTAAATAGTTTTAATAATTTTTATGTTTTCATGTTTAAAGGAATTTAAATGAGCTTAATGGAATATTTTTCATGATTGTGATCCTCACATTTTATTTGTACACTCACATTTACTGTTTGCTCATGCCTTATTTTCATGAGTCATATTTATGCTTAATTGGATTAGAGTGTTGATTATCATGTGGATTTCACTCTTTATGAAAAATAATTTGTTTTTATTCCTTCCTTGAAGGATTTCGTACTAGTTAACAAAATCTTTCATTTTAGTTAGTTCGTATTCTTAGTTGTGATATGAGTTATACCATGTTCCCTTTGTTGTTTCAATTGGTATCATTGAACTCTTTCAATTGGTATCAATTTTAATCCTCTTGTATACTTATATGTGTTTATGTATGTGTGTCTTTCAATTCTAATAATATCAATTTCAATTGGTATAACCTTTCATATATATATATATATATATATATATATATATATATATATATATGTTTATGCTAAAGCTTAAGCTTCAATTTTGTTTCAATTGATTCAATTTTTCAATTGGTATCTCATTTCAAGCATACGCATAGTCTTAGTTGGTATTTCATAAAGGGGGAGAAAACTTGCATTTCTTATTTTCAAATGGTATTCAAGCCTACGCATTATTTGATTCCCACTCCCACACTTTATGATGAAAAATGTTTATTTTGGAAATATATTCTCTTTTGTATCATATGCTATTAAAGTATAATACTTTCAAATTTGATATTAAGATTGTTTATTTACCATTGATATGTTATTTGTTTGCTTATCAATTGGTATCAAGTTTTTTGTTTTTCACTTTCAATTGGTTTATGAAATAAAATTGTTTAAGTGAAATTTGTTTCAATGTCTTGATTACTTTCAATTGATATAGGCATCTCTTACATGTTTTTATGATCATGTTTTATTGGCATCAAGATGCACTTTATTGACACATTTTTAATTGGTATTAATAATTTGTTATTCACCCCCTCCTTCTTGTTTCTTTGGTTCATACAAAAAGGGGGAGAAGAATTTGTTTTGTTTTACATGCTTTACCCCTTTGTTGATGATTGACAAAAAGGGGGAGAAGAATTTGGTTTTATAAGTTTTATATGCATGTCTTTGTAAGATGTATTTGTTAAAAAGAACATATTTTATTTGTTCATTTAATTGGTATCTAGAACACCTTTAATATTTAATATTTCATTGGTATCTAGAGCCTAGAGCATGTTTTGTTGATATAAGAGTTTTATTGTTTTCATGCATGATATGATGCATTATCATTTATTGCATATTTATTATTTATTTGTTTATGCATGAGTTAAGGGGGAGCTTCTTTGAAGCTTAACTTTAATCCATGCATATATAACTCCATGAGTTTTGTCATCATCAAAAAGGGGGAGATTGTTGGCCCAAAGGCCTTCCACTCTAGTTTTGATGATGATCAACTCATGTAGTTATGTTTACTAATATTCTTGTGTTTTTAGTCTCAGATCATTTAGCAAGATATTAGTTGGTGATAGCTTCAACAAGATGTTTTGGAAGCTTCACAAGTGATTCCAGGGCCCCGAGCATCAAGATCATACCTTGCCTAGCTCATGGATCACGGAGTTTTTGGATCGAGTCGACGTGAAGATGAAGATCGTCAAGAAGACTTAGGTATCCATAGTTTAGTGTGTTTTAGATCCATGTGTAAAGTTTAGTATAGCTGATATGCTCAAGTGCACAATACACACACGTTTTGATTTTGGTATGTGTCTTCATGAATAGTAGATTAAAACAAGTTTAATTGGTTTATGTATATTAGATTTGTTCTATATACATGCATGCTTAACTTTTTATACAAACTTAGTTTGTCTTACCTATTCATGTGTTTTTATGTTTTGGTATTTTTACAAAACATGTTTTATGGATTTAAAGACAAAAACTATGATATATCTTGTTTCTTGTATATTGGACCTATGTCTATATGCAATATGCTTAAATGTGTTTGAAATATCTTGTTTTTATATTTAAACAAATTTTAGGAAAAATCAGATTTCCTATTGAAAAATACAAGTTTGATAAAATACAAGTGTTGGTTTTGATAAAATTTGCAAGACACAAAAATAATTTAATTTATTGATATATGTCTTGAAATTTTTTATCACAAGTTTGTTTATCAAAGTAAAATGTTAAAACAAGTTTTATGAAATTTTAGAAGAGATAAAGAATTTTTAACATAATTGTTTCACCCATGTTCTGACACAGACTGTGGCTGACAGGCCAGGTCGGTCGATCGCAGGGTCGACCGAACCAAAGGCCGGCCAACCGTTGCAATGGACCGACGTGCACAGCCACGTGCACGTCTGGCAGACACAGATCCGGTCGGCCGGACGGTCAACCGGACCAGAGAGCCTTGCTCTCTGTATCTGGGCGGTCGACCGGACCAGAGAGCCCTGCTCTCTGTATCTGGGCAGTCGGCCGGGCGGTCGACCGGATTGCTCCAACGGTCGGATTTTTGAGCGTTGGCGGTCGACCGGTCGGTTGACCGGAGTTCTGTCAGACTGACAGATCAGCTTAATGGCTAGTTTTCTATTGGGGCTATAAATACCCCATTTCTTCATAGTTTTAACTAAGATTTTTAGAGCTAAAATTTCTTGACTTTCTCTATTGTTTTAAACAAGTTTTCAAAAGAGTTTTGTGCCAAAAAGATTTATCTTATTTGTTTTTAGGTTTTTGGAAAAATCAAAGAAAATAGGAATTTGGGATATTTGTATTGGTTTTCATTCTCTATCTTTTACAAGAGTTTTCCCAAGTATTTTCTTTGAGTTCTTGTTTTCCAAACACCTAGTTTTCCACACTTGAGCTATCATCTATCCTATTCTAATCATTTTTTTGTGGGAAAAGAGATAGAGTTTGTGATCTTTTGAGATCACTTGTTGTAAACCCTCCTTGACTTGTTGTATCCCTCTTTGGTAGAGGTTGATCGGAGTGGTGTTTGCTCCCTCTTGTGAGAGGTGGAGATTGTTGGCTACGGGCCTTATCCCTCTTCGGTAGAGGTGGAGTTTGAAAATCACCTAGAGGGGGGGGGTGAATAGGTGATGATGCTAATCAATGCCCAATTTAAAAATGATGCAACAAATGCTCAAGTGAATATGACAATAGCAATAAGAGCAATAAGTAATAGCAATGCAAGAACAAGGAAAAGTAAACCAATCGCAAACACAAGGATATGTTATCGAGGTTCGAGCACCCAGCTCTACTTCCCCGCCTTCCCCAGAAGGATTCCGACCACTTCCACTATCACAAAGATCTCAATACAATGGAGTACCCAACTCCTACAATTTCAGCACAAGCAATTTCCTGGGTAATCAAAGGATCACAAACTCTCTCTTTCAAATATCTCTTCCCTTACAAAGGTCCTTAGAGAATATTGAGAAGGAATGAAGCTCTTGTGTAAGTGAAAAAATGAAATCAAATCAGAGAGTATTATCAAGAAAACACTTCTGAAATTGATTGAGAAATATCAGCACAAAAACCAAGAAAATAGCTCTTTTGAAATTTCCAAACTTTGAATTTTTAGCAATAATAGTTCTTGTGAAAATCTCTCCCCAAACACCCCTATTTATAGGAGAGGGCTAGGGTTTAGGGTTAGGAATTAATTACTGAAGTTTAGGAGGTAATTAGTTCCAAATATACCCTTAAACGGATTTTTAAATTCAAAAATCAAAATAAAACAGCTATTAAAAATAAGCCCGTTACAGTATAACGGCTAGATCGGTCGACCGGCCGGTCGACCGTTAATTCAAAAAATTTGCCCGTTATAGGCTAACGGTCGACCGCCCCGTCGACCGATTTGGGCCGTGAGTGGGGTACTTTTGCCCAGTCGACCGTCCAGTCGACTGCAAAGATACAGAGAGCAAAAGACACTCTTTCGGTCGACTGCCCGGTCGACCGGCAGACATGCACACGGATACGTGCATCTGCCAGAACCTCGGTCGACTGTCCGGTCGACCGGACTAGTCTGAAACAGATATCGGTCGACCGGTCAGTCGACCGACACAGGCCAAAAATTGAAATGAAAAAGGAATTTTGAAGAGATTAATATTTTTGTCAAAACTAATTTAAACACAAATTCAGTATATAACATAAAAAGGAATTTGTAGAAGAAAGATTTTGTATTAAAATATTTTTGAATATTTTATAGGAAATAAACTTAGAAATAGCATACGCGTGAAAACGTGTGTGTATGAGCTTCAAACCTAATCAACATTCTTTAACAAGCTATAAAACTAGAAAATAAAACCTAAGGACCTCTGAAGCAATCTTTGAGCCATCCAAGCCTTTGCTAGTGCCTTCTCTTCTATGATCCATTCTTGATGTGCAATTTGCCTTCAATGCTAGTTGGAACTTAGAAGTTTTTGCAAAAGCGAAGCGAATGAACTCTAAACAAGATACAAAACCTGAAATTCATCTTAGATAAAAGATTAGTACCAAGTAGCACTTATTTGGTTTGTTATCATCAAAACACAAAACAATGGAGAGTGTAACCTTTTGGGCCAACAATCTCCCCCTTTTTGATGATGACAAAACAAATAGGCTATTAACAAAAATATAGGGAGGAGAAAACTCCCCCTCAAATTATGCTATATTTAAAACATGTAAATATGCTCTTGATACCAATAATTAAAAAAAATAGAAATGATGCACCAATTATTGAAATCGATTTAAAACAACAATATAGTACAAATAAAACTCAAAACTTGTAGTTGATACCAAAAACACCAAAAATCAAAAATTACTCCTTGATACCAATTTTAAACTCAAATATTAGCTAAACTACAAAAACCAAAAACTCATAAACCCCAAAACATCATATAAATTCATATGGAACCAAGACCAAATGAACTTATTTTTGTCCATGTAAACTTATTCTCCCCCTTTTTGTCATACATCAAAAAGGGTTAGAAAAACATGTTTAATCAATAATACACAAATTTAATTCTCCACAAATAAACGAAAATCTAGCAAAATCAAGTGGTTTAGTGAAAATATCGGCTAGTTGAAAATCGGTGGAAACATAATCAATATCTATATCACCTTTCTCAAAATGATCTCTAAGAAAATGATATCTAATCTCAATGTGCTTGGTCTTACTATGTTGATTTGCATTTTTGGTTAAATGAATAGTACTAGTATTATCACAAAATATTTTAATATTTTTATAATGCAAATCATAGTCAAGGAGAGTATGTTTCATCCAAAGGACTTGTGCACAACAAGCCCCCGCGGCAACATACTCCGCCTCGGCGGTTGATAGAGCTACGGAATTTTGCTTCCTAGAGGACCATGAAACAAGACAATTACCGAGAAATTGACATGTCCCACTAGTACTCTTTCTATCTACTCTACAACCCGCATAGTCGGCGTCCGAATAACTAGTCATAGGAAAATCTATAGTTTTCGGATACCAAAGACCTAAACCAATCGTTCCCTTAACATATCGAATAATGCGTTTTACGGCAATTAAATGAGATTCTTTGGGACACGATTGAAATCTAGCACAAAGACACACACTAAACATGATATCCGGCCTACTTGCCGTTAAATAAAGAAGACTACCTATCATGCTTCTAAACAATTTAATATCAACATTTTTACCTTGTTCGTCCTTATCAAGCTTGGTTGTAGTTGCCATGGGAGTGTTGCAAGTTTTAGCGTCTTCAAGTCCAAACCTCTTCACGAGTTCCTTTGCGTATTTGGCTTGAGAAATGAAGTTCCCATCTTGCAATTGCTTGACTTGGAGTCCAATGTCCAATGAAGAAGTTTAGCTCACCCATGGAGGACATTTCGAATTCTTGTTGCATTACCTTTTCAAAATCCTTGCATAAAACTTCATTAGTAGAACCGAAAATTATATCATCAACATAAATTTGGACAATTAAAATATCATTATCAACATGCTTAGTGAATAGAGTAGTGTCTACTTTGCCTTTAATAAAATTGTTTGAAATTAGAAAACTTGAAAGCCTTTCATACCAAGCTCTTGGAGCTTGTTTCAAACCATATAAAGCCTTATCGAGTTTGAAAACAAAATCGGGATGAACATGATCAACAAAACCGGGAGGTTGAGAAACATAAACTTCTTCATTAAGAAAACCATTTAAAAATGCACTTTTTACATCCATTTGAAAAAGTTTGAAATTTTTAAAAGATGCATAAGCTAGTGTTATCCGTATGGCTTCAAGCCGTGCTACGGGTGCAAAGGATTCCTCAAAGTCGATTCCCTCAACTTGAGTGTAACCTTGGGCCACTAACCTAGCTTTATTCCTAATGACATTTCCGGACTCATCCAACTTATTCCTAAAGATCCACTTAGTACCAATTATTGGTCTATCGTGGGGCTTAGGAACAAGGTGCCAAACTTGGTTGCGCTCAAATTGATTGAGCTCCTCTTGCATAGCAAGGAACCAATATGGGTCCGTCTCGGCTTCGAGAATGCCTTTGGGTTCAAAATGAGAAATGAAAGCAAAGTTACCGCATAGGTCATGGAGTTTGGAGCGCGTTGTGACTCCTTTGGAAGCATCACCCAAGATGAGCTCCTTCGGATGATTTGAAACGTATCTCCAAGCTTTGGGAAGTGGTTGCGCACTTTCCTCGTTATCCTCTTGAACTTCACCTAATGGTTCTTGCTTATCTTCTTGCGCGGGTGAGTCCTTCAAGGATAGCTTCTCCATGTTTTCACCTAATGGTTCAATCTCTACAACATTCTCAACAAACACATTAGATTCTTCAAACTTAACATGCATAGTTTCTTCAATAGTAAGTGAAGATCTAATGAAAACTCTATATGCTTTGCTTGTAGAGGAATATCCTACAAAGATAGCCTCATAAGCCTTAGCATCAAATTTACCCAAATTCTCTTTAGTGTTCAAAACAAAACATTTGCATCCAAAAACTTTGAAATAGGAAACATTTGGTTTTCTAGAGTGGTACATTTCAAAAGAAGTTTTAGAAGAATTTTTGCATAAATAAATACGGTTCGATATATAGCATGCGGTGTTTACGGCCTCGGCCCATAAATATTGAGGGAGGTCGTATTCACTTATCATTGTCCTAGCCATCTCTTGAAGTGTTCTATTTTTCCTTTCTACAACTCCATTTTGTTGTGGAGTTCTAGGACAAGACATTTCATGCTTAATTCCCTTTTCATCACAATAAGTCATGAAGAGTTGGTTCACAAATTCACCACCTCTATCACTCCTTATTCTCAAAATCGGAAAACCTTTTTCTTTTTCAACTCTTTTTTGAAAAACCTTAAAATGAGAAAAAGTTTGATCTTTGTTTTGTAAGAAGAAAACCCAAGTAAATCGAGAGAAATCATCAACTAAAACAAATGCAAATCTACTACCATTTAAGCTTTTAGTTTTAGTTGGTCCAAATAAATCCATATGAATTAATTCTAGAGGTCTAGTTGACATGATATCCTTGATTGGTTTAAAGGAAGACTTGGTTTGTTTCCCAAGTTGGCACGCACTACAAATGCGGTCTTTCTCAAAACTCAAGCAAGGAATACCCTTCACCAATTCCTTAGAATTAATCCTAGAAAGATGTTCAAAAGAAGCATGTCCTAATCTTCTATGCCAAAGCCAAGAATTTTCATCAAAAGCATTCAAACATTTAGTAGAACACTCTACATTAAGCATGTCAATTATATAAACATTATCATCACGAAAACCGGTCAAAATACAATCATTCGATTTAATATCAAAAATCTTACAAGAAGTATCATCAAAAACAACTTTAAGACCACGATCACAAAATTGGCTAATACTAAGCAAATTATGCTTTAAACCATCAACTAAAACAACATTCTCTATAATAGGAGATGAACCAACTTGAATGTTACCTATACCGATGATAGTGCCCTTGGAATCATCCCCGAAGGTGACGGAGCCACCTTCCATGTACCTTGATAGGGTTGTGAAGTTGTTGATATCCCACGTCATGTGCCTCGAACAACCACTATCAAGGTACCACCGCTCCCTACGTCTTGGAGCCTTGGTGTGTACCTACATCAAACAATTTAAGACTTGATTTTGGTACCCACATTTTCTTGGGTCCACGAGGGTTAGCTTCATTAACCCAAACAAGATTATTTGAACTATGCAATTTATCATAACAAAATTTAGCTAAATGTCCATGTTTGCCACAATATGTACATCTATACACTCTACCATATTTAAATGCATAGTGAGTGTGTGATTTGTGAGCATTGGCATTGTGAGCATGAAAAGATTTAGCATGAGAGGTATTGTTAGAAGTGTGAGCATGTGGAATCTTAGCATGAGAATCTTTGACATGAGAAGTGTGCTTTTTGGAAAACTTTTCTTCAAGCTTTTTAGTATTAAAAGCACAATCTTTTAAAACTTTTTCAAAATCACTCATTTTAGTTTTAAAGGAAGAAATTTCATTATTATCAACAATAGGGGTTTTACCCTTACAAGAAATCTTATAAGCATCAAAATCATTTTGAATAATAACAAGATTGGAAGAAAGATCATCTTTTTCTTTTGTAACCAAAGCAAGTTGATTTTTGAGAAAAGCAACTTCTTTTTGCAATTTAAAGCATTCCATTTTCTTGTTATCATAAGTTTCGGAAAGTTCTACAAAAGCATGCACTAGAACTTCCTTACTTAAATCATCATCATTATCATCTTGAGATAGAGGGGTTACCTTAGGAGTGTTTGCCATGAAACACATGTTTGCGGTGTCCGCCTCCTCTTCGGATTCGCTTTCCGAATCCCACGTTGCCTTGTAAGCTTTCTTCTCTTCCGGCTTCTTTTGCTTGAAGGTGGAAGTCATCTTTTTCATGAACTCCGGGCAATCCGCCATGATATGTCCGGGTTTCCTACAATTATAGCAAATAATTTTTCTTACCTCCTTACCTTCGAATTTTCTCCAGAAGTTGAGCTTGTTCCTCCGGTACATCTTCTTGATATTGCGCACAAGGAGGGAGAGCTCCTCATCTTCTTCTTCATCTTCATCATCATCTTCAATGGTGGATGAAGACTTGAAAGCTATGGACTTCTTCTTTGTTGGAGCATCCTCTTCTCTTGCTTTCTTTTCCATCTCATGGGTCTTTAGGTTCCCGATGAGACTAATGAGGTCCATCTCGTCCTTGTCGTTCAACTCCTTCAAGGTGGTAGCCTTTATCTCCCAAGCTTGAGGAAGAGCCCGAATCACTTTGCGCACCTTTTGATCATTGGAGATGACGTCACCTAATGAAGAAAGACCATTAGTGATTTTTGTGAAACGAGTAATCATGCAATCTATAGTTTCATCATCAAGCATCTTAAATGATTCATATTAAGACCGCAAGAGATCTATTTTAGCTCTCTTGACTTGTGAGGTCCCTTCATGCGTGACCAATAAGTGTTGCCAAATCTCATAGGCGGATTGGCAATGAATAACACGTGTAAGGTCATCCTCATTCAAGGCGGTAAGAAGGGAGTTTTGGGCTTTTGAGTTTGCCTCATAAATCTTAAAGTCAAGGTCGGTCCAAGTGCTCTCATCACCATCGGGTGCTTCATAGGGTTTGGTCAAAGACTTAGCCACTAAGCTACCTAGTGATTGCAAGAAAATAGTCATCCTAACCTTCCAAATTGGGAAATTAAGGCCATCAAATTTAGGAGGGCATTTAATGTTGTCGGCCATGTTTACTAGTGTATGTATGGATGAAAGAAAATGTTGATTAGCAATATTTTAAGGATCTCTCTATGGATGTTAAGCCAAACCTAGAGTCCAAGCTCTGATACCAATTGAAAATCACCTAGAGGGGGGGGTGAATAGGTGATGATGCTAATCAATGCCCAATTTAAAAATGATGCAACAAATGCTCAAGTGAATATGACAATAGCAATAAGAGCAATAAGTAATAGCAATGCAAGAACAAGGAAAAGTAAACCAATCGCAAACACAAGGATATGTTATCGAGGTTCGAGCACCCAGCTCTACTTCCCCGCCTTCCCCAGAAGGATTCCGACCACTTCCACTATCACAAAGATCTCAATACAATGGAGTACCCAACTCCTACAATTTCAGCACAAGCAATTTCCTGGGTAATCAAAGGATCACAAACTCTCTCTTTCAAATATCTCTTCCCTTACAAAGGTCCTTAGAGAATATTGAGAAGGAATGAAGCTCTTGTGTAAGTGAAAAAATGAAATCAAATCAGAGAGTATTATCAAGAAAACACTTCTGAAATTGATTGAGAAATATCAGCACAAAAACCAAGAAAATAGCTCTTTTGAAATTTCCAAACTTTGAATTTTTAGCAATAATAGTTCTTGTGAAAATCTCTCCCCAAACACCCCTATTTATAGGAGAGGGCTAGGGTTTAGGGTTAGGAATTAATTACTGAAGTTTAGGAGGTAATTAGTTCCAAATATACCCTTAAACGGATTTTTAAATTCAAAAATCAAAATAAAACAGCTATTAAAAATAAGCCCGTTACAGTATAACGGCTAGATCGGTCGACCGGCCGGTCGACCGTTAATTCAAAAAATTTGCCCGTTATAGGCTAACGGTCGACCGCCCCGTCGACCGATTTGGGCCGTGAGTGGGGTACTTTTGCCCAGTCGACCGTCCAGTCGACTGCAAAGATACAGAGAGCAAAAGACACTCTTTCGGTCGACTGCCCGGTCGACCGGCAGACATGCACACGGATACGTGCATCTGCCAGAACCTCGGTCGACTGTCCGGTCGACCGGACTAGTCTGAAACAGATATCGGTCGACCGGTCAGTCGACCGACACAGGCCAAAAATTGAAATGAAAAAGGAATTTTGAAGAGATTAATATTTTTGTCAAAACTAATTTAAACACAAATTCAGTATATAACATAAAAAGGAATTTGTAGAAGAAAGATTTTGTATTAAAATATTTTTGAATATTTTATAGGAAATAAACTTAGAAATAGCATACGCGTGAAAACGTGTGTGTATGAGCTTCAAACCTAATCAACATTCTTTAACAAGCTATAAAACTAGAAAATAAAACCTAAGGACCTCTGAAGCAATCTTTGAGCCATCCAAGCCTTTGCTAGTGCCTTCTCTTCTATGATCCATTCTTGATGTGCAATTTGCCTTCAATGCTAGTTGGAACTTAGAAGTTTTTGCAAAAGCGAAGCGAATGAACTCTAAACATGGTACAAAACCTGAAACTCATCTTAGATAAAAGATTAGTACCAAGTAGCACTTATTTGGTTTGTTATCATCAAAACACAAAACAATGGAGAGTGTAACCTTTTGGGCCAACAGAGTTGTGGTTGTATTGCCTCATTGGAGGTTGTAAGGTTGAGAGAGGTGTTTGGTACTCCTATAGTGGATTGTAAATCCTTCACGGTGGTGAAGGCGGGATGTAGAGCTAGAGGCTCAAACCTCGAAACATATCTTGTCTTAGCGTTTGATCTATTGTCTCTCTAACCCTTTCTCTCTTTTTTTTGTGCAAAGCATCTTCAATCAGTATGTTTCATATCATCTATATTGCTTGCATTTGTGCCTTGCATATATTCATATTACTTATTCATATTATATGCTTGGTTGTTTGTATGCCTCACTTATACTTAACCAACAAGAGCTTCATATAGCACCTCAACCCATATCTAGGGAAATCAAGAGGAGTTAGTCCAGAGCCCTTCACGGGGAATTCGGCTACACTTGTTGTGTTGTATTAAGTGTGTTGCAATAATTGTGTTTAATCTTCCGCATTTAGAGCACTTAGTTTCTAGATTAGCATTTACACCTATTCACCCTCCCCCCTCTAGGTGTTTTTCAGAGTAGTCATCCACTTGGAAAAATTCGACTCCGTTGCCGAATCGGGAGCCTGAAGTCAGAAGTTACGTGTTATATCATTGACGCTGACACGTCATACAACTTGCTACTAGGACGACCGTAGATCCACGCCAACCGGATCATTCCCTCCACTCTGCACCAATGCTTCAAATATGTTGAAAATGATGCAACAGTACGAACTGTCTTCGCTGAGAAGCAACCATTCAAAGGGGTAGAAAATTACTTTACTGACACTCTCTTGTATCAAAAGAGCGGTGAAACATCGAAAGAATCATTGTCGGACGATGATGATAGTGGCAATGAGGCAGACTCAGAATCTGAAGCAGACATGCCAGCAATTTTGATTGGTGAACTAATTATAGCATGCCTTAATAATCCCCAAGTAACACTCCCTCTGAAGATGAGGGCGAATGGGTAATTAATTATAATATTTCCTTTGATTATCCTGTGAGTGTTGGGTTGTTTGAATCCATTATGGAGTTATCTGCACATGCCTTTACATAAACCAAGTGTGTCGGTACAGGGTCAGTCACCAATAATATTCGGTAAAGCCCAACCACGAGGGTCCACAACCACAGACTTGAGTTCAGATTCAGACACCCCATAATTTTTCCATTATGCGCGACTAGCGCACCATATGATGAAGAAAATGGGGTACAACCTGAAGCATGGGAAGGGCTTGAATTTTGAAAAAGGAAGACGTAGTTTGCTACGTAACTTTGTGCCAAGAGGAAAACCTGCAAATTACTATGATAATACACGCAGGGGGTTGGGATACGTTACACCCACACCACCAGCAATGGTTCAATTCAAGGATGACGAACTGATTCCATCACATTCTGCCTCTTCCTCCGAGTAGAACTCAGATGTCAGCGTGGGAGTAATGTTCGATAATCTCACCGTTAATATGACTTCAAATAGTCAATTGGAGCCTGCGGAAGCTACTGACGAGGAACCATGGGCTCAGCAATTAGATCTCCTATGGGAAAAGCAATTCGAATCGCGTGAACCACCTACTGAAGACAAGGTGATTCAGGTCAACTTGGGTAGTCAAGATCACCCTAAACCCATCTTTATAAGTGAAAGCTTATCACTTATGGAAAACGAGGAATTAATAGTACTCGTAAAGGAGTATATAGATGTTATTGCATAGAACTACGAAGACATGCCCGGACTTGACCCACAAGTAGCCATGCATCATCTGAATGTCAAACCTAATGTCAAGCCAATCAAGCAGCAACATCGGTTTCGTCTGAACATTATGGAGGCTATTGAAGTCAAAATTCATAAGCTCATTGCATGTGGCTTCATACAGGAGGAACAACATCCAGATTGGGTTGCTAATATCGTTCCCGTCCTTAAGAAGAATGAGAAAATACGAATCTGCATCGACTACCGTGATCTCAATACAACTTGACCTAAAGACGAATTCCCACTGCTAATCACTGATGTCATGATTGACAATACCTGTGAATTTGAAAGAATGTCTTTCATGTACGGCTTTTTAGGGTACAATCAGATTAAGATGTATCCCGACGACGAGAAGCATACTTCGTTCCGAACACCATTGGGGGTGTACTGTTACTCTGTGATGCCCTTCGGACTAAAGAACGCCAGAGCAACCTATTAGCGGGCAATGAACACAATTTTCCACGATCTTCTCCGAAAAATGGTAGAATGCTATGTTGACGACATTATTGTCAAAAGTCGCAATAAGAGTGACCATCTTTGTGACTTGAGAACAATGTTTGACATAGTGCAGGCTCATCAGTTGAAGATGAATCTAACAAAATCCTTCTTGGGTGTTTTGAGTAATAAGTTCCGTAGATTTATTGTTACATTAAAATGAATTCATCTTGACCCAGATAAAGTCAAAACCATTCAGAGCATACATCGACTGAGTAATCTCAAAGAGCTCAGAGGCTTGCAAGGTAGATTGGCTTATATTAGAAGATTCATCGTAAATCTCTCAGGCCGCTGTCAACCATTCACTCGACTCATGAAAAAGGGTGTTTCCTTCGTATGGGATCAAGCTTGTCAGGAATCTTACGAGGATATCAAGAGATATCTCACAAAACCCTCAGTCTTGGTATCTCCCACATGAGGGAAATCATTCTTGCTTTATGTGAAAGCTATGGACCATTCTCTTGGTGCCCTTCTTGCTTAAAAAGATGACAACGGTCATGAACATGCTATTTATTATCTGAGCAGGACTCTGATAGGGCAGAATCTCGCTATAATCCCATTGAGAAGGAGTGCTTAGCTCTTGTCTCTGCCGTTCAGTAGACACGACATTATTTGGTCGGCCAAACCATACATGTCATTTCCAGAGTGAATCCTTTGCGCCTTCTCATGACGAAGCTAGGATCATTGAATTCAAGATTAGCTAAGTAGGCGCTTCTCTTATCCCAATACGACATGCTCTTTATCCCTCAAAAAGCGGTTAAAGGTTAGGCACTTGCAGAGTTCTTGGCTGCTCATCCGATTTCGGAAAGCTCAAAACTTCATGAAGATATTCCAGATAAAGTTTTCGAATCTAATATAACTTTGGAGGATGGAGTTTGGTAGATGTTCTTTGATGAAGCATCACGAATAGGCCCTAAAGGCAGGATCATTGCCAGCGTGGGGGTTGTGTTTACCTCTTCACAAAATCACGTCCTTCCTAAAGCATTTTCTCTGACGGAATCATGCTCCAACAATGTGGCAGAATATAATGCTCTACTTATTGGCCTTTAACTCGCCCACAGAATGGGGGAATGCTACCCTGAAGCTTACGGCAATTCAAAATTGATTATCAATAGGTTAAAGGCGAATATGAGGTCCGTCACGAAGACTTGGTGCCTTACTATCACGCACTCATCAAAATGGCTAATCTGTTTGATGGCTTTTACATCGGGCACATATCTCGATCTCAGAATACTAAGGCAGATGCTCTTGCTACATTAGCAACAACGCTAGGCTTGCCAGTCGACACTGAGTATCACCTTACAGTGGCGACTCGACACCTTGTCTGCTCTAAACATATGTTAAGAACCAAAAGAGGTCTATAATATCTCGACGGATCTTAAGCCGAGAGATTGGCGATTTCCTTTCATCGACTATGCTCTACATGGTCTACTGCCAGACAATCCTAAAGAAGCGACATCTATCAGACGAAGGTCTCTTCGCTTTTACTATGATCCAACCTTGAAGACACTTTACCGTCGTTCATATGACGGTGTCCTCCTCCGTTGCCTTTCTAATTCAGAGGCGCAGGAAGTGCTTAAAGAAGCACACGACGGCATATGCGGAGCTCATCAGCCAGATTCAAAACTTAAAGACAGATTGCATAGGCTTGGATATTATTGGCTAACCATGATAGTCGATGCCATCCAATATGCACAAAGGTGTAAAGCATTCCAAATTCATGCGGACTTCATACACCAGCCTTCGGAGTTGCTCCACCCAACTATTACTTCATGACCATTTGAAGCATGGAGAATCGATGTCGTAGGGCCCATCAGCCTCTCTTCGATAAAAGGGCACCGATTTATCTTGGCGATAACCGATTACTTTTCAAAGTGGGCAGAAGCCATACCACTGGTTGAAGTCAAAACTTCCAACGTGGTTAATTTCATCAAACACCATGTCATTCATCGATTTGGTGTCCCTAGGCGGATCATCCATGATAATGGTCCCCAATTTACAAGCCAGGTATTCTATCGGTTCTGCGATAAATACCGAATTCAGAATGTGACTTCAACTGCTTATAATCCTGCCGCAAATGGCTTGGCGGAAGCATTCAACAAGACAATCATTAAGTTACTCAAAAAGTTCGTCTCCTCGAATAAGCGAGATTGGAATGAGAAGCTTGGTGAATGTCTTTGGGCCTATCGAATCACAGTTCAGACCCCGACAGGCAATACACCTTTTTCCCTGGTGTACGGGTATGAAGCAATCATACCGTTAGAAATTCAGATGCCATCATTGTGAGTCGCTTTAATGACTAAGATCACATCAAAGGACAATGATCGGTTGCGTCTTTAAGAGCTCGAAGCCCTAGATGAAAGGCGCTTACAAGCTCAGTAGCACATTGAGTTGTATCAAGCTCAGATCTCAAAAGCCTTCAATAAGAAGGTCAAACAAAGAGCCTTCTAAAAAGGAGATTTGGTTTTAGCCGTCAGACGACCAATGATCATAACTTACAAAACCAAAGGCAAATTTCAGCCCAAATGGGAGGGGCCGTTTGTAATAGAAATAATCTATTCAAACGGGGCATATCGTCTTATGACTTCAGATGGCGATTTACTCATGATGCCAATCAACGGCAAGTTCTTAAAGAAATATTATCCTTGATTAAGGATCCTTCTCATGATCAAGTTAATATTACACCTCTGATCAAGACCTTCAAATCCAAGATACGCAGAAGGAGCGCCCCTCTCTTCCTCCAAATGAGACCATACAACCATAAATCAGTAGGAAGCTGATCATACACTGGTTGTCTCAAAGAAGAATCAAGGTTACACATGCACTAACCAAATAATCCAACACCTTTAACGGTAAGGGTAGAGGAAAATGTTGGCCTTTAAGCCTAACATAAGTTCTCGACAACTCATCATGCTGAGGGGAATAGCATGGCTAGCCCGACTCAAACGGTAGTTGGTAAAGGCATATCAAACCCGTTGACAGCTGAGGATTTGCTAAAAATCTTAAGGGACCTGATCCCATTTGATTCCCTCTCCAAAATCACTTACCAATTCTCATCCATAGAATGGTAAGACTACATATAAAGAATGACAGATCCATTCAAATTACTACTATGTTCAAACACCTCCAACAGTAAATGAATCTCTCGGTCAAGTTAATACTACACTTTTGATCAAAATTGCTCATACTACAAATCCATTTCGCTGTTAAGTTAACATTAAACCTATGGCAGTGATCTCCTCATTTTTCTCAGTGAGAACGAAACCTTTCATGCTATGTTTAACACTACACCTCTGGCATCCATTTCACTGTTAAGTTAACATTAAACCTATGATAGTGATCTCCTCATTATTCTCAGTGAGAATGAGACCTTTTCATGCTATGTTCAATACTACACCTCTGGCATCTATTTCGCTGTTAAGTTAACATTAAACCTATAACAGTGATCTCCTCATTTTTCTCAGTGAGAACGAGACCTTTTCATGCTATGTTCAACACTACTCCTCTGGCATCCATTTTGCTGTTAAGTTAACATTAAACCTATGAGAGTGATCTTCTCGTTTTTCTCAATGAGAACGAGACCTTTTCATGCTATGTTTAACACTACACCTCTGGCATCCATTTCGCTGTTAAGTTAACATTAAACCTATGACAGTGATCTCCTCGTTTTTTCAGTGAGAACGAGACCTTTTCATGCTATGTTTAACACTATACCTATGGCATCCATTTTGATGTTAAGTTAACATTAAACCTATAACAGTGATCTTCTCATTTTTCTCATTGAGAACGAGACCTTTTCATGCTATGTTTAACACTATACCTCTGGCATATATTTTTGTCAAGTTAACATTACACCTCTGACAAATTGCTTTCCGTATTCCTACTAAGTTCTTTTTGTCATGTTAACATTACACCTCTGACATATGATCTTCTATGAAATTCATTTCCTAGCTCCCTAACAAGTTCCTGAGTCCCACTCAGTCTTTGGTGGACTTTTCGGCTTGTCACGTTAATAATATACGTTAATAATATACCTCTGACAATTCCTTTCAAATCTCATACAATTACGTCATTGCGACCTCTGAACTGGCAGATAGCCAAGTCTCTGTTGGCCCAAAGGCCATTAGCCCTATATCTTGATGGATATTTTGATGATAACAAACCATATTTAGTTATGTATTGAACAATTTTTGTTTAAAAGAATTTCAGGTTAAAAACAGGTTGATTTGACGGCTCCACAATCAAGACTCACAAGTTTGGATCCGCTAAAGATTTCCATTCCCAAGCCAAGCACAATAGAAAGCTTCGGGAACAAGACATTAAAGAAAAGACCAAGTCAAGTTCAAGAAAATGAAAAAGTCCAAGATTTGTATTTTTACTTTTTTAGACATTTTGTCAAAACCTAGATGTTAGAAGTAGAGTTATGAGATTATCACCTTCACACACTTTTTAGTTTACTTCATGGCTTCAAAAAGATTTTCAATCTCTATTATTTCCAACTTAGTTTTAGAGTCAACAAGTTTTTGGAATTTAGTTTTAGAAAGATTAAGTTTTTGGAAAAATGATTTTTGGAAAAAATAAGTTTTTATCAAAGAGGATCTTTATCAAAATGTTTTAACATGTTGGAGTAGTGACATATGATCATACTCTCATTTTTATATAGTCCAAAATCTCAACCCAAAAGACTAAACCCAAAAATCCAGGTTTTGATTTCTGTAGAGTTTGATTTTTCAGATCTGACAGAAGCCGATCGACCGTCCGGGTCGACCGACGTGCACAACTGTGCATGTGGGCACGTCGGCCGACCGCCCGCGTCGACCGGACTCTTTACAGTGCTCTCTGTTTGTTTGGGTCGACCGGGCGGTCAACCTATGTCCCCCAATGGTCATATTTATGACCGTTGACGGTCGACCGACCGCTAGTTGTCAGATTTTCTGACAGACTCCAACAGCTCTATTTTCTGACAGATTTTTTGTTGGGATCTCATCCCAATGGATTTTTCTAGCTGTTCACTAGTCTTTTTAACCCTTATAAATATGAGGTCATTTCAACATGATAAGACAACCACCACATCTATTGAAAATTATATTTTTACAAGATTTACAAGTTCTCCTTTAGAAAAGATTTCTCTCAAAAAGCGTAAATTTCTAAACACCCATTTGAAGCCTATACCTCTACTTTACTCTAGTTTTTGCACTACACAATCCCAAATTCTACATCTACATATTGGTTATAGGATTGTGCTAAGTGAGCGATTTTTGATCAAGTGTGATCATTTTCTTCTTGAGCGAAGTTGTAGAGGCATCGGCCTCAAGCGAGCTAGTGTGCTCCGGGTGGTGTTGCGGCATCACGAGAGATAGGACAAGTGTGTCCTTGTATTGGCAATCTAGTGGGATCAACAATAGTGGAAATCCTTCAAGTGTGAAGGCGGGGACGTAGAGCGTGGCTCGAACCTCGGAAACATATCCTTGTGTTTGCGATTGCTCAATTTTCTCTAAACTCAAACTCTTTTATTTCTAGCACTATTAATTACTTTCTTTATCGCAAGTCTTTTAATTGAGCTAATTGTTTAGTTGAATTTTTTTTTTAATTCCGCATTTTTGTCATATTCCATATAGCCATCACTTATTCACCCCCCCCTCTAGGTGAATTCAATTGGTATCAGAGCCTAACCCTATTATTTGGTTTAACCACCTTAGGGAGATCCTTACTTTTGGCTATATTATTTGTTGCATTCTTCATTTTATTGTGCATCATACTCATTACCCATGGCTTCACTTGATTTTTCTAGCATCAAGTCCCCACCCAAATTTGATGGCTTGAACTTCCCCATTTGGAAGGTCAAGATGAACCTATTCCTTAAATCCCTAGGAGTTAGGGTTGCTAGGTCCATTACGAAAGAATTTATTGAACCCCTCACTGATGAGAGTTCATGGTCCGAGGACACCTCCAAGGATTATGAAGCTAATACTAGAGCCCAATATGCCTTGACCCAAGCCTTAAATGAGGATGACCTATCTCGCATCATTAATTGCAAATCCGCATTTGAAGTTTGGAACATTTTAATTGTGACTCATGAGGGAACGTCACAAGTCAAAAGATCCAAAATTGACTTGTTGCGATCTCAATATGAGAATTTCTATATGTTTGATAATGAGAGCATTGATGACATGCTCACGCGTTTCACCAAGATCACTAATGCCTTATCTTCTTTAGGTGACGCTATCGATAATGACCAAAAGATTCGGAAGGTCATTAGAGCTCTTCCCAAAGCATGGGAAGTGAAGGCAACTACCCTCAAGGAACTCAACGATAGGGAGGAGATGGAATTCTCCGGCTTCATCGGAAATCTCAAGACACATGAGATGGAGATGAAAGTAAGAGAAGAAAGGGAGGCACCAAAGAAGAAAGCACTTGCCTTCAAAGCCACTCCAACCATTATTGAAGAGGATGACTCATTGGAGGATTGCGATGAGGATTTTGCCATGCTCATCCGGAAGGTGGGCAAAATGTTTTACAAGAAAGGGAGGCAAAGCAACTTCCGATGAGGGAAACCTCAAGGAAGATTTGAGAAGAAAAGAGAAGAACCCGGTCCTTGCTTTCATTGCAAGAAGATCGGACATCTCATTGTCGATTGCCCCGCTCTTCAAGCGACCACCTCCAAGAACGGGCCAAAGAAGAAGAAAGCTATGGTGGCCACGTGGGATGACACGGTGTCGGAATCCGAAGAGGAGAACGACGCCGCACATATGTGCTTCATGGCACATGGAGACGATGCTTCAAAGGTAACTATAGACAACTCTATAGATGATGATGAGTTGACCATGGATGAGTTAGCTCAATTTTTTGAAGAACTTCAACATAGGTATGAGATTTCTCAATCTCATAATAAAAAGTTAAAAAGGGAAAATGAATCTTTAAAAGATAGAATTAATGTTATTGAAAAAGAGAAAAATGATTTATCTTGTTCTTTTAAGAAAATAAAAATTGATTTTGAAAATTATAAACTAGCTTGTAAGGGGAAAACCCCCATTGCATCATGTAACAAATATGATTTTGTTGAAATACAAAAACTAGTTGATGTTTTAGATTCAACTCTCAAAAAATGTGCTTTTGATCTAAATAAGTTTGCATCTAGATTTCCTAAAGGAATAACCCAAGGGAAACACACTCACCATGCACGGAAACATGCACACACACACAAGCATGCACACATGTATGGTAGTGGTAGAATTTATGTTTGCACGCATTGTGGCCGCAAAGGCCATTTAGAAAAGTTTTGTTTTGCTAAACATAATGTAAATAATAAACATGTTTGGGTTCGCCCCGGTACTAACCCTATAGGACCCAAGAAAATATGGGTACCAAAAGACCCACCAAATTTAGTTGAAACAGGTGGATCTATATCCTCCAAGACTTAGGGGGAGACGGTGCCCAGGTGGTGGATGCATCCAAGCTCAAAGAACACATCGCGCTTGCATCACTATCATGGAGGCACCCATTTTGGAGATTGCCCTTGTTTGGTAACTTCTCCATTTAAAAGCTTTAATTTTTGGTTATATATACAAATGCATAGATTTGATAGCTTACTTTTGTGCTTCATTAACATATGTTAGTGTAAAGCTTCTTTTCTATCATGATTGTGTATATGCCTTGTTTTTGATATCTTATTGTTTATGTCATAATTTTTTTTGTCCACATGTCTAGCTTTGACTATATATATATATATATATATATATATATATATATATATATATATATATATATATATATATATATATATATATACACATTTTGTCAAAATTAAAAATAAACATTTTTTTTAAATTTCATGTTTGAAACAAATACATTAGAGATGGCAATTGCGCACCTCAACTCATATTCAGAGGAATCAGGAGGATGAAGTTCAGAACCCGTCACTGGGTATTCGGCTTCAACATCTCTAAAATCTTTGTTTTTAATATGAAGATAAAAATTAAAATGACTTGTGTGAATGATGTTGATATTATAACCTAATGAAGATTTAAAACATGTTGTAATCCTGTATGTATAATATATTATACTTGTATTTATTAAAATTTCCTTTTAAATTTTCTTTAGGGCTTTTTGCTGCTGACTGATTTCAGGCAAAGCCGGCCGACCGGCTCTAGGACTCGGTCGACCGACTTCGCCTGAAAGAATATTCTTTATTTCTTTTCTGTTGCCGGCCGACCGATTCTAAGACCGGTCGACCGCTGAATGTCTGCAGTGCTCTCAGGATTCTTAGGTCGACCGACCCAGTCGACCGCTCTGTGTTACAGAGCTCTCGGGATTTTTGGGTCGACCGACCCGGTCGACCGTGCGTCGATTCCAGCCCAAATCTGCCTATTTAAAACACTTTTTTCTCTCTCTCTCTCTCTCTCACTCTCAACAGCCGATCCCTATCTTCCTCTTCCTCAAATTTTCATCTAAAATTTCCATCACTCAATCCCTTTCAAATTAAATTAAATCCTAGGTTTATCTCCTTGAATTTGTGTTGGATCTTCAGTTTCAGGCTGTTTCACCGTCAGATTTCGGAGAATTTCCAGATCTAGGGTTCTTGGTTCTTCTTCAAGGTAAAAATTTGATTTTTATCTTAATTTGTGATCTCTAGTTTTAATATCTTCAATCCCTTGTCAAAATTGTTAGGTTTCTTTGTTGTTAGATCAAGCCCTAATTTCTTTTAATCTAAATCTTTCCATTTTCACCAAGATTTCTAAAATGACTAAGAGATCTAGGACTGAAAAAGGAAAATCAGTGGCTCATACTTCATGCTATACCCCTAAACCTAAGCGCCCATTCATAAATGATCTTGCTGAAAACAGATTCATTCAACTTTCCAAAAGATCGATTATTTTAGGGAGATGTGTCATTCTTCAGGATTTTGAACATCTAAACATCCCCCGCATTTTAAGAAACAACTCTCTAGACGAGTTCATGGCCATTAGGGAACCCGTCTATACTTCTCTAGTGCCATATTTTTATGCCAATTACTCTTTTGAGGCAAACCGAGTTAGGTCTAGAGTCCTAGGAAGGGACATTGACATTGACCTAAGTCAGTTTGCAGATATTCTGCATCTCTCATCTGGAGGAGTTGATGTATATACCTTTGATCTGCATGATTTCATTTATCCGGACGGTGAGTCTGCGCTCACCGCTTCCACCTTAATTCACAGGGATGACAACCCCGGTTTGGTGAGGAACGAAGGCGTGAGCAGGTTCACCCTCACAGCCCAAGTCTTAGCCAAATTCATTTTCTACAACATTATTCCAAAATCTGGGGAATATAGCAATGCAAGAGGTCCAGTTCCATTGATTATCTTTTGCCTTCTGAGAGGCATTAAGATTAACTTTCCTCGTCTCATTGCTACTCACATGGCCTCAGACCAGATCCGCATGTCCGGTAGGAACTTACCCTATGGCATGCTTATCACCCATCTCCTCAGAGGTCTTTGTTTTGATCTTTCTTCTGAGAGTCCTTCTGATCCTTCCATAAACCTAGACAGCGTTCTTTTGAAGAGGATGGAAGCTCAGTCGCGTCGTCACGCCCCTGAGCAGCCTCATGTTCTTCCTGCTGATGTTCCAGGATCTTCATTAGCCCCAGGGTCTTCTTCGGCCCCAGGGACTTCTTCTGCTCCAGGCCCAGTCTTATCTCCAGATTTTCAGGCCTTGATTTCTCCTGAGATTCGCTCTCAGATCCAGGAGCACCAGTCTTGGATTGAGCAGCGAGAGGCAGTTTTTCGTGCGGAGATGGACGCGCGTTTCTAGCAAGAGGCAGCTTTTTGTGCGAAGATGGACTCACGTTTCCAGGGGATTCGCAACGATATGTCTTACTTTGCTGATTCCATGAGATTTGTGGATTCACAATTTGAGACTCTCTTTGCGAAACTCAACGTACTTGGTCCTGATCCCACAGCTATTTCTCGTCCACTTCCCTCCACCGGCCCTCCATTTCCTGTCAGAGCTCCTTGTACTATTCCTCCACCACAGCCAAGAGTTGTTGGCATTGATCTAGAGGAGGCGGTTTCTTCTTCTTCTTCTTCTGATTCTGATGCTGATGATGATGGTGATAAGAAGATGGCTGAAGGTGAGAGTTCGTCTGAGGAAGATGACGATGAGGAGGACGACGGAGATGATGGTGCTGAGTGACCTCCCCTTATTTGATGATGTCAAAAAGGGGGAGAGTTATTTGATGAGAGAGAATCCATATTCCATATTTTGTGTATTTATACTTTGTACTTTTTCTGTGTGAACTTTTTAGTTGGACATGTAATGGTATCTTTTGTGTGGACATGTACTTGTTTATGCTTTGTGGACACGTGTCTTTACCTTTATGTCATGTATGAACATGTGTTTCACCTCTATTTATGACATGAGTGATTTCTAGCATTTATCATTTGTGTTGTGGATTATCATGTACCACTTATCATTTGTGATATTCATCTATGCTTGAGTATACCTTTATGATATGCATGTGTTGAGGGGGAGCTTCATTTGAAATCTCTACCCAAAATATTTGAGATAACTATATATGTTTTGTCATCATCAAAAAGGGGGAGATTGTTGGCCCAAATGCCATTAGCCCTATATCTTGATGGATATTTTGATGATAACAAATCATATTTAGTTATGTATTTAACTATTTTTGTTTAAAAGAATTTCAGGTTAAAAACAGGTTGATTTGACGGCTCCACAATCAAGACTCACAAGTTTGGATGCCGCTAAAGATTTCCATTCCCAAGCCAAGCACAATAGAAAGCTTCGGGAACAAGACATTAAAGAAAAGACCAAGTCAAGTTCAAGAAAATGAAAAAGTCCATGATTTGTATTTTTACTTTTTTAGACATTTTGTCAAAACCTAGATGTTAGAAGTAGAGTTATGGGATTATCACCTTCACACACTTTTTATTACTTCATGGCTTCAAAATGATTTTCAATCTCTATTATTTCCAACTTAGTTTTAGAGTCAACAAGTTTTTGGAATTTAGTTTTAGAAAGATTAAGTTTTTGGAAAAATGATTTTTGGAAAAACAAGTTTTTATCAAAGAGGATCTTTATCAAAATGTTTTAACATGTTGGAGTAGTGACATATGATCATACTCTCATTTTTATATAGTCCAAAACCTCAACCCAAAAGACCAAACCCAAAAATCCAGGTTCTGGTTTCTGCAGAGTCTGATTTTTCAGATCTGACAGAAGCCGGTCGACCGTCCGGGTCGACCGACGTGCACAACTGTGCATGTGTGCACGTCGGCCGACCGCTCGGGTCGACCGGACTCTTTACAGTGCTCTCTGTTTGTTTGGGTCGACCGGGCGGTCGACCTATGTCCCCCAACGGTCATATTTATGACCGTTGACGGTCGACCAACCCGGTCGACCGCTAATTGTCAGATTTTCTGACAGACTCCAACAGCTCTATTTTCTGACAGATTTTTTATTGGGATCTCACCCCAACGGATTTTTCTAGCTGTTCACTAGTCTTTTCAACCCCTATAAATAGGAGGTCATTTCAACATGATAAGACAACCACCACATCTATTGAAAATTATATTTTTACAAGATTTACAAGTTCTCCTTTAGAAAAGATTTCTCTCAAAAAGCCTAAATTTCTAAACACCCATTTGAAGCCTATACCTCTACTTCACTCTAGTTTTTGCACTACACAATCCCAAATTCTACATCTACATATTGGTTATAGGATTGTGCTAAGTGAGCGATTTTTGATCAAGTGTGATCATTTTCTTCTTGAGCGAAGTTGTAGAGGCATCGGCCTCAAGCGAGCTAGTGTGCTCTGGATGGTGTTGCGGCATCACGAGAGATAGGACAAGTGTGTCCTTGTATTGGCGATCCAGTGGGATCAACAATAGTGGAAATCCTTCAAGTGTGAAGGCGGGGGCGTAGAGCGTGGCTCGAACCTCGGAAACATATCCTTGTGTTTGCGATTGCTCAATTTTATCTAAACTCAAACTCTTTTATTTCTTGCACTATTAATTTCTTTCTTTATCGCAAGTCTTTTAATTGAGCTAATTGTTTAGTTAAATTTTTTTTTAAAATTCCGCATTTTTGTCATATTCCATATAACCATCACCTATTCACCCCCCCTCTAGGTGATTTCAGTCTCATCTTTCAGTCCCGCAAGGACTATTTCTTTGTCATTATATGACAAAATCTTAAGCTTGATGGCTTCTCAATCGGTTACATCATTGCGACCTCTGAACCGACAGATAGCTAAGTCTCATCTTTCAGTCCCGCAAGGACTATTTCTTTGTCATTATACGACAAAATCTTGAGCTTGGTGGATTCTCAAAACGGTAACGTCATCGCGACCTCTGAACCAGCAGATAGCCAAGTCTCATCTTTCAGTCCCGCAAGGATTATTCCTTTGTCATTATACGACAAAATTTTGAAATTGGTAGCTTCACAATCGGTTACGTCATTGCGACCTCTGAATTGGCAGATAGCCAAGTCTCATCTTTCAGTCCTGCAAGGACATTTCTTTGTCATTATATGATAAAGTTTTAAGCTTGGTGGCTTTCTCAATCGGTTACGTCATTGCGACCTCTGAACCGGCAGATTGTCATGTCTCATCCTTCAGTCCGGCAAAAACTATTTATTTGCCATCATATGACAAAATTTTAAGCTTGATGGCTTCTCAATTGGTTATGTCATTGCGACTCCTGAACCGGCAGATAGCCAAGTCTCATCTTTCAGTCCCGCAAAGACTATTTTTTTGTCATCATATGACAAAATTTTGAGCTTGGTGGCTTCTCAATCGGTTACGTCATTGCGACCTCTGAACCGGCAGATAGCCAGGTCTCATCTTTTTAGTCCAGTAAGCATTATTTTCTCAAATGGCTGCAATACAACTTGAAAGAAAGAATTCAGAAGATAAAATAAGTTGGAGATGCAATGGGGGAGTCAAAATAAAATCACTTTTTATTGATTCCAAAAGAGGGATACATGAATGCACAGATTACAAGCTACGACGGTGCTTCATAGGACTTGATCTGTTCTTCAAGAGTGGCCAGCCTTGTCTTCCTCTCTTCAGTAGCCCTGATAAGCGCTTGCGACCTCAACTCGGCCTCATTAAAGCTCGTCGTCTAGGTCAAGCGAGCTTCAATTTCAACCAAGGTTGCCCTCTGTGCTAGCTCCTCCTCTAAGACTTTGTCATTCTGGGCCTTAAGCTGCTCAAGTCGGGCAGTCTCTTCAAGACGCACTGGTTTAGCCTTGGATAAAAGAAGATTAGCCTTCCTGATCATTTCCTTGGCCTTTTCAATTTTATCCTCAGCGTCAAGAAGAGCACTGCTAGAAGCGTCTATGGCATCCCCGAGCTATACTTTCCTTGTCTCCAAGGATTTCAAATCAGAAGAAATTGCCTTAGCAGCTTCTTGAGCGACGAGATGAGCTTCATGCATCTGAACAACAAGATGTGCAAGCTGTTTGTTAACTGAAGACTCCAGATCTGAATGGCTAAGATGGCGCCATTCGTCCACATTTCTCTCGAGTCTGTCCACCAGAAGCTCCAATGTGGCGGCCTGATCATCCCCTCCAAAGTCTCAGATACTGTCAATGCTTCAGGAGAGAACCACCTTTAAAGTAGAGAATGAGGTAGTTGAGCCCTTCAAGACCAAAGCAATGGATCGCTTCAAGCTCTTATAAAAGATGTCGACTAACTCAGCCACGAATTCGTTCTCGGCCTCAATTACTCCTGGCAAACGAGCAGCCCCTGAAGACAGAGTTTTCACTGGCTTCACTAGCGTAATTATGGAAGCACTGGCTGCAGCAACATGAGGGGTCGTCGGTGATCTCAGAGGAGTCCTCATCGAGACTAGTACACCAGCCACAACTGAGGTAGGACTAGTGACTATTTCGGGGAGAGCTTGCTCAACCAGCAATGTTGGAGAAGTAGGACTGGTAATAACCTTCAGCTCCGCGCTTGGTAGGATAAGCGGCACTGGCGAAACTGATGGCATCTCACTCACTGATATAACTGGAAGTGAGGTTGGTTCCATGACTACCGTTCCCTCAATTTCATTTTCTCTGGCTGGTTCAGGCCGATAAGAGGGCAACCCGTGATACAAAGCATCTAACTCGGTAGCATCCGCCGCGGTTAAAGTACTTACATCATCCCTGGTTCCCTCAGGAAGACAGATTGTCTCTCTCGAAGTCAATGCCCCAGAGGTGGAACACCTGCAGCAAGACTTTATTTAAGCAAGGCATAACAAATAGCAGGAGTCAAAAGGCCAGAACACTACCAAAAGATGATGTCGCCTCAATCGTCTTGACGGCTGCATCAGTCCCTGCAGGCTCCATTGGAAAATCTTTGGCAGAATCAACACGAATGGCCGGCCCACCTTCACTTGCCAAACCCTCCGTGGTCCACCCAAAAGAGCTAGAGGCTAGGGACTTTCTTTTGAGGTCCCAGAACCCGAAGGACCTACATCAGCCGCATCACCTCTAGACTCTTCCGAGACGGCGAAATAGCCAGCTTCATCACCTTCTCTATAAGTGAACAGGGGATCAAAATGCTCCCCCTATTCTCTGGCAACCTCAGCTCTCGGGCTTCTCACCGCCTCAGTTCCTGAATCATAAAGTAAACAATGAGCTATATGGAACACATAAGAAGTATGTTATAAGAACGGGCCTGGTCTTACCCGGGTCCGGACCAGCTTTACCAGTAGTCTGCCTAGGAGCTGACAACCTAATGACTAATGGAGCAGGAGGAGGAGGCACTGTAGATGATTCGCCCTCTGCAATAACAGTAGGAGCGTAGCGACGAGGCTTCTTCACTACCCACTTCCTACGAGATCCACCCTCCCGCTTTAGCTTAAAGTGGACGTCATGATCTTCTTCCTCCAACTCTTCCACATCAACATGTTCCATGGGGGTCATGCCTACCCCATCAGAGGCAGCTGCTGGAGCCTCAACACCTGTATCTGCTTCAAAGTGAGGACTTCCTGCATCCGAGGCTTTATTATCATTAACGGCAATGAATTCCATGAGGCCTGGAACGCAGACCCTCTTACCCTCGCTCTTTTCAGTGACCTTCCGCTTCAGTCACTGAGAGATTAACTTCACACCAAAGAAATTAACAGAAAATCTAGTGGGTGTAGAGTTTGAGGTTCTATACCACAGGCAGAATCCCAGGGTCGTCAGAAGGTTCAGAGTCCTTAGTGGCATGCACAGTTGTGCCTCAGTACAGCCAGCAATGAAGAACCGCCGGCACAAGCTCCATCGATGAGGCTCCCCATAAAGGCCAGACTACTGTTTGGATTGCCTACATATAGTTGGTCATACCCAAACTGACGGACAAACCGACTTGGAACATAGGGCTCCAGGTAACAGGTGTCCCTACTTCTATACAACAAATGTGATGGCCGGATGCTAACCAGCCATTTGAAGACTCCCCGACTCAATGACGTCTGCCCTTCTCCTACATCCTTGAATTCTTCACCATAGCCTGCATAACGAATGTAGGCAAAGCATCAGAAAAGGCTATAAACGTCATGATGACACAGCAGTTTACGGACCGCAGCCACATAAGTCTGTGACCACGAACACCCCTCAAATTAACGGAGAAGCGCCATGTGAACACCTTCTGGGGGCTCCTCTCTAGCCTGGATAATGGAAGGGCAGTGAAGGGTGAACCATGTCATCAAATAAGTATATGGCAAACCTATTCTGGGTTTGGTCCATCGCGAGGCATGATAATCCCCTTTCTCTGCTTTGTTACTGGTAGCCTACAGAAAGCCTCCATCAATCCATGAAGGCCACTTTGAACACATCACACTGTTGGCCCAAAGGCCTTCCACTCTAGTTTTGATGATGATCAACTCATGTAGTTATGTTTACTAATAATCTTGTGATTTTAAGTTTCAGATCATTAGCAAGATATTAGTTTGGTGATAGCTTCAACAAGAGGTGTTTGGGAGCTTATCATGGTGATTCCGGTGCCAAAGCTTAAAGATCATACCTTTGCACTTGGTGGATCGCGTTTGGGAGCTAGTCATCTTGAAGATGGAGATCATCAAGAGAAGACTTAGGTATCCTAGTTTAGATAGTGTGTTGTAGATCCATTTGTAAAGCTTAGTATAGTTGATATGCTCAAGTGCACAAACACACACGTTTTATGTTTTGATATTTGGTTTTCATGAATAGTTTGATCAAAACAAGTTTTCATGATTTATATGTATAGTAGATGATTTCTTTCTATACATACATGTTTAAACTTCCTAGATAAACTTATTTTGACATTCCTATTCATGTTTTGTAAAATCAAAGTGTGATATAAATACAAGAGTTGGTTTTTGGTATTTCTATCATGCATATCCTTTAAACCAAAACCTTGTTATATGCTAGATATCAAAAACATAGATATTTCATTATTGATTGTGTAGTGGATCATATCCATACACACTATGCTTTAAAATGAACTCAAATATCTTGTTTTTGTATTTTGTGAAGTTATGGAAAAACAAGTTTTAGAAAAATATATTTTTTAGATTTACTGTGAATTTATGGGACTTTTATTGAGTGAAAAGACCTATTTTCAAATCCCGTATCTGTGCAGAACTGAGGACTGGCTGACAGGCCAAGTCGGTCGACCGGGCTGGTCGACCGCACCATAGGCCGGTCGACCGGGACGGTCGACCGACGTGCACAAGTTTGTGCACGTTTGGAGTCACTGGGACGGTCGACCGGGCCGGTCGACCAAGTTGAGAGTTCTGCTCTCAGGATGTTTCGGTCGACCGGGCCGGTCGACCGCTATTGCCCAACGGTCACATTTCTGACCGTTGGCGGTCGACCGGGCCGGTCGACCGATGGCTGTCAGAACTGCCACATCAGCCTAACGGCTAGTTTTGACTAGGGCCTATATAAACTCCATCTCTTTGGGGATTTTGGCCAAGATTTTTAAGAGAAAAAATTTCAGTTTTCTGAAGTGTTTAAAAGAGTTTTAAAAAGAGTTTTTGGGTTTTTAAACTTCTCATCTTTATTGTTTTGGGTTTTTGGAAAATCAAAGAGAACTATGTTTTGGGATTTTGATTTGATCTTTTATTTCTATCATATACAAGAGATTTCCCAAGTAGTTTTTCTTTGTTGCTTGTTTCCAAAAACACCTAGTTTCCACACTTGAGCCATATCTTCTATCCTAATCTATTAGGATCTTGTTTTTATGGAAAAGAGAAAAAGAAAGAGAGTTTTTGAGGTTGTTGTTGTAGCCTCTAAGTTGTACACCCTTTTATTTGTGAATCCTTCTTCGGTAGAGGTGATCGGGTGATTGGTTTGTATCCCTCAAGTGTGAGGTGATAGAGTTTGGTTGTGAGCCTCTTCGGTAGAGGTGTTGTTGTTGGATTGTGGTTGTATAGCCTCGGTGGCTTTGTAAGGTTGAGAGAGGAGTTTGGTACTCCTATAGTGGATTGGGAAATCCTACACGGTGGTGTAGGCGGGGAAGTAGAGCTAGGGGCTCGAACCTCGTAACAAATCTTTGTGTTAGCGTTTGATCCAATTTCTCTCAACTCTACTCTCTTTACATTTGTGCAAGCATCATTCTTTCATTGCATACATATTTTATTAATTGCTTGTTGTCTTGCATCTTTTATATTGCTTATCCTTAATTGCTTGGCTTGATTGTGTGTGCACATTGCTTGGATTGCTTGTGTGTGTGTGCCTAACTTATACTCATCCAACAAGAGCTTCACATAGCGCCTCAACCCATTTCAAGGGGAATCAAGAGGAGTTAGTCCAGAGCCTCGCAAGGGGAATTCGGCTACACTTGTTGCATTGTATCAAGTTTGTGTAACATTTGCATTAGCTTCCGCATTTAGAGCATTTAGTTTATAACTTAGTTCTAGATTAGCATTTACACCTATTCACCCCCCCTCTAGGTGTTCTTTCAATTGGGGTTTATATAGGCCAAACAGAAAACTAGCCGTTAGAGCTGAGCTAGCAGCTCTGACAGGCATCGGTCGACCGGCCCGGTCGACCGCCAACGGTCGGAAATGTGACCGTTGGGCAATAGCGGTCGACCGGCCCGGTCGACCGATCACACCATGGCTGGAAGTCTAAGAGAACGACCATGGACTAGACAAGCAGCTGGCAATAAGACAGCTGGATGAATGACATCGCTAGACGAGGACGGCACCGCAAAGCTCTTCAACTAGACAGTTAAAAAAACCAGCCAGAAGTGCCTTCCGAGACGTCGGTCGATGAGCCTGGTGGTGGAAACTCTGAAAAATATCGCCTTTCTCATAGGCTCTGTCATCTTCTTCCAGAATTAAATCCCCTTAAGAGTGCTCTTGCATCCGGTAAAAGATGTTTCATCTGCAACTACACAATGAGCTACTTCAGGAGTACCTTCCAGGTCAGGGAACAAATAATTTCCCCAACTCTTCAAACTGCATGGAGCTCCCTTATGGCTCTTATGCATGCTGGAGCAAATGTAGATGTGGCACATCAATTCTCGGTAAGTCTCAAACAAGGCGGGCTCCTGCTTCTCCAGAAGTGCCAATTCGGCCTCGCACGGGAAATATTCTTCACATGAGAGAGACCCCAAAGGCAGAGCAGAGATTTCTCACATCTCGTGCAGAGCCATGCCCAATTCGCCAACAGGAGTGAAGAAGGTCCATGTAGCTGGGCAGTATAACTCAAAGATGGCGTAGAAGTTCGCTACGCTCATCTGAATACCATAACAGGTCACCCTGACGGTCTCGTAAAGTCCCAGCCTCTCCAGGTCCTCCTCAAAATGAGTAAGGACATATAGAGTCAAGTCCCTCCACCATGCCTTGGGAGGGTGAATCCACCCAGGGGTCCTGAAATCAGTGGCCAGATAATTGCCACAAACCTTAAAGAACTGATTTTCAAAGGTCTGAGCCACCGCGGAGTTTTCTCCCACTGGGATGTCTGGAAGTACGTTCCCAGGATGAATACACAATATGCAGTGAGGAGGACCCATCCTTGTGTAACCGGGGAATGAAATTATCAACTTTCCTCCGTGAACGGAGTCAGTAGTCTGAGTCACTTGCCACTGCATCTTTCGAGCCCTCGTCACACATTGAAAGAAGGACAAAGGAAAATGCCGCTTGCTAGATGGAAGATAGTACGTCTCACCATCCAATTTGAAAACCCACTGCCCCTCTCCGGCTAGCAGTTGGTGATCGTTGTCTGGCGCTACATCTCCGAATATGAAGCTGGGCTTTCGATAGATTCTTCGGTCAGAATCTTCAAGGGGAGCAGTAGTTAAGATGCTCCTCATGGTGCACTGATCCCCAGTATGAATAAGTGCATCCCAAGCAAGAGAGCTTCGCTCGCTGAATAGTGAAGCCTGCCCTTGAAACTGCAGGCTGACGTTACCATCTAGCCCCCTAGCTGTGCCAAAGAGACTGTTCAGAGGACCAGGAGTATAGTACACTGCAAAAATAAGGAGAAACTATGATTAGTTCATCAGCTAAATGAGAGCTAAAACAAGAATGTAATTTTTGTTAAGGCATAGCTTCGGTCTCCGAGCGAAGCTGGCCTAACAATAGCTTTGCCCTGAAGCTTAGCGTCACAGCTGTAGCTTAACTCCGCACTCCACACGAAAGCAGGAGGCAGGAAAATATCTAAGTGTTAGCTTCGCTCTGGAAGCTTGACCTAGAACAACAGAACGCGACGAAGCCCCAGGAGCTAACTTCATCAGAAGGGTGCTGTTACCTAAAAATTATTTTAAGGGCACTAAGGTCCTTTTCAGTTACACTCCAAAGGTTAGCTTCGCAGCCTATCATTCAATAGGATGTGAACCGCCTAAGGATAGCTTTGCATAGAAGCTTGGAGAAGAAATCCTTCGGTTCTTAAAATTCCCAATTAAGAAATCAAGGAAAATTCAGGGAATTGAACTCCCTAAGATCACCAGATCATGATTAATCGCTCTGGATTCATCGGAAGATAGCCAGAAATTGGGTTTAAAAGAGAGATGAGAATCTCTAATCAAAAAGAAAGATCCCTACTGGCGATAGGTCATTCGATGACCGAAGGAGGAGAGGGTCCCTCCGTCGTAGAGGTTGCTACCTCTTTTCCTGTTCGTCTTTTGGGACCCATTGGAGAACTAAAGAAGTTCTTGAAATTCCAAACGAAGGAGGAAGAAGAAGAAAAAAGTCAAGAGTGCTCTGAAAATTCAAAGAGAAGTGGTGCCTTCTCTTTCAGCCCGATCAGACTTTTATAGGCTAATGATTGCCTAAGACTTTATCTCATTCGAAAGGAGTGCAGGCAGTCGTTTCAAATTTGAAACGGCTCCTAAGCGCCTTCTCGAGAAGCGCTGCTTTAGCCCCGCTAATGGCTAACTCCGCCGTGAGTCCAGTGTTGACTTAGTGCAACGCTTAAATAACTTCACTGAGAAACGTGCCTTAGCTCCGCTAAAAGCACATCTTTAGCTTCGCGAAAATTCCATGCTAGCTTCGCCAGAAACAGACTCCTGACTTATTTGGAAATTTGTCTTCAGCTTCGCCGAAAGCTTAGCTCGGCTAAAAGTTCTCATTTCCTCCTAGGGAAAAGACTTGCAATGCAGATAAACAGCGCAAAATAAACTTTTATTGATTCAAAAGGGAAGATACATTGGCGCTACATCAAGGTGGTTCGTACAACCGAATCATTGCTCCAAAGGCATACAAGTGGTCATATCTACTTCCAAGCTAAACTAACTGGACACGAAAGGCCCTCCTCCTACACAAGGCTGTAATCCTTCGCATAATGGCAGGTTTTGCCATCAAGGAGCTGGATCTTCTTTGATGAAAATTTGCAAAGGACCGATTGCCATCGGAAAGCTAGATCTTCTTTGATGAAAATTGGCGAAAGAAGGATCCGAGACCTTACAGGTGACGTCCGCTTTCCCAAAGTGGATCATCTCGGATAAGCGACTGCCAACCTCTTCTTGGAGCACCCATCAGCTGCCCCAGTTTGTTCCTCCTACTTAGGATTAAAGTTTCAACTAGAAGATCAAGAGGCAAGTCTCTTGTCTCTTTCATCAAATTGAAAGACTGGCGGGCACAGTTCACTGCAATACAAGTTGGAAACAGGTTAGCAGTAAATCAAAGAAAAATGCAAGCATGATACTCTAAGTCAAGTTCTTTGGATGAAGCAATTTATATCCGATCCAGTTGCTTTTAAGGATCGATTTTAGTTAAAAAAGCAAAAGACAGCCTTGCTTGCACAGTGTAATGGGCTAGCTCAGCATAAGCCAAGTCCTAGCCTCGCCTATATGGCTAAGACAGACTGATCCAGAGGGACGCAGTCTTGACCCCACCTATATGGCAAGACTGGCTCAACCTTGAAGAGACTAAGTCCCAATTCTTGCCTATGTGGCGAACTTAGCAGGCAAGCATGCAATGATCTTTCTTTGATCAAGTGAAAATGATAGCTTCGCCAAGAAGCTGGGAAATAAGGCTGAAGCCCTTCACTGCAAATCAGTCAGATAAAAAAAGAAGAACAAGGGAAATCAATCCCTGAAGTATTTGGTAAAGCTAAATTAAGGGAAGTAAGCTCCCTAAAGTTGGTAAAAGTCTCTGAATGACCAAAGCTCACCAGTTCAGAGATCTGAGTATCTTTCTTTAGACAACTAAGAGAAGTCATGAACAGACTGCTTCTTTACAGAGGACCTCAAGTGTCCTATTTATAGGCCTCATGGCCTGATCGCACCACCAAGCTTAGAAGCGCGAGTGAACTTAAGGCATTTATTGAGCTTTGAGAAAGGGAATAGTCTCCCTCGGAATTGCACGAGGAAGCAATGATCTCCCACGTTAACGCAAAAGAGGTCATTCTAACCTCAAAACAGGAGCAATCCTTCTCGAAACTAGCCAAAAGGCAGTTGACCTCGGGAAAGGAACAACGTTCCAAAACTAATTTGAAGCGAAGCTACTCCGGGAGGCCCAAACGCAAAGCTACCTAGAATCGTGAATCTACATGATTCCTCGGCGAACTTATTCTAATCCAGAAGTAGGATTGAAAGCGAAGCTAAACTCAACCACCATGGTGACGTTTGTACTTCACATACCATCACATCAATCAAAGCAATTCAAAGTGTTTCGAAGCCTGAACCATTCCATTGCAGACTTTCAAAAATTTTGAAGGGGGTCTTGTTGACACTCTAAAAAAAATAAGATTCCTGCCTGGCCTGAATAATGTCTAAACTTGTTAACATTTACAAAAAATAAGTGACAGACAAGTTGACGACCAGTTCTGTACCCATCTCCGAGGGACAAATCAACAACTTAGACTCTACTGATCAAGTGAAGCAGACAGCGAGCCCAAATTGTCTTTGAAGAGACCTAAGTAGGTCTAAGATGCTAAGTTAGCTCAACACTTAGCATCACATGAGCCCAAGGGGATAGCCTCGCCTGAAAGGCTAAAATTGCCCAACTTCGCCTTGAAGCCGTTCAAAGCTCCATCAGGGAGCTAACTTATAGCTTCGCCTGAAGTGCTCAGTTAACTCCGCAGAGAGTTAGCTTTGATCGAAGTCATACGCAACCGCGCAGAAGGATGGCAGCTTTGCCATAGATGTTTATCCAGCTCCGCTGAAGAACTTTCTTCTGACTTCGCCAGATGCTCCAGATGCTCCTTCCAGCTCCGCTGTGAGCTCAATGCGACAGCTCCGCTGCGGGTTTATTATGGTCAACCTTTGACCAATCAAATCTCCAGATGAGATTAAATCTTCAAGATCAAATCTAATCAAGATCAAATCTGAGATCAAATTTGGCAGCTGCCTGCCATAATCGTTTGACTCTCCTTAAACAAGTAAAAAGATCAGGGGAGATCTTTTAATTATTTGGAAAGAATCAAAATAGATCAGGAGATCAACGCTACCTGCTATTTCTAGCTTCGCAGAAGCTGATTCTAACCTTACAGCAAGGCTACTTTCAAAATTTAAACAGATTGACTCAATCTGATCCAGATTCTCAAGGGACAATTATACCCCTGCTCTCCCTATAAATAGCCCACCGGAGGCACAAGAAGAAGCACGGAGACACACACGCGCACAGGCAAAGAGACGCACAGAGAGAGGCAGCTAAACAGAGATCTATTCTCTTACTTCAAAGAATTCAGAGAATTAAGAGAACTGCTTCTCTAGTCAGGGTGCTGACACCCTAAGATCTTCCTCCCACTCAAGGAATCTTTAGAATCAGGCGAGAAGGAATTCCCAAGTGGAGGCAGTTTGAGAAGTAACAAGAGGGTTCTACCAACCTTCTATTCTCTAATTCCCCAAACCAGGTGAGAAGGGAATCCCATCGATCGCATCGTCAAAGGGACAAAGTGGTCGCGCGCTGATCAGACTCCTATCGGTACACTTCTCTAGAATCTCAGAGGAGATCTACTTGTAATCTTTTAGAATACTTGTAATTTAGCTCCTCGACCCCTTTTTGTAAGGTTTTCTCTTTGCAAAATTAATGGAAAACAACTAGCATGGCAAACATGTGAATCTATATTATTTTGCAGAGAAATATTTTTCTTAGAAACCAAGTTTAAATCCTTTGAAATAGAAATAATTTTGATTTTCAAAGAATCATTTTCTTTTACAACAAAATCAAGTTTTGAAGACAATTTTCATTTTTCTTCAAAATATCATTACAATCATTTTTATTTCTTAAAATCTTATTTTTATTTAGAGAAAGATCAAGCTTAGATTTCAATGAATCCCTTTCATTAGAAATCTCAACCTTCTCTTGCAAAGCCAACTCAAGTTTTGAAAACAAATCTTTATTTTCATTGTTAACTCCTAGACTTTTCTTTTTTAAAAGATTATATTTTTCAAGCAATTTTTCACAAACAATCGAAAGTTCTTAATTCAAAGCATTTGCATCAATATACTCATTACTAGAAGAACTAGCATCATCATCATTTAATTGAGTTTTCGAGTTTTCCTCAAGGGAGTCATTCCCTTGGACCATGTAGCATTGTTGCTCGGATTCTCCACTAGATTCATCCTCCACAATGTTGGGCGTTTGTAACTCGGAGGAGGTCAACGTGTTCCACACTGCAAAGGCGGAATCACAGGTAGAAACTAAGCACAAATATTCTTTATTAAGCGTGTTTCTAAGTACCTCAAGGGCTTGTGAATTGGCCTCTATATGCTTGCTATTATCAAGATAGGATTTCTTGGTAGCGGCAAGGAAAACACGCAAGCCTAGGGTTTTTAGATACATGGACATCCTAAATTTCCACATGTCAATGTTGGAGACATCAAACATGGGAGGTGACAATCAATCCATGAGTGTGTAAACAATATAAATGTGCAAATGCAAATGATAGATTAGCAAAACTAAGATCACACTCCTAGGTGGTTAAACCAAATATTAGGAGCGTAGGCTCTGATACCAATTGTAAGTACACCTAGAGAGGAGTGAATAGGTGTACGGCTAATCTAATGAATAAAATGCGAAAATTGAAAACTAAATTGCTACATACTTAGTGTAACCAACGAGTGTAGCCAAATTCCTGGTGAAGGGCTCTGGACTAACTCCTCTTGCTTCCTCTAAATAAGAGTTGAGGTGCTATATGAAACTCTCGTGGTCAAACACAAGTGAGACACACACAAACAAGCCAAGCATATAATATATGAATGAGCAATATAAAATGATGCAAGGCATAATGTAAAAGAGAGAGAGAGATAGAGTTAATGGATCAAACACAAACACCGAGATTTGTTTCGAGGTTCGAGCATACAGCTCTACGTCCCTGCCTTCACACAAAAGGATTTCCACTAACTTGTCCACACAGGACTCCCACATAGGGAACCTCCACTGAGGATTTAGGCAATACAATAACCGGGAGTACACCACTCCTCTCTCACTTAGAACACAACCTCTACACTTAGAGGCTAGGCACAAAACCACCAATATCAACCTCATAAATGAGAGATAAGCACAAAGCCAATATAAACACAATCTACCTCTTCACTAAGAGGGATACCAACTCAACCTTCACCTCTCACTAGAGGGAGCCAAACACAATCTCTACCTCTCACTAGAGGGAGCGAACCACAACTTCCACAATCACCTCACAATAGAGGGATACCAAATCAATCTCCTCTCACTAGAGGGATTTCACAATGAAGGAAGTTTAACAACTAGGTGGTCTATCTCAACCACAAAAAACTTCTTTTCCCACAAAAACAAAGATCCTAATAGATAAGATAGTATGATAGGTCAAGTGTGGAAAACAAAGAGTTTGGAAATCAAAAACTCAAAGAAAAACTCAAGGGGAAAACTCTAGATAGAAATGCAATTGAAGATTAAATCAATTCCCAAAGAATTTTCTTTTTAAATGATTTTCCAACCCTTTAAAAACAAGATAAAGATCAAATCTTTAAAGCTCTAAAACTCTTTTGAAACATGTAATAAAATACTTGCAAATATGAAAATTTTCTCTCTTAAAAATTCTTATCAAAACAGCCAAGAGATGGGGTATATAAAGGCCCCAATCAGAATCTGCCCGTTGGCAGTAGGAATGGTCTGTTTTGACCTTTCGATCGATCGAGCGGTCGACCGACCAACGGTCAAAAATATGACCATTGAGCCTGCCGATCGACCGTTCGGTCGACCGTTCCTAGAACCAGAGAGCAACGGCTCTCTGGTCGGTCGACCACTCGGTCGATCGGCCTAATAGACTAGCTACGTGCACATCCTTGTGCACGTCGGTCGACCGGTCCGGTCAACCGCCAGAGCCTGGCAGAACTGGCTAAGGGATTTAAAACTTGGGTTTTTTAATATCAAATAAATCTCATAAAATCTCTAAAAATCCACAAAAAATAGTTCTTATACTACATTTGAAATACAAATATGCGTGAAAAAATTCAACACAGATTTCAACTTATTTTGAGCCATTTTTGTGTCTTAAAAATTTTGCCGAAAACTAAAACTCGTATTTTCGAAAACTTAGATTTTGAAATGGAAATCCGATTTTTTCAAAACACATCCAAATACAAAAACATTATATAGAAACAACATTTAAGCATGTAGTATATGGATAGTATCCAATATACATGAAAGATATATATATATATATCACTATTTTTGACATTTAAATCCGAAAATAAGTTTTGTTAAAATACCAAAACTCCAAACTCATGAAATAGATTATCAAACTAAGTTTGTTTAAATAGTTAAAGCATAGATGTATATAGAACAAATCTAATATACATTAAACCATGTAAACTTGTTGATTCTATCTATTCATGAAAACCAAGATCGGTTAAACTAAAAATCGAAAACCAATAAACATGAAACTTTAAACAAGTGTGTCTGTGAACTTGAGCATATCAAACTATCTAATCTTTAACAATGGATCTAAACTATAAACTAAACATTGCACCGAAGTCTTCTTGTAGAGCCCTGTCTCCAAGTCGACTCGATCCAAACATGATCCACCGAGCTTGACTCCAACGAGTGCTAGATTTGAACTTTGACGCTCGGGCTCTTGAATCATCATGTGAAAGCTCCAAAACACCTTTGTTGAAGCTAATCACCTACTAATATCTTGGTTATGTATTTGAAACTAAACATCATAAGATTATTAGTAAACTATAACTACATGAGTTAATAATCATCAAAACTAGAGTGGAAGGCCTCTGGGCTAACATTTTTGAGTTGTACTGCCCAGCTACAGAGACCTTCTTCACCCTGTTAGCAAATTGGGTATGGCTCTGCACGAGATGTGGGAAGTCTCTGCTCTACCTTTGGGGTCTCTCTGTTGGCCCAAGGTTACAATCACCCGATTTATTGAGTTTTGATGATTACAAAACATATATAGTTATTTGTACTAATTATTTTTAATGTTTAAGTGTGTTTCAGGGTTCTAAGGATTTATGAAGTTTTCTTCCCTAAAGGAAGGTTGCTTTGACTCAAGTCGGCTCGTTTTGGGTTCAAAACATCAAGTTATTCAAGAAAATACCAAGCTATTCAAGTTCATGGAGAAGCCCACTTGAAGTCTTTATTGTCTCCTAGAACCTATGTAAGAGTTAGTTTGTTAAAGTTTGAGGTTGTGTTAAGTTGACTCAAGAACACACACACACACTTTTCAAAATACGGTTTTTATTTTTGGCTTTTGATTTAAGTTCATGCTTTGATCTTTATACATGACTCAATTTTTTATAAATTTTATATCTTATTTATATCATGTATACCTACCTTTTCAGTATGATATTCAGCTATATATCCCTACAAAATTAATTTGAAAAATTTTCTAACTTCAGAAAAAATCCTATAAAAGAATCTGTTTCAGGCCTGACGGTCGACCGGGCCGGTCTACCGCGCCTTGAGACTAGGGCGTGCATGTTTTGTGCACGTCTTGAAAATCACCTAGAGGGGGGTGAATAGGTGATAATGCTAATCAATGCACAATTAAAATTATGATGCAACAATCGCTCAAAACAAGACTAGAAGCCAGATGCCCTATGAAGGGTTCTGAACTCTTTCCTCGCGATTCCTCTTAAAATGAGTTGGAGGTGCGCAATGCAATCTTGTTGTATGAGACTATGATTGACAAGATGAATGAAAACAAGTGAATAAAGCAATGACAATAGAGAGCAAATAATAAGTGCAATGAAAGTAGAGCAAGAAGCACAAGAAAGTAAACCAAACGCAAACACTAAGAATTGTTATCGAGGTTCGAGCACCCAGCTCTACTTCCCCGCCTTCCCCAGAAGGATTACTAGCTACTTTCAGTATCACAAAGATATCACAAATACACCGGAGTACCCAACTCCACAATCTCAAGTACAAGCAATCTCTTAGTAGTCAAAAGACCACAAACTTTCTCTTGCAAAATTCTCTTCCCTTACAAGGTCCTTAGAGAACAATGAGTATGATTTGAAGCTCTTGTGTGCAAAGGTGAAAGAAAAGGAAATCAGAGAATTCTTGAAAATACTTCAAAAAATGAGAGAGAATTTCAGCACAAAAGCCAAGAAATCAAACTCTTTTGAATGCCTTAAACTCTTGAAAATTTTTCTTATAATAATTGGTCTATGAACCTCTCCCCAAACACCCCTATTTATAGGAGAGGGCTAGGGTTTAGAGATAAAACATATTTAAGGCTAATCAGAAAGTATTAAAATCAAAACATGTCATTTAAACATACTTAAGTGAGAAAAAGACAAAATTTAAACCAGCTTAGAAAATAGCCGTTACTGTTCAAACGGCTATATCGGTCGACCGGTCGGTCGACCGCAGTTCAAAAATAAGAGCCGTTGCAGGCTCTCGGTCGACCGACCGGTTGACCGAAACAAACAGAGAGCAAAGGTCTTACAGTCAAACAGGGTTCGGTCGACCGCTCGGTCGACCGGGAAACGTGCACACGGATACGCACTGCTGTCAGAACCACGGTCGACTTGGTCGGTCGACCGGCTTGACCTGACACAGGGTCGGCCGGTCGACCGGCTCAGGTCAAGAGCCAGAATATAAGCAGAATTTTGAAGAGTTTTTGATTTTAAATAAAATATTTTTGAATAGGGATAGGTATAAAACATAAAGATGAATTTGTAGGCAGAAGATTGTATGTTAAAGTATTTTGTACAAATTATAGGAAATAAACTTGGAAAGAAGATGTGCGCAAAAACGTGTGTGATGGAGCTTCAAACCTATTCACTATTCTTTGACAAATCTATAAAACTATAAACAAATCTATTGAAGTCTTCTTAAGCCATGTAGAAGTCTTGAGCCATGCTATGTCATGCTAGAGCCTACTCTTCTATGTTCCTTCCTTGATGTGCAATATACCTTATTTGCTTCATGAACCTAGAAGTTCTTGCAATAGCTAAGCAATGGCCTCCAAATATGGTACTAACCTGAAACTTATCTTGAACAAACTTATTAGTACCAAATAGCTCTTATTTGGTTTGTCATCATCAAAACTCAATAAATGGAGAGTATAACCTTTTGGGCCAACAATCTCCCCCTTTTTGTTGATGACAAAACAAATAGGCTATAAGCAAAAATATAGGGGAGGAGAAAGCTCCCCCTGAAATTATGCTATCATAAAAACAATGTATGGTGCAAGCAAAAACTATAGGGATTAAAAACCATGAAATAAAATACTTGCAAAAACACTTAAACTTAAAAAAAACATGAATTCACAAACCAAAAACATGTATAAACTCATATGGAACCAAAACCATATGAACTCATAATTCTATCATAAAAACTCATTCTCCCCCTTTTTGTCATACATCAAAAAGGGTTAAGAAAACATTTTTATTCAATAACACAAACATTAAGTTCACCACAAATGAATGAAAATCTAGAAAAATCAAGTGGTTTAGTGAAAATATCGGCAAGTTGCAAATCCGTAGAAACATAATCAATATCTATATCTCCTTTCTCAAAATGATCTCTAAGAAAGTGATATCTAATCTCAATGTGCTTGGTCTTACTATGTTGATTTGCATTCTTAGTCATGTGTATAGTACTAGTATTATCACAAAATATTTTTATATGGTCAAAATGCAAATCATAATCAAGGAGAGTATGTTTCATCCAAAGGACTTGTGCACAACAAGCCCCCGCGGCAACATACTCCGCCTCGGTGGTTGAGAGAGCTACGGAATTTTGTTTCCTAGAGGACCATGAAACAAGACAATTACCAAGAAATTGACATGTCCCACTAGTACTCTTTCTATCTACTCTACAACCCGCATAGTCGGCATCCGAATAACACATCATTGAGAACTCTCCAATTTTCAGATACCATAGACCCATTCCAATTGTGCCCTTAATATAACGAATAATGCGTTTTACCGCAATAAGATGGGACTCTTTAGGACACGATTGAAATCTAGCACAAAGACACACACTAAACATGATATCCGACCTACTTGCCGTTAAATACAAAAGACTTCCATCATGCTTCTATATAATTTAATATCAACATTTTTACCTTGGTCATCTTTATCAAGCTTGGTTGTAGTTGCCATGGGAGTGTTGCAAGCCTTTGAGCTTTCAAGTCCAAACTTCTTTACGAGTTCCTTTGCGTACTTGGCTTGACTTATGAATGTCCCATTTTGTAATTGCTTAATTTGGAGTCCAAGAAAGAAATTAAGCTCACCCATTGAAGACATTTCAAATTCAAGTTGCATGACCTTTTCAAACTCCATAAAATCTCATTAGTAGAACCAAAAATTATATCATCTACATAAATTTGCACAATTAAAATGTCATTATCAACATGCTTAGTAAAGAGAGTTGTGTCTACTTTACCTTTAACAAAATCATTTGAAATGAGAAAACTAGAAAGCCTTTCATACCAAGCTCTTGGAGCTTGTTTCAATCCATACAAAGCTTTATCAAGTTTAAAAACAAAATCGGGATGAACATGATCAACAAAACTGGGAGGTTGAGCAACATAAACTTCTTCATTAATAAAACCATTCAAAAATGTACTTTTCATATCCATTTGAAAAAGTTTAAAATTTTTGAAAGATGCAAAAGCTAGTGTCATCCGTATGGCTTCAAGCCGTGCTACGGGTGCAAAGGTTTCCTCAAAGTCAATTCCTTCAACTTTAGTGTAACCTTGGGCCACTAACCTAGCTTTATTCCTAATGACATTTCCGGACTCATCCATCTTGTTTCTAAAGATCCACTTAGTACCAATTATTGGTCTATCGTGGGGCCTAGGAATAAGGTGCCAAACTTGGTTGCGCTCAAATTGATTGAGTTCCTCTTGCATGGCAAGCAACCAATATGAGTCCGCCTCGGCTTCGAGGATGCTTTTGGGTTCAAAATGAGAAATGAAAGCAAAGTTACCACATAGGTCATGGAGTTTAGAGCGAGTTGTAACTCCTTTAGATGCATCACCCAAGATGAGCTCCTTAGGATGATTTGTAGCGTATCTCCAAGCTTTAGGAAGCGGTTGAGAGCTTTCCTCTTTATCCTCTTGAACATCACCAATAGGTTCTTGCTTTTCTTCTTGAGCGGGTAGTCCTTCAAGGATAGTCTCTCCATGTCTTCACCTAATGGGTCAATCTCTACAACATTCTCAACAACCATATTAGATTCTTCAAATTTAACATGCATGGATTCTTCAATGGTAAGTGAAGATCTATTGAATACTCTATAAGCTTTACTAGTTGTAGAATATCCAACAAAGATTGCTTCATAAGCCTTAGCATCAAATTTACCCAAATTATCCTTAGTATTTAAAACAAAACACTTGCATCCAAAAACTTTAAAATATGCAACATTTGGTTTTCTAGAATGATACATTTCAAAAGAAGTTTTGGAAGAATTTTTACACAAATAAATACGATTCGAAATATAGCATGCGGTGTTTACGGCCTCGGCCCATAAATATTGAGGGAGGTCATATTCACTTATCATTGTCCTAGCCATCTCTTGAAGTGTTCTATTTTTCCTTTCTACAACTCCATTTTGTTGTGGAGTCCTAGAACAAGACATTTCATGCTTAATTCCCTTTTCATCACAATAAGTCATGAAGAGTTGGTTAACAAACTCACCACCTCTATCACTCCTTATTTTCAAAATCGAAAAGCCTTTTTCTTTTTCAACCCTTTTTCGAAAAATTTTGAAATGAGAAAAAGTTTGATCTTTGTGTTCCAAAAAGAAAACCCAAGTGAAGCGAGAAAAATCATCAACTAAAACAAATACAAATCTACTACCATTTAAACTCTTAGTTTTAGTTGGTCCAAAAAGATCCATATGAATTAATTCTAAAGGCCTAGTTGACATGATATCCTTGATTGGTTTGAAGGAAGACTTGGTTTGTTTCCCAAGTTGGCACGCACCACAAATGAGGTCTTTCTCAAACTTCAAGCAAGGAATACCCTTCACCAATTCCTTTGAATTAATCCTAGAAAGATGGTCAAAAGAGGCATGTCCTAATCTTCTATTCCAAAGCCAAGAATTTTCATCAAAAGCATTCAAGCATTTAGTAGAACAATCTAAATTAAGCAAGTTAATGATATAAACATTGTTATCACGAAAATTGGTAAGAATACAATCATTGGGTTTAACATCAAAAATCTTGCAAGAAGAATCATCAAAAACAACTTTAAGTCCACGGTCACAAAGTTGACTAATGCTAAGCAAATTATGTTTTAAACCATCAACTAAAACAACATTCTCTATAATAGGAGATGCACCAATTTGAATGTTACCTATACCGATGATAGTTCCTTTGGAGTCATCCCCGAAGGTGACGGTGCCACCTTCCATGTACCTTGATAGGGTTGTAAAGTTGTTGATGTCCCACATCATGTGTCTTGAACAACCACTATCAAGGTACCACCGCTCCTTACATCTTGGAGCCTTGGTGTGTACCTACATCAAATAATTTAGGACTTGATTTTGGTACCCACATTTTTTTGGGTCCTAAAAGGTTAGTGCCATGAACCCAAACAAGATTATTTGATCTATTTACTTGGTCATAACAAAACTTAGCTAAATGTCCATTTTTATCACAATATGTACATCTATGCACTCTACCATATTTAAAAGCATAGTGAGTGTGAGACTTGTGAGCATGTGTGGATTTAGCATGGGTGTGATGTGTAGTATGAGCATGTGGAATCTTAACGTGAGGATCTTTAGCATGAGAGGTGTGCCTTTTAGAAAACCTTTCTTCAAGTTTCTTAGTGTTGAAAGCACAATCTTTCAAAACCTTTTCAAAATCAACCATTTTAGATTTTAAAGAAGAAATTTCTTTTTCATCAACCATAGGAGATTTTGCCTTATAAGAAACCTTGTAGGCACTAAATTCTTTTTGAATAGAAATAAGATTGGAAGAAATATCATCTTTTTCTTTAGAAACCATAGCAAGTTGATTTTTAAGAAAAGCAACTTCCTTTTGTAATTTAAAACATTCAATCTTCTTATTGTCATAAGTTTCGGAAAGTTCAACAAAGGCATGTACAAGAACTTCTTTACTTAATTCATCTTCTTCATCATCAAGAGGTTGTGGGGTTACCTTAGGTGTGTTTGCCATGAAACACATGTTTGCCGTATCCACCTCTTCTTCGGATTCGCTTTCCGAATCCCAAGTTGCTTTGTACGCTTTCTTTTCCTCCGGCTTCTTTGGTTTGAAGGAGGAAGTCATCTTCTTCTTGAACTCCGGGCAATCCGCCATGATATGTTCAGGTTTTCGGCAATTATAGCAAATAATTCTTCTCTCCTCTTTACCTTCAAATTTCCTTCGGAAGTTGAGCTTGTTCTTCCGGTACATCCTCTTGACATTTCGTACAAGGAGGGAGAGCTCCTCATCTTCTTCATCGTCATCAAGAGTGGATGAAGACGTGAAGGCTATAGATTTCTTCTTTGAAGGAGCGGCTTCTTCTCTTACCTTCTTTTCCATCTCATGGGTCTTTAAGTTCCCAATGAGACTAATGAGGTCCATCTCATCCTTGTCGTTCAATTCTTTCAAGGTGGTGGCCTTTATCTCCCATGAAGAAGGAAGAGCCTGAATCACTTTCCGCACCTTTTGATCAATTGAAATATCATCACCTAAAGAAGAAAGAGCATTGGTGATTTTAGTAAACCTTGTTATCATACAATCAATTGATTCATCATCAATCATTTTAAAAGATTCATATTGGGACCTCAAGAGATCTATCTTAGCTCTCTTGACTTGTGAAGTCCCTTCGTGTATGACCAATAAATATTGACAAATCTCATAGGCGGATTGGCAATGTATTACCCGTGTAAGGTCTTCCTCATTCAAGGCGGTTAAGAGGGAATTTTGGGCCTTGGAGTTAGCCTCATATTCTCTAAAGGTAAAGTCGGTCCAAGTGCTCTCATCATTATCGGGTACTACATAGGGTTTGGTCAAAGATTTAGCTACTAGGCTACCCAAAGATTGCAAGAAAATAGTATCCTAACCTTCCAAATAGGGAAATTAAGTCCATCAAATTTAGGAGGGGTTTTGATGTTATCGGCCATGTTTACTAGTGTATGAATGATGGAATGAAAATGCTGATTAGCAAATTTTAAGGATCTCTCTATGGATGTTAAGCAAACCTAGAGTCCAAGCTCTGATACCAATTAAAAATCACCTAGAAGGGGGGTGAATAGGTGATAATGCTAATCAATGCACAATTAAAATTATGATGCAACAATCGCTCAAAACAAGACTAGAAGCCGGATGCCCTATGAAGGGTTCTGAACTCCTTCCTCGCGATTCCTCTTAAAATGAGTTGGAGGTGCGCAATGCAATCTTGTTGTATGAGACTACGATTGACAAGATGAATGAAAACAAGTGAATAAAGCAATGACAATAGAGAGCAAGTAATAAGTGCAATGAAAGTAGAGCAAGAAGCACAAGAAAGTAAACCAAACGCAAACACTAAGAATTGTTATCGAGGTTCGAGCACCCAGATCTACTTCCCTGCCTTCCCCAGAAGGATTACTAGCTACTTTCACTATCACAAAGATATCACAAATACACCGGAGTACCCAACTCCACAATCTCAAGTACAAGCAATCTCTTAGTAGTCAAAAGACCACAAACTTTCTCTTGCAAAATTCTCTTCCCTTACAAGGTCCTTAGAGAACAATGAGTATGATTTGAAGCTCTTGTGTGCAAAGGTGAAAGAAAAGGAAATCAGAGAATTCTTGAAAACACTTCAGAAAATGAGAGAGAATTTCAGCACAAAAACCAAGAAATCAAACTCTTTTGAATGCCTAAAATTCTTGAAAAATTTTCTTATAATAATTGGTCTATGAACCTCTCCCCAAACACCCCTATTTATAGGAGAGGGCTAGGGTTTAGAGATAAAACATATTTATGGCTAATCAGAAAGTATTAAAATTAAAACATGTCATTTAAACATACTTAAGTGAGAAAAAGACAAAATTTAAACCAGCTTAGAAAATAGCCGTTACTGTTCAAACGGCTATATCGGTCGACTGGTCGGTCGACCGCAGTTCAAAAATAAGAGCCGTTGCAAGCTCTCGGTCGACCGAAACAAACAGAGAGCAAAGGTCTTACAGTCAGACAGGGTTCGGTCGACCGCTCGGTCAACCGGGAAACGTGCACACGGATACGCACTGCTATCAGAACCTCGGTCGACTTGGTCGGTCGACCGGCTTAACCTGACACAGGGTCGGCCGACCGGGCGGTCGACCGGCTCAGGTCAAAAGCCAAAATATAAACAGAATTTTGAAGAGTTTTTGATTTTAAATAAAATATTTTTGAATAGGGATAGATATAAAACATAAAGATGAATTTGTAGGCAGAAGATTGTATGTTAAAGTATTTTGTACAAATTATAGGAAATAAACTTGGAAAGAAGATGTGCGCAAAAACGTGTGTGATGGAGCTTCAAACCTATTCACTGTTCTTTAACAAAACTATAAAACTATAAACAAATCTATTGAAGTCTTCTTAAGCCATGTAGAAGTCTTGAGCCATGCTATGCCATGCTAGAGCCTACTCTTCTATGTTCCTTCCTTGATGTGCAATATACCTTCTTTGCTTCATGAACCTAGAAATTCTTGCAATAGTGATTAAGAAAGAATACGTATGCGCCGTATTAGAGAATTGTCATCCCCGACAACGGCGCCATTTTGATTAGACTAAGAAGGTATACGTATTAATGAGTATATAAAAATGTATTTGATGTACCCTTTCTTGTCTCCGCTATAGCATAAGGCTATACCGAGTCGAATCTCAGGGAGAGCTCGCGATGGAAGCTTTGACGAGTGGTAGTGAAGTGAACAACGAGTATTCTTCTCTTTCTTATAAAATTAATGAATCAAGTGAAAAAGAAACTAAAGAAAAGATGATATGTTCATGGTGAAAAAGTCGGAAAAGAAATCAAGAAGAGGATTGGATTTGTATCAACACTAAAAAGAATAAAATGGAAGAAAACAAACCATGACTAGCTTACCTTGCTAACTTGCCAAGACTTACTAGACTCCTTGATAGCGAATGCGTGCCTCATGTTGTCACTCCATCGGCGTAGGTTTCGTCTTGCGTGTTGACCTAATTACTTTCTCACTTGGAAGACGGTGGTTTAACCATCGGAGAAGAGAAGATCATACAACTTGCAAGATGAAGTAAAGCAATCACCCATGAGTTAGTGAAGAAGACAATGCTAGAGGTAAACTAGTACATGGAGAAAGATTAGCTACAAGCCATTAAAGAAGTAAGACAAAGCATGAAGTAAATTGCAAGTAATTAAAGAAAGCAAGTAAGAAAGCAAGTAAACTAGAACCAAGCTTCAAGTAGAGGAAGGAGGATGGATCAATCCTTGTTGCTTCAAGTTGTCACCCTTGATTACACAAGCTTTCTCCCTCACAATCTCTCTCTTTTACATTGAATTCTAGGGAAGAAGAAGAGGGATCTAAAGAACTAAACCTAGAGAAAAATACATGAAAATTACAACAACTAAACTAATCTCCTCTCTTCTCCATTCAGTCTCAGCTCGCAGGTCCAAGGTCCCATATTTATAGCCCCAGGTGAAGGATCCAGAAGATATTCTGTTGGCGCAAAATCCGGGATCCTAACTTCCTGTAACTGCCGTGGCTTCTAGAAGATCTTGCAAGTTGGCGGCAAAATCTGGGCCGTTGAGCCCAGATTTTCTGGTGAGATCCTCTTGTTAGTTGGTTAGCCACGTGGAATATCTGGATCCTTCTTTGGGCGCGCGGATCTTTCTGGATCTGGATTTGAAATCTTTGGCTTATCTTTATCTTGGATTAATCACTTAATTAGTGTTAATTAAGGTGATTAATTGCTTTATCTCCTTTAGAGTGTGTACCTGCAAATATGTAGAGAAGATGAGTAAAAATCATATATTTATTATCTAAATGCATGGGAATTATGAGGTAAAATATGCAATATTGGATTACAATCACACCCCCACACTTATTCTTTTGCTCGTCCCGAGCAAAACAAAGAAAAGAAAAGAAAATCTATACTACCAATTTTATTACACCACTTTCGCAGGTGACGCGATTGCACTGAGCGTGTGCAACAAGCCGTTAAACCTCTAGGTTACCCTAGAGGAGGAGTGTTGTCTCCTGAGGGTTTTCAGCGGATTACACCCACAAAATCCATAAAGAAAGAAAACAAATGTTAGTGTTTTGAAAACGCATTTTGAATAAGAGACTAGTTTACAAACTATTTTTGCGAAAATGTAAGTGATCCAAGGTCATAAGTCCACCTATAATTATTCTTTCTTAAACTTAGTATCCATGCAAGATCTTGTTATCAATTAAGGTAAGAGTTCAAAATTGGATTGAATACTTTTATCTTTCATAAAACCTAGATAGTATGCACACCGTGTAAGTGAAGATTTCTGGGATTTCAACTCCAACATCAAGCCATTTATTTATATGTATATACTTTTTTATGCTTTTTTCTTCCCTTAGTTTAGGCTTTCTAGTCTACCCTTGTAGCGAGCCTTTAACCGATGACTCCCAAACCAGACGGTCTTAGGGCACCAGATGAGAAAACATCCCTCGGGTTTAAGGTCTCGAGTAGAAAAGGCCACAACAACTAAAGGGGATTATTTTTTTGATCACCGTTAGGCGTGAATAGTCATGCTTCTTGAGGCACAATTATCCAGCTTAATAAGTGAGATCACTGTTAAGCGTGAGTAATCATGCTTCTTGAGGCACAATTCTCCAGCTTAATAGGTGATGTTTTATTTATATATATTTTTTCTTTTTCTTTTTTTTATTTTATTTTCATGACATTTTTGGTCTTTGTTTCCATCCCAAGAAATGTGTAAGTGTAAAGTGCATACTTATCTAAGGCAAAAAATTTAAGATAAAAATATCTCACCAATTTTTCTTACTTAACCTATAATCTTAAACAAGATCTATTATTTCAACTAGGTTTAAGATGTCATAATTAAGGCTTTCTTAATTTTTAAGATACATCTTAATTTTCTTAAAAATAGATCAAAACTTTATCTTTTATTTCAAAAAGTTTTTATTTTTTATTTTTATTTATTTCTAAAAGAAATGTAAAAGAAAGAAATTCTAAAAACTCTAAAAGAAGTGTAAAAGAAAGAAATTCTAAAAACTCTAAGTTAGTAAACCCTCCCCCACACTTATCTCATGCATTGTCCTCAATGCATCATGATATATGTATGCATGAAACAAATTAGAGAGGGAAGGAAAAAAATTACCTTAAGGTGGTGGTTCCGGTGGTGGTCTGATTGGTCCACGGAACATGGTCCAATCATCTTTACTTTGGGTTTTGAGGAACCCACCAGAAATTTCAAGAATATGACCCACAAGAATGATGTATGCATGAAAGATTTTTATTATGTACATGACCCCATCTAATTTCCAGATTTTCCTAATAATTTCAGAGTCAAATTTATCAAAGCCCTTGTCCCAGAATGGTGAATGAAATGATAGAACAGTTGACTTGGACTCAGAAAGGAGTACCGACTCAGGGAAGTGAATGAAATCAAGAAAAGGTTCAGGAGTCGGAATAGATTCAGGAATTGGGTCCAAGTCAAGAAATGGAAACTCAAGTCCACATGTATTGTTCAACAATGGAATGTGACTATCAAAAATTGGTAATTCCAGTTCAGGAGGGATGGAAATCAAAACTGACTCTAGAATGTTACTCAAATTGGGTAATATAACAGGAGTCAATAATGATTCAGGGATTTGAACTGGATCACGGATGTGAAAATCTAGGTCACATATCTCATTTAGTTCAATTCCACAAAATGGAGAACTTGCCAATATGTCAATGGTATCTTCAGAAGTGTAGAATTGGGCAAGTTCAATATGATCCTCAAAGATGGGTGATTCAACTTTATTATGAATTGGGATAGGATCCAATATCGACTCCGGGAAAGAATTGAAGTCAGGTAAAGATACCGAAGTCATTATTGAATCAGGAAGAAGGATTGAATCACAAAGTTGGGGTTCAAGATCATATTCCTCATGTAATTCAATTTCACAAAAATGTGAACTTGCCAATGTATCAAGTGGACTTTCAAGAGTATGGAATTGGGCAAGTTCAACATGATCATTATGAATGATTGGTGATTCAATTTCAAAATGGACTGGTACTGGATTCAATACTGACTCGGGAAATGAAGTGAAATTATGTGAAGACACTGGAGTCATAATTGAATCAGGAAGGAAAATTGAATCATCAAATGGAAGTTCAGGATCATATTCATGTTTGAGTTCAATTTCAGGAAATGAAAAACTTGCCAAATTGTCAATTGGATCAGAAGTGTGGACAAGTTCAGGTGAGTGTGCTGAAATTGAATCTGGATTTCCAAAATGACAAGAGTCTTGAGTCTTATCAATAAAGTGTGGTATAACTGGATTAGTCAAATGTTGATAGGATAGAGTTTCCTCTTTCCTAAGAAGGTTATCCAATTGTTCTTTCACACTATTGAAAGACTCGGCACGTGTTGTTTGATATTGTAAGAAAGACTCTTTCAAGATGCCTATACTCTTTTCTAGATTTGATAGTTCTACAGATGGCTGCTCTAGAATGGGAGTATAGGAATCTTGAAATTGGAAATTTTGTGAATAATGTGAGTCACAAATGTGTGGTGATGGAAGAGTGGACTCACACAAGAGATCTTTACTCGTTTCCATGACAAATGGTTGTTCATTAGGAAAAGGTGGAACTGAGTAAGACTCTTGAAAATACTGTGGAATTGGAGAGGGAAATGGTTCTTGAAGATTTTGCTCAACTCTCTGTAAATTGGCTTCTATACTCCTTAGTAACTCAGATTTTTTTTCAAATGGTGGTTCAGAAAAAGGAGTATATGAAGTGGAATCGGGAAATGAATACTGTGGACAAGGTGAATATGGTGGACAAGGAATTTGAGAATTTGACTCGGGGTACGTGAATCCCCAATTACTCGGTGAAGAGTTGAAATTATTTTGGAAATTATAGTTATTAGATGGGGGGTATGGGTCATATTGATTCGGATAAGGCCAACCCGGTGTATTTGGTTGGTGCATATTGTAAAACACCGGGTTGGAATTATCCGAATATGGAATCGGTGTGAAATATGGATTATTATTAGGATTGAAAGAATTGTTGAATGCCATATCACACAATCACAAACAAAAACAAACAAACAAACAAAAGAAAAACAAAAACAAAAATTCTAACCTAAGTTAGGGTAGACTTAGGACCTAGACGACTCCTAACTGATAGACTGTCCACGGGAGGTTTAGTGTAGACTCTAACCACAAGCTAATCAGCCAGGGAAGGGTAAGGTTGGTGGGAGGTTTTCCGTCCGAAGACGTTCCTTAATTAAGTAACCAGCAACCTTCGGGCTTTCGGCCCTCAACCCCTTTCCTAGACACTGATTTTGCAAGAGTTAAATTCCAACACTTTTCCCCCTTAGGATAATCTCCTAATTGAGTCCGAGATGTCCCTAGGGCCAACGTCTACTTTTTTAATTAAATTAAGCTTGGGTAAGTGAGTGCTCGGATTGTGGTTTTCGGGCTAAGGAAAGGGTAATAAACTCCCCACCTTATCTTATTTATCGGTTATGCCCTTAAATTTGAATTGTGCAAGTGTACGATGAAAACAACCAAAGATCACTCAAAGCTTAATTAAATCAAACAACGAGTGAGTCCTAGTCAATATGCGATGCGTACGTACCTTGTCCCCCGCACTCTTCAACAGTAAAAGTAAAGAATTGAAAGACACGTGCCTTAAATGCAAATGTCTAAACAATTTTTAACAATTTCAACCAACTTTTTACTGTTTTTTAATTTAGCAGGTATATGGTGAAGAATACAGAATTTCAGGTATATCAGCAGCTGTGTTTTGCAGAACCAGAGGCCCTGCAGAAAATCTGTAAGTAGTGATCTCAAGATTGCAGCCAGTTTGCGGCAAAAGCCCAGAATTGGCGGCAAAGTTGAGGGATCCTGGTCTCTGCTTTCTTGAGCAGAGGCCCAGGTCCACTTGTATGTCACTGCTATGCAAGATTTTATGTTTCTTCAACCTGTAACCTGCAACAGAGAAGAAGAATCGTTTAGTACTTCACTTTAAACCAAAAATAACGTTGCTCTCCCCGGCAACGGCGCCAAAAATTGATTAAGAAAGAATACGTATGCGCCGTATTAGAGAATTGTCATCCCCGGCAACGGCGCCATTTTGATTAGACTAAGAAGGTATACGTATTAATGAGTATATAAAAATGTATTTGATGTACCCTTTCTTGTCTCCGCTATAGCATAAGGCTATACCGAGTCGAATCTCAGGGAGAGCTCGCGATGGAAGCTTTGACGAGTGGTAGTGAAGTGAACAAACGAGTATTCTTCTCTTTCTTATAAAATTAATGAATCAAGTGAAAAAGAAACTAAAGAAAAGATGATATGTTCATGGTGAAAAAGTCGGAAAAGAAATCAAGAAGAGGATTGGATTTGTATCAACACTAAAAAGAATAAAATGGAAGAAAACAAACCATGACTAGCTTACCTTGCTAACTTGCCAAGAATTACTAGACTCCTTGATAGCGAATGCGTGCCTCATGTTGTCACTCCATCGGCGTAGGTTTCGTCTTGCGTGTTGACCTAATTACTTTCTCACTTGGAAGACGGTGGTTTAACCATCGGAGAAGAGAAGATCATACAACTTGCAAGATGAAGTAAAGCAATCACCCATGAGTTAGTGAAGAAGACAATGCTAGAGGTAAACTAGTACATGGAGAAAGATTAGCTACAAGCCATTAAAGAAGTAAGACAAAGCATGAAGTAAATTGCAAGTAATTAAAGAAAGCAAGTAAGAAAGCAAGTAAACTAGAACCAAGCTTCAAGTAGAGGAAGGAGGATGGATCAATCCTTGTTGCTTCAAGTTGTCACCCTTGATTACACAAGCTTTCTCCCTCACAATCTCTCTCTTTTACATTGAATTCTAGGGAAGAAGAAGAGGGATCTAAAGAACTAAACCTAGAGAAAAATACATGAAAATTACAACAACTAAACTAATCTCCTCTCTTCTCCATTCAGTCTCAGCTCGCAGGTCCAAGGTCCCATATTTATAGCCCCAGGTGAAGGATCCAGAAGATATTCTGTTGGCGCAAAATCCGGGATCCTAACTTCCTGTAACTGCCATGGCTTCTAGAAGATCTTGCAAGTTGGCGGCAAAATCTGGGCCGTTGAGCCCAGATTTTCTGGTGAGATCTTCTTGTTAGTTGGTTAGCCACGTGGAATATCTGGATCCTTCTTTGGGCGCGCGGATCTTTCTGGATCTGGATTTGAAATCTTTGGCTTATCTTTGTCTTGGATTAATCACTTAATTAGTGTTAATTAAGGTGATTAATTGCTTTATCTCCTTTAGAGTATGTACCTGCAAATATGTAGAGAAGATGAGTAAAAATCATATATTTATTATCTAAATGCATGGGAATTATGAGGTAAAATATGCAATATTGGATTACAATCAAATAGCTATGCAATGGCCTCCAAATATGGTACTAACCTGAAACTTATTTTGAACAAACTTATTAGTACCAAATAGCTCTTATTTGGTTTGTCATCATCAAAACTCAATAAATTGATAGTGTAACCTTTTGGGCCAACACGTCTGTCGGTCGACCGATCGGTCGATCGACTGGCACCACTTTGCTCTCTATTTCCTGTCGGTCGACTGATCGGTTGACCGACAGTTGAATTCAAAATTTCCCTTTAGCGTCCAGTCGACGACCAGCCAATCGAGTCTAACGGCTAGTTGCCAATTGGACTGCCGGTCGACCGGGCCGGCCGACCGACAGCCATCTCCAGCCGCCAACGGCTATTTTTCTGAGTCTCTCTCTTGGGATTTGTTGGAGATTTTTGTGTCACCTAATCCTGAATTTTTGGCAGCTATTTTTTGACCTATTAAGCTATTTGTAATCATATTTTGATCCCCTCTAATCCCTATAAATAGTGGGGATTGGTCACTTGCAAAATACAAGAAATATACCTCGTTTTTTAAGTTTTAAAAAGAAAGAAAAAGTTTCAAAAGTTCTCAATTCTCTAATGCATTCTTGGCTATTATTTTTCAGTTGTTTTTCAAGCAATCTTCATTCACAATTGAGTTTGTTTTTCTCACTACACTTCTTGGACCAAAAACCCTTCTCATTCTATAAGGAAGTTGTAAAGAGAAGTTTGTGATCCCTTTTGTTGATCACTTGGTTACTTGTTCTTCTTGCTTTGTGATTCCTCTTCGGTAGAGGATTGGATTGGTGGAGTTCGGTACTCCGGTCTTCGGTAGACCTTGTAATTCCTCGGTGGATATAGTGGAAACCCTTCACGGCGGTGAAGGCGGGGAGTAGAGCGGTGGCTTAAACCTCAAACCAAATACTTTGTGTTTGCGATTGCTTTTCTTATTGCTCTCTACTTCTAACTTGTGTTATTGCTCTAAATTTCTAGCTTGATATATATATATATATATATATATATATATATATATATATATATATATATATATATATATATATATATATATATATATATATATATATATATATATATATATATATATCTTGTGTGCACTTCACTATTGCATCCATTTTATTCCTTGCTATATTATCGATCATTACTCATACAACAAGATTGCAATACGTACCTCAAACTCTTATTTTGAGGAATCACGAGGAAGGAGTTCAGAGCCCTTCACCGGGTATTCGGCTTCTAGTCTTGTTTGGGGCGATCGTTGCATCATATACTCATACTTGTTTAAAAAGATCTTAAGATTACCATTAACACCTATTCATCCCCCTCTAGGTGTTTTACAATTGGTATCAGAGCTTTGGTCTCTAGGCTCTTGGCTTAACAACTTTAGAGAGATCCTTATTGCTAATCATTTTTCATCCTCATTCATTTAGTAAAAATGGCCGAAGGAATTAAGACCCCACCAAAGTTTGATGGCCTTAACTTTCCCATATGAAAGGTTAAGATGACCGTATTTTTGCAATCCCTAGGAAGCCGGGTTGCAAAGGCGGTGACCAAACCATTTAGTGTACCCACCGGTGATGAGGACACTTGGTCTGATATTCAGACTAAAGAATTTGTTGCTAATGCTAGGGCACACTATGCATTGCTCCAAGCACTTAATGATGATGATATCTGTAGAGTTGTTCATTGTAAATCCGCACATGAAATTTGGACTCACTTGCTTGTCACACATGAAGGGACTTCACAAGTTAAGAGGGCTAAAATAGACCTTCTTCGGTCTCAATATGAAAATTTTTCTATGCAAGAAAATGAAACCATAGATAATATGGTTACAAAATTTACAAAGATTACTAATGAACTTTCTTCTTTAGGTGATGTTATTGACAACGATCAAAAGGTGAGGAAGATCATTCGTGCTCTCCCTCAATCTTGGGAAGTCAAAGCCACTACCTTAAAGGAACTTAATGACAAGGAAGATAAAATCACCTAGAGGGGGGGTGAATAGGTGATATAGCTAATCTATGAACTAAATGCGGAATATGAAAACTTAATGCAATTCACACTCAAGTGCTATCAACAAGTGATGCACACAACCAAGCCAAGCAAATATGAATGAGCAATATAAATAGATGCAAGGCACAAAGTAAAGAGAGAGTTAGAGAGAGCCAATGGATCAAGCGCAAACAACAAGATATGTTCCGAGGTTCGAGCACCCAGCTCTACATCCCAGCCTTCGACACACGAAGGATTTCCAATCCACTAGCTTGTCCACAAAGGACTCCCACAAAGGGAACCTCCACCGAGGATTTGGGGCAATCACAATTACAATGAGTACCCAACTCCTCCCTTACAAACCACAACCTCCTCTTGAGGCAAACTCCAAGCCAACAACAACCTCCTCCTTGAGGCAAGCTCAACCCAATACAAAGATCACCTCACAACCTTGAGGGATACAACCCAATAGCAAATCTTCCTCAACACAATAAGGGAAAGGCACAAAGCCAAGCTAAATAGGGTTTACAACTTAGTGGTTTCAAACAACAACCACAAAACAATCTCTTTTTCCCACACAAAATCCTATAGAGAAGATAGTAGATTTTAGCTCAAGTGTGGAGAAAACCAAGGGATTTGAAACCAGCAACTCAAAGAAAATCTTTGGGAAATAAATGAAACCAAGATAGAGAAGTTCAATTCAAAAGCTTTTCCCAAAACCCTTTTCTTTGATTTTTCAAACCCTAAAGAAAACACCAAAAAGATTGTTCAATTTGAATCCAAAAACCTATTTTGATTGCAGTAAAAACACCTGAGAGAATGAAAATTTTAGCCCAAAAATTCTTTTTGGAAAACCTCTCTCAAATGGGGTATTTATAGGCTCATCTGGAAACTAGCCGTTGGCAGCTATTTTAGCCAGAAATACCCTGCTGGTCGACCGCTCGGTCGACCGCCCAACGGTCATATTTTGACCCGTTGGCACTACCGGTCGACCGCCCGGTCGACCTAAACAAACAGAGAGCAAACCTGCTCACAGTCGGTCGACCGTGCGGTCGACCGGCCCAACTGGCAGCCAGCGTGCACGTATCTGTGCACATCGGTCGACCCATACAGTCGACCGGCTACTTGGTGCGGTCGACCGTCAGGGTCGACCGACCTAGCCTGGCAGCAGCTGTTCAGGTCAGCAAAACTAAGGTATTTAATATCCAATAAATTCTCATGAAATCTCTAAAATTCCACAAAAATAGTTTTGTCATTTTATATTGAAATACAAACTTGTGTTAAAAATTCTAACACAAATATCAAACATATTTGACTATTTTTGTGTCATAGAAATTTTGCCAAAAAATCAAACCTTGTATTTTCTATAACTTGGATTCTTGAATAGAAAATACATTTTGTCCAAAACTCATTCAAATACAAAAACATGATATTTAAACACTTTGAAGCATAATGCATATGGATAGAAATCCAATATACATGAAACATATACATATCATAGTTTTTGTCATTAATACCAAATATATGTTTTGACCAAAACATAAAACACATGAAATAGACTATCAAACTACGTTTCTTTAAATAGTTGAAGCATACATGTATATAGAACAAATCTAGTATACATTAAACCATGTAAACTTGTTTTGATATAAACTCTATTCATGTAAACCAAGATCGGTTAATCCAAAAACCGAAAACCAATATTCAAAACATGAAACGTGTGTGTGTTGTGAACTTGAGCATATCATACTATTCTAATCTTTTCAATTTAGGATCTAAACCCAAACTAAAACTATGGATACCTAAGTCTTCTTGTAGAGCGCAATCTCCAAGCCGACTCGATCCAAAACTCTGATTCACCGAGCAAGACTCCAATGAGTGCAAGATATCGTCTTTGATGCTTAGGCTCTTGAATCAACATGTGAAAAGATGTGTGGAAGCTTTCACCAACTAATATCTTGTTAAATATCTGAAACTTAAACATTGCAAGATTATTAGTACACATAACTACATAAGTTAATCATCATCAAAACTAGAGTGGAAGGCCTTTGGGCCAACAATCTCCCCCTTTTTGATGATGACAAAACTCATGGAGTTATATATGCATGGATTAAAGTGAAGCTTCAAAGAAGCTCCCCCTTAACTCATGCATAACAATAAAACATATAAGATATGCAATGAATGTTCTTAAGCACATATAAACATGTTCAGGATACCAAGTAAATAAAACATAAAACAATGAAACATGCTCTTGATACCAATAAAACAATACCAATTAAACAAAACATTTACACCAAGACATTATTAACATGTTCTTGCTCTTGATACCAATAACCAATAATATTGAAACTAACCAACATATTATTACCAATGAAAACCAGCTAAAACATATGCATAAATCAACCATGCATATAAACTACAAATTCTTCTCCCCCTTTTTGTCAATCATCAACAAAGGGGTAAATACAAACATAATGAAAACAAATACTTTTCCCCCTAAAAGTTCAAAACAAAGAAGCAATAAATTATTCCAAGGGGTAAAACCAAAGTCAATATGATATCAATTGAAAATAACAAACTTTGAGAAATGCCAAATCCTATTTGAAATAAAACAAGGCATTGAAACAAAATAACATTTTATATCAAAAATGAAAACATGTAATGTAAACTTGATACCAATAGATAAAAAAAATTGATACCAAATTTAAGGAAACAAAAAGCATCTTGATACCAAAAGAAGATATTTTTCATTATAAGCATATGATACCAATTACATTAATATTGATGTGTAATTGTTTTTCATCATAAAGTTAGGGAGTAGGAAACAAAAACAATGGTAAACCAAATACCAATTGAAATATAAAATACGAGTTTTCTCCCCCTTTATGAAATACCAAAAGAAAATATGCATAAGTTTGAAATAAGATACCAATTGAAAATTAAATCAATTGAAACATGATATTCATTAAAAATTCAAGCTTAGCAATCTTAAAATTATGATAAAGCTTGTATATGGATACCAATTGAAAAACTCAAGCTTAACATAACCAAAATTTGTGCTTCAAGATATAGGGATATAATAAGCACAAATAAATCATCTATATATGTATGTAAGAAATAGATACCAATTGAAATTGATACTATATGAAGTGTAAGCATACATATATAAAACAAAACATATATGAGTATACAAAAGGATGCCAAGATTGATACCAATTGAAAGAATTCAATGATACCAATTGAAACAACAATAAGATCAAGTGTATGACTCATATCAACTACCACCCATTTCATGATCAAGTTTAAAATGATTTTCATTATAAAGCATACATGAGCATGATCTCCCGTCCAACCGCCTATTGAAGGTAGGGGTTTTCAAAAATAGATTTGAAATCAAGGTTTGTTTGAAAAATACTACCAAAATGGAGAATATCGCAACTAGTTGAATGAAAAACTTGTTAACTAGTACGAAATCCTTCAAGTAAGGAATAACACAAAAATATTTTTCATGAGACATGAAAATCACATGATCACTAAACACTCAAATTCCATAAAGCCCATATCAAAGTCTCGTGAAAACAAATCATGAGTAAAATAATAAAGTGAGTGTACAAGTATAATGAAATGAAATTCTTTTAAAAATTTAACACATGATAAACTAAATTTTCATTATTAATTGAAATTGCTTGAAAGCATGAAAAACATCAAAACGATTTGAACTTCAAGGCATATGTATGTCATGTACAAACTAAAGTATACATACATATCCCAAACATGGTGAGTCCACAAAAGTATATGCATGAAGGCACGTGGCTCAAGGATGTATATGTATAATCAATAGTTTAGACAAGATGGACATATACATGAAGTTAAAACACATGATCATAGAAATATATCCAAAATGAAGAATACAAGTTAGAATGCATGAATCATCAAAACTAGACTATACTAACACATCTAATGGGTACAAATAAGCATTCAAGTCCAAACATATAAAGGTCTATTTGTAGCTCACTAGTTGTACAAGTATAAATTCTAGTCTTAATGAGAACTATCATTCAAGCAAGTAGTCAAAACATGAAGCATAAAACGGGTCAAAAATCAATATTATAAATGCAATCATAATAATCAAAAATATGAAGTATTAATGACATTTTAAAACTAAAATGGATGAATGATGCAACGATCTCTCAAAACAAGACTAAGAGCTGTATATCCCGTGAAAGGTTCTGAACTCCTTCCTCCTGATTCCCCTTGAATGGGTTAAAGGCGCGCAATGCAACCTTGTTGTATGAGAATTGATCGAACAAAGAATGAATAATATGCAATGATGAAATGCACACAAGATATATCACAAACATCCATATGATCATTATGCATATGCATGTGCATTAGATCTAGGTCATACATGTTAGTTTAAACAAGGTGTGAACACTAAATATAGATCCATGTGAAACATGGGTGCTCAAGAAACTAAACATGTATAACACTAGTCTAATGAACATGGCACAAGCACAATGAACAACAAAACATAACATGCTATAAAAAATGAACATGAAAAGCATGCAAACTAAATTTGGGAGTTAGAGATGATACCAAAACCAATGAAGGTACTTTTCTAGTTCTCCAAACCACGGTGGTCCTCCCACCACTTTTCCCTTGAGAGTGAAGCATCCAAATGGTTCTCTTTTAAGCTTAGAACGCATCCACCTCAAGGCACCAACACTCTCACGTTATGCGAGAGCCTCCACCTACATCAAACATCAAGGAGGTGGATCTTGGTACCCATTTTCTTGTGGGTCCACGGGGGTTAGTATCTCTCCTAACCCAAACAAGATTAGTTGCTAAATTTTCAACATGTAATCTATCATAGCAAAATCTAGCAAGATGGCCTTTTCGACCACAATGTGTACAAGTGTACACATGAGCATACATGTTATGATTGTGTCCGTGATGAGCATATGTATGCCGTGTTGGGTGTGCATGCATAGTTGGAACTTGTTTCTTGCGAACCAAGGATTCCAAACGAGTGTGGTCCATGGCACAATGGCTCAAAGTGGAGCCCAAACAATCAACAATTTTCTTCAAATTATTTATATCATTTTCAATGCTAGAAGATAAAGTGGAGCATGCTATAGGTGTGCAAGAAGAACAAGCTACGCTAGCATGGCAAACATGAATATCAATCTCATTTTGCAAAGATTTATTTTTAATCAAAACCAAATCCAATTCTTTTGTAATAGAATAAATTTTATTTTTCAAAGTAAGATTTTCTTTAAAAACAAGATCTACCTTAGAAGATAAAACCTTATTGTTTTCTACAACATTATCACAATCATTTTTGTTTTTCAAAACTTCAATCTCTTTGAGTGCAAGTTCAAGTTGAGATTCAAGTGAGTCACGTTCACTAGTAATCTCTTCTTTCTCTTGCAAAACGGTTTCAAAAGTGGAACATAAATCCTTCATTTCTTTTTGTAAATCAAAATATTTTTCTTTCAAAGATTTATGTTTTTCAACAAACTTTTCAAGCTTAGATGCAAGTTCTACATTTAAATTTTGAACTTCAAAACATCCATGGCAATAAGAACTAGAGCTATCATCAAGTGGAGAATTCGAATGTACCTCAAGGGAGTTATTCCCTTGGACCATGAAGCAATGCTCGTCGGACTTGACTCTCTTTGTTCTCCTCATCTTGTTGATAATCGTTGGAAGCTCGGGAGAGGTCAAGATGCTCCAAACTGCAAAAGCAGAATCATAGCGATCAAAAACATGTAAAAGATGTTCATTAAGAGATGCTCTAAGTGCTCTAAGTGCAAGTGCATTGGCCTTCTTATGCTTGCTATTATTTGGGAGGGTTTCTATAGTGATGGCTTGATAAGCTAGATGTCCTAGGCTTTTCATATGCCTAATCATGTCAACCTTCCAAGAATCAAGTCTAAAATGGTCAAACATAGGAGGGCTAGCCATGAGTGCAAATGATAATGCAAATGAAGATTAGCAATTCAAGATCTTACTCCTAGGTGGTTAAACCTAATATCTGGAGCACTGGCTCTGATACCAATTGAAATCACCTAGAGGGGGGTGAATAGGTGATATAGCTAATCTATAAACTAAATGCGGAATATGAAAACTTAATGCAATTCACACTCAAGTGCTATCAACAAGTGATGCACACAACCAAGCCAAGCAAATATGAATGAGCAATATAAATAGATGCAAGGCACAAAGTAAAGAGAGAGTTAGAGAGAGCCAATGGATCAAGCGCAAACAACAAGATATGTTCCGAGGTTCGAGCACCCAGCTCTACATCCCCGCCTTCGACACACGAAGGATTTCCAATCCACTAGCTTGTCCACAAAGGACTCCCACAAAGGGAACCTCCACCGAGGATTTGGGGCAATCACAATTATAAGGAGTACCCAACTCCTCCCTTACAAACCACAACCTCCTCTTGAGGAAAACTCCAAGCCAACAACAACCTCCTCCTTGAGGCAAGCTCAACCCAATACAAAGATCACCTCACAACCTTGAGGGATACAACCTAATAGCAAATCTTCCTCAACACAATGAGGGAAAGACACAAAGCCAAGCTAAATAGGGTTTACAACTTAGTGGTTTCAAACAACAACCACAAAACAATCTCTTTTTCCCACACAAAATCCTATAGAGAAGATAGTAGATTTTAGATCAAGTGTGGAGAAAACCAAGGGATTTGAAACCAGCAACTCAAAGAAAATCTTTGGGAAATAAATGAAACCAAGATAGAGAAGTTCAATTCAAAAGCTTTTCCCAAAACCCTTTTCTTTGATTTTTCAAATCCTAAAGAAAACACCAAAAAGATTGTTCAATTTGAATCCAAAAACCTATTTTGATTGCAGTAAAAACACCTGAGAGAATGAAAATTTTAGCCCAAAAATTCTTTTTAGAAAACCTCTCTCAAATGGGGTATTTATAGGTTAATTTGGAAACTAGCCGTTGGCAGCTATTTTAGCCCGAAATACCCTGCCGGTCGACCGCCCAACGGTCATATTTTGACCCGTTGGCACTACCGGTCGACCGCCCGGTCGACCTAAACAAACAGAGAGCAAACCTGCTCACAGTCGGTCGACCGGCCCAACTGGCAGCCAGCGTGCACGTATCTGTGCACGTCGGTCGACCCATACGGTCGACCGGCTACTTGGTGCGGTCGACCGTCAGGGTCGACTGACCTAGCCTGGCAGCAGCTGTTCAGGTCAGCAAAACTAAGGTATTTAATATCCAATAAATTCCCATAAAATCTCTAAAATTCCACAAAAATAGTTTTGTCATTTTATATTGAAATACAAACTTGTGTTAAAAATTCCAACATAAATATCAAACATATTTGACTATTTTTGTGTCATAGAAATTTTGTCAAAAAACCAAACCTTGTATTTTCTATAACTTGGATTCTTGAATAGAAAATACATTTTGTCCAAAACTCATTCAAATACAAAAACATGATATTTAAACACTCTGAAGTATAATGCATAGGGATAGAAATCCAATATACATGAAACATATACATATCATAGTTTTTGTCATTAATACCAAATATATGTTTTGACCAAAACATAAAACACATGAAATAGACTATCAAACTAAGTTTCTTTAAATAGTTAAAGTATACATGTATATAGAAAAAAATCTAGTATACATTAAACCATGTAAACTTGTTTTGATATAAACTCTATTCATGTAAACCAAGATCGGTTAATCCAAAAACCGAAAACCAATATTCAAAACATGAAACGTGTGTGTGTTGTAAACTTGAGCATATCATACTATTCTAATCTTTACAATTTAGGATCTAAACCCAAACTAAAACTATGAATACCTAAGTCTTCTTGTAGAGCGCAATCTCCAAGCCGACTCGATCCAAAACTCTGATTCACCGAGCAAGACTCCAATGAGTGCAAGATATCATCTTTGATGCTTAGGCTCTTGAATCAACATGTGAAAAGATGTGTGGAGGCTTTCACCAACTAATATCTTGTTAAATATCTGAAACTTAAACATTGCAAGATTATTAGTACACATAACTATATGAGTTAATCATCATCAAAACTAGAGTGGAAGGCCTTTGGGCCAACAGAAGAGATGGAGCTTATAAGTCTCATTGGGAACCTAAAAACCCATGAGATGGAGAGGAAAGCAAGAGAAGAGATTGCTCCCTCCAAGAAGAAAACTATTACCTACAAGAGTCATTCCACATCCTCCGACGAAGACGATGAAGAAGAAGATGATGAGGAGCTTTCACTTCTTGTCAAGAACGTTCGGAGAATGTATAACAAGGCAAAGTTCCAAAATAAAAAGAAATGGCAAGGTAAAGAAGATAAGAAAATCATTTGTTTCAATTATGGGAAGATGGGTCATATTGTTGCGAAATGCCCGGATAAAGTCAAGCCCTCCACCTCCAAGAAGCTATACAAAAAGAAAGCATTAAGGGCTACTTAAGATTCCGAGAGTGAATCCGAGGAGGATGTCGACACCGCCAACATGTGCTTCATGGCAAATGAAAGCACAAGCAAGGTAATTTCCAATACTCCCATTGATTGTGAGCTTTCCATGGATGAACTAGGAGAAGCTTTTGAAGAACTCTCACATAACTATGACTTTCTTAAAAAGAAGTATTTGAAAATGGAAAAGGAAAATGAATCTTTAAATCACAAAGTTTTCACTCCTTCAAAAGAAAAAGATGATTTGCTTTCAACTCTTGTTTCTACACAAAAGGATTTTGACAACTATAAATTTTCTTGCAAAGGTAAGTTTTCACAAATTAATGAAAATGAAATTTCCATGCTAAAAGTGAAAATTGAGTCTTTAGGAGTAGTTTTGAAAAAATGTGAATTTGATAAGAATAGATTAGAGGCTATGTTTCCTAAGAAACAAGTGCCTAAGAAACAATCTCATGCTATTCATGCTCATGCTTATAGATCACAACCTTTACATCATGCCAAACACCCTAAACATGTCCACACTCCACACACACATCATGCATACATGTATGGTAAAGTATTTTCATGCACATATTGTGGTCGTAAAGGTCATTTAGTTAGAGTTTGCTATGATAGACTTAATGCTTCACATCATAATATTTGGGTTCGGAATACTAACTTTCAAGGACCCAAGAAAATTTGGGTACCAAAGTCAACGAATTTGTTAAATGATATAGGTACCTTCCAAGGCCCAACGACGTAAAGGATTGTGGTATCATGATAGTGGTTGCTCAAGGCACATGACTTGGGATATCAACAACTTTACAATCCTATCAAGATACCATGAAGGTGGCACTGTCACCTTCGGAGATGATGCCAAGGAAAAAATCATAGGTATTGGTAATGTTGAACTTGGTACATCCCCTTTAATAGAAAATGTTGTTTTGGTTGATGGCCTCAAGCATAACCTCTTGAGTGTTAGTCAACTTTGTGACAAAGATTTTGATGTTTTTTTTTATAATTTAGCTTGTAGAGTTATTGATAGACAATCTAATACATGTATATTTTCCAATTTTCGTGAATGTAATGTTTACATGATTGACATGTCTAATATGTTTTACAATGCTACTTGTTTAAAAGCCCTTAATGATGACTCTTGGTTGTGGCATAGAAGATTAGGCCACATTTCTTTTAACCATCTATCTAGGTTAAACAATAAGGAAATGGTGAAAGGTATTCCTTGCTTGAACTTTGAAAAGGATCGCGTTTGTGACGCGTGCCAACTTAGGAAATAAACCAAGTCCTCTTTCAAGTCAATCAAGGATATCATGACATCACGTCCCTTGGAGTTAATCTATATGGATTTGTTTGGTCCTACACAAACCAAAAGTCTAAGTGGGAATCGGTTTGCTTTTATTTTAGTTGATGATTTCTCGCGTTTTACTTGGGTTTTCTTTTTAGAACACAAAAATTAAGCCTTTTCATATTTTCAAGCCTTTAAGAAAAGAGTTAAAAAGGAAAAAGATTCTTCTATTTTAAGAATAAGAAGTGATAGAGGTGGTGAATTCAATAACCTACCCTTTACCACTTTTTGTTAAGAACATGGAATTAAGCATGAACTATCTTGTCCTAGAACTCCACAACAAAATGGAGTAGTTGAGAGAAAAAATCGGACATTACAAGAGATGGCTAGGACAATGATAAATGAATATGGTCTCCCACATTATCTATGGGCCGAGGCCGTTAACACATCTTGCTATATATCAAATCGTGTTTTCTTATGCAAAAATACTTCAAAAACATCCTTTGAGATCTATTTTTCTAGAAAACCAAATGTTTCATATTTCAAAGTTTTCGGTTGCAAATGCTTTGTTTTGAATACTAAAGACAATTTAGAAAAATTTGATGCAAAGTCTTATGAAGCAATTTTTTTTGGATATTCTAATACTAGTAAAGCTTATAGAGTTTTCAACAAGTCATCTTTAACTATTGAAGAATCTATTCATGTTAAGTTTGAGGAATCTAATGTGTTTGTTAAGAATGTTGTAGAAATAGATGCTTTAAATGAAGATATGGAGAGAGCTACTTTGAAGGACTCACCTACTATTGAAGACATGCCAAAGGATGATGAAGGAAAAGAAGTTCAAGACAATGAGGTTCAAGGAAATAAAAATCAAGAAGTTGAAGTGGAGCCTACTCAATAACTTCCAAAAGATTAGAGATTCAATCCTCATCATCCCAAGGATCTTATTATAAGTGAAGTATCTAAAGGGGTAACTACTCGTTCTAAACTTCATGATTTATGTGGACACTATGCTTTTATTTCTCATTTTGAACCCAAGAACATCCTCAAAGCCCAGGCCGACTCATATTGGTTGATAGCCATGCAAGAGGAGCTCAATCAATTCGAGCGCAACCAAGTTTGGCATCTTGTTCCTAGGCCCCACGATAGACCAACAATTGGTACTAAGTGGATCTTTAAGAACAAGTTGGATGAGTCGGGAAATGCTATTAGGAATAAAGCTAGGTTAGTTGCTCAAGTTACACTCAAATCGAAGGGATTAATTTTGAAGAAACCTTTGCACCCGTAACACGGCTTGAAGCCATACGGATGACACTTGTATTTGCTTCTTATAAAGATTTTAAGCTTTTTCAAATGGATGTAAAAAGTACTTTCTTAAATGGATTTAAAGAAGAGGAGTTGTATGTTGAACAACCCCCCGGGTTTGTTGATCCTACACATCCGAATTTTGTTTTCAAACTTGACAAAGCTCTTTATGGTTTAAAACAAGCCCCTAGGGCATGATATGAAATACTTTCCTCTTTTCTAATTTTAAATGGTTTTAAGAAAGGAAAAATAGATACTACTTTATTTACAAAGCATGTTGAAAATGATATACTTATAGTTCAAATTTATGTGGATGATATCATATTTGGTTCTACTAATGAAAATCTTTGCCAAGCTTTTGAATCATGCATGAAGAAAGAATTCGAGATGTCTATGATGGGTGAGCTCAACTATTTCCTTGGTCTCCAAATTAAGCAAAAGAAGGATGGGATCTTCATCAATCAAGCCAAGTACACAAAGGAACTTATCAAGAGATTTGGGCTTGAAGGAGCTAAAACAAGCAAAACTCCCATGGCAATTACAACAAAACTTGAGAAGGATGAACAAGGTACATGTGTAGATATTAAGCTTTACTGTAGCATGATTGGTAGCTTGTTGTATTTGATGGCTAGTAGGCCGGATATTATGTTTTCGGTTTATCTTTGTGCTCGATTTCAATCGTGTCCTAAAGAATCCCATTTGGTTGCGGTAAAACGCATTATTAGATACCTTAAGGGCACAATTGAAATGGGTTTGTGGTATCAGAAGACCGGACAATTTTCCATGACGAGTTTTTCGGATGCCGACTATGCGGGTTGTCGGGTAGATAGGAAGAGTACAAGTGGAACATGTCAATTTCTTGGTAATTGTCTTATTTCTTGGTCTTCCAAAAAGTAAAATTCGGTAGCCCTTTCAACCACCGAGGCGGAGTATGTTGCGGCCGGAGCTTGTTGTGCACAAGTTCTTTGGATGAAACATACTCTCCTTGAGTATGATTTGCATTTTGACCATATTAAAATATTTTGTGATAATACTAGTACTATTCATATGACTAAAAATGCAAATCAACATAGTAAAACTAAGCACATTGACATTCGGTATCATTTTTTTAGAGATCATTATGAGAAAGGTGATATTGATATTGATTATATTTCTACCGATTTTCAACTTGCCGATATTTTTACAAAACCCCTAGACTATGCTCGATTTTCCTTTATTTGTGGTGAGTTGAATGTTTGTGTTGTGGATTTATGAAGAAATTTTTTTTAAACTATGTTTACCCTTTTTAATGTATGACAAAAAGGGGGAGAAAAAGGTTAGTTATTTTTGCGTTTGTGATTGATACACAATATTGCATATTTTACCACATAATCCCCATGCATATTGCAAATAAAAATATGATTTTTACTCATCTTCTCTATATTTTTACAGGTCCACACTCTAATGGAGAAAAGGCCCAAAATTCTTTTAATTAGCAATAATTAAATGGAATTAATTCCAAGCCCAAAAGAGAGCCCAAGATTAGAGCCCAGGATCTGGAGAATTCTGCGCGCCAACTCACACTTCTAGAAGGTCCACGTGGATAACAAACTCCTAACAGATTCGTAACAGAAAGTGGGGATCCAACGGACCAGATTGTGCCGCAGAAACCCAATCCCCGCCGTAGATCTGCGGCAGATCTGGGGCCTCTGAGCCCCAGATTTCTGCCACCTGTTCGTCTTCTGGAGACTTCTCTCTAAGGCCTATAAATACTGGACCAAGACCTGCGAGAAAAGACAGAGCAGAAGAGAGAGGAGAAATTAGTAGTTGCTTGTAATTTTTGTAGGTTTTTTCTCTAGGTTTTAGTTCTTTAGATCCTCTTCTTCCTCCCTAGAAATCTTTGCAAGAGAGAGTTTGTAAGAGAGAGAGAGAGAGCTTGTACACATCAAGGAGTGACAACTTGAAGCAAGGATTGATCCATTCTCTTCATCTCTACTTGAGCAATTTCTAGTTTACTTGCTTTCTTTACTTTGCTTTCTTTACTTGTAGCTTTACTTTTCTTGCATTTTACTTCATGCTTTGCTTTTCTTTTGTAATGGCTTGTAGCTAACTTTTCTTACATGTCTAGCTAACCACTAACCTTGCTAACTACTAACTCATGGGTGATTGCTATCTTTAATCTTGCAAGTTGTATGGTCTTCTCTTCTCCGATGGGTTTCTTTCATTTCTTGGCAAGTTCTTGTTATAATTCCATATGATTCATGTGTGCCTCATTTAGAGCCTTGTCTTTGAACAAGTGCCTTGATGGAACATGGAGATGGATCACCAAACATATGCTATTTGTTGTACAACTTCATTACTTCCATTATTGAATGTTGTATCTTCTTCCTTAGCATCCCTTGTGTGTCGCTCTTATGATTCCATTATTGAAAGTCTATCTTGTAGGCCTATGACATCTATGAGGCTACAAGACAAGTCCAAGAGTGATCCCCCATCATCCAAGTGAGAAAGTAATTAGACCAACGCGCAAGACAAATCTACACTGATGAATCAACATGAGGCATGCATTCACTATCACGGAGTTTAGTAAGTTTTGGCAAGGTAGTAAGGTTAGCTAGTCATGGTTTTCTTCCATCTTCAAATCTTTTAGAAGTTTTCATTTCTTTTTAGTGTTAATCCCAAAGCCAATCTTGTTTTGATTTCTTTTCCTTTTATTTCCATCATGAACAAATCATCCACCGATTCTTTCATTTGTTTTTCCAATTTGTTTTTATTCTTTTAAGCAAAGAAGAATCTTCGTTTTATATCTTCACTACCGACCGTAAAGCTTCCATCGCGAGCTCTCCCTGAGAATCGACTCGGTATAGCCCTATGCTATAGCGGAGATTGGAAAGGATACAATAACCATTTGAAATACATTTGTGAAGCGATCGAGCACTAAGGTTGTTTCTAAACCTTCCTTCTTTTACATAATATTTGTGCTAAGACTTCACACATCTCTTTCCTAATCAAATTTTTGGCGCCGTTGCCGGGGAGAGCAACGGTTTTTGGTTAAAGTGAAGAACTAAACGAATCTTCTTCTCTGTTGCAGGTTACAGGTTGAAGAAATAGGAAAATTTGCACTGCAGTCACATATAAGTGGACCTGGGCCTCTGCTCTAGAAAGCAGAGACCAGGATCCCTCCAAATTGCCGCAAATTCTGGGTTTTTGCCACAGAATTGCGGCAAGGAGGAGTTCACTTCTGACCAATTTTCTGCAGGGTCTTCAGCTCTGCAAAATACAGCTTCTGCAATACTTAATTTTCTGTATGCTTCACCCTATTCCTGCCTAATAAATTCAACAGTAAAACATTGGTTGTTAACGTTAAAAATTGTTTAGACATTTGCATTTTTGGGCACATGTCTTTTCAATTCATTTACTTTTACTGTTGAAGAGTGCTGGAGGCAAGGTACGTGCGCATTGCATCTAGACTAGGATTCACTTCTTGGTTGATATTTTATCGCTTTGAGTGAACCTTGTTTGTTTATATCGTACACTTGCACAAATCGATTTTAAGGGCATTACCTATAAATAAGATAAGGTGGGGATTTTATCACCCCTTCCTTAGCCCAAAAATTACCATCCCAGCACTCACAATCCAAAGCTTGTAAATAAAATTTGATAGATGTTGGCCCTAGGGACATCCGGACTCACTTAGGAGATTATCCTAAGGGGGAAAAGTGATGGAAATTGACTTTTGTACAATCAGTGTCTAGAAAAGGGATTGAGGGCCGAAAGCCAGAAGGTTGCTGGTTACTTAATTAAGGAACGTCTCTGACGGAAAACCTCCCACCAACCTTGCCCTGATCTGGCTGATTAGCTTATAGTCAAAGTCTACACTGAACCTCCTGTGGACGGTCTAATCTGTTAGGAGTCGTCTAGGTCCAGGAACCCTAGACAAGCTTGGATTGATTTTTTTTCTTTTATTGTTTGTTATTTTATTTTTTCTCTTTTTCGCTGGTGTGATCGGTGCACGCTGTTTGTGACTTTATATGCAAGAGTGGTTCCGGGATTCTAATTCTGCAAGACTTGTTAGACTTTCTACACTTGCACTTACACAACCACTTCACCCATTGGCAAACAACGTCTCACTTCAAGATCGATTTTATCCGATTCGCACCTCCCTTCCGTCCTGCATTCTTCTCCCCGAGCCAAATGAAAATCACTTCGAGCTGAAACCGCAATTCATTAATACACTTCCCCGATTCCATGGTCTAGAGTCTGAGGACGCGTACCTCTTCATTCATGAGTTTGAAAAGGTATGCCAAATGATGAGAATTTCCCAACTGACCGAGGATGCTGTTAGGTTACGGTTTATACCGTTTGCACTTAAGGATTTAGCTAAGAAGTGGCTTTACAATCTTCCCGTCAGTTCCATATCTTCTTGGGAGGGTTTTGTTAAGGTCTTTCTTAAGAAATTCTATCCTATCCACAAAACAGCCCTCATGCGCAAGACTATCATGCAATTCAAGCAGGAACCAAATGAACCTTTCTGGAAGTATCTTGAGCGTTTCAAAGACCTCCTAGCCCTGTGTCCTCATCACGGCATAGAGAAATGGCGTCTGTGCCAGATTATCTATGACGGTCTAGATTACCAAACGAAAACCCTCCTTGAATCCATGTGTCAAGGGGAATTTTTGAAGAAAGATGAACATCAGGGGTGGGATCTCTTTGAAACACTAGCTGAGAAAACCATTCAGTGGGAGTCATGTCCTGATAAATCCACTCCCACCACTTCCAGAATTGGTACGCACTCCATAGAATCCTCTCTAGCTGCAGATGCCAAGATCACACAATTAATGAAGAGGATAGAACTGCTTGAGTCAAAAGGGAATTCTGTAGTCAACCAGGTTAACCCATTGCCTGTAATTAAACCAGGTTGCACCAACTGTCATGACCTTAGCCATGTCTTTGAGGAGTGTCCATTATATCAGCCCCACTCATATCAGGAGAACATGAATGCAGCATTTACCAGACCCCCATACTCCAACTCATACAATTCAGGATGGCAGAACCATCCAAATTTTTCATGGAGTCAGTCTGGTCCTGAGCATTATAGGCCACCACTTTCACATCCTTACAATGCTCAGTTTCACCCATCCAGTTTCAATCAGAATTCACTGTATGTTCACCCATCTCAAAGTCCACCACAATCACAATCTTTTCAAAGTCCACCACAATACCAGTCACAATTCCAGTCTCCATACCCTCAACATCCACCCCAGAATAATTCAGAAATATCAGAGTTGAGGAAAATGTTAGAAACCTTTACAAAGAACATTCATCAGGATATGAATAAAATGAAGGTCCAAATTGGGCAATTGTCTGAGAATAAAAAAGGAATGTTCCCAAGCCAGCCATTGCCAAATCCCAAACACCATTTCCCTTTGAATGAAGTGGAAGACTCAGGACCCAGTCAATGTCATGTTATTCATATCCTGAGATCTGGAAAACAAATAGACAATAAGGTTTCTAGTCCACCATCTCATCCAGTACCAAGGCCCACACCTCCTGTCCAAATGCAACCAGCTTTTGACAAACCATCTTCTAGTACAGAGCCATCCACATCTGAAGCCAAGGATAAAGAAAAGGTAGATGAGCAACCTTATAAGCCTAGAATCCCATTTCCAAATAGGCTTAGAAATAACAAGACAAATGCTCACATGGAGAACATAAGAGAAATGTTTAATAAGGTCCAAATCAATATCCCTCTTCTTGATGCCATACAACAAGTGCCATCATATGCCACATTCTTAAAGGAAATGTGCACCAAGAAGAGGAAGACCCAAGTCCCTAAGAAAGTCTTCCTAGCATCAACCATCACTGAGTTGCTCACTAGTCCAATTCCTGTAAAATACAAAGACCCAGGGAGCCCCACCATTTCATGCATCATAGGACAGACTACCATAAATAGGGCACTTCTTGATTTGGGGGCCAGCATCAATCTCCTACCTTTTTCTGTGTACCAACAATTAAGGTTAGGTGAACTCCTCCCTACCCAAATGACCATTCAATTGGCTGATCGCTCTGTCACTAGACCCAAGGGGGAAATTCATGATGTCCTTGTCAAAGTTGGGGAATTCATTTACCCTGTTGATTTTATAATCCTTGAGACATAACCGGTGTCTAATTCCAATCGAAGGGCTCAAATTCCTGTCATTATGGGACGACCATTCCTGGCTACTGCAAATGCTATCATTAATTGCCGGAATGGATGTTGACCTTTGGTAACATGACACATGAACTTAATGTCTTCCACACACAGCCTCACAAAACAAAAAATCAAACATTTGAGGTTAGCTTCATTAGTAACAATTGTGAGGAAGAAGGTGATGATCCAAAAGATGAGTCACAACCTTGTGATTCTCTTATCCGAGTACCCTTTCAAAAGGGGAAAGTTAATTTGGACATGTTCACTTTCAAGGAGCCACCTGTGACTGTATCTGAACCTCCGATTGATATATCCTTTGAAGACCTGTTTGCTGATGAGATCATGTGTCTAGATGAGTTAACTCGGGGTAAGCTAGCTGATTGTCCACTTCCGGATGTTGACCTTAGTTTTGAAGATTTGTATGGAGAAGAGCTGAATTTCCTTAACATTGGAAGTGATGAGATTCAGAGTGAGAGTGGTGATAAGGAATTTTTTAGTGAACAATGTGGTGGAATGAGTGTGAGTGTGATAACAATCAATTGAATCTGGAAAAACCTAGGGCTAATCAAATAACCGTTTCCCAACTAAGCTCACGAAAGCAGACGCACTGGAATGATGGGAAACGGGCCAGAGGAAAACGACCAAAAGCCTAGGTAATGGTTACACTTATATATACACTTGTAAATAATTTTTTGCACTTTTTGTAAATATATGATTCTACCCCATTACCTATATCATGCATACATATATCATGATGCATTGAGGACAATGCATGAAATAAGTGTGGGGGAGGGTTTACTAACATAGAGTTTTTAGATTTTCTTTCTTTTACACTTCTTTTTAGAAAAATAGAAATGAAAATAAAAAAATAAAAAATAAAAACTTTTTGAAATAAGAGACAAAGTTTAGATCTATTTTTAAGAAAATTAAGATGAATCTTAGAAATTAAGAAAGCCTTAATTATGACATCTTAAACCTAGTTGAAATAATAGATCTTGTTCGAAATTATAGGCTAAGTAAGAAAAATTGGTGAGATATTTTTATCTTGAATTTTTTGCCTTAGATAAGTATGTACTTCACACTTACACATTTCTTGGGATGGAAACAAAGACCAAAAATGCCATAAAAATAAAAAATTAAAAAATATATATATAAATAAAACATCACCTATTAAGCTGGATAATTATGCCTCAAGAAGCATGATTATTCACGCCTAACGGTGGTAAAGGAAATAAATAATCCCCTTTAGTTGTTGTGGCCTTTTTTACTCGAGACCTTAAACCCGAGGGATGTTTTCTCATCTGGTGCCCTAAGACCGTCTGGTTTGGGAGTCATCGGTTAAAGGCTCGCTACAAGGGTAAACTAGAAAGCCTAAACTAAGGGAAGAAAAAAAAGAAAAAAAAAGAATATATATATATAAATAAATGGCTTGATGGTTGGAGTTGAAATCCCAGAAATCTTCACTAACACAATGTGCATACTATCTAGGTTTTATGAAGGATAAAATATTCAATCCAATTTTGAATTCTTACCTTAATTGAAGACAAGATCTTGCATGGAGACTAAGTTTAAGGAAGAATGATTATAGGTGGACTTATGACCTTAGATCACTTATATTTTTGCAAAAATACTTTGAAAACTTGTCTCTCTTTCAAATTGAGTTTTCAAAATATTAACATTTGTCTTCTTTCTTTATGGATTTTGTGGGTGTAATCCGCTGAAAACCCTCAGGAGACAACACTCCTCCTCTAGGGTAACCTAGAGGTTTAACGGCTTGTTGCACATGCTCAGTGCAATCGCGTCACCTGCGAAAGTGGTGTAATAAAATTAGTAGTATAGTTTTTTCTTTTTCTTTGTTTTGCTCGGGACGAGCAAAAGAATAAGTGTGGGGATGTGATTGATACACAATATTGCATATTTTACCACATAATCCCCATGCATATTGCAAATAAAAATATGATTTTTACTCATCTTCTCTATATTTTTACAGGTCCACACTCTAATGGAGAAAAGGCCCAAAATTCCTTTAATTAGCAATAATTAAATGGAATTAATTCCAAGCCCAAAAGAGAGCCCAAGATTAGAGCCCAGGATCTGGAGAATTCTGCGCGCCAACTCACACTTCTAGAAGGTCCACGTGGATAACAAACTCCTAACAGATTCGTAACAGAAAGTGGGGATCCAACGGACCAGATTGTGCCGCAGAAACCCAATCCCAGCCGTAGATCTGCGGCAGATCTGGGGCCTCTGAGCCCCAGATTTCTGCCACCTGTTCGTCTTCTGGAGACTTCTCTCTAAGGCCTATAAATACTGGACCAAGACCTGCGAGAAAAGACAGAGCAGAAGAGAGAGGAGAAATTAGTAGTTGCTTGTAATTTTTGTAGGTTTTTTCTCTAGGTTTTAGTTCTTTAGATCCTCTTCTTCCTCCCTAGAAATCTTTGCAAGAGAGAGTTTGTAAGAGAGAGAGAGCTTGTACACATCAAGGAGTGACAACTTGAAGCAAGGATTGATCCATTCTCTTCATCTCTACTTGAGCAATTTCTAGTTTACTTGCTTTCTTTACTTTGCTTTCTTTACTTGTAGCTTTACTTTTCTTGCATTTTACTTCATGCTTTGCTTTTCTTTTGTAATGGCTTGTAGCTAACTTTTCTTACATGTCTAGCTAACCACTAACCTTGCTAACTACTAACTCATGGGTGATTGCTATCTTTAATCTTGCAAGTTGTATGGTCTTTGTTGGCCCAAAGGCCTTCCACTCTAGTTTTGATGATGATCAACTCATGTAGTTATGTTTACTAATAATCTTGTGATTTTAAGTTTCAGATCATTAGCAAGATATTAGTTTGGTGATAGCTTCAACAAGAGGTGTTTGGGAGCTTATCATGGTGATTCCGGTGCCAAAGCTTAAAGATCATACCTTTGCACTCGGTGGATCGAGTTTGGGAGCTAGTCATCTTGAAGATGGAGATCATCAAGAAGACTTAGGTATCCATAGTTTAGTGTAGATATTGTGTTTTAGATCCATTTGTAAAGCTTAGTATAGTTGATATGCTCAAGTGCACAATCACACACGTTTTATGATTGAGTTTTGGTTTTCATGAATAGTTTATCAAAACAAGTTTAAATTGATATATGTATAGTTGTTTCATTCTATACATGCATGCTTAACTTTTTAAACAAACTTATTTTGACTATCCTATTCATGTTTTGGAAAAATCTAGTTTGATAAAATACAAGTTTTGTTTTTGATAAAATTGGCAAGACACAAAAATGAATTGATATGATTGATATATGTCTTGAAATTTTTATCACAAGTTTGGTTATTAAAGTAAAATGATAAAACAAAAAATTTTTAGAAGTGTTAAAAGATTTTTAGAAAATATTTTACACTATTTTTCTGACCCAGATTTCAGTTCCAAACTTCAATCAGTCGACTAGTCAACCGAACTAGTCGACTTGAGGTGAAGCCGGTCGACCGGGACGGTCGACTGACGTGCACAAGTCTGTGCACGTTAGGAGTCACTGGGACGGTCGACCGAGATGAGAGCTCTGCTCTCAGTTTGTTTGGGTCGACCGGGCCGGTCGACCGTTGTTGCCCAACGGTCACATTTCCGACCGTTGGCGGTCGACCGGGCCGGTCGACTGTTGCCTGTCAAAACTGCCAGCTCAGCTCTAACGGCTAGTTTTGACTAGGGCCTATATAAACTCCATCTCTTTGGGGATTTTGGCCAAGATTTTTAAGAGGAAAAATTCCAGTTTTCTGAAGTGTTTAAAAGAGTTTTAAAAAGAGTTTTGGGCTTTAAACTTCTCATCTTTATTGTTTTGGGTTTTTGGAAAATCAAAGAAAACTAGGTTTTGGGATTTTGATTTGATCTTGCATTTTCTATCTTTTACAAGAGACTTCCCAATTAGTTTTTCTTTGTTGCTTGTTTCCAAAAACACATAGTTTTCCACACTTGAGCTATCATACTATCCTAATCTATTAGGATCCTTGTTTTGTGGAAAAGAGAGAAAAAGAGAAGTGTTTGAGGTTAAGCCTCTTTGTTGTAAACCCTCCTTGCTTTTGTTGTATCCCTCTTTGGTAGAGGTTGATCGGAGTGGTATTGTGGTTGGATCCCTCTTCGGTAGAGGTGATTGTGTTTGTATTGGCTACGGGCCTTATCCCTCTTCGGTAGAGGTGGATTGTGGTTGTATAGCCTCGGTGGCTTTGTAAGGTTGAGAGAGGAGTTTGGTACTCCCATAATGGATTGGGAAATCCTACACGGTGGTGTAGGCGGGGATGTAGAGTTGGGTACTCGAACCTCGAAACAAATCTTTGTGTTAGCGTTTGATCCAATTTCTCTCAACTCTACTCTCTTTACATTTGTGCAAGTATCATTCATTCATTGCATACATATCTTATTCATTGCTTGTGTTGCCTTGCATCTTTCATATTGCAATTCATCCTTATTGCTTGGTAAGATTGTGTGTGTGCATTATATTGCTATATCCTTGATTGCTTGGTTTGCTTGTGTGTGTATGCCTAACTTATACTCATCCAACAAGAGCTTCACATAGCGCCTCAACCCATTTCAAGGGGAATCAAGAGGAGTTAGTCCAGAGCCTCGCAAGGGGAATTCGGCTACACTTGTTGTATTGTATCAAGTTTGTGAAACATTTGCATTAGCTTCCGCATTTAGAGCATTTAGTTTGCATTTAGTTCTAGATTAGCATTTACACATATTCACCCCCCCTCTAGGTGTACTTTCAATTGGTATCAGAGCTAGTGCTCCTGATATTAGGCTTAACATCCTAGGAGTGAGATCCATTTGCTTGCTAATCTCTTGTTTGCATTTGTTGATTGCACATATAGTTTATACCATGGACTTCATGACCCCACCTAGCTTTGACCCTTCCAACATTGATATTTGGAAGTATAGGATGTCCATGTATTTGAAGACCCTAGGCTTGCATGTCTTTCTTGCCGCTACCAAGAAATGATATCTCGGTAATGGTGATCATATAGGGGCCAATGCACAAGCCCTAGAGGTTATTAGAAGCACATTACCTAAAGATTATCTTATGCTTGTTTCTAATATTGATTCCGCTTTTGCAGTGTGGAATCTATTGTCAACCACAACCACCACCTCCATGCTTCAAGTGCCAAATCAACCGGAGGAATCTAGTGGAGAATCCGATTCTCAATACTTCATGGTCCAAGGGAATGACTCCCTTGAGGTACAATCGGAAACCCACTTAGATAGTGATGATTGTTCTAGTTCTTCAAATGATAATATTGATCTCCATGCCTTAAATGAAGAACTATCTATTGTTTGTGAAAAACTAATAGAAAAATATAACATTTTGAAAAAGAAAAGTCTAGAAATTGAAAAAGAAATAAGAGCTTGCATTCTAGACTTGATAATGTTTTGCAAGAGAAGGTTGAGGTCTATAATGAAAGGGACTCATTGAGATCTCAATTAGAACTTGCACTAAAAGAAAATGAATTCTTAAAATCTAAAAATGATTGCCATGCTATTTTAAAGAAGAATGAAAATTTTTCTTCTAAAATTGATTTTGTTTTACAGGAGAATGTTGCTGTGAAAAACAAAATTATCTCTATTTCAAATGATTTAAATGATTGCTTAAAGAAAAATGATGTTTTGCAAAATAAGATTGTTGCACATGTTTGCCATGCTAGTATAGCCTCTTCATCTAGTCTACCTAATGCATGTACCTCTTCTTCAAGAATTAATGATGATATTTGCTTATTAAAGAAGAGTGTAGATTGTTTGGGCTCCACTTTGAGCCAATGTGTAGAAGGGCATACACGTTTGGAATCTTTGTTTCGAAAGAAATAAATTCCATCCATTCATGCACACCCTCCACGGCATACACATGCTTCCCACGGACACCATCACACGTATGCTTATGTGTACACTTGTACACATTGTGGACGTAGGGGCCACCTTGCTAAATTTTGTTTTGATAGATTAAATATTGATAATTTAGCAAAGAAGTTTGTTTGGGTTAGAGAAGGGACTAACCCCCATGGACCCAAAAGAGTATGGGTACCAAAGACCACCCCTCCAATTTTTGATGTAGGTGTGGGCTCTCACATGACGTGAGAGTGATGACACCTTGGAGTAGATGCGTTCCGTACTTAAAGGAGATCAATTGGATGCATCACTTTCAAGGGAAGTTTGGTGGAAAGAACCACCATGCTTTGGAGACAAGGAGAGTTGCCTTCTAGGTGTTGGTAACAATTTCTAACTCCTTATTATAGTTTACATGCTTTCATATTCATTGTTTTATAGCATGTTTTCATTGTCTATGGATTAGTATGTACATGCCATGTTTATTAGATCCTTGACATACATGTATAGTATTTGAGACACACATGCTTATATGAACTCATATTTAGTGTTCTCACCTTTTGTTTAGCTATAATGTACATCATGAATCTAATACATGTGAATTTACATAGTAATCATGTTTTAGTTTTCTCATGATGATTTTTTTGTTGTTTTATGCTTTATGTGGTATAAACTAGTTTAGATGTAGATCTTATCAAAACTTGCATGTATGCATGTACACATAGTGAGAACAAATTGACTTTTATATGTTTGCACTTCATGCTCATTTGTACCCACTATATGCACATGTATAGGCTAGTTTTGATGATTCTTTCATTTATACTTGCTATGCCTATTCTCACACTTTTACTTCATGTATATGTATTTTAAATTCAAACCTAATAAATATACATGTATACCCGTGAGTCTTTTGCCTTCATGCAAATACTTTTAATAGACTCGTTTACGGTTGGGATATGTATGTATATTGTTAAATTTGGATGAATCATGCATATACCTAGAAGTTTGATAAAAGAATTTTTTTGATGAATCTTTGCATATTTTATATAGCAAAATTCGTGTTTGGTTTGATGCTTCATGTCTTGAATATATGTTTAGATGTTAGCTTTCATTAAGACTAGGATTTATACTTGAACATAGAATGGGCTACAAACAAATCTATATATGTTTGGGATTGAATGCTTGTTTGTTCCCATTAGATGTGCTAGTATAGTCTAGTTTTGATGATTCATACATTTTAAACTTGTATTCCATTTTTGGTATTTGTTTTATGATTATGAGTTTTTCGTTTCATGTATATGTGTATTTTGCCAAACTTGAAGATATACATGTATACCCCTTGAGTCATTTGCCTTTCATGCAAATATCTATTATGGACTCAAAGTGTGTTTAAGGGATATGTATGTATACTTCTTGTGTTGACAAATCATACATATACCTTGAAAAGAATTGGTATCAAATTGTTTTAATGAAAAGCTAAATTTTTCATACTTTTCATGCTTTTCATGTTTTCTTTGAATTGTATTTAAACTTCATGTATATGTTTACCTTGTTCAAACTATTAGATATACATGAATATCCTTTTGGAGCCACGTGCCTTCATGCATATATCCTTGTGGACTCATTTGTATCTTGGATATGTATGTATATTTTAGTTTGTATTAGACATACATATGCCTTGAAGATTAAATAATGTTAAGTTTTAGTTGTCTTATTTAAAGGAATAATTGAGCTAAATTGAACAAATTTTCATGATTGTGATCTCCATACATGACTTGTACACTCACATTTATCATTTGCTCATGTTTTGTTTCCATGAGACATTTTTATGCTTAGTTGGATTAGAGTGTTTATTATCATGTGGATTTCATTTTTATGAAAAATGATTCGTATTTATTCCTTGCTTGAAGGATTTCGTACTAGTTAATAAAACTATTCATTTTAACTAGTTCATATTCTTCGTTATAATATGAGATATACACTTGACCCTATTTTTCAATTGGTATCATTGAACACTTTCAATTGGTATCAATTTGATCCTTTTGTATACTCCTAATTGTTTATTGTGTATGTATGAATTGGTATCATCTATTGGTGATTGGTACTCATTCTATCTCATACACACATACATTTTTATTTGTGCTATTACATTTCTATATCTTAAGCACAAATCTTGTTTATGCTAAGCTTGAAAAATTTCTAATGATTGATTTGTTTTCAATTGGTATCTTAACAAGCTTATGCATATGCTTAGTTGGTATTTCATAAAGGGGGAGAAAAATTTGATGTTGTATTTCAATTGGTATTTGATTCCCACTCCCTTGCTTTATGTTAAAATATAGTTTCAAATTTGTATCATATGTTTAAAAGAACATATTTCTTTTAATGATGTCAAGATGTTTATGTTTTAAATTGGTATCTCAAAATTTTGTTTAAGAAAAACATATATATTTTACATTGCCTATGTGCATATAGATTCATGTTGAGTGTATTGTGTATTGAAAAGCTTAACATCTTTACTTTATGTGGTACACGTGTGTAGGGGGAGCTTCACATCTCCTCTTATTCATTACATAATGTGTGTTATGTGAATTAGGGCTTAACATCCATCTTTCATGTGATGCACATGTGTAGGGAAGCTAACTTAGCGTCTTCTTCTTCATGAATGTATATAGCATATAACATTTATTGATATTTGTTTATTTTCACTTGGTATCAAGATGCTTCATTGACTTATTTTTAATTGATATCATGTTTGTAGTCACCCCTTATTGATTTTGTTTTTGTTTTTAAACAAAAAGGGGGAGAACATTAATTTTATTGTTTTGATTGACAAAAAGGGGAAGAAAGATTATTACCCCTCATTTTATCTATGGTTTTGAATGCTTACCCCTTTGTTGATGATTGACAAAAAGGGGGAGAATTATTTGTGAGTTTTATATATATGCATATTTATGTTTTTGCATATATTAAGTTTAATATAGTTTAAGGTATGTTTATTGGTATCTAGAGCATCTAGAAAATGTTTATTTGTTAATTGGTATCTAGAGCATGCTTTGCTTTGAATATTTAATTGGTATCTAGAACATGTTTTATTTTGAATATGTCATTGGTATCTAGAGCACCATGTTTATATGCATTGTCATTCATTGCATATTTATTATTTATTTGTTTATGCATGAGTTGAGGGGGAGCTTCTTTGAAGCTTAACTTTAATCCATGCATATATAACTCCATGAGTTTTGTCATCATCAAAAAGGGGGAGATTGTTGGCCCAAAGGCCTTCCACTCTAGTTTTGATGATGATCAACTCATGTAGTTATGTTTACTAATAATCTTGTGATTTTAAGTTTCAGATCATTAGCAAGATATTAGTTTGGTGATAGCTTCAACAAGAGGTGTTTGGGAGCTTATCATGGTGATTCCGGTGCCAAAACTTAAAGATCATACCTTTGCACTCAGTGGATCGAGTTTGGGAGCTAGTCATCTTGAAGATGGAGATCATCAAGAAGACTTAGGTATCCATAGTTTAGTGTAGATATTGTGTTTTAGATCCATTTGTAAAGCTTAGTATAGTTGATATGCTCAAGTGCACAATCACACACGTTTTATGATTGAGTTTTGGTTTTCATGAATAGTTTATCAAAACAAGTTTAAATTGATATATGTATAGTTGTTTCATTCTATACATGCATGCTTAACTTTTTAAACAAACTTATTTTGACTATCCTATTCATGTTTTGGAAAAATCTAGTTTGATAAAATACAAGTTTTGTTTTTGATAAAATTGGCAAGACACAAAAATGAATTGATATGATTGATATATGTCTTGAAATTTTTATCACAAGTTTGGTTATTAAAGTAAAATGATAAAACAAGTTTTGTGAATTTTTAGAAGTGTTAAAAGATTTTTAGAAAATATTTTACACTATTTTTCTGACCCAGATTTCAGTTCCAGACTTCAATCAGTCGATTAGTCAACCGAACTAGTCGACTTGAGGTGAAGCCGGTCGACCAGGACGTTCGACCGACGTGCACAAGTCTGTGCACGTTTGGAGTCACTGGGACGGTCGACCGGGCCGGTCGACCGAGATAAGAGCTCTGCTCTCAGTTTGTTTGGGTCGACCGGCACCGCTGTTGCCCAACGGTCACATTTCCGACCGTTGGTGGTCGACCGAGCCGGTCGACCGTTGCCTGTCAAAACTGCCAGCTCAGCTCTAACGGCTAGTTTTGACTAGGGCCTATATAAACTCCATCTCTTTGGGGATTTTAGCCAAGATTTTTAAGAGAAAAAATTTCAGTTTTCTGAAGTGTTTAAAAGAGTTTTAAAAAGAGTTTTTGGGCTTTAAACTTCTCATCTTTATTGTTTTGGGTTTTTGGAAAATCAAAGAAAACTAGGTTTTGGGATTTTGATTTGATCTTGCATTTTCTATCTTTTACAAGAGACTTCCCAATTAGTTTTTCTTTGTTGCTTGTTTCCAAAAACACATAGTTTTCCACACTTGAGCTATCATACTATCCTAATCTATTAGGATCCTTGTTTTGTGGAAAAGAGAGAAAAAGAGAAGTGTTTGAGGTTAAGCCTCTTTGTTGTAAACCCTCCTTGCTTTTGTTGTATCCCTCTTTGATAGAGGTTGATCGGAGTGGTATTGTGGTTGGATCCCTCTTCGGTAGAGGTGATTGTGTTTGTATTGGCTACGGGCCTTATCCCTCTTCGGTAGAGGTGGATTGTGGTTGTATAGCCTCGGTGGCTTTGTAAGGTTGAGAGAGGAGTTTGGTACTCCTATAGTGGATTGGGAAATCCTACACGGTGGTGTAGGCGGGGATGTAGAGTTGGGTACTCGAACCTCGAAACAAATCTTTGTGTTAGCGTTTGATCCAATTTCTCTCAACTCTACTCTCTTTACATTTGTACAAGCATCATTCATTCATTGCATACATATCTTATTCATTGCTTATGTTGCCTTGCATCTTTCATATTGCAATTCATCCTTATTGCTTGGCAAGATTGTGTGTGTGCATTATATTGCTATATCCTTGGTTGCTTGGTTTGCTTGTGTGTGTATGCCTAACTTATACTCATCCAACAAGAGCTTCACATAGCGCCTCAACCCATTTCAAGGGGAATCAAGAGGAGTTAGTCTAGAGCCTCGCAAGGGGAATTCGGCTACACTTGTTGTATTGTATCAAGTTTGTGCAACATTTGCATTAGCTTCCGCATTTAGAGCATTTAGTTTGCATTTAGTTCTAGATTAGCATTTACACCTATTCACCCCCCCTCTAGGTGTACTTTCAGTCTTCTCTTCTCCAATGGGTTTCTTTCATTTCTTGGCAAGTTCTTGTTATAATTCCATATGATTCATGTGTGCCTCATTTAGAGCCTTGTCTTTGAACAAGTGCCTTGATGGAACATGGAGATGGATCACCAAACATATGCTATTTGTTGTACAACTTCATTACTTCCATTATTGAATGTTGTATCTTCTTCCTTAGCATCCCTTGTGTGTCGCTCTTATGATTCCATTATTGAAAGTCTATCTTGTAGGCCTATGACATCTATGAGGCTACAAGACAAGTCCAAGAGTGATCCCCCATCATCCAAGTGAGAAAGTAATTAGACCAACACGCAAGACAAATCTACGCCGATGAATCAACATGAGGCATGCATTCACTATCACGGAGTTTAGTAAGTTTTGGCAAGGTAGTAAGGTTAGCTAGTCATGGTTTTCTTCCATCTTCAAATCTTTTAGAAGTTTTCATTTCTTTTTAGTGTTAATCCCAAAGCCAATCTTGTTTTGATTTCTTTTTCTTTTATTTCCATCATGAACAAATCATCCACCGATTCTTTCATTTGTTTTTCCAATTTGTTTTTATTCTTTTAAGCAAGGAAGAATCTTCGTTTTATATCTTCACTACCGACCGTAAAGCTTCCATCGCGAGCTCTCCCTGAGAATCGACTCGGTATAGCCCTATGCTATAGCGGAGATTGGAAAGGATACAATAACCATTTGAAATACATTTGTGAAGCGATCGAGCACTAAGGTTGTTTCTAAACCTTCCTTCTTTTACATAATATTTGTGCTAAGACTTCACACATCTCTTTCCTAATCAGTTTGGAGTTATGCATTTTAAGTTTTAAATAACTTTGGAGTTATGTATTTTGAGTTTTTATACTTTGGAGTTATGCATTTTGACTTTTGAGATATAACAAGTGAGTTTTGATTTTTTAGTTAAGAATTTTGAGCAATGTTTTTTTTTATATAGCCTATATCTTTTTATGCCAAAATTCTTTGTTTCTATCTGTTATGTATATAGTCATTTATACATATAGCCTTTCATTTATACATAGCATGATTTGAGGGGGAGCTTCCAAGCTCTTTTCCCATATTTTTTTTAAAAATAACTAGTATGTTTTGTCATCATCAAAAAGGGGGAGATTGTTGGCTCAAGGTTATAATCACCCAATTTATTGAGTTTTGATGATTACAAAACATATATAGTTATTTGTACTAATCATTTTTAATGTTTAAGTGTGTTTCAGGGTTCTAAGGATTCATGAAGTGTTCTTCCCTAAAGGAAGGTTGCTTTGACTCAAGTCAGTTCGTTTCGGGTTCAAAACATCAAGTTATTCAAGAAAATACCAAGCTATTCAAGTTCATGGAGAAGCCCACTTGAAGTCTTTATTATCTCCTAGAACCTATGTAAGAGTTAGTTTGTTAAAGTTTGAGGTTGTGTTAAGTTGGCTCAAGAACACACACACTCTTTTCAAAATACAGTTTTTATTTTTGGCTTTTGATTTAAGTTCATGCTTTGATCTTTATACATGACTCAATTTTTTATAAATTTTATATCTTTTTTATATCATGTATACCTACCTTTTCAGCATGATACTCAACCATATATCCCTACAAAATTAATTTGAAAATTTTCCTAAGTTCTGAAAAAATCCTATAAAAGAATCTGTTTCAGGCCTGACGGTCGACCGGGCCGGTCGACCGGTCTATTCCAGGCCTGGCCGGTCGATCGGGCCTTGAGACTAGGGCGTGCATGTTTTCTGAACGTCTGTCGGTCGACCGACCGGTCGACCGACTGGCACCACTTTGCTCTCTGTTTCCTGTCGGTCGACCGATCGGTCGACCGACAGTTCAATTCAAAATTTCCCTTTGGCGTCCGATCGACCGACCGGTCGACCGAGTCTAACGGCTAGTTGCCAATTGGACTGCCGGTCGACCGACAGCCATCTCCAGCCGCCAACGGCTATTTTTCTGAGTCCCTCTCTTGGGATTTGTTGGAGATTTTTGTGTCAGCTAATCCTGAATTTTTGGCAGCTATTTTCTGACCTATTAAGCTATTTGTAATCATATTTTGGTCCCCTCTAATCCCTATAAATAGTGGGGATTGGTCACTTGCAAAATACAAGAAATATACTTAGTTTTTCAAGTTTTAAAAAGAAAGAAAAAGTTTCAAAAGTTCTCAATTCTCTAGTGCATTCTTGGCTATTGTTTTTCAGTTGTTTTTCAAGCAATCTTCATTCACAACTGAGTTTATTTTTCTCACTACACTTCTTGAGCCAAAAACCCTCCTCATTCTATAAGGAAGTTGTAAAGAGAAGTTTGTGATCCCTTTTGTTGATCACTTGGTTACTTGTTCTTCTTGCTTTGTGATTCCTCTTCGGTAGAGGATTGGATTGGTGGAGTTCGGTACTCCGGTCTTCGGTAGACCTCTTGTAATTGGTGGAGTTCAGTACTCCGATCTTCGGTAGACCTGTAATTCCTCGGTGGATATAGTGGAAACCCTTCACGGCGGTAAAGGCGGGGAGTAGAGCGATGGCTCGAACCTCGAAACAAATACTTTGTGTTTGCGATTGCTTTTCTTATTGCTCTCTACTTCTAGCTTGTGTTATTGCTCTAAATTTCTAGCTTGATATATATATCTTGTGTGCACTTCACTATTGCATCCATTTTATTCCTTGCTATATTATCGATTATTACTCATACAACAAGATTGCAATACGCACCTCAAACTCTTATTTTGAGGAATCACGAGGAAGGAGTTCAGAGCCCTTCACCGGGTATTCGGCTTTTAGTCTTGTTTTGGGCGATCGTTGCATCAAATACTCATACTTGTTTAAAAAGATCTTAAGATTAGCATTAACACCTATTCACCCCCTCTAGGTGTTTTACACTCTCATATATGAAGAGTATTTCCCGTGCGAGGCCAAATTGGCACTTCTGGAGAAGCAGGAGCCCGCCTTGTTTGAGACTTACTGGAAATTGATGTGCCACCTCTACATTTGTTCCCGCATGCATGGGAGCCATAAGGGAGCTTTATGCAGTTTGAAGAGCTGGGAAAATTATTTGTTCCCTAACCTAGAAGGTACTCCTGAAGCAGCTCATTGTGGAGTTGTAAATGAAGATATCTTTCGCCGGATACAAGACCACTCTCAAGGGGATTTGATTCTGGAAGAAGATGACGGACCCTATGAGAAAGGCGATATTCTTCGGAGTTTCCACCACCAGGCTCGTCGGTCGACATCCCGGAAGGCACTTCTGGATGGTTTTTTAACTGTTTGGTTGGCGATGTCATCCATCCGACTGTCTTATTACCCGCTGTTCGTCTAGTCCATGGTCGTTCTCTTGGACTTCTTCCAGCCATGGTGTGCTGTATTCAAAGAGGCCTTCGTGAATTGACGGAGGTTTTATGTAGGCCAGCAGCAACAAAGCGGGGAAAGGGGACTATCTTGCCTCGCGACGGACCAAACCCCAGAATAGGTTTGCCATATACTTATTTGATGGCCGGTTTGCCCTTCACTGCCCTTCCATTATCCAGGCCAGAGAGGAGCCCCCAGAAGGTGTTCGCATGGCACTTCTCCATCGATTTGAGGGGTGTTCGTGGTCGAAGACTTATGTGGCTGCGGTCCATAAAGTGATGTGTCGTCATGACGTTTATAGCCTTTTTCGATACTTCCCCTACATTCGCGATGCAGGCTATGGTGAAGAATTCAAGGATGTAGGAGAAGGGCAGACATCATTGAGTCGGGGAGTCTTCGAATGGCTGGTTAGCATCCGGCCATCACACTTGTTGTATAGAAGTGGGGACAACTGTTACCTGGAGCCCTATGTTCCGAGTCAGTTTGTCCGTCAGTTTGGGTATGACCAACTGTATGTAGGCAATCCAAACAGTAGTCTGGCCTTCAGGGGAGTCTCATCGATGGAGCTCGTGCCTGGCGGTTCTTCATTACTGGCTATACTGAGGCGCGACTGTGCATGCCACTAAGGACTCCTAACCTTCTGACAACCCTAGGATTCTGCCAGTGGTATAGAACTTCAAACTCCACACCCACTGAATTTTCTATTAATTCCTTTGGTGTGAAGTTAATCTCTCAGCGGCTGAAGCAGAAGGTCACTGAGAAGAGCGAGGGTAAGAGAGTCCACGTTCCAAGCCTCGGGGAATTCATTGTCGTTGATGATAGCGAAGCCTTGGATGCAGGAAGTCCTCGCTTTGAAGCGGATACAGGTGCTGAGGCTCCAGCAGCTACTTCCGATGGGGTGGGTACGACCCTCTTGGAACATGTTGATATGGAAGAAGTGGAGGAAGAAGATCCTGACATCCACTTCAAGCGAAAGCGGGAAGGTGGATCTCGTAGGAAAAAGGTAGTGAAGAAGCCTCGTCGCTACGCTCCTACGGTTATTGCAGAGGGTGAATCATCTACAGTTTCTCCTCCTCTTGCTCCATTAGTCATTAGGTTGTCGGCTCCTAGGCAGACTACTGGTAAAGCTGCTCCGGACCCGAGTAAGATCAGCTCCGTTCTTGTAGTATACTTCTTATGTGTTCCATATAGCTCATTGTTTACTTTATGATTCAGGAACTGAGGCAGTGAGAAGCCCGAGAGCTGAGGCTGCAGGAGAATAGGGGGAGCATTATGATCCCCTGTTCACTTACAGAGAAGGTGATGAAGCTGGCTATTTCACCGTTTCGAAAGAGTCTGGAGGTGATGTGACTGATGTAGGTCATTCGGGTGCTGGGACTTCAAAAGGAAGTCTCGTAGCTTCTAGCTCTTTTAGGTGGACCACGGAGGTTTGGCAAGTGAAGGTGGGTCAGCCATTCGTGTTGGTTCTGCTAAAGATTTTCCAATGGAGTCTATAGGGACTGATGCAGCCGTCAAGACGATTGAAGCGACATCATCTTTTGGTAGTGTTTCGACCTTTTTACTCCTGCTATTTATTATGCCTTGCTTAAACAAAGTCTTGCTGCAGGTGTTCCACCTCTGGGTGCATCGACTTCAAGAGAGCCAATCCGTCTTCCTGAGGAAACTAGGGGTGAATCAAGTACTTCGACCGCAGTGGATGTTGCTGAGTTGGATGCCTTGTATCACGGGTTGTCCTCTTATCAGCCTGAACCAGCCAGAGGAAATGAAATTGAGAGAACGGTAGTCATAGAACCAATCCACTTCTGACTATATCGGTGAGTGAAATGCCATAGATTTCGTTAGTGCTGCCTATTTTGCCAGGCGTGGAGCTGAAGGTGATTACCAATCCTACTTCTCCAACATTGGTGGTTGAACCAGCTCTCCTAGAAATAGTCGCTAGTCCTACCTCAGTTGTGGCTGGTGTATTGGTCTCGATGAGGACTCCTCCGAGATCACTGACGACCCCTCGTATTGCTGCAGCCAGGGCTTCTATTATTCCTTCCACAGTTACACCAGTGAAGCCAGTGGAAACTCTGTCTTCGGGGGCTGCTCGTTTGCCAAGAGTAATTGAGGCCGAGAACGAATTCGTGGCTAAGTTAGTCGACAGCTTTTATAAGAGCTTGAAGTGATCCATTGCTTTGGTCTTGAAGGGCTCTGCTTTAAAAGTGGTCCTCTCCCATAGCATTGACAGTATCCGGGACTTTAGAGGTGATGACCAGGCTACCACATTGGAGCTTCTGGTGGATAGACTCGAGAGGGATGTGGACGAATGGCGCCGTCTTAGCCATTTAGATATGGAGTCTTCAGTTAATGAACAACTTATGCATCTTGTTACTCAAATGCATGAAACTTATCTCGCCGCTCAAGAAGCTGCTAAGGCAATTTCTTCTGATTTGAAATCCTTGGAGATAAGGAAAGTAGAGCTCGGGGATGCCATAGATGCTTCTAGCAGTGCTCTTCTCGACATTGAGGATAAAATTGAAAAGGCCAAGGAAATGATCAGGAAGGCTAATCTTCTTTTGTCCAAAATTGAACCAGTGCGTCTTGAAGAGACTGCTCGGCTTGAGCAGCTAAGGCCCAGATTGACGAAGTCTTACGGCAAGAGCTAGCACAGAGGGCAACCTTGGTTGAAATTGAAGCTCGCTTAGCCCAGATAGCGAGCTTTAATACGGCCGAGATGAGGTCGCAGGCGCTTGTCAGGGCTGCTGAAGAGAGGAAGACTAGGCTGGCCACTCTTGAAGAACAGATCAGGTCCTATGAAGCGCCATCGTAGCTTGTAATCTGTGCATTCATGTATCCCTCTTTTGGAATCAATAAAAAGTAATTTTATTTTGACTCTTCTGTTGCATTTCTAACTTGTTTTATCTTCTGAATTCTCACTTTCAAGTTGTATTGCAGCCTGGACTAAAAGATGAGACCTGGCTATCTGTCAGTTCAGAGGTTGCAATGACGTAACCGATTAAGATGCCAACAAGCTCAAAATTTTGTCATATGATGACAAACGAATAGTCCTTGCCGGACTGAAGGATGAGACTTGGCTATCTGCTAGTTCAAAGGTCACAATGACGTAACCGATTAAGAAGCCACTAAGCTCAAAGTTTTGTCATATGATGACAAAGAAATAGTCCTTGCTGGACTGAAAGATGAGACTTGGCTATCTGTCGGTTCAGAGGTCACAATGACGTAACCGATTGAGAAGCTACCAAGCTCAAAATTTTGTCATATGATGACAGAATAGTACTAGTCGGACTGAAAGATGAGACTTGCTATCTGCCGGTTCAGAGATCGCAATGACATAACCGATTGAGAAGCCACCAAGCTCAAAATTTTGTCATATGATGACAAAGAAATAGTCCTTGCCGGACTGAAAGATGAGACTTGGCTATCTGCCGGTTCAGAGGTCGCAATGACGTAACCGATTGAGAAGCCACCAAGCTCAAAATTTGGATGGGATTTGGAAGAAATTGTCAGAGGTATATTGTTAACGTGACAACCAGAGAAGTTCACTAAAGACTGAGTGGGACTTAAACTTGTTGGGAAGCTAGGAAATGAATTCCATAGAAGATCATATGCCAGAGGTGTAATGTTAACATGACAAAAAGAACTTCATAGGAATTTGAAAGCAATTTGTCAGAGGTGTAATGTTAACTTGACAAAAAGATATGCATGCCAGAGGTATAGTGTTAAACATAGCATGAAAAGGTCTCATTCTCACTAAGAAAAATGAGGAAATCACTGTCATAGGTTTAATGTTAACTTAATAGCAAAATGGATGCTAGAGGTGTAGTGTTAAACATAGCATAAAAAGGTCTCTTTCTCACTGAGAAAAACAAGGAGATTACTATCATAGGTTTAATGTTAACTTAACAGCGAAATGGATGCCAGAAGTGTAGTGTTAAACATAGTATGAAAAGGTCACGTTCTCATTTAGAAAAACGAGGAGATCACTGTCATAGGTTTAATGTTAACTTAACAGCGAAATGAATGCCAGCGGTGTAGTGTTAAACATAGCATGAAAAGGTCTCGTTCTCATTGAGAAAAATGAGGAGATCACTATCATAGGTTTAATGTTAACTTAACAGCGAAATGAATTTGCGGTATGAGCAATTTTGGTCAAAAGTGTAGTATTAACTTGACCGAGAAATTCATTTACTATTAGAGTTGTTTGAACAAAGCAGTAATTCGAGTGAATCGGTCATTCTTTATATGTGGTCTTACCATTCTATGGATGAGAATTGGTAAGTGATTTTGGAGAGGGAATCAAATGGGAACAGGTCCCTTAAGATTTTTAGCAAATCCTCAGCTGTCAACGGGTTTGATATGCCTTTACCAACTACCGTTTGAGTCGGGCTAGCCATGTTATTCCCCTCGGCATGATAAGTTATCGAGGACTTATGTTGGGCTTAAAGACTAACATTTTCCTCTACCCTTAATGGTTAAAGGTGTTGGATCATTTGGTTAGCGCATGTGTAACTTTGATTCTTCTTTGAGACAACCAGTGCATGATCAGCTTTTACTAGTTTATGGTTGTATGATCTCATTTAAAGAAAGAGAGGGGAGCTCATTCTGCGTACCTTAGATTTGAAGGTCTTGATCAGAGGTGTAATGTTAACTTGATCATGAGAAAGATCCTTATCAATGATAATACTTCTTTAAGAACTTGCCATTGATCGTCATCATGAGTAAATCACCATCTGAAGTCATAAGGTGATATGCTCCATTTGAATAGACTGTTTCTATTACAAATGATCCCCCCCATTTGGGTTGAAATTTGCCTTTGGTTTTGTGAGTCATGATCATTGGTCGTCTGACGGCTAAAACCAAATCTCCTTTCTGGAAGACTCTTTATTTGACCTTCTTATTGAAGGCTTTCGAGATCCGAGCTTGATACAACTCAATGTGCTGCTGAGCTTGTAACCGCCTCTAATCTAAGGCTTCGAGCTCTTGAAGACGCAACCAATCATTGTCTTCTGATGTGATCTTAGTGATCAGAGCGACTCGCAAAGACGGCATCTGGATTTCTAATGTATAACTACTGCACACTCGTAAACCAAGGAAAAAGGCATATTGCCTGTCGGGGTCCGAACCGTGATTCGGTAGGCCCAAAGACATTCACTAAGCTTCTCATTCCAATCTCGCTTATTCGAGAAGATGAACTTTTTGAGTAACTTAATGATTGTTTTGTTGAATGCTTCCGCCAAGTCATTAGCGGCGGGATTATAGGCAGTTGAAGTCACATTCTGAATTCAGTATTTATCACAGAATCGATAGAATACCTGGCTTACAAATTGGGAACCGTTATCATGAATGATCCGCCTAGGGACACCAAATCGATGGATGACATGGTGTTTGATGAAATTAACCACGTTGGAAGTTTTGACTTCAACCAGTGGTATGGCTTCTGCCTACTTTGAAAAGTAATCGTTATAGCCAAGATAAACCGGTGTCCTTTTGTCGAAGAGGGGCTGATTGGCCCTATGACATCGATTCCCTATGCTTCAAATGGCCATGAAGCAACAGTTGGGTGGAGCAACTCCGGAGGCTGGTGTATGAAGTCTGCATGAATTTGACATGCTTAACACCTTCATGCATATTGGATGGCATCGGCTATCATAGTTGGCTAATAATATCCAAGCCTGTGCAATCTGTCTTTGAGTTTTGGACCTGGCTGATGAGCTCCACATATACCGTCGTGTGCTTCTTTAAGCACTTCCTGCGCCTCTGAATTAGAAAGGCAACGGAGGAGGACACCGTCATATGAACGACGATAAAGTGTCTTCAAAGTTGGATCATAGTAAGAACGGAGAGACCTTCGTCTGATAGATACCGCTTCTTTAGGATTGTCTGGCAGCAGACCATGTAGAGCATAGTTGATGAAAGGAAATCGCTAATCTCTTGACTTGAGATCTGTCGAGATTTATAGACTTCTCTGGTTCTTAACATATATTTAGAATAGATAAGATGTCGAGTCGCCATCGTAAGGTGATACTCGATGTCAACTGACAAGGCTAGTGTTGTTGCTAACGCAGTAAGAGCATCTGCCTTAGTATTCTGAGATCAAGATACGTGCCCGATGTAAAAGCCATCAAACAGATTAGCCATTTCGATAACTGTGCTTACTAAAAAGCTTCCATCGCTAGTCCCTCCTTGTGGAGCCATATAGCCACTTGCTATCGTGGTAGCATTGAGAACATGCACGTCCTATTCTTAAAGTTCTGAAATTCTGTATTCTTGTGTGTAAGTAAAACCTCAATCAAAGTTTGGCACCATTGCCGGGAAGGAACAGTAAGTAATTCTTTTTTTAAGTTTACATTTTTGGTTAACCTTCTTTTTGTTCTTGGTGTACAGGTTTGACAATAAGAAAATTTTTGCTGCAGTGGACATATAAGTGGCCCTGAACTCTGATCAAGAAAGTAGAGCCCAGAAGCCCTCAGATTTGCTATATTCCAGTGGCAATCTGAGTGAACTACTAACATGTATTTTTGCAGGTTGGCTAAATTGCAAAGCTAAATTTCTGCAGCTATTTATTTTCTTGATTAACTCACTGTACGTACTTTCTTACCTCAATAGTAAAATGATATTTGTTAAATGCTAAAAACGGTTTAGACTTTGCATTTAGGCACGTGTCTAATTCATTTACATTTTATATTACTATTGAAGAGTGCTAGAGCAAAAGGTACGTATGCATAGCATAGTTTAGGAAACATTCTTGAGTGATTATTTGCTTGTTGAATGTTACTTTTCTATATCTTGCACACTTTGCACAATCAATCTTAAGGGCTTGTCCTATAAACAAGATAAGGTGGGAAAGTCATTGCCCTCCCTTAGCCCACAAACAATCTCCTCACTCACTAACTCAAGCCTAACAAAAACTGAGCAGATGTTGGCCATAGGGACATCTCGAACTCATATAGGAGACTGACCTAAGGGAGAAGTTGATTTGAATTTGACTCTTACAAAATCGGTGTCTAAGGTTGGGGATTGAGGGGCGAAACCCGAAGGCTGGTGGTTTGGCATAATTAGGCTCGTTGCTTAGGCACGGATACCTCCCACTAATCATGCCCCTACCTGGCCGACTAACTTGTAGTCAGATTCGGCAATATACCCCCCATGGAAAGTCTAACCAGTTAGCAGTCGTCTAGGTCTAAGGTTTACCCTAACTTAGGTTAGATTTTTTTCTTTTTATTTGTTTGCTTGTTTGTTTGTTTTTCTTTGTTTGTGTTTGATAATTCTTATGTGATATGGTTTATAATAACAATTTTTTCAATTTTAATGATAATCCATGTTACACCTTGACCTCTTTTTCGGATGTTACCAACCAGGCATATAATAACTTTAACCAACCTAGTGTGCCAGATTGGTCTTATCTTAATCAATACATGCCCCAATCCCAATACCATGAAGAAGACTGGAATAATCATCACTATTCTTCACAAAGTCAATGGGGATACAACTCCCCGAGTCATATTATCAACCACCCTACCTACATCCAGCTTCATATACTCCTTCTCCCGAACAACCATTAGAAGAATCAATTGACTGGGAAAAGAGGATTGAAACCTTAGACGAGCTTGAGCGATGAATTCAAATTTTAGAAGAGTCAAAATCCCGTCAAAATGTTCAAGTTATAAATTCTTACTCTATATTTCAAGAAGAATATACCAACTTAGAAAAGAGTATGGAATCCATGATTCAGTTCCAAATGATCCACTCGATATGATAGAAGTAAGACTTAGTAGATTGGAAAACATGTGTAGGAATAAGGAAACCTCTCGACCCAAACTTTGACTATTCTCGACACTTCTAGCTATATTGATGAAAATCAAGAATCATGGTATCTTGAAGACTTGAACAAGATTCAATTTCACTACAAAATCTTGAACTTGACCAATATCAACCCATAGACGAATTGGCAAGTTTTCATTTTAATGAGATTAAACTTGATTATGAATGTGAACTCGATTGCCAACTTTGTGATTCAGTTTCCATCTTTGAATCTATGTTGATTCTGGTATTCTTACCTAATTTGGACCAATTTCTCAAGCCAACATCTAATCCTGTACCCATAAATCTAGAAATGGAATCACTAATTTTGGATAGTCACGTCCATTTGATAGGAAAAGAATGTGAGTTTCAATTTTTAGACTTGGACTCAACTCTTGAACCAAAACTAACTCTCGAACCCAAAGTTGATTTTCCCGAGTTAGTATTGGTTCATGAACCTATCATTCTTGAGCCCAAGTCAACCATTCCACCAAGTTACATTCTTTTGCTGGACATAGGTATAGCCTATGATGACTCTGTGATGATTTTCAAGGATTGGTCATGTAAAGAGAGTAAGTTTCAAGATATGATCTTTCATGATCCTATTCATATTGAGGATTATAAATATGTAAATAGAAAAGAGATCCATAAATGTGGGTTCTGTGAGCCATCACATTATTTTGATTGGGTAGAACGCTTGACCCAATCAGACCACCACCAAAACCACCACCTTAAGGTAATATTTTCCTTCCTTTTCTTCTTTTTCGTGCATCTATGCATTAATTCAAACATTGAGGACAATGTATGAGATAGGTGTGTGGGAGGGTTCTAACATAACTTAGATTTTCTTTTTTATTATTATTAAAAAATTATTAACATTTTCTTTCCTTTTAAAAACTTTTTGAAAATAAAACAATATTTTGATATATTTTTTTGTAAGAAATTAAGTCAATTTTAAGGAATAGGAGAATCGTAATTAGGATTTCTTACACTTAGTCAAAATAAGATGACTTGTTTGATTTCTAGGATTAGGAAGAAAATTTGTGAAAATAATTTAGTCTTAATCTTTACCTTGATGAAATATGCATACTTTATACACTTTTACATTTAGGGTTCAAAAACAAAGATTCTTATGCCTTATAAAAAAAAGAAAGAAAAAATATATATATCTATGAAAAATAAAAAATCTTATTATTGATTATCTAGGTGCTTTGGTCTAAGCAAGCCTTGGTATTTATGCGAAAGATAATTAGATAAGTTTGATATATATATATATATATATATATATATATATATATATATATATATATATATATATATATATATATATATGTATGTATGTATATATATATATATCCTTTGATTAAGTTGGGTATTTGTGCCTCATGAAGCATAAGTATTCACGCCTAAAAGGGGTACATTTTATAAATAAAAATCCTTAGTTTCGTGGCCTTGTTTGCTCGGGTGCTTAAGTCCTTGGGGTATTTTCTCACCTGGTGCCCTATGACTGTCCGTTTGGGTGTCACCGACTAAAGGTTCGTTACATGAGAAAGTTAGAAAGACAATAGAATTAAGGAGTAATACTACCAAAAAAATAAATAAATAAAAATAAATAAAGCATAAGAGTTAAAGTTAAAGAACCCTTAGTCAAAACTTCACGGTCAAGAAAATGCACATGACTTAAGGAAAAGTAATAGACTATATGAGAAATATAATTTGACTCCTTACTTTAATTGATGACATGTTTTTTAATAGAGACTAAGTTTAGGAATGTGAAGCCTGATTCTTCTATAACTTATAGATTACTTGAACTCGTACAACAATACCTCAAATATTTTCTCTCTTTTCAAAATGCTTTTTGAAAATACTAACAATTTTTTCTCATTTTTTATGATTTTATGGGTGCAATCCATTGAAACCCTCACGAGATAAAACTCGTCCTCTAAGGGGAACCTAGAGGTTTAACGGCTTATTGCACACACTCAGTGCAATCGCGTGACCTACGAAAGTGGTCTAATAATCTTTGGTTTAGTTTTATTATTTTGCTTAAGGACGAGCAAAAGATAGGTATGAGGGTGTGATCGGTCACTGAATCTGCATATTTATTGTCACATTCTTATACTTATTATATAATAAAATCTATTTTTAATCCTATTTATTGTCTAATTTATATGCAAGCCTATTACTAAAAGAGAGGGAAGAGAAACGAGCTCAAAAGCCCATCAAAATTCTGATTTAATTCAAAATTAATTTGAAATCAGAAAATTAGGGCAGATCAAGGCAAATCAGAGAAGATAAAATTGGTTGAAAACTGGTTAAAACAAATCTTCACAAATAAATTGGTTAAAACCAAAGATCAAAGGCAGTTTCGTCAAATCCAGGAGCTGAAACAGGAAATCCAAACAAGATAAAGTCATGTCGCGAAACAAGGGAGTACCACCCTCTGGGTGTGGCCACCTAGCCACATCCTTGCCATAAAAACGTGGCAAAAGCCACATTTATGTGGCTTTGTTGGGGGAGCGTTTGCTCCCCTATCTTCGTATGCTCCTCCCCTTGGGTTTTTACCTACAAATATTGGGTTTTTAGAGACCACGTGGAACGATCATGCAGAGATAGATTCTTAGGCCAGTTTTTCATTCTTTTAATATAGGTTTTTATTTTTTAATGTAATTTTCAGTTTTCATTTATGTAATTCAGAGGAGATCAGAGTTTCTTAGGAGAATGAAAGTGAAGCTTGTGCTGAGAGTGACACAGGTGTAAGTTGTTCTTCTTTTCTCTTATTATTATAACATTGAATCTATAGTTACATTTTTATATTCTTCTTTGTTTTTGTGTTCTTCTCCTTCTTTTCTACTTCTCTCCTTTTGGTACCAAGTGCAATCCACGCGAGTCTTATAGCATCGAAAGAGCCATACTTTTGCGAGTGCCACCGATAACTCATGACTATGGATTTTAGTCTCAATCTGTATCATTTCATACTTATATCATCTTGATGATGTAATGGGGAAGAGACGGGAATCAACTCTTATGAGGCTATGCGCTGATTGCCTCCACTTCAAGGTAACATCGTCACCACAGATTCAAGGTAAGATTTGGCCAGAGGAGGTAAGTATTTCTTTTAGGTTTTTCTTTCTTTTCGTTTAACTTATATTTTAGATCACCAACATCACAATCTCCCAACTCTTTTATCACTCTTTTTAATTTCTTTGTATAAATTCATTTTCTATTTTCTCCACCTTCTCAACCTATCACTTTCTTCTTAACTTAACTGTAATATATTTTCCTTTTCTTTTAAAGAACTAAAAGAAGATCTTTAACCATTGACTGTAACTTAAAAGAGAACTTACAAAAAAACTTCCATTGTTAGTCCCTTTTGTTGGAACCTATTTCGATGAAGACGTTTGTGAAGATCAATTCATTTGGAGCTCTTACACATGACGAATCAAGAGTCCGACATGATCAAGATGTGCCAAGAAGAGTTGATAGAGTGTGGGTTGTAATTGTGGAATAGCATGAAAAGCCTTGACACAAACACACACTTCTTTGGTCCATTAGTCGACTTGAAGTCAAGTATAAGTCGACTAACCCATTGACTAGTCGACTTAACCCAAACCCAAGTCGACTAATCCTGTGTCAAATATCTGACCCAACTCTCTGTTTGATAATTAGTCGACCGACAGTAAACCAAGTCGACTAATATCATTTTCTAGTCGACTTATAGAAATCCCCTAGTCGACTAATCTTTAGTCAAGTCGACTAAGTTGTCAGTTGCAGTCAACTTGAAGTAGTTATCCAGAAACCTGTCAGTCAACCGACACTTCCCTAGTCGACTAATAGCTAAACCTAGTCGACTAATAGAAGGAAATTTGCCATGTCTAGTCGACTAACTCTATGGTCAAGTCGACTATAGGCAGTTTCTGAATGTTGGACAGTTTCAGGTTTTCTGGATTTTTGGCTTTTGGAAAACTGATAGAAATCTTCTTGTTTGGCCTTTGGAAAAACTTCCCTATTTATAGCTGAAGACTAGGGTTAGTTAGGGTAGTTATAGGTGCAATTTGAATCAAAGAAACGTTGGAAAATGTTGCACAAAAGACCAGATAACATAAACTGTCCAACAGTCAGAAACTGCCTATAGTCGACTTGCCCATAGAGTTAGTCGACTAGACATGGCAAATTTCCTTCTATTAGTCGACTAGGTTTAGCTATTAGTCAACTAGGGAAGTGTCGGTTGACTGACAGGTTTCTGGATAACTACTTCAAGTCGACTGCAACTAACAACTTAGTCGACTTGACCAAGGATTAGTCGACTAGGGGATTTCTATAAGTCGACTATAAAATGATATTAGTCGACTTGGTTTACTATCGGTCGACTAATTATCAAACAGAGAGTTGGGTCAGATATTTGACACAGGATTAGTCGACTTGGGTTTGGGTTAAGTCGACTAGTCAATGGGTTAGTCGACTTATACTTGACTTCAAGTCGACTAATGGACCAAAGAAGTGTGTGTTTGTGTCAAGGCTTTTACATGCTATTCCACAATTACAACCCACACTCTATCAACTCTTCTTGGCACATCTTGATCATGTCGCACTCTTGATTCGTCATGTGTAGGAGCTCCAAATGAATTGATCTTCACAAACGTCTTCATCGAAATAGGTTCCAACATTCTCCCCCTTTTTGATGGTGACGCTTTGTGTGTGCACAAGTGCTCCCCCTGTAGAAAATATGTTATATTTTCCTCCCCCTGCAGAAAATGGGTTATAACAGATAGAGAAATACTTTGTTCTCCCCCTGCAACAAATATATTAGTACATATATATATATATATATAACTTATTAACTTTTATATGGTACCTGCAAGATAAAACGTTAGATGGTACCAAACATAAAAGATCATTTTAACCTTTAGGACTCCAAATTCCATTTGTGAAGTCCTCTGAAGTTTGTTTCCTATACTGTACCTTTTCCACATACACATTCATTATCAAGACTATAGAAAAAGTATTGTAATTCTCAAAGTGTTCATTGTACACGGGAGGCTTCTTGGTTGAAGAGGCAGTTGTACAAGGTGACCATTGTACACGGGAGGCTTCTTGGTTGTAGAGGCAGTTGTACAAAGGTAAAAGGTGTTCTCTTGGTGGAAGAGAAGGTGTACACATTTGGCGAAGGGGATTCGACAAGTGGTGTACATGGTGTATTGATTTTGGGTGGCAAGATCAAGGTTAAAGGAAAAATCTCAAGCGATTTGCTTGGGGACTAGATGTAGGTCACGAGGACCGAACCAGAATAAATCTCTTTGTTTGCGTTTGTCAATTTCTGAGATTTGTTTTCCTTATTGCAAGTTATTTATTTACTTAACTTAATCCTTCTTGTTTTAGTTGACTTGAGTTATTTCAGATCTTTAGTTGCCAAACAAGAGATAATTCTGCATTAGTCCTTATCTCAACGATCCTACACCTTTTTGTGAATCATGACTTGTATGGCCACTTGCTATCGCGGTAGCATTGAGAACTTGCATATCCTATTCATAAAGGTCTGAAATTCTGTATTCTTGTGTGCAGGTAAAAACTCAATCAGGAACCAATTTTGACTTCTACTTTTGAATCTCAACTTGTTCTAAGTCAAATTCTTGAGTCGGTATTTGTTCCTATTTCATTTGAGCCCAAAACAAAGGTATTGAACAAAATGACTCAAGAAATATGTTTGAAAATACAAAATTGGATAAGGATAATCTTTTAAATCAGACCATACACTTCATCATTCTTTTAATAGGTCATATTAAAGAGGTCACTGGTGGGTTCCTTTGAGATCCAAAATCTTTAGATTGGGCTGCATTTCGTGGACCAATCAGACCACCACCATGAGGTAATTTTTCTTCCCTTTCTATTTATTTCATGCATATACACATTCATATGCATTAAGGATAATGCATGAGAAAAGTGTGGGGGAGAGTTTACTAACGTAATTTGTTTTAAACTTTCTTTCTTTTAGACTTTTTTTAGAAAATTTTTTGATTTTTCTTTGTATAAAACCCCTTTTCATTTCTTTTTACAAAACTTTTTGAAATAAGAGAAATAGTTTTGATTTATTTTTAAGACAATTGAGATTATCTTAAGAATTATAAAGACCTAAAATTATAAATTTTTAAACCAAGTCAAAATAATAGATCTTGTTTAAATTTTAGGATAAAAAAGTAAAATTAGAAAGATAATTTGATCTCAAATTTTTTGCCTTAGATATATGCACTTCACACTTATACAATTTTTTGAGATAAAGACTGAAAATGACATATATATATATATATATATATATATATATATATATATATATATATATAATGATGATAATAAAAATCACTTATTAAAGCTGGGTAGTTATCCCTCAAGAAGCATGATTATTCACGCCTAAAACAGTGGACAAAAACAAAATAATCCCCTTTAGTTTTGTTGCTTTATTTACTCGAGTCTTTAAGGCCGAGGGATGTTTTCTTATCTGGCTGGTTTGGGAGTAACTGGTTAAAGGCTCACTTCCCGGATAAGGTAGAACGCCTAAGAAAACTAAGGGAAGAAAAAAATATATTTGATATAATAAATGGCATGAAAGTTAGAGTCGATATCCTAAAAATCTTCAAAGTTCACAAAGTACATAATTTCTAAGAGTTTTTATGAAAATCAAAGAATTGATTCAATTTTAAATTCTTATATTTAATTTATAACAAGATTTTGCATTTAGACTTAGTTTAAAGAAGAATAATTTTGGCTTTCCTATGACGTGGATCACTTAAATTTTCGCAAAATACTTCAACACTTTTCTCTATTTCAAAATGCGTTTTCAAAATACTAACATTTGATTTCTTTCTTTAAGGATTTTGAGGCTGTACTCCGCTGAAAACCATCAAGAAAGAAAACTCCTCCTTTAGGGAAAACCTAGAGGTTTAATAGCTTATTGCACATGCTCAGTGCAAACGTGTCACACGCGAAAGTGGTGTAATAATTTTCTTAGCTAGTTTTTCTATATTACTCGGGACAAGCAAAATATAAGTATGGGGGCGTGATTAGTCTCTAAAATTGTATATTTCTTACTACATCTTCACATTTATTCAATATTAAATTCAATTAATAATATATCTCTTGTATGTTTCTAGGTGCATGGCATGAATAAAGAAGAAGCCCAAAATCTTATTCATTTGGTGATATTTAAAGCCTACAAATATAGCCATTAACTTTTAGAAGCTGGATCTGTCAAATCAGGGAGCGAATTTCAACAAACTATAGGAGTTATAAGGAGTGTGTGCATCAGGAGGCTGCACACCCTGGTGCAGCATGCACGGCCCCAGAAGGGCTGCAAAAACATGGCAAAAGCCATGTTTCTATGGCCTTATGGTAGGGCCACGTGTCGAGCTTCGACGCGTGGCCCCGTGATGCCTCCCTGGTGCCCCCTTTGCCTATAAATACCCCAGGTTTTCAGAATAGAGAGGAGGATAGTTTTAGGATAGTTTTTAGATAGTTTTAGGGAGTTTCTTTCTTTAGTTTTAGGTTAGTTGTTCTTTTTCTTTCTCTTTCATATTTTTCATTTTTTTTAGAGCTTGTAATAGGGAAGAGAGTAGTACATAGGATGAAGCAAGAGTGCTTATAATGGAGGTTGACACTCTATGAAACGTTCTCTCTTTATCTCTACATGATTTCTTCTCTCTAACTTCTTTTACATGCTTAGCTAATTTTCTCTCATGACAACTAACTACTAACCACTAACTTGCTAACTCCTTACTTGATAATCTACATGAATCTAATAGTCTCTGCTTGGCCTTGCTCTTGCAAAAGCCATTGATGGCTCATGATGATGGATTCTAGCACTCTAACATCTAACTCTCTAACAAGTTGCCATTACTTTATTCCATGCTTGCTCTAGTTAGTTTTGGTGATTTAAGTGTAGCTTGCTCTTATTTATTGAGTTTGGATATAAAAGTGATCTTACGGGTCATGTTTTGTAAAGCTCTTGAAGCCAAGGACTAGTGATACTCAATGATACATGTGAGGCAACTATCACTAAGAGGTTAGCATATTGGTGGAGCCATTAGTAGTTAGTAGCCATGAGTTCTTTCTTTTTCACTTTGTTTTAGATATATCTCAAAAATCAAAAATATATTCTTTTTAATATTTCTATCTTTATTTCACCGTACACTTCTCTTTTCACTCTTTATTTTCTTTTCTTTTGATTATTTGAAACGTAGAAGAACCATTAACACACACGTGAACAAACCTTGAAAGCTTTTATCACCTCTCGTCCTTATGGATTCAACCCATTTAGCCTCTATCCTATAACGAAAGTATCAAGGAAGCCAAAGCACAGACATTTTAATTAGTAATTTCAAATGACACTTTTTATGCACAATTTTTCCCCAATTACCCTCCCTCACAGCGTATGCGAGGCTGGCGCTGACATGGCGCTGACGAATCAACTTTGCCTTGAAGACGAAGTTGCTTAGAAGAGCCTTTTACCTGAAGGCGAGGCTACTCGAGAGGCGAGGCTACCCCAAAAGCGAGCCTATTCCAGCTTGAAGGTGAGGCTATTCCAGTCTAGGAGCGAGGTTAAAATTCAGCCCTAAAGGCCAAGCTGAGTTCAACCATCAAGGCGAAGCTCACACCTGCATATCTATGATTATCAATCAAAGAAATTCAAAGTATTTCAAAATTTGAACCATCCCATTATAGATTTACGAAAACTTTGAAGGGAGTTTTGTTGACACACTAAAAAAGACAAACTCCCATACAACTGGTCAGACTGATGTCCAACTTGTCAACATCTATAAAGGACAAACCGTGGATGATCGGGGAAAAACTGTGCACGAAAAGTGTATGTTTTGAAATCTAGTCAAAAGTGCGTGCTTTGGCTTCCTCGATACTTCGGCTATAGCATAGAGGCTAAACGGGTCGAATCAACAGGAACGGGAGGCGATAGAAGCTTTACCGGAATGTTCACGTGCGTGTTAAAGTTTGATCGATGTTTTAAAGAATCAAAAAGAAAACAAAAAGTGAAAAGAGAAGAGTACGGTGAAAAATGAAGAAGTGGGAAACATAAAAGATAAGATTTTTGTGGTTTTTGGAACATATTTAAAATAAAGTAAAAAGAGAAAGAAAATTCATGGCTACTAACTACTAATGGCTCCACTAACCTTTCTAACCTCATAGTGATAGTAGCCTCACATGTAACCTTGGCCATCACTAGTCCTTGGTTCAAGAGCGTTTCAAAACATGACCCATACGATAACTTTCACATCCAAACTCAACAAAACATGTGCAAGTTACACTTAAATCATCAAAACTAAACAAGAGTAAGTATGGAATAAAATAATGTTAGCTTGTTAGAGAGTTAGGATGTTAGAGTGTTAGAATCCATCATCATGAGCCATCAATAGCTCTTGCAAGAGCAAGGCCAAATAGAGGTTATTAGATTCATGTGGATTATCAAGTAAGAGGTTAGCAAGTTAGTGGTTAGTAGTTAGTTGCCATGAGAAAAAATTAGCTAAACATGTAAAAGGAGTTAGAGAGAAGAAAAATATAAAGAGAGATAAAGAGAGAACCTTTCATAGATTGTCACCTTCTATTATAAGCACTCTTGCTTTTCAACCATGTACCACTCTCTCTCTCATATTACAAGATCTACAAGAAATGAAAAATACAAAGGAGGAAGAAGAGGAACAACTAACCTAAACTACCCTAAACTATAACATGAAGAAGAAAACTACCTTAACTCTCTAGATATCTCTTAATGCAGAAGACCAAGAGGGTATTTATAGGACCAGGAGAACGGGGGCTAGGGGGACAAACCCTGGTCCGAAATACTAGTGCAACAGTGCCAGTACAGCCTCGCGGCTGTACTAGGGCGGCACGGGCAGCACCGCCTGCTGCGCGCTACCCGCTTGTCTCCCTGTCAGCTGCATGTGCTACTTTCTAGATTTCGGCCCCCGGTTTTGATGAAACCACCCTCCAAAGTTAATGACTATCTTTATAGGCTTTTAATCACCAATTAAATGGTGATTTTGGGTCTTCTTCTTTATTTCATTCCATGGACCTAGAAACATACAAGGGATATATTATTAGCATAATTTAATATTAAATAAATGTTAAGATGTGATATGAAATATGCAATTTTAGAGACTAATCACACCTCCATACTTATCTTTTGTTCATCCCGAGCAAAACGGAAAAACTAACTAAGAAAATTATTATACCACTTTCGCGTGTGACGCGATTGCACTGAGTGTGTGCAACAAGCCATAAAACATCTAGGCTTCCCCGAGGAGTTTTGTCTCCTGAGGGTTTTCAGCGGATTACACCCACAAAGTCCATAAAGAAAGAAATTAAATGTTAGTACTTTGAAAACGCATTTTGAAATAGAGAAAAGTGTTGAATTTTTTTGCGAAAATTTAAGTGATCCAAGGTCATATATTAACCAAAAATTATTTTTCATTAAACTAAGTCAAAATGCAAAATCTTATTATAAATTAAATGTAAGAATTTAAAATTTAATCGATTCTTTGATCTTTCATAAAACTCTTAGAAAAATATATATTTGTGAACAGTGATGATTCTTGGGATATTGACTCTAACTTTTGTGTCATTTATTTATATTATATTTTTTTTCTTCCCTTAATTTTCTTAGGCTTTCTAGCTTACCCGGGTAGTGAGGCTTTATCCGGTGACTCTGAAACCAGATAGTTTTAGGGCACCAATGAGAAAATATCCCTTGGACATAAGGACTCGAGTAAACAAGGCCACAAAATAAAAGGAATTATTTTATTTTTGTCCACTGTTTTAGGCGTGAATAATTATGCTTCCTGAGGCATAACTTTCCAACTTCAATAAGTGATTTTATCATTTTTTTTTATATTTTTATAGTATTTTTTATATGACATTTTCAGTCTTTGTTTCAATCCCAAAAAATTGTGTAAGTGTGAAGTGCATAAATCTAAGGCAAAAAATTCAAAATCAAATTATCTTTCCAATTTACTTCCTTATCCTAAAATTTAAATAAGATCGATTATTTTGACCCGATTTAAAAATTCATAATTTTAGGTCATCCTAATTCCTAAGATAATCTTTATTTTCTTAAAAATAAATCAAAACCATTTCTCTTATTTCAAAAAGTTTTGTAATAAGAAAAGAAAAGAGTTTTTATACAAATGATATTTTTTTAAAAAAAATCCTAAGAAGAAGTGTAAAAGAAAGAAAATTTGAAGCTATCTATATTAGTAAATCCTCCCCCACACTTATCTCATGCATTGTCCTCAATGCATCGTGAATGTGTATATACATGAAACAAATGGAAAAGGAAGGAAAATTGCCTCATGGTGGTGGCTCTGGTGGTGGTCTAATTGGTCCACGAAATGCGGCCCAATTCAAAAAATATGGATCTTGCAGGAGCCCACTAGTGACCTCTCTAATACGACCCAGTAAAATGTTGGAGAACTGTATGATCTTATTGAAAAAATTACCCCCATCCAATTTTTAATTTTCAAAAATAATTACTGAGTCATTTTCTTCAACATCCTTGTCCACCAATGAAGTGTTATTTTGGAAGATGATTGATTTGGATTCAAATGGAATAAGAATAAAAATTGATACCGACTCAGGAATTTGACTTAGATCAAGTCGATTCAACATTGAGAGTCAAAATTGGTTTAAAAATAGGGTCCAAACTAAAGAATTGATGTTCAAACACTTTCCCTATCAAAGAAGTGTGATCAGAAGATATTGGTGATTCAATTTCACTGTGTACTGGTATAGGATTCAATGTTGACTCCAGAATAGAGAAAAATCTGAAAAAGATACCAGAGTCATTATTGAATCAAAAAGTGAAATGGAATCACCAACTTGAGGCTCTAGATCACTTTCATATTCAATTTCAATTTCAGGAAAGGGATAACTTGCCAAAATGTCAATGTGATTTTAAAACCTTGGAGTTTGATCAAGTTTCAATGGGTTTGCTGATATTGAATCTTGGTTTTCAAAATAACATGATTCTTGGGACCAATCGATAGAGTTAGGGATATAAAGATTGATCAAGGGTTAACAAGAAAGACTTTCCTCGCTCTCATTGATCAAATTGCTCATTATTGAGTCTAACCTACTTATAAGCCGGGTAACAGAATTTTGAGTCTAAATCATATCTTCCATACTTTTTGCAATTGGTTCTTCTTGAAAATGTGAGTATGAAAGTTGATTTTGAAAATTGTGGTGAGATTGTGAGTCTATTAGATATTGAGTTTTTGCTCAGACTCATGCAAGAGCTCCATACTCAAGTCCAAGACTGATTGCTATCATTTTAATTGGTGAGACTGGAAAAGATGGCATGACCCTTGAAATTTGGTTAAGATGATGAGTCCAACATATTTTGAATTTGTTACGTCATTTCACAACAGACTTCCAAACACTTTTCTAGCTCAGATTTTTCTTCAATTGGATGTTCTAGAAAAGGAGTATATGGAGTTTAATTTGGGAAGGATTGTGAATTGAGCAAATTTTGAATTTGTTATTGAGACTCAAGTATGCCTTCCATACTCCTTTTCAAATTAGATTTTATTCGGTTGGTGGGACAAGAAAAGGAGGATATGAATCCAAATTGGGGAATGAAAATTGTGGACAATGTGGTTGAAAATTTGACTCGGGGAAGATGAATCCCCATGAACTCTATGAAGAGTGAAAATTATTTTGAAAATTATAGTCATAGGATTGAGTATATGGGTCATATTGAGTCGGATAATCCCAATCAGGCATATATGAGGTTCATGTTGGACATAGCCAGGTCGGAGTTATCCGAGTCAAATGAGGTCGAAAGTGAAATATAGATTCATATTTTGATTGAAAAAATTATTCTTGTTAAAATCCATTTCACAATTTACAAAAAAAATAAATAAACAAACAAATGATTGCGAAAATAAAGAACAATCAAGAGTTCAAAAGTTTACCATGTAGCTTGTGGCTAACGAGTCGTGTCCACGAGGAGGGATGCGATAGAAGCGTTTCGGTAAATTGCTTAGAAACAATTGTGTTCGTTTTTTTATGAAAAAGAGAATGGAAGGAAAGAAATGAAAAAGAGAAATTTCAACTTTTAGAAAAGGATTTGGAGAAGGTGATTTAGAAAGCTTGAGAGTTGTGTTGTTGTTTTATAATAAGAAATCAAATCTGGGCTTACTATCTTACTACTCAATTGTTCATTCTTTTCTTAAATATTAAGTCCCTCAAATGCTCATTTGCAAAACTTAAAGTTGATTTTTTTTTTTAGAAAGCTTTAAGTAAAGCACATAAGATGTTAGAAGAGTTGAGTCTTTTTCTTTTAAGAAATCATAGAATCGAATGTTAAAAAATCAAGCGCGAAGAGCAAGAATTAATTAAAAACGATTCAAGCGATGTTCATGAAAGAGTTGTGAATTCAACTATCTAAACCCATCCTCATGTGCCTTCAAGAACACTTTCAAAAAGAAAGGCTTTTAAGTGAGGCATTCATATGAGTCATAGGGTCTTTTTCCTTTTTAAAACAAGAGAGAAGAAAAAGCAAGAGAGAGTTCAATAGCAAGCCCAGAAAAACGTTTAGTTACCCATGGAGAAAGAAGAAGAAAACGAAGACATAATGTAAGCCATACCATACTGCAAGTGGAAGAGAAATCGGCTCAACTTTTGTATTGCTGTCACTTCAACCTTCAAGTACAAGCCCTCAGTCCTCTCTCTCACAAGTTTTCGAAACTGGACTACAACTTAAAAAGAAAGATTACAATTTTCGTTCTAGCTATCAAGAGCCTAAATCCTAAGAAAAGAAATGCAAAACTTAATCCTAGTCTTCGCCCTTTTCTCTTTGCTCAAACTAGTATTTATAGGCACAAACCTAAAGGAGAAAATCCCAGGAAGATTGGGGGAATCTCTTGGTCTGATGTATTTCCAGTATCTTCTTCTGATTTTCTTATTTTTGCTTCAAAAGTTGACAAAACAGCCTTTGATTTTGCTTGATTCAGGGAGGATTCTTCTCAACCTTCCTTATATGCCAAGATTTTGCCCTGATTTCTTCATCTTGATTCAGGGAGGATTCTTCTCAACCTTCCTTATATGCCAAGATTTTGCCCTGATTTCTACAGCTTGATTCAGGGAGGATTCTTCTCAACCTTTCTTATATGTCAAGATTTTTCCCTGATTTCTTCATTTCAAATTTATTCTGAATTAATCAGAATTTAGTGGGCTTTTGGGCTTGTTTCTCCTTTCTTCCTTTAAGCACTTGGGCCTACATTTAGCAAAGAAAAAGACAACTTATTATAGAATTTATTAGCTAACAAGTGTGGTAAAGTGACAATATAAATGCAATGT